>NW_004624796.1:6782989-6838003 GCF_000247695.1 Heterocephalus glaber
GTACCGGGACCTTGAGCTTTTGAGGCAGGTGGCAGAACCCCTGAGCTACATGCCCGGCCCACTGGGAATTTAACATTAAATGATTTGGGGGTAGGTGGTACTGGGGACGGAACCCAGGAGCAACATTTCACTGCACTATGTATGTTCTTTTTTAGATTTTTAATTCTGAGGTGGGGGTCTTACTAAGCTGCCACGGTTGGGCTCAAATTTGCAACCCTCCTGCCTCAGCCTCCCAGAGTGCTGGGGCTACAGGTGTGCACCACCATGCCAGGCTTCCATGCTACTGTTGTAAGAATGACACAGGTTTAAAAAAAAAATCATTTAAAGTTAAAACGGCCGTGGCAACACACAGTTGTCATACCAGCACTTTGGGGGCCTGAGGCAGGAGGGTTACAAATTCGAGCTCAGCCTGGGCAACTTAGTAACTCAAGGAGATCCTCTCTCAAAAAATAAAAATGGGGCACCGGGGAAGGAGCTCAGTGGCGCCACGCCTGCCTGGCAAGCGCAAGGTCCTGAGTTCGATCCCTGGAATCAATCAATCACGGTAGGAATGAAGCTCAGTGCAAAGGCCCTGTGTCTAATCCCCAGCACTACAGCAAACAAACAAACAACAATAAATTATACACACAAAACACACAAGTAAAATGGGGTAGGACAAGGAAGCAAGATTATCATGACCATCTGCATGAAGACCATATCCAAAAGCAAAACTCAGAATGCAAACTATAATAGAATGCAAGTATTTTTCATTATATTCACTCTTAAATTATTCTGCTAAAAAATCATCCTTCAAACAAAAACTTTTGCATTCTCCCACAGACAAAAGCAAATGAACTAGGGAACAGTGAGTTTTAAAAGTCAAAATAAAAAATTAATGGCACTTCTACAGAAACTAATTTATACTTCTACTCGCGACCCTGCAAAGGGAGAACACATCATTAATAATCTCACGGACAGGAGTTCTACCTCCCAGTAACTGTAATTTTAACTATACTACTGCTACAGCTTAGAATGCAGTAATACAGCTTTTCCATCAATTATCTGTGAAAGAACAATTACAGCCGGCTTCTCACGGCGAACCCCACCTTCGAGTTGTACCTCCACGGGGCTAGAGGGGCCGGGTAGCGCATCCCGCCCCGGCCCCACCCACGCCTTCACCGCCGACGCCCGCCCCGGGTCCTCGCACACTGAGTCCTTGGTCTCTTGGTCTCGTTGCGTGAAGTGGGGGCGCTTCGGGCGCGCGCGCGCACAGGACCCCCCCCCCCCCCCCACGGTCCAACCCACGCGCCTGCCGTCCCGGTGCCCGTCAGCGCGCCGCGGTTTCCGCATCCGGCTCAGAACGCTTCCGTTAGTAGTGGGGACGGTCCCCACCGCGAGGGCCGTCCAGAGTGTGCTAGCGAGTGGGCTACCTCGACTTCCGATCCCCTCACTTCGCGCCTCTGGCTGGAAAAAGTGGACACTCCTCTGTGGAAGATGCCTAGGCCACCATGGAGCTGTACAAGTTGGTTGAAGTTGAGTAGGAACATCACCTGGCCCAGAATCCCCCGAAAAACTAGCAGCTGTGGGGCGGCACAGCACCCAGGAGAATAGGCAGCGGCCTGGGGAGCTGGCATTGTTGGGAGAGAGGCTTCACCCCACTCAATAGCCCTTGCAATCTCACCTCGCTCTTGTGTTGTGTCTGGTTACGGGTTCCCTAGAAGGAGACGTCTTTGTGTGGAACCCAGCCCTGGACTGTTTACCTCACAAACGGTGCTACCACAGCCTTGGGTGCTCCTGCAGGCCAAGCGCAGAGCATCCTGGGAAATGTAGTTCCCATCCGCCTTATAACTCAGGGGCCCTTTGTCTCTTCCAGTGGGAGCCTGTGTTGCCTGCTGTGGCCTTGACTGCCTGGGCTCAACCAGTCCTGCCTCAGCCTGCAGAGTAGCCCGGACCTCGGGCGCACTTCACCAAACCCACAGGTCTTATGCTTTTACTTCTCAAGTAATTTTTTTCCTGGTACTGGGGATCAAACTCGAGACCTTGCGGTTTTGAGGCAGGCGGCGGCACCACTGAGCTAAATCCCCGGCCCATACTTCTCAAGTAATTGACAGGAGCTTTTTGCTTTCACAAGCGTTGTGGGGCTGGGTGAGCGCCTGCCTCACAAATGTGAGGCCCTGGGTTGGCTCCCCAGGACCCCCTCCCCGCAGTGTCCCAGTTGGACCCTGAATGTTGGTCCTGTTCCGTGTCACAGGCCCTGCTTTGGGCGCAGAGCCGGCACCTGGCCTGCCAGGACGTGGCTCTGGCTCTCGAGCCATCTGGAGGGCAGCGCAGTTCCTAGGGTTGCACGGCACCGAGGTAAGAGTACAGCTGGGAAAATCAACTTTCCCGATCCACAAAAGCTCACCTAGAGTAGCAGAAGATTTATTTAACTTAGGTTCTGCCTGGTGGGCTAAAAAATTGAACATTGTTTTAATTTTTTATGTCATCTTTTACCTTGCTAAATCAAGTCTCATAAAAATGTGACTGTTTCGATAAATTTTTATAACAAAAAAAAACAATTAGAAACAAGTACCATATATCAAAGGAAACAAAAGGATTAACAATACGAAATCGAGTGGTCAACAGTTTAAAAAAAAAATTTTTTTTTTTCAAACTAGGTTACTAATCATCAGATTTCCATCCCTCCCCATAATTTTACAAGTCTCCCCCACCCACTAAAAGCCAAATCAAGCTCTTCTCACTTTTTAATTTCTATTAGTGCTTCCTGGTTGTACTTCTCTGCTAACCTTGGGCAATAATTAAGATAGCAAATAAGCCAAACAAGAGGTCTGGCACTTGCTTAAAACAAAGATCAGAAAAAAATGATACTTGGATTTTATCCTGCGGGCACCAATCCAAGTACTGAAATTTACTACTAAATCATTTAATTTTTCCAAGAAGGGTTGGTGAAATATGGTTTAAAATACCTATTTTCTATTCATATTTTTAAAGCATTTGCTTGTTACTGTGATAGTTTTCTTAATTATCATGACAAGATGTGTAGAATTACATTCAAAATATTGATAAATTCCATTTACTAAGTATCTTACCACATTTCTACGTTTTAAATCAACTACTTCTAAAGCATACTAAGATGTGACTAACTAAAGACAGTGAGGGCTGGGGATTTAGTTCAGCGATTCTACTGCCTGCCTCGAAAACACAAGGACCAGAGTTCGATCCCCGGTACCAAAAAGGAAAAAAAGGAGAGGAAGAAGAGAAAGAGGAAGAAGAAGGAGGGGGAGGAGGGAGGAGGAAGAGGAAGAAGACAACAAGAAGAGAAGGAGGGAGGGAGGGAAGGAGGGAGGGAGGGACAGAGGGACAGTGAATTGTATGGTCTAAAGGCAAACAAGACATATTAAGGGTTAAACAGAAATGAACTCATCATTTGGGGGAAAAGATACCCAATTACCAACTGTAATAGTCCTACAGCTCCACCTCAGTGTTTCGTGTCCTTGGCCTTGCACACTGCCCACAGCCTGTCTCAGCTTACCTGAGAGGTCAGCATGCCTCAGCTGCCTGGAAACTGGAGCTGCTACAGACTGAGTCAGCTTCAGCTTCCAGGCGGGAAGTATTTCCTGCTAGACAGAAAGACAACGCAGCTGTCTCACTGTGCAGCACCTGAGCCTAACTTGACACTGCACTCATCAGCTACCCATCTTACTGAAACATGGGAGGAGGATAAAAAGTCAACTGGTTAACTGGACTGAATGCTGGATGACTTGCAACTATGATTTCTCTGTTCTTCGGCTGAGTCCCATGTTGAATGGAATTTTCCCTCTAGCTATAAACTTTTTAGCACTACTCTCCCATCCACCTCTTAATGCCAGCGCTACACCCACAAACAAAGAATAAGGAGAAATGAGGTTTCTGCTTCATTCAGCCTAGAACTCAGCAGAATAACTACAACACACTTTTACAAAGACAGAATATACACACTGAAAATGTCCCATGTGAGACTTGGTCCAAGTATATAAAGCTATCTACAGCATATGGTTATACTTAATTAAAGGAGATAAAACTGTTTATGACAGCCATTCTTTTCATTTGTCCTCTCACCCTGTGTCTCTCCAAGCACCATTACTATGGGTACCTCACTTTTCTAGTGAAATGAGATAAAGAAAAACCCTAAGTAATCAACCTCCTCTTACTCAGGCTGAGAGGTTTAACTTCCACTGTCAAGAGATGATGCTACTGAACATGCCACTGACTTTCTGTGCTGAACTATTCCACTGCTCATTTTAACATTTGGCTCTAATGTAATGGTGGTTGTTTGCGCTGCATCATTCATATACATGCATTAAAAATTATCTAGTGCTGTGCTCTGGTGTACAGCTTACAGAAAATACCAAAAGGGTGACATGTATATTCTAAGTCCCACACAGGAGACACTACACACACTTATCTAAAAGCTCGGTTCACAGCAACCTACAGAGACCCTCTTAACAGCTCTTTATAATGAGACATTGACAATTACAAGGTAGTCATTATTACAATTGTCCAGAGATGTTAAAGGACTTATTGCTAGAATTTGGGAGAGATGAAAATAAAATTATAAATAATCGCAAATAAATAAAAAATACATACTTTAGAAATCTTAAATTGCTGCCTGTGGGTGGGATGGCATGCATGTAACATGCGTACAGCTTTACCCATCTCCACCCATTTTTACAACCCAAGGCCATGATTTCTGTTAGATGCCTGCTTGCAAAATATTTCTATAGATAAGGTGGTCATTTATCTGACTGCAGGTCTAAATAAAGCAAAAGGCAGACCCTACACGGTCACCATTATTTACAATGCTTAGGAACATCTCTTGTCTCACACAGGAAGAAAACCACATAGTACTTAAAGGAATCATCCCCTCTGTATCGTACATTTACCTACAATGGCTTTTAAATTTTTAGAGAGCAGATTTTCATAATTTGCATGATTTTAATGACTATTAAAAAATATCAAAGTCCTGAGCTACAACCCTGGCTCTTTCTTATTTAAGACAGGGCATCACCAGGTTGCTCAGGCTAATCTAGAACTTGCAATCATCCTGCTTCAGACTCCTGCACAGATGGAATTACCATATGCACTGTTGTGCCCAGGGTCTCAAACTTTTTGAGTTTTACATTTTTATAGAAGAGAATAAAACCTCCCCTGAAATTACTATTCTCCATCATCAGGACAATATTAGAAACCCAGAAACGGGAAAGAGTAGCTGCTGCCCACATACTCATTTGTCCTCTCTCCTGAAAATCATGTAAAAATGTCTATTATTGGCCCGGGGATGTAGCTCAGTGATGCCACCACCTGCCTCGCAAGTGCAAGGGCCTGAGTTTGGTCCTCAGTAGCCGCCCCCCCCGAAGTCTATTATTTTCATTGACACATTAATACAAATTAAATATTTCATAAATTCCCATAGAAAGCACTATTTCAACCAAACTTACTTTAAAGAAAGACAAACCTGTCAGGCATGGTGGCCCATACATGTAAATCCCAGCACTTGGGAGGCAGAAGCAGGAGGACTGCTGCAAGTTCAAGTATAGCGCGAACTACATAGCAAAACCCTGGCTCAAAAACTGTAAAAAAGGACAAACATGTCTAGATGCCACTTCACAGCATGCTCATAACATACCTGTGTTGTGGCCAAAGCAGGTGTTACGGTTGAGGCAGTGGAGGGGGAAAGAGCACCCGGCTGCTGCGAATGCCCCAAAGGCTGTGGGGGTAAATGTGAGGTGGAGACCGGAGTGCTGGACCCTGAGCCGGACGCCGCAATGGGGAATGACACTGCTGCATCGCTGCTGTTATAAATACCTGCAGGGAGAAATGCCAGGTCAGTGCTTTAAAGCTAACAGTCAACTCTGTCAGCAACACATAACATTAATCAACAAGTTAAAGTACACTGATTTCTGAGACAGCTTCCAATTATACATTTTATTACTGATATTATTAAAAATATATAGTAAGGAATAAAATTTTGTTAATGGAAATATATATATATATATAGTAAGTAAACAAACACTGGCTTTTCATAAAGTACTTGTCATTTGGCAAAATGTCAAAAGACAAGGAACCCAGCAGAAAGTTTTGTGAAAAATATATCAGGGGTTGTAGGAGTTCTTAAAAACAGTGAAAGGTTTCTGAAATAAGAAAATGAAGCCATTAAGAGTTGTAAAAAAATGGGCCGGGGATTTAGCTCAGTGGTTCTACCGCCTGCCCTGCAAGAGGAGGGATCAAAGTCCCCAGTACCAAAAAAAAAAAAGGAGTTGTAAAACAACTACGTGGTAGCCTTTCAAAATGCGTATGCTCAGACTCCAGAATCATGCCTGAGAAGGTCTGAAATAGGAAAAGACCTTGTTCTAGAAATAAAGTAAAAAAAAAACGTAAACTTGAAATTCATAGAGCAGAGCAAAGGGGCTGATAGCCTTTACATGATGCAGCTGTGAGAATGAAGGAGCAACACCTCTGGCAACACGCAGGAGACAGAACAGGCAGGGGCTCTGCGCTGACTGCAGGGGGCGCCTGCAAGGGCTGGTGGAAAGAAGCGCGGCCTGATGGCGACTCGGTCTGCAGGCCGGTGGCACCGTTCGTTTCAGAGCACAGCAGATAAAAGACAGGGGACTTAATGAAAACATGTTTGGATGCTCCACAATGGTTAAAGTGAAAAAGAAAAGCACAAATGATGAAGTAGAAGCTATTCATTCTACAAAACTGGGTGGGAAAAGCAGGGGTAGGGAAATGAACCTAACAGGGAAAAGCAGTTACAGGGGAAAAACAAGGCCAAACGGTCCTTTTATCTGCTACCAGAGGGGTAACAGAGGAGGCTCCCTGAGGGTAACGAGGAGATGGACCACCTACAGCGCAGCGGTTTCACCCAGGGGAGTTTCCCCACTAAGACACTAGGATGCCTGGCACTGTCTGGAGACGTTTTGCACTGCCCCACTGGGGGATGCTACCAGCGCCCGCTGGGTGAAGGCCAAGGACACTGCACCTGACAGTCTCCACGACAAAGAATCTGGCCCAGAGTGTCAGAGCACTGTGCCGAGAGACCATGCTGCAAACCAGGGAGGGAAGGAGGAACGACCAAGAGCAACTGGCCCCTAACCAGGAAGAAAGCTGGAAACAGGGAGCCTAAGTGGGCTACAGTTTAAAAAAAAAAAAGTTTTGTAAAGAAACTCTAGTCCTAGAAAGCAACAATAATTAGTGATTAATGCCCACAGTACAATTTACCTTGTTCTGAAGAATATAAACATTAATGATTCACATTTATAAAAACATCCACAACCTTCTTCAAACAAGGGGAATGAGAATTGGGACATTTTAAAAGGACTTCCAACTATAACTGCAGCTCTTAGATCCTTCTTATATCTATAATTTCTGGAGGAAAAATGATTTCTTTATTCTGCAAATATAGGAGAACTCACTGTTTGCCAGGCACCATCCTACATCCTGAATACATTATTCAAGATCTGTGGCCTCTGCCTTCAAGAAGCTTAGTGAGAGTCCACCGGCGGTGAGCAAATGAGAGGCGCGGGAGCAGCACGGGCAGAGGGAGGGCGGCTCTGAGCAGAAGCAAGCCTCCAAGGCAGCGGAGCCCAAGGCCTGGCCTGCTGTCTCTCAGTTCAACTGTGTTGAGGATGAGGCAAAAGATGAGCAAGAGCCAAACCCAAAGAACATTAGAAGGTAAAAATTTTTAAAGTTTAGAGACAACAGGAACCACTGAAAGAGTTTTAAGCAGAAGCCTGGTGTTCATATTCAGAAATGGTAGAAATGTCACAAGAAACAGTCTAGGTTTCTACTTCCCCTGAAAATCTGGAGATCTGTGGATACTGGATATGATGTTCTGAAGCAGCAGCAGTCTGCTGAGGTGTGCAAAAGTAAGGTACTTCCCACACTCCCATCAGCCTCTGCGTCACTCCCCTCGCCGATCCCGTAACCACCTGGCCCCAAGGAAGTGCTTGGGCCAACACTCCTGATATGGACACCGGCCACAGCCAAGGAACAAGAACAACAGCTCCCAGGAAAAGCTCTCCGCATGACCAAGGAAAGAGAACCAAAGAAAGAAACTTAGGGGCTACCACACAGCTTAGAAAAAGGAATATATTCTTTTAAGTTGCTATACAGATAGTTCGTTCAACAAATATTTATTCGCTTTTTATTATTTAAAAAAAAGCACTGAAGAGAGGAAAAAAGAACCAATCCAGAATTCTGTCTTGAAAGAACTTGGGAGTCTCACTGGAGGGACAATCAGTACTCACAAGTGGAAGACAGTGGGCACAGTAAGGTAGAGCAGAAGCACAGAGGAGCCAGGCGTGGCAGCACACGCCTGCAGCCCCAGCTCCATGGAAGACTGAGGCAGAAGGGTCACGAGGTCAAGGCCAGCCTGGAAAACTTGGCAAGACGTTTTCTTAAAGTGAAACATAGCTCAGTGTCAGGACTTTGGGTCCAATCCCCAATACCACAAAAAGTACAGAAATAAGGAGCAATTTAAGATCAGAGGAAGATTCAGGCGGAGAGCTACAGAAATACTTGAGCTGTTTTCTCAAACTATCTTAAAAGGTAAAATGTTGGCTGCCTAGTTATCTTGATGGTGAAAAATCTACACTCAAGTCTCCAACTTTCAAAAGTAAAAGACAAAAGCTGGAGGCGGCCTGCTGAATTAAAGCAATACAAGCCCTTGACTCAGACAAACCTGGGTCAAAACCCTAACTTTCCCAACTGCATTACCTTAAACAAAACTACCCATATTGTTTTCTGTAAAACAAAAATAACAGGTACCTTAATTTAAGACTGTCCACTGAAAGGCTCTAGCAATGCCTACCCCACCTGAGTCGGTATTTTAAGTGCTAATTAAGTTTCATCTGTAAAGTCAAACAAGTCTAGTGTTGTAACTATCACGCCCTCTAACTTACCTAATGCTCTTCAAAGGCGCCCATCACACATCACGACATGCAGTGACGGGTCGTGGAAGGGTAAGACTGACAAGTAAATCTTGTGGTGACAGGGGACCTTCAATCTCGAAACTTAAAGCCTGTTTCAATATGACATTAATGTGTACACTGAAGTACAGTGGACCCTTGGGTTACGACCAGCCTGAAATACAAACAACTTGGGCTACGACCAGCATTTTAGTTTTAACTTACAACCAAACTCTTGAGTTGTGACTTGAATGCCGGACCCTTGTGCTTCCAGACGGTCTCAGACACAGATTCAACCCTTACAGAGTTCTGGGAGGAACATGACAACAGAGCTAAGTGTGGGGTTAACTGAGAAACCCTGGGCCCGTGTCTCTGAGGATGCCAAGATCCGCCCTGTACAGGAGAGAGACTGTGAGGGCTGCAGAGAGGAGCCTGCACCTGAACTGACCAACTTGAGTTACAACAGCCCTCGGGGAGGAACTGAGCTCCTAAGCCAAGGGTCCACTGTGAAAGGAAATGGCCCAGCTAAACATGCAATATAGTGATCACATTTTGAGCTTCTGTGATAAAATATAACAAATCAAAATTCTCCTTTCAGGGTTAAAAAAAAATTTTTTTTTAAATAAAGACTGCTAATTCCCTCCACTCCCTCACGCCTCAGTTATGGCCAGTAAGGCAACAAGAGTCTATCTACTAAGACCTCCAGCTCTTTCTGCAGAGACAAACATCCCTCCCCGAATTGTACCTGCTTTCTACTTAACATTATTCTGTTTCCACCCTTTACAAGTCACACACTGTTCTAACCCACATCAAGGTGGCATTCACTAAATTAAGCAGAACTAAATAATGTCCAAGCTCTAGGACAAGTCTCTGAAATGCAGATGCTCGGGACAGAGAATGGACACAAAGATGCAGAGTGGTCTGTACTCAGTTACCCACTGGTACCTCTTTCACTGACTAGCTACGAGGTAACAGGAAATGTGCTAGGAGCAGGGAACAAGACAGGCAAGGTAAGGTTTTTCTCTCCAGGAATTTACAATTTAATCTCAAAGGCAAACATTAGACAAATACACGAATATAAATTCCAACACACAACATGATCAAAGAAGAAAAGGGTAGTACGAACAAGGAAGAAAAAAAAAACCTAAGAAACAATCCACCGTGTAAGCCAGAATCCAAAGGTTTGTTAACCAAAGAATATTTTTTTAAAAAACAAAACTGTTCAAAACCTAAAATATGCATTCACTGGTGCAAACCAGATATTGCAGAAGATGCTGTGCAGTAGAGTGGAGGGGAGAAAGCAAAGCTCACAGAATCCTATAAGCCAGTGAGATACTCAGAGTCCACGCTGCCATCGACAGAAAGACACCAAGAGGAAACCCCAGGACGCCCTACCAAGGTCCCCAGTCGCGCGGAACACACGCCAAATCAGCCTGCTGCAGACAGGAAGGTCTGTGCACACCCTACCGAGGTCTTGAGTCGCGCGGAAGACACCGAATCACCCCGCTGCAGACAGGCAGGTCTGCCCATGCCCTACCGAGGTCCCCAGTCGCGCGGAACACACCCCGAATCAGCCCACTGCAGACAGGCAGGTCTGCGCACGCCCTACCGAGGTCCTGAGTCGCGCGGAAGACACCGAATCACCCCGCTGCAGACAGGCAGCCACCTGATTCCACACTACAAAGACCCAGAGGACACCAGACCACCAGACCAAGGCACTGAGTCCCACTGTTCCCGGCCCAGAGGTAGGGGCTTCTGAGCCGTCATCCCACTGCTCCTGGTTCAGAGGAAGGGGCTTCCCGGTCACCATCCCTCCCGCTGCTCCCAGCCCAGAGGAAAGGGCTTTTGGGCCACCTTCTGTCCCGCTGCTCCTGGCCCAGAGGAAGGGGCTTCCGGGCCGCCAACCGTCCCACCACTCCCGGCCCAGAGGGAGGGGCTTCTGAGCCACCATCCCACTGCTCCTGGTCCAGAGGAAGGGGTATCCCCGCCACCATCCCTCCCGCTGTTCCCAGCCCACAGGAAAGGGCTTTTGGGTCACCATCCCTACTGCTGCTCGCGGCCCCTGTCCCACCTCACCCAGCTCAGAGGAGGTAATCCGTGCAGGCGCTAACAGCACCCCGCCCCAGTCGAAATGAGAAAACACGTAAACAAGTCTCAAAACCAGACTTCCAGATCACCTACAGCAACCCCAAAGGGAAATGAGATGGAACACTCTGATACTCAACCAGCTGCATTATATAAAGGTACAATTCCCAATGAGAAAAAAAAAAAAAGATAAAGAATGGGAGACCGGATAGAACTTTAAATAATCTTCCTTTAGAGACAAGTAATACAATTCTAAAAAGGACTTAAGTTTAGGTATTGCATTGTTTATTAAAATGTTAAAGTCTCAAGAAAGCGTTTGTTTTTCTTTGCCTGAAATAAGAAGCAGGACAAAGTTTTATTTAAAAAAAAGAGGAAACACCAGGACTCCAGCTTTCTAAAGAGGGTTAATCCATCTGGCCGCTATGTAGCAACTGGACTCAAAGGGAATGAGCAACAAGAAGGAGCTTGGGGGGGAGGAGGGGCCCTAGTCCATAAATCAAATGAACAATTGTGCCCCTGTGATCATAAACTTGGATCCGAAGTGTATCTGGAAGATGGGAGGAATCATCCAAACTTGATGATAAATTGCATTTGGCAGGTAGGAGAGAAAGATTAAGACTGAGTAACAGGTACCTGGCTAATGACTAAATGTCACTTATGCCAGGCGAGGTGACACATGTCTATAATCCCAGCATTCTGGGAGGCTGAGGCAGGAGGATCACCAAGGTTAAGCCTAGATCAGGCAATTTAGTGACTTAGCAAGACCTTGTCTCAAAATAAAAAATAAAAAGGGCACAGATGTAGCTCAGTGTGAAGGCCCCAGGTTCTGGTTTAGTACCAATAGACACTGAAAAACCTGCAAAGAATCGTTCACTCAGGTGGTGAAAACTGGGACACGTGGCATGGAGGCTGAAAGTCAGCCTCAATAATGTACCAGCTGTAGTCCTAGCTGTTCAAGAGGTTGACGGGAGGGCCACTTAGGCCAACAGGTTTAAGACCAGCCTGGGCAACACAGAGAGATCCTGTCACCAAAAAAGCCAGCCTTAGACGAAGTCTTGAGTACCTCTAACATTTCAGGGCCAGCTCGTGAAGGAGGAATTCATAAAGAAAACTGAGACTAATAAGAGAAGCAGAAAACCATAACTGTGATGTATGCCACTAAAGCCAAGAAACGACATCTGTATCAAATGCTGCTGAGAAGCCCGGTGAACATTCAGACTGAAAAACGCCCACTGGATGGGAATACAGAAATGATCTTAAGAACAGGACATGCCAGGCATGGTGGTGCACACCTGTAGTCCCAGCTACAAGTTTTAGTTCTTGTGCCTGGTGCAATCATACATACTTGATGCAAAAGGCAAAAGCAGACCTGCCTAGGGATAGAAATGTTAGTGTTCACCCGCTTTCACTCCTGCTTGCCAGTTTGGATCTGCCTAGGAGGTCACATCAGTACCACGTTCAGATGCTTGTTCCACAAAGAACGGGAGCAAAGAATGCCAATGGTCTTGAGGAAGATCCTAACAAAGTAAAGGGTGCAGCCTCACAAGATACCCTCAGTGCACTCCCTAAGAGACTGGATGTCCTTCTTTAGAGAGCACAGTTAAGTGTGCAAGTCCTCTCCCTCGCACCTCATAGCCCTCACCTATAAAGTCGGGTGCTGCCAAGGATTTTACAGTGCTGAAGCAAGGACTGGCAGGTATATGCAGAGCCTAACTAAACTACTATCCACTGCAGAGGAGGTATTTCATTAATATGTGATAACCAATTATCAAATGTAAGAAGGAAATTGTACTTATTAATATTGCACCTTCCCCATGGCGACTAATAAATAAACACAATATTGTTTATTTCTAGCTTTTCCTTTCTAGACTGTGGAATGTTTCCCTGGAACTCATACATTCATTACTCAGAGAAGGTAAAACAGAATTTAAATTAGAGCTTTGTTTTCTGTGAGTCTTGGCCATCTTGATGGAATACAGGTGTTGCTAAATCTACTTAGGCAAGCATTAACTATTTCTAGGCTGCTTTATTTTAACATAAAGATGAACAACTCTACTCATTATGTGTTGCTTCTCTTAACATTATCTATGAAAGTAATAAATCGTTATTAAAAATTTGAAATACACAGAAAACTAGAAAAACTCCTCAACCATTGCTGACATTTTAATGTATTTTCAAACTTCTTGGTAATTTACAGGGGCTTTTTGCCTATAAATTAAGTATACAATTCGTAAGCCTTTATATATCCACCAGCTCCCGTTTACCCAGAGGGGTACATTCTAGGCCCCAGCGAACGCCTGGAACCACAGGCAGTAGCGAGTCCTGCACAAGCTGTTTTGCTCCATCCGCCCTCAGCACAGCCACAGGCCAGGGCAGCCAGCCTTCCAGTCCTGTCCCTTCTCTACGTCAATACCCCGGTGCTTTGGAGCCACTGGACTAAGTGACATAGCCCCTGCAGTACCCATCTGACAACCAAGATGGACACCAACCAACGCACAGGCCAATAGTACAGAACGGTCCTCCTTCAACGACCCACTGTTTAACGACTGCTCTGACTTCTGACCTGCCCTTTTTGGAGGGGGTACAGTTCTGTTCTTTAAGTCTTACTGATAGAGCCTCAATGTCTTTTTTGTGTGTACAGTACACCTTGTTTATACAGTACTGTAATTTTGCTGACTATACTGTATAACGCAGTACTATAATTTTACGTTCTATTATACACTTGGTCGTTGGAGGAATGTCTGCATATACAGCATCGACCTGCTGGAAAAAGGGACAACTGTCATCCTAGGCAGACAGAGTAAAGATGGAGTAGGATTCCATCATGCTAGTAACATTAGCATGCAATTTAAAACTCACAAATTTATTATTGGAATTTTTCATTTAATATTTTCGGGCCAAACTTAATAGCAAATAATGATACAAGGTGAAACCATGGATAAAGGAGGACTACTGTACATATTTTTCTATTTTGTTATAAAACCTGTTTCATTCTATAGAATAAATCAACAGGATCACACATGGTAATGCAACTACATGTAAGGACAGAGGAGGGTGGAAGGAATCAGTGGGAGATGCAGCAGAAGGGAAAGTGAGGAGAGACCAGCAGAAAGGGAAGTCAGAGAGATTCCAGGATGAAAGGGTTCGACTCATCTTGGCTTGCTGTAACGTGGAGGGACACAAACACGGTTCTTACAAAAGCTTCTACAACAACTGCCCAAAATGAATGCAACTATTTTGTATCACAAACATACACCAATCCCCCACATACACCAGGAACTGAACTCAGGATCTTTCACTTGCTAGACAGGCGCGATGCCACTGAGCTGCACCCCTGGCCCCCCAATTACATTTTTTTCAAGCCTAGAGCTAAATAATCAATCAACCACTACATGTTAAAGGTGGCCCCCAGGTGGCTGAAGGTCATTAAGGAAATGGCAACCTCATTCTCCCAAGGGCAGGAGGAAGGTGAGCTTGCCAATTCCTGGGAATGAGAACACACCTGGTCAACACCTTCATTTCAGCCCTGCTGAGACCAGAAGCAGAAAATGAAGTGAATTCAACCCAAACTTCTTATAAATAAAGCTAACCAATGTGTGGGGTTTAAAGCTGCCAAATTTGTGGGGCTGGGGGCGGGGGGGAGTTGCCATTTTGAAGATCAAACCCTTCTACTTCCATACTGAGCGACATCCCTACCTGTCCTCCTTTAATTTTCAGACAGGGTCTTGCCAGCTGCTAAACTGCCCAGGCTGGACGCAAACTTGGGATTCCCTTGCCTCAGCCTCCCAAAGAGCTGGAATTATAGACCTACACCACTGCACCCACCTCTGCAATAATTTTTATGGCAGCAAAGTAAACTAATATAACTGCTGTCAGGAAGGAAGCTGAGAATACATAGAGAACAGGGAACTAGCTCAAAGGGGCTCTCCACTGACAAAACTGAGCAGAATATTTGAGTACCACAAAAATCATGAGGGATATATTATAACCTGTGCTAGTCCATAAATCCATACAGACACAAACAAACTGTGAAAAGGAGTGAGATTTTTTACATGGTCTCACAATTTACTCCACAAAATTACTACTAGTTGTGAAGAGAAAAATAAAACCTCTACATTTTTCCAATCTGATTGTTTGCCAGCTACTGATAGGTAATGAAAAAATGACTTCTATGCTATTTCTGCCCCTCCAAAAACACATGGCCTGAATCTAATAATGAAAAAATAAAATCCAAAATAACCTGTGATCTTCAAAAACACTTGAGACAACTGCTGAGAAGACTAAACAGTAGCAAAAAAGCGATGTTAATTTCTTGTTCTGGACAGGTGTGGTGCAGTTTTGTAGGAGAACTTCCCTGCCTGGAAAAAGTAAACACTCCGGGCTGACGGGCACTATCTGCAACCTACTCTCAAGCAGTGAATAAAAACAGTTTTTCTCAACTGCACTTGCATTGTTTCTTTAAAAGTCAGATTGCCTCAAGATTTGGGGGGGGCGGGTACTGGGAATCAAAAGCAGGGCCTCGTGCTTACCACGCAGGCACTGCACTGCTATGCTACATCCCTGGCTCAAGACATTATTTTTAGGGCCGGGGATTTAGCTCAGTGGTTTTGCCGCCTGCTGTGCAAGCACAATGACCCGAGTTCGATCCCCAGTACCAAAAAAAAAAAAAGATATAATTTTTAGATGTAAGGAAAAGAACTACCTATTTTTTAAAAAAGAAAAGCCCAAACTGAGTCCATTTTTCAAAAATCAAAGAATTTCTACAAATTGAAAAACACATTTACTAAAATTGTTTACTCAACAGTGAGGTGAAACAAATTGAGCTGAAGAGATGATAAAAGAGAAAGCGAAGGAGAAAGGAGGAGAGAAGGAGAAAAGAAAATTACCCAAATCTAGAGCAGAGAGATACAGAAACGGAAAATATGAGAGGTTAATGACCATGCAGTGCAGACATGAAGTCCAACTATGTTTAACAAAACTTTCCATAAGATAGAATGGAAAGAATAAGCAGAAACAATATTAAAAATACAATGGCTAGGATTTGTGACCAGAACTAACGAAAGCCATGAATTCTCACCATCAGGAAACAAAAGTCCCAAGAAGAATGGTCACACACAGACATGTCACCAAAACAAAGACAGGCTCTTCCGTGAGTCAGCGGGCACGCACCCGGAACACGGCACTGAGAGTCTGGGCTTGGTTGGGGACTGTTGGCAGTTGCTGCTGTGGCACTATCAAGAAGTGCGGGACCTGAACACGATCACTCATGCAGTCGATGGGAAAAAGAGAGGTGAGGAAGCTCAAGACATGGTCTGTACAAAGCAGGAAAGGAAGAGATCTGGCGCACAGGTAAGGACCAGGCCTCGATGGCAAGCAAGCCTGGAAGGTGGCAAGGGGGCAAGTGACATCAAGCAGGCTTGCAGAGTCGGGTTTAGAGGAGGAAGGGTAACCCACTTTCTGATCTCCCTTCTGTCTCTCTTAGAGGCTTTCTTTCTCTCAATTTTTCCTACTCTAAAAAAAAAAGGCCAGGGATTTAGCTCAGTGGTTCCGCTGCTTGCCTCACAAGCGCAAGGACCTGAGTTTGATCCCAATACAAAAAAAAAAAAAAGGTAAGAGGAGGAAGCTTTTGTTTTCTGTTTTCTTGGCGGGGGGGGGGGGGGGGCCCCCCGAAAAAAAAAAAGAAAAATTTCTAATATATTAGGGACGGGGAAAAGGAAGTAGGGAGAAATTTTTAAATTAGTTAAACAGTCACAGTAAAAAGTAAACGTTTGCTAGAGAAGTATATTAAATATTGCAAAGTAATTTAAACGTCAGCTTAGGAAATCATGAATCTATAATGATATGAATCTGTACTATGTGGCAGAATATTTTTCCCTCTAGAACCACTTAACTCAGATGAAGTATAAACATATGGGTAGTCAGGTTAATGAAGGAGTGAGTACTTCAACTAATAAGGTGAAACATCAAAATTAATACCAATCATGAATCCAAATGTGAAGAAGCATCAGTAAGTTCTACAACATGGGCCAGAGATGCGCCTGCCTGGCAAGCGCAAGGTCCTGAATTTCATTCCCAGTACAAGAAGGAAAAAAAAAAAACAAAGAAATACTACTACACAGTGACTCTTTTTTTCCTATTTCTTTAGTCTAAGGACACTGGAAGGAAGATTTAGGAAGAGAAAAAAATGCCAACCAAAATGAAGACCATAATATGGCAGCTATTAAAACAATTTATCGGGCCGGGGATTTAGCTCAGTGGTTCTGCCACCTGCCTCACAAGCACAAGGTCCCGAGTTAGATCCCTGGTACCAAAAAAAAAAAAACCACACAATTTATCATTCTTCATAAATATTTTCCATGTTTTATATAAAAACACAGAAGCAATGACCACCTTCAATTTTAGAAAATGCAAACAAAAAATCACTCTGAAATCTTAAATTTTAATATAACCACTATAATTTTGTCTAACACTTTATTCTGTAATCATTTATATTTCTGAATCTTCCAACCAGAAATTTGAGCACCATAAAAACAAGGACCATACAATAAGAATCTGAGAGTTCTTTATTATGTATAACATGTATATATTACTTTAGGTGTTCTGGGTATGTTCTATAATATCTATGTATGTACTTAGGCAGGCTGGGGATTGAACCCAAGGCCTTCACAATGAGCTACCTCCCTAGCCTTTTTCATTTTGAGACAAGCTGCTAAATCGCTCAGACCAGGCTTGAACCTGCTATCCTCCTGCTTCAGTCTCTCCCAGGGTGCTGGGATAGCAGGTGTGAACCATCACTTGGCTCTATTGTTCGGACATATGGACACACGTTCCTCCAAAGACCCAGGGGTTGCAGTCTAGCTTCCCAGGAAGACAAGAGAGGTGGTAAACCTTTAAGAGGTGGTAAACCTTTAAGAGGTGGGGCCTTGCAGAAGATCAGCAGGTCATCTGGGCTGTGCCCTCAGGGGATAACAGAAGCCCTTTATCCCCAAGGCTTCCTGGTCCTGAGGTCAGGGCCTGCTCTGCAGCTTGCTCCTTCACTCCAGATCCAAAAACAAGAGCCAGCTAATCACAGACTAAACCTCCAAACTGTGAGCCAAAAGCCCAAACAACCAACAAACCAACCGCTTCTCTTTATAAGCCAATTACCTCAGGTATCTGTAACAGTGACAGAAAGCTGACTAGCAATGTCCTAGAAATATCACAGATGTACTTCCAAGTTGATGGCCAAAGTTCCCAAACATCACTTGAAAATCCAATCCAGGAGTTGCTACAAGAAATGAGTGTAATTGTATAGTTCTACTTCCAATTCTTTGCTATGGTAGATACCTCTGGTAAGTTGAGCAGCTGGCATTTTATATACCTTTATTTATGACAGAAGCCACTTTTTCCCTCTACAAAGTTCCTTTAGATCTTTCTCCCCCAAAAGACACTTCAGCATGAACAGCCCCATGCTTTAGAATTCTCTCCTTATCTCTAATATTTTTAAATTCTATTCCTATCATGTGTCTAGGCAAGGACTTTCTTTCCATCCTTTTTCCCTTGGTACTCTATGGGCTACTGAAATCTAGTCTAGTCTAATCTCCCCACACTTTACCTCCATTACTGCTTAGGGTTATTTCCACTTCACTCTTTTTATTTCTTTCTCCTTCCTGGGCTGCAGCCAACTGGATTAACGTGTGGCTCCATTCTACATAGTTCTTACCATACACACAAATACAAGAGCTTGCATTGTGCAAGATTCCCTTCTTTCTAGGGTTTCCTTCATCTGATTTACTCATTAGTTATTTCAGTTGTATCCACTATGTTATTTATCCCATTTATTGTGTCATTACATCAACTACTAGTTTTCCAAACCTAAAATTTCTACCTGTTTCTCTTTTCTTCCCCGCCCCCACCCTGGTACTAAGGATCGAACTCAGGACCTTGCCCTTGGCAGGAAGGCATGACACACCACTGAGCTACATCCCCAGCCCTGTTTCTTTTTAATATTTGTTTCAAATTAGAACTTTTCTTTATGCCCTTTATTATGTTTATTACACTGATTTGTCTTCTCTCTTACAATTCTTTCAGGATTGAACCAGTTGAGAGATTTTCTATTATTGCCAACATAGGTGAAAGGGTGTTTTTTTGGTTTCCTTAACCACGAGTAATTCTTAATATAAACTTTTAAAAAATGAGAATACAGGGCCGGGGATTTAGCTCAGTGGTTTCGCCGCCTGCTGTGCAGGCACAAGGACTGGAGTTCGATCCCCGACACCAAAAAAAAAAAAAAGGAATACAGTATTAGATGTTCCTAGTATTTTAAGCATGATAGGGAAAAATCTGAGAAGCAGGATTCTACATATCTTACTGTCACATATCCTGTCAGGAATGGGTGCATAAAAACCCAGAGTTCCTGGAATAAAGTAACCCTGAGTGGTGCAGCGAGTGGTACTGGCCATCTGAGTGAGACACAGCCCTCCTTAAGTCTCCACGGTCTGCAGACAAGGTGACTGAGGCACAGCTTCTACAGAAGCAGGACTGAACGTTCGTGTGAAAAGCAGCTAACTGCATCACACAGAGAGAAAAGATAATTATCAACGTAGTGATAATCTTTAAGCTGATGTGTCTTTATTCTGATGTCAGATTCACTAAGCAAGCACTTTCCAATTATAATTTGTTTTCCTAAGATGATTACTTCAAGGAAGAATAACACAAACAACATTTGACATACTTGACAGTTACATTTTTACCATCAATAATTAAATAATATTCTTCCCTACTAGCATTTCTGAGATACTGGGTTGAGTCACTTCACCTCATCAACTCTAGGCATATTAATTTTAAAAAAGAGATTATTATAACCTATCCAAGAAATGATAAGGATTTCAACCAACGCAATACCCATTAGAAAGCGAAAAATGGCTTTTTTTTTTTTTTTAAAGTTCTGGAGATTAAACCCAGACAGCACTGAGCTACATGCCTGGCCTTTTCAAAAAACTTTTTTGAGACATGAATTACCCAAGTTGGCCTCAAACTTGCAATCTTCCTACCTCAGATGCCCAAATTGCACAAGTCACTATGCCCAGCTAAGAAAAAAAAATGGATTTTGAAAGTAATAAACAATATAAGTAATGTCTAGAAAGCTCCAAATTAATTAGAAATAAATGGTTTAGAAGGTCACACCTGGTGAGTGATTTGTAAGGAGGAAGAGAAGATGAAGAGAGACAGGCTCACACTCTAACTCCTAAACAAAGTAGAGTTGTATTTCACACAAAAACTCAGAGGAGAAGAGGGAGAAAACTCAGGAGATATAGAGAATTACAAAAGAAAATACAGCTCACAAGAAGCAACATAGATAAGGATTATTTATTTTTTTGTTTTGGTTTGGTTTTTTTGGTGGCACTACTGAACTAAACCCTGAGCTCTGTAAGGATCATTTATTGCTCTTATCATTACAGCACTATTCTGAAGGACACTAAATGGATAATGACTTTTGTAAACTTACTCAACTTAGTACATGTACCTAAAATTTTAGTGGAAATTTTAATTTTTAAAATTTCTACTCATTTAAACTTTCACTAAACCAAAACTACGGAGGCTATTTTTTTTTAAAGAAATGCAGTAAGTTTTGTTTTAAAATACTAAATACTACCACAGCTATTGCCTCTATCATCCTTTCAAGATGACTGAATATTTTCACTTGTTGTCTGATCCTTTCCCATCTGCTCCAGATTCCTGGTCCATCAACTACTCTTCTCTTGGATCTTAATTCTTTATTTCCCTATCTTCCTTTCCACCTGACAACTTCCCCATTTTAAAGTAACCCTGACCCCGCCACTTCCTGGGCATGCTCACCAGCGCTTCTCAGCTGTGACCACGCTGCTGTGGGCCCGCCCACTTGCAGGTTAGTACCTTCCTGGTGGCCTCAGAGCCCCCCAGCTCTAGGCCTCCAGCTCACGCACGACCCCCCATACCAGCCCTTCCTTCCGGGTACAGCATCTCCACTTCTCACCAGTCTGAGCTCCGCGACCTTCATGAAGGCCTTCAATGTATCTGTCTGCAACAAAAACTGATTTGGTTTCCCTGTTCCAACATAAATTCTTTCCAACCTTATATGTCAGATAAACCCTCTGGAAGAACAAAAGTTTCACATCTTTTTCCTAACTCAATACCAACTACTTTTGATTTCTTGGCCTAATAGCTAAGGCTGTTATTTTTCAGGTATTTCCTTTCAAATCATCGATATTGGTCATTTCACACAGCCTGTGCATTACACTTTCCCTTCTGTGCAAATGCTTGTGTTGATTGTGTATCTGAGACTGGAAGTCTGGCTGTACCCTTACCACCAAGAGCTAAATTCTACAACATTCTTTTAAGCATTAGGTCAAATGTTACATTCTCTGGACATCTCATTCCTTCAGTAGAAAGTAATTTTTCTTGACTCTGAATTTCTTTTGCACTGTCGATCATGAAAAAAGTTATAATTATATCTATCCCTAGAAACTGCTATTACTGAACATTTCTCTTCCTTCTAGATTACGTGTTCCTGAGAGGCCAAATCTATTTATGGTATATATACTTATTTTCCCAAAGCAACTAGTGAGGATCTTACATATAGAAAGAACTTGAGAGGCTGAGGCAGAAGGATGACCTTCAGTTTGAGGCCAGACAGGGCTACATAGTAGAAACTATCTGGAAAAATCACACAGATACACACATACTTAACATATGCTTATCAAATGGGAAATGGCTGAGCTTTGAGAAGAGAAGTTCCATACTGCAGTTCTCACAGCCTGTAAGATCGGTGCTATCACCACATGAAAACTATAGGATTTTAGAGAAAGGGGTGTAGCAGACGCACAGAGTAGTGGATCCCATTCTCTAATTCAGAATATACATGATACATGCTCACTGTCCACTGACCCAAGGGTCTGAGGAATACATTAAAGAATAGAGAATTCTTACATATCATACAGAAAGGTCTATTCTTCCTTCTGTCAACAAATATGGACAAAGAGCTCTTGATCAGAGACCTAGATACCTAGTCCCTTATAAGGTGAGTTTTAGGAATCTGAAAAACTCACCTACTATGTCTTACAGCAATATGACAAACCCAAATATGTTTAACAATAAGAACATGGTAACAGAGTTCATCCTACCTCCTATTCAAGATTATGAACAAATCCTTTCAGGCATCATTTTTTGTACTCTTAACTACAAACCTCTAATACTACTCTGTATGGGAAGCTTTCCAAGCCCAAGGATTAACTTAGTATTATTACCTTTAGAACCATGCTTCAGTGTGGTATATATCTATGAATTTAAGCTCCTCCTTTGTTAGAGTACAACTGTCATCTCTGTCTGAAGAAAATATACACTTTAATTCTGGCTTTTTAAAATAACCAGTTCCTAAAAACTACCATTACAGACAAAGTGAGGAACTTAAAACATTAGTGAGGTTAAAGGGAGATCAACAAAGTCCAAAAAACACAACCCTACATAAATTTAAAAAGTCATTAGAGGAAAAAAAAAAAAAAAGTCATTAGAAGCACTCTAAATAAAAGATTAATGGCATTATCCCATAACTGATTTAGAAGAAATTCTCATATAACTCACTTGCATTTATACTATTTCCTTCATTGAATAGGAATTTTCAGGCCTATCACTCTTTTGTTTTGTTTTTTTTTTGGTACCGCAGATTGAACTCGGGTCCTTGTGCTTGCGAGGCAGGCAACGGAACCACTGGGCTAAATCCCCGGCCAGGCCTACCACTCTTGAAGTTCAACAAGACACTTGTAAATTCATCTGGCTTTATAGCCATAAACATGCATAATGAAAATTACTACTTCTCCTCAGTGGCTCCCTCACCAAACAAATGTTAGTATCACACTGTCTTTATCACAGTTAAGCTTATCTTCAAGGAGCCAATGGGGACAATGTAGTTTTGGATGCTGTAAAATGGAAAAAGTCTTACTATCTTATCTATACTACATAAGAGCAGGTTGTGTAATACCAACGAAATTACTTCCTTCACAGGCCTAACCATGACCCTGCCCACAGCTCTATGCTCTAAGCCACTGTATGTGTGTCCCTCAAACTTACCTCCTTAAGAGGTTATAACCATATCCTAGCCCTTGAAATTGCTACTAAAAACATTACTTTCTTCTTTTTTTTTTTCAGGTGATAATTTTAAAGGAGCAATTCTAAAGTCTGGCTCCCCTCGCCCCCCAGGAAACTCTTTTCAGGGTTTCATTCCAAACTGCTACCACCAGAGGCCTAGGATCCCTTTTCTGCCCCAATTATCCCTTCCTAGGTCTGATTCACAATTTGCATACATTAGAACAAAGTCTGCGGCATTTGTAATATCCTGGGATGGATATTAATGGTACAAGCACATAGAAATATGCTATACAGCATTTCTTAATCATTCCTTCAAGAAGGATAAGTTCAAGAAGAGTAAGTTTTGTGATTAAAGGGAAACATTAGATCTGGAATGACCTAGATCAGCGGCGTGCACCTACGCCACTGTGTGTGCAGTGGCCTGCCCACATCACTGAAAGCTCTGGGAGGCTCTCCATGGCTGATCTGGATGGAGTCAGCTCCAGGCTCTTCACAGGTGACACCTCCCCTCGGGCCATCAGTAACACTCCATTACACACAGTGACGCACAAGTGCTCCACAATGTGCCACACTTACTGCCCCAGGGCTAAACTCTTTTTTTTAGGGTTCCTACCCACTAAAGGCTATCTTGAAATACACAGGGAACACACGGTGAAGAACAAAGATTCCATTTCCTACAAACTAGTCTTGACAATTCTGAGTAGGATCTTACCCTTGAGGAAGAATTTTATCTCTAGTAATTTCGCACTCATACTATACTCATCCTATAGAAAACATATGAATAGCTGGTTAACAGTACCTCTTCATCAAATGAGATTTGTATAATTAGAAAGATCATAACAAACCTGAAGTGTCATAATTAAAAGAAATTTAAATGTACAGTAAGTGAAATCAGTGAGATAGATCAGTGAAATATTTTTCTTTGTATTGGTGGTGTTCCAAAAAACAATTACAATTAAGCTGAAAGAGGGACAAAGAGATTAAGATGTCTACTTAAACTCAATGTCTGTGACTATTAACAGTCCTTTGATCCTTATATTTGTATTCATTTTTTTCAGAACAGTGAAACTGTTTCAGTGAAGCAGTAAAATTTTATTTTATAAAGTTTTGTAAAACAGAGAGTAAGTGATGAAAACAATCCAGAGTCTCACTGTGGTTGTTTTCCTTTGGTGCCAGAAATCAAACTCAGGACCTTGCCCTTGCCAGGCAGGCACGGCACCACTGAGCTCCATCCCAGCCCTCAACTGTCTTGTAAGAGATACTTTTTCAAAAGTTCACAAATGTAAGATAAATATGACTAAGATACAGATCACATAAATGATTGTTTGGAAAAATAACAAGAGACATACTGGAGAAAGTATTAGAACACCATGTACAAGAATCCAAAAGTGTTTTTTAAAAAATGTTACTATCAAAAGGAGTCAAAACACAGTGAAGAATGTAACTGTATTGCACACCTAAAATGTACCAATAAACTTAATGGAAAAGAAAAAGGAGTCAAAACAAACTTTGCAGGACATAAAACTGCTCCCTTTTATGGATTTCATCCCCAGTTCTGCCAAAAAAAAAAGAAAAAAGACAATTTTTACTAGTCAGTCACAATAACTCAGAAGACCACAGATCATATATAACAAAAACTTTAAGTTACGTATTTTGCCGATACTAGTATAGCATACTACAAATAGTTTACATGGATGCAGTGTACTTCTGGAAGGATGAAACTAAAGAATCAGGTAAGCATCAGGTATGAAAAACTCCATATGCTATGTTAAGGGTTATAAATTCTATCCCTTAAGTAACAGAAGATTCTGTAAGAAAGTGCGACATGGTTGTGTGCATTTTAGACAAACATCGATTCTGGCAGCATCTAAGGCAGGGACAGGATAATGGGGTAAAGGTTAAGACCTTGCTGGAAAAATTCAGATGACATGCTATGTAAGACCTGACCACGCAACATATGGAAATAAAAACTAAAACATGGTAAACTAATAAAGCATAGGAAAAATCTTTTTTAAAAAAAAAAAAGTGAGGGCTGGGGATTTAGCTCAGTGGCACTGCACCTGCCTCACAAGTGCAAGGTCCTGAGTTTGATACCCGTTATTAAATAAATAAAATTAAATAAAATAAATAATCATCAAGGGGAGCATTTAAGTTGATTTCCTAGCTCATTTGGTATAGGTGGCTGAGAACTATACAGTGACAAGGGGCACAAAAGAAGCAGAATTAAGAATGGGACTATAAGAGCTGAAGTTTATTTGGCTTTTGGAAATATGAGTCTGGAACTTGGAAGAAATGTCTAGGAGGCACAGACTAATGAATAATGAAAATATCAAATATTTTCCAATTGAATATGCGTGAGATAGTAAGTAAAAGAGAAGAAAATAGTAAGGGAAAAATAATTAAGGAGTAGACAAAGAAATGGAAAACATACTGAGACAATCTCAGAAATGTGTAGCTGTAAAGGCCTACCTTCAGAAAGAAAAAAGAATCTCAAATCAATAACCTAACTTTGACCTTACGGAACTAGAGGAACAACAAACTAAATCACTGTAAGCAGAAGAAAGGAAATAATAAAACAGAGCAGAGATAAAGAAAATAAAAAATAGGAAAATGACAAAATTAATAAACCCTTGTTAGTTATTTGAGAGATCAACAAAATTGACAAACCATCAACTAGACCAATCAAGAGACTTAATTTTCTAAAAATCAAGAATAAAATGAGATTATTACTATCCTTACCAAAATGAAAAAAGAAGCTGTAAAAGAATACTACGAATAAGCGCAGGCCAACTAAGCAAGACAGATGAAATGACAAACATACAACTACCAAAACTGACAAAAGAAGACTCAAACCAACAGACCTAAAACAAATATTTTGAATCAATAATCAAATTTCCTCAACCTAATAAAGGGCATCTATGCAATACCCATCACTAATGTCTGATTTAATGGTGAAAGAGAAAAGGACAAGGATGCGTGCTTTCACCAGATGGGGAATGAGGAGTTTCCTTTTCATAGCTACGGCAGCTTAGCACTGCAAGATGGAAATGTTCTGGAGATTGGTTGCACAACAATGCAAAAATGCTGAATATTAGTGAACTTAAAAAGTAAGATAACTGGGTACTAAGTTACAGTCCGGGGCAAAAAGCTGGGGTGGGCTACTGTACAGTAGGGCAACTACCACATGGGTAACGACAAGGAGTGGATGGCAGGGGCCTGTAATCCCAGCACTGGGAAGGCCACAGCCAGAGGATCCCAAGAAAAGGGCTACAGACAGAGGCTTGTCTCCAAAAAAACTAGAAAAGGGGATTTAGAAAACTTTCATCAGAGAAATGTTAAATGTACAAAGAGATACGTTTAACCTGACTCAAACACAATGTATACCTGCACTGAGGCATCACATTACTCCATTAATAGGTATAATTCTTATATATCAGCTAAAACATAAAACTAGCTTAAATTTTAAAAACTATCTGCTATGTGTATTTTACTGTGCTTTTGTTAAAGTCTAATTTTTGATGAATGAATGGAGAAATAACCTATAAGCTAAGTATCATTCACTGGGTATCAAATCTTACACTTGTCTTTGCACCTAAAAATGTAAGCTTCATTTCTTTTCTCTGTTCTGTGACTGAGAAACACAAAGCATCTGAATACACTATTGTAGAGTTCTCTCTCAAAGGTAATCTTCTAAAACTCTATTTATTTTTTTTATTTATTTATTTTGAAGACAGGGTCTCACTATGTAGTTCAGGTTGGCCTTGAACTTACGGGGATCCTCCTGCCTCAGACTCCCAGGCGCTAGCATTACAGGTATGCACCACCGCCCCCAGCAGGTAAAACTCAAAATTTTAGAGTCTATTTTCTTTGCTTTATTCCAAGTATACCTGGTCTTCTACATCCTAAGAGATCCAGAATAAAAAGGCAAGTCTAAATTTCTCTACCTAAACCAAAAAAGATATTAAATTTCTTCAGCTTTTACACTTCTTTATCCAATAATGGTAATATGTTTAGTTATTCTTAGGAATGCTTCAATCTCTTTTTGCTCTAGACCCCTTATACTCAGGAGTTCTTTGCTATCCCATTCTTAAAGCTTTGTACGGGAAAGCAAAAGCTATAAATAAATGCACTCATCAGTGACGGTATCACTCAGCAGGCGCCCTTCGTAACCACCCTAAAGCCCTGGGAGGGAATCCATCTGAGCCTGCTCACTGTGCCCCTGGGCCCCAACTACTGGCAATGATGACTACAGAATCCAAACATAATACAAACCAACTACGAAGTAAACTACATCTGCAAAACAGGCAAACTTTCATAAAGTTAAAGAACATGTTTGTAAAATTGCTTGGAATCAGGCCGGGGATTTAGCTCAGCGGTGCTGCCGTCTGCCTTGCAAGAGCAAGGTCCTGAGTTCAATCCCCGGTACCAAAAAAAAATTTTTTTTAATTGCTTGGAATCATATAAACAGTCTTCACAATAAATGAGTCAGATCAAGTAATAACTAAAAGAAGAAATCAACAAAGGTAAATAGGCTCAGGAATATTTCTAAATATCCAAAGATTAAGGAATTTCCTGGAAAAACTGAAGAAATCCTTACATTTTTTAAAGAAAGTCCTTCATTATAATCACAGTGCACAAATGAAAACTGGCAGCATTTGCCTTACGTACTGATTCAGAATCCAACACAGCGAAACAATGCAACTCCACTGTAAAACCTGGCTCCAAACTAGGTGCAATTTAAAAGACTATATCCCATTTATTCATTAAATGAAATGGAAAAGGAAAATTATGTGTTCAGTACATTAAAAACTAAAACTTAAAAAAATAAAATTAATATTTCAAGTAACAAACTCTTCATGTAGGGACTACTAAGTACAGTGACAAGAGAGCTCAAAAAGACTACAGAAAGTCCATGAGAACACAGAGACGTTCAGAAATTTAGAACACTGACATTCTGCTTCAGAGGAGACAATAAAGCCAAGCTGACAGAGCCCTGGAGAGTGAGCAGACAGCCGGTTCACAGCAGCACGTGGGTCCCACCCAACCACAGAGCACGCCAGCTTTCAACTGGCGACTCCCATGGCGAAGGGACCACCAGAGAGCATGCTAGCAAGACTTACCATTGTGTATTGCATTCAGCAACTCTGAGAACGCTTTTAAGTAAGGAAAAAAGGACTTCAGGTTAAGATCATTCTCAAACACAAGAAAAGAAATACAATGGCATAGACTGAATCAGTATAATGAAATTTCAGGAAGTCAGGTATTAATGCTTGAAGTATTACAACTGCAAGCTTCGCTTAGTTTTTACACAGTACATAAATTTCTAAATATTGTAACTCCACTTGCCAATATACAGTATTACCTACTAAATATATCATCTGTTAGCTTTATATTTTTAAATTACTTTTTTAAAAGATCCTTAGTAACCTAAGCAACTGCCTGTAAAATGAATCTCTACGGGATGAAGTTCTACGTAAGTAAATTTATCTTAAGGTACACTCAACAATATTTATTAGAAAGAAAATCCTCACTATGTATCATCCAACCCTCCCAAACATTCTCATTTCCTAGACTTCAGTATAGGACTCAATAGACAGAGATCTACACAAGAAAACTACCTAATAGCAATATAAATTTTTTCTTTTTTTTGGTACCGGGGATTGAACTCGGGACCTTCCGTTTGCGAGGCAGACGGTGGAACCACTGAGCTAAATCCCCGGCCCCAGCAATATAAAATATTGAAAAATTAACATTAAAACAATGGGAACCAAAATACTGAAAAATATTATTTCATCAAGGGACAGAAGTCACAATTCTACAATGGAAGAGCTATGCTAAAAGGCCAACAATGATCACAGTTTGCCCACGATTTGACAATAATACAGATCCTGAACACAGGACAAAACACTGTTAATATATCTTTGTAGGAGAAAGAAATCTATTCAATTAAGAATAAACTGCATGTTGAGAAATAAAACTTAGAAGTTCAAAGGTGGCCTAAAATATACTAGAAAAAGCACTAAAGAATCAAAAAAGCCCAGGTTACCAACCCAGTTGGACAACTTACTAGTTGTTGGACAAGCTCCATCATGCCGATACTGCGTGGAAATTTCTGTTGGGAGGGAGGAGAAAGGAAATCAGTAAAGAGATTACCATGACTCAGGGAAGAAAAACAGGTTAGAAAAATGGGGGAGAATTCACCTGAAGGTCTAGCTGACTGGACCAAACTATCAGCTGAACAGTTGGGATACGAGGTGTAGGAGGAGAATCATCCATGCATCAGGGAACTTTCACAAACATTAGGGTGACAGTGTGAGAATGTAGTATTGTGTGTGTGTACGGTGAGGAGACCTAAGGGCTTACAAATGAATTTGAACAACAAATGTCTGAGAATAAATAGCTTCATTAATAAGAGGAGTAGGAGGGCACAGTGGTACACAGCTACAATTGCAGCATTCAGGAGGCTGAGACAGGAGGAGAACTGAGAGTTCAAGGCCAGCCTGAACTATTTAGTGAGTTCAAGGCAAGCCTGAACTAGTAGACTCTATCTCATAAAATCAAAGATAATAATAATTTTTTAAAAATAAAAAAATACAATTTTTAATTGGGGTGTGTGTGTGTGTGTGTGTGTGTGTGTGAGAGAGAGAGAGAGAGAGAGAGAGAGAGAGAGAGAGAGAGACACAGATAGACAGACAGACCGACAGAGACAAGGTGTTGCTATGTAGCCCAGGCTGGCCTCAAACTCCCTATGTAGCCCAGGCTGGCCTCGAACTCACAGCGATCCTCCTGCCTCAGCCTCCCCAAATACTGGGATTACAGGAGTACACCACCATGCCCAGTTCAGAAATTACAATTTTTAAATGGTGATACTTCTACAATAAATCCATTATGACTTATATAACAGTATAAAGGTCATTAAACTACATCCAGTTCGCTTCCTTGTAACCTCATTTTTACAAAGACAATAAGTATTAGTCTTATTCTTTTATTTCACCCAAATGAAGAGAACAGATGTTGACCTGAAACAATAAAACATTGCTAAGCAGAAGCTGCCCTGACCACAATGAAAAATAACCTACAAAACCAGGACCAAGAATGACCCCAAAGCCCTGGCTTACTGCAAAGGCTGGGATTCCTTTGACGATCGCGCTGCACACAAACATGCCATACATGGAGGGCTCGCTGGGATTCCCTATATATGACTTAACCCAAAACACGTCCACCAGGAACTGTATGTACAACAGAGCCCCAGGAAACCACTACAGTACTCACATGGGTAGTCACATAGGGCCTCAAAAATCTAGTCCAGTCACGGTCTCACCCTGAGGGACTTGATAAGTAGAAAGACAGAGCGAGGCACTAGCCAGCACTGTAATGGTGAACAAACTACACTAGGTGCTGCTTTACAGACTCAAACAGTCCAATTTAGAAGAATCATCTGGAAACAACAGAAAGGTCACCTGAAAGGAGAGAACCTGGGAAATCCTCTACCTTAACAACTCATTAACAAATCTAACACAATTGGTGAGATTTAAACCCGGGGCAGCTGCTGAAGAGACTGACATGACACATTACAGGCAAATGGTATGGTAGCTCTTTGGAATGGAAGTAAAATTATCAAAGGACATGCGTAACAGAAAAAAGATTTCCTCAATGAGGGAAACAAAACTGGAATACAGGTATTCTGGTCTTTAACCTAGCATTTTTGTTGGTTGTTGTTTTTTGGTACCGGGGATCAAACTCTGGACTTTGAGCTAAATCCCCAGCTCACCTAGCACTTTTATAGTAAGGCAGCTATGATATAGGGCCAACAACTATTTAACTCATCAAAGATCAAAACAACACAGGAGGCTGAGGCAGGAGGATCACCATGATTTTGAAGGCACCCTGGGCTACATAGTGAGTTAAAGGCCCACCTGAACTATATATATAAGAAGACTATGTTTCAAAATATCAACAAATAAAACAAAACAAAACCAGGAGATTTTCCAAAAGAACAAATTCCAAGATATAACCTGGTCTCAGCAGTATACAATGCTCTGTACAATTTCATTTATGACCTCAGATAATCAAAGTACACAGGAACTGAATCACTAAGAAATGCTTAAGGTATGCTGACTATATTTTCTTCTACTATGCAAGACTTTCTTAGTAACTATTATTAACAGCTTATTAGACTAACATTTGTCCCTTATGATTTTTACTTTTTTCATAGAATCACTAGCATTAATGGAAATACTTTACCAGAGAGACATCTCAGTTTAATTTTACCAACCTGAATAGATCTAAATGATAGGTATGTTTAGTAAGAAATCTTTGATAGATATATAAAGGCTCAAATTAAAATTTTATAAATTTTAATTTCATTAGAAGCCGGGAGGGGGGATTTCTCTGGAAGTGATCTATTCATATTCACAACTTATCTCTTTTAAACTGATCACCACCAAAAGACAACCTTTCCAAAGTCTCCTTTTGTAACACATTTATCACCACTAAGGAATCTCAGCACTGAAAAAGGTTTTCAAATATCTTATATTAGGAATGGTACGGCAGACAGCATTGTATTTAAAAACCCGAAACAGTTTTTTAAATGGAGAACCATGTATTTTGAAAAAACACAATGTGCCACAATAAAAGAAGTTAAGGCTAAGACAGGAAGATGCTAAGTTCAAGTGCTACCCAAACAACTTAGCAAGAACCCAAGATGAAATCAAGATAAAAATAAAAAAGGGCTGGGGATGTAGCTCAGTGCAAACAACCTGGATTTAATCCCGAGTACCAAGGGAAAGAAAAGAAAAAGGTAATGTTAGACTATCAACTTTTTTATTTTTGTAAAGAAAAATACATTGTCAAGCTTTCACTTTAGTAAATCATAAATTCTTATAATGTGAAGATAAACAGGAAAGGGGGAAAAAACAAGTTTAGCACATCAATTCTTCCAAATGCTGTAAGTACTAATTTTCAACGTGTCAAAAGATCAGGCATTCAAATCCCAAAAGTTATCTTTAGCAAAGAACTGAATCAGAAGATTAATATAATCTATAAGACAAAGATTTACAACCTGTAGCAGTCATTCAAAACATTAATTTTACATTTTATATAACTCACTATAAGTCTAGCAGTGATAGCAAACCTGTTAGAGCTTTCAATGATGCGAACAGCCCACTGGGGCCCACCTATCCCAGGTTTGCCACCCCTGATCATCTGTGGCCACGACACCCGGAACACACCCAGTCTCGGCTAACTCACTGTAAAACACTGGGCCATTTACCAGGATGTATTTCAATTCAAAATAAAAACCTTACAATCCAAATTCTTGATCAGATAAAGCCTCTGTAACTTCCTTATCTAATCAAGGAGTTTTTGTTCTAATTTGATCTGGAGCTACTAGAACAAATATCTGTCCCCTGCTACAATTTTACTGTCACCTGAGAATTCTGATTACTATTAAAACTCATAGTTGTAATAACTTCCAAGAACCACGTGACTAGAGCCTGATTCCAATGCCAAGTGTGGTGGCTCCAGCCTATAATCCCAGATACTCAGGAGGCTGACACAGAAGGGTCAAAACTCCAAGGCAGGGCCCGGCATTTGGCTCGGTGGTTCCGCTGCTTGCTTCAAAAGTGCAAGGACCCAAGTTCAATCCCCCGTAACAAGAAAAAAAAATTTTCAAGGCAAAATTAAGATTCTTCAAATTTAAAGACCCAATCCAAACATGGGCATCTGAAATGAATAGACTTAGAAGACATCATATCACAGGGATACATGCACCACCCATATTTGTAGCAGCACCATTCAAAATAGCTAAATCTTGGAAGCAGCCTATATGCTCATCAACAGATGAATGGATAAAGAGAATGTGGTATTTATATACAATGGAGTAATACTCTGCCATGAAGAAAGATGAGCCTAAGGCATTTTTAAGTAAATGAACACACCTCAAGGCCATACTCTTACGTGAAATAAATCAGGCACACCGATTTAAACATCGAATTACTTCACCTGTGTGAGAAATCCAATGTATAAGTAAGTAGCAAAATGGGGTAGAGATACGAGACAATGCAAAAGATTGATGGGAGTAAAAAAATATGAAAGAAAAAATGAAACCACTTTTGTAAATGTGGAGGGGAGGAAAGGTTGGAGGGAAGGGAGGGGAACAAAAAAAAAATGAAGATGCGCTGTGTACATGTACACACCCCCATGATGAGTGTGATAACTATGTGCTACAAATGTGGACTAAGAAAAAAAATCAAAAATAAAATATAGGAAAAAAAAAAATCAAGGCAACCCAGGTGTGGTGGCGAAAGCCTGGAATCTCAGCACCCTGGGAGACTGAAGCAGAAAGATCCCCAGCAACTTAGTGACACCCTTTCTCAAAATAAAATGGGCTACTGGGGATGTAGCTCAGTGGTGCCACGGCTACCTGCAAGTGCAAGGTCCTGAGTTCATTTGGCCCCTGAGGATGTATCTCAATGCAAAGACCTTTAAGTTCAATCCCCAGTCCTACTAAAAATAAATAAATAACATAAAATCAGGGCAGGCCTGAGCAAGCTAATGAGACCTTGTCTTGATATGATTTTTTGTGCTGTTTTGTTTTTTTGAAACCAGGCCACAAACTCACAGTCCTCCTGACTCAGCCTCACAAATGCTATAATACAAGTTATCTCTGAAATATGTCAGAAGTGGCCTGGGGTTCTGGCAGGTGACTACAATTAAGAAGGGGGAAAAAACAAAAGAGGAAGGAGGGAGTCAGTCTGATTTAATTGCACTCAAACATACGATAATTACTATTATTTTAAAATGAAAGGGCCAATTTTTTTCTTTCCATTAAAGAAATTCTTTAACCTGATAAAATTACCAGAATTAACTCCCAAATGCTTATTCGAGGAATGAGACCATTACAGTATTAAGTCTGATTTCTTCAGTGAGCATTCAACTCTCCATAAACCTGTCCTACCACATTTAATCACTATTACCTCCAACTACACCAGAAGTTTAAGTTTCTTATTCCCCAAATACACCTTGTTCTCCTGGTAATATTATTGAATTTCTTTTACTGCTTACTCCAAAGCAGAATTCAATGTCTGCATGGTCCTTTTAAACTTAGTAACACTTCTCATCCACAAGTGGACTGTAATGCTACATCAAAGGCTTTACAAATAGAATAATTTTGCTTGCAGCCTAAGTATAAGTCCTTGATAGTGAGTACAAAAATCACACATGATACTGCTTTCTGCATGATGTACACTCAGTACTCAATAACAGTATTCATTTTTAAAAAGAGATGGGCAGCACCTGTCCACAGTGGTGAACAAACAGAACCCTGCCCTCATGAAGGCAGTGTGACAGTGGACACGACGCCTAACACCATCCCAACATATGCTTCAGAAGGTCACCCTCACCAACACTAAATTATCAAACTGGGATTTAAGCAAATCAATCTTTTAAAAAGAGCATCATCAAAAATTCTTGATGTATTGCAACAGTATACATTTTCTCCTTCCTACTTTAGGAGTTTCACATTTTTAGCAGTTGTAAGCAATTTCTCAATTTAAAATTAAAGGAAAATTTAACATTTTCACATCAGAAGAAAATAAAATTGTGGAAACTTAAATGGTTCAAATTTGCTCATAGTAAGACTACACTAGGCTTACTTAAAGTAAGCCTAGTGTAGTTTTAAGACCCTCATCAGCAAATGTCTTGAATTTCCTAACTAAATCACTCTCCAATCAGGGGAAATGCACACCACCACTTAGAGTTGTGCCATTTCCCCCTTAGTTTCTTGTTCTAAATAATGAGTCATAACACCGTTTTCTCAGTGCTCAATACAGTGTGTGAGCCACAAGTGCTCACCAGCACTTAGCAGTTCTTACCTTACTCTTAAGCTTAAGCAGCATAATTCCTATACATGTATGACACTCAGCCAAGGCAACGAGAGACTTTTGACTACTAAGTTTATTAGTGAGAAAATGATCTAGTCATAAAACTTTTATTAAAATGCATAAAACTAATATTATCTCTAACAGTTGAGAGGGTAATCTCATTTCATATTTAAGAAACTATGATCTTCACAATGATTTCTAAAATCATTTCTAAAATAAACTTACTGATAAGTTAAATTTAATTCACTTACTTTCTGTAAAATAATACCAACGAGAATTTTCACCTAAATTAGTGACTATCTATGAATGAGGTAAAAGGAATATACAAACCTCATTATTTCAGCTGCCGACAGACCATAAAGCTGCCCTCTGAGAGTAACCATCCCATAAGGAACACTACACTTCCCACGCCTAAAATCTCTCCCAAATCTGTATTAGGGAGTAAAATCTCTTCAGGCCATGTAAACCAATATTTTAATTCCATTAATTTGAGAGTGTCTTTCAAATTAACATTTATATTGAACTTCTGAAATTCAGGAATTTTTAGACTATGCTTCAAAACCCTAGGAAATCACTGAAGATCTCTCACCTTAAAAGCACATGTAGGCTTAATTTTCTCAGTTAGGTGCTTATATGATCACTATGCTTCTTGTGAACCCCAAGTTTCTGCCTTTTTTACACTTACTTTTTGTCACACCCTAGGATTTATTGCTAAACCCTTCTGATCTCAAAGGAGACTTACACATAAAAATGTCTATTCAATGTGTAATCTATTTTATTTTTCTACCTTTAAAACAGTGGTTCTCACCCAGAAGAAACTCTGGCCCCCTTTGAGCAATGTCTAGATTCCTTTTCTGACTGAGGTGGAATGGAGTGCTACTGGCATAGAAGGGTTAGGGGCCTGGGATTTTGGTACGCATTCCACAATGCCCAAGGCAGCACTGTACACAAAGACTCTGACCACTCTCAAATTGTCCATAACGCCAAGGATGAAACATCCTGCTCTAGAGTCCCCCATAAAGCTACTAAAGAAACAATCTCTTATGGTTTCCACTTATTCCTGAAAGAAAAAGAAAACAAGTAGGGCAAACAAGTCTACCAGAGGGACAAAAACTATCTCTAAGAAACAAAGAAATTCTTGGCTATGTGACCTTGGGCAACTTATTTATCTCTCAAAGCTTCCATTTTATCAGCTATAAAATAGAGGCATTAATAGCACTTCACATAATACTGTAGTTGTTAGCTGAGATAACATACAGAAAGCACTTAATAGAACAGAATACCTAACATGCCATTTCTCACATATGACCTTTACATAATGGTATACACTCCTCTGTCTCACAATAGTTAACTGTTATAGTTACTTACTAAAGTTACATAGCATATGCACTACCAAAAAAGCTTCAACAGTCTCATGTGTAAAATACACAATATAAAATAGAATGGTCATTCGTCACTGAACTTTGGGGGGGGGGGATTGAACTTGGGACCTTGTGCTTGCAAGGCAGGTGGTGGACCACTGAGCTAAATCCCCAGCCCACATTATTTCTTTTTCTACACCATTTCTTACCTCTTTCCCCACCAAGTACTAGAACTGACATAGTGTATAATAATTTATCTTTGCTAAAAAATCTTATTTCAATAATCAGAAATCTAAAAACCAGAAGAGAGGTGAAATTTACAATTGTTGTGTATTAAAAACCATTTATTTCATAATCAAGATACAATTTAAAAGTAATGCTGCTATTTCTGTTAATATTAAAACTGTTAATGGTCAGCCTAAAAACATGCATTTGCACTGATTTTTTAAATTAAAAATATTTGTAACAAGGGGCCGGGGATTTAGCTCAATGGTTTCGTCACCTGCTGCGCAAGCGCAAGGACCCGAGTTCCATCCCTGGTACCAAAAAAAAAAAAGTATTCATAACAAATTAGATACAAAGGCATCCCAATGGTGAGAATAATATACACAAATCTGCTTGTATTATAATAAAAATGGTAAAATGACTAAACATACTGGAAAACAAATCATTTCAGATAGCTAAAATTCTGATTAGTAAATTTTACTACATCACTTATCACTAAAAAAAATGTTCCAGAGTAACTCAGAGGATTTGAGAAATTATTTAGAAAATAAAGACTAAAAATGAAATTTATTGAGAAAGAGAGCTAAAAACTCTAACCAAAAACACAGTCCAAAAATACATTTTATATGGGAATCCTTTATATGGGATACTTTTTTAAATATCATATGGGTGAAACAAGAAAACCAAAATAGAAAATGAGTTCTAGGTGTTTCATAAGTAATGGATGACCAATAAACTCTTTAATTTACATTTTAGTTAAGTAACATCAGATTAGTGCCAAACATTTAAACATCATTTAAAATTTTCTCCTTTAACAAATGGGAAAAGGGCCAGGGATTTGGCTCAGTGGTTCCGGCGCCTTCCTCGCAAGTGCAAGGTCCCGAGTTCGATCTCTGGTACCAAAAAAACAAAACAAAACAAAACATGGGGAAAAAGTGAAATGTCATGTTAATTGTTACTCAGTAAATCAAAATATTACCGTAAAAACTGCATAAAACTTTCCAGGGTAGAGGAAGGGGGCTGGCGTGGGGATGAGGGGAGCGATAATGCCAAGTCCCTACCTGAACCAACGGGAGATGAGCCAACACTAAGACTCTGTAAACTTCCATTCCTGAGCAAAGTGGGAGATTTTTGAAGACTGGAGCTTGCGACACTTCCTGCAGCCGAAGCCACTGATGATGTTGGTGAAGCAGAAGAAACTGAGAGATGAGAAACATTCTCTTGACTTTTATTTCCTTTGGGTCTACCAGGCCCATGCTTACTTTGTTTACTTCCTTTTCTTTTCTTTTCCTTTATGGTTTCTTCTTCTATGCTCGAAGTCTGGGCCCGCTTATATCCTGCTGTAGGAAGGCTGGAACTACTCAAATCTCCAGGTGAATTTTCAAAGCTTTTAGGCTGTGAAATAACAGCTGAGGTTGCAGGGTGACCAAGTAAGGAACTGAAACTATTTACACCCCCTTCCTGGCTTCCAGACTCTCCTTTATGTACATCTTTGGTTGATGACGACTGCTGGGCGTGAGTGTAACTGTCACTGCGCAGATCTGAGTCTGTAAAGCTCAAGAAATCCTGGGGAGACTGCACTGAACTTCCAGAGGAAGACTTCACACTGCCTGGAGTTCCTGAAAAATTACCTGTAATTTTAAAAAAAAAAGATATCAAAGCATCGCTAAAATTATCTTTTTAAGTGTCTGTCATTTTATAGGTAGTATTAAGCACTTCCTCTTGAATCGCAAGCTACTCTTTATCCAATTGCTAAGATGTAAGATGTGCTTCTAAAATTCTGCCTTTTCCCGCAGCGCCCTCAGTACCCCCAGCCCCGAAAACACGTGTGTGCTCCAGAAAGGACTGGGGGTCAGCAAGTTGCTTTCCGATGGCCGTACAAGAAGACCTGACTACAAGCTGACTCTCTCAAAGTCCGGGGAACCTTCTTTATGAAATACTAAAAATATGCTTATATATTCCCAATATGGAATAAGGACCAAGGCCCGTTTCTTAAGTTGTAAGTTCTAAGTTTTACTTTTAAATGCAGATCAGTGATTTCTGTGATTCGGCGAGATATAATAAAATGATGACTCCACGTGGCCGCTTTCCAGGGAGCTGCATGAACCAGCTGCTAACATTCTCCTGTTGCTTGCACGAAACAGGAACAGCAGAAGAGGTTGTTTTCGTGAACCTCATTCTCTTCAGAAACACTGATTTTTCCCCTCACTCTAGTCAAAGAACACTAGCAGCCGGCCACGCCATCACGCGGAAGGACCATCTCAAGGTGGGTACTCTGGGAAACCCTCTCCGTGCTCCTAAATGAAGTTAGCGGTGTACAGACTAGGTGGTTACACATCTATTAAATTTCATAAAACTATGTTGTATTTTTTTTTTCTTTTCTTTTCTTTTCTTTTTTTTTTTAATGGTACCGGGGATCAAACTCAGGACCTTGTGCTTGCAAGGCAGGCAGCAGAACCACTGAGCTTAATTCCTGGCCCTTAAACTATGTTGTATTTTAACCAAAGTGTTTGGAAACAAAAGTTGAAAATAGAAGTATTTTATTAGAGGAGAAAGGGAATTAACTGTAAACCAAGTGTTAAATTCTACTGCAGATTATATTCATAAATATTACATAAAACCATCAAGATATCTATGATGATTTTCCCTCACACACAAAAATTTTATTTATAATTGGCTTCTCAAGGTTTGGGGGGTTGGGGGGGGACCAGGGATCAAACTTGGAATCTGTGCTTTCGAGGCAGGTGCAGCACCGCTGAGCTAAATCCCTGGCCCTTTAAGTTTTAACCTCTTCTCAAACAGCTTATTTATCAAGAATAGTCCTAATTCTAAAACTTAACTCTTTCAAGAGTACATCTGTTATATTAATTTTTAAAATTATTTGTACTTATCTGGGCATTTTCAGGCATCTATCTAGAAAAACACATTAGGAAGGGATTTACATTGAGCCAGGTGTGGTGGCACATGCCTGTAACCCCAGCACTCGGGAGGCTGAGGCAGTAGGATCACCTCGAGTTTGAGGCCAGCCTGGGGTACACAGTGAGTTCAGGGCCACCTTGAACTACAAAGGGAGATCCTGACTCAAAAAACAAACAAAAAAAACCCAAGAAAGCATTTACACTGGATCAATCATTTGAGATAACTGCAATTTGCTACATAAATACCAGCTATAAATAAATTTTTAGCAGGGCATGGTGGCACATCCCTCTAGTCCCAGCACTAGGGAGGTTGAGGCAGGAAGACTGTCATGAGTTCGAGGCTAGCTCAAGGCCAGCCTGCTTGAACTACATAGCGAGACCTTGCCACCAAAAAATAAAAATAAATGAATTCTTATTGTCCATTCTGATCTGTCACCAACTGTCTTTACACTTTCCTGTTGGTTTTCTTTGAGGGTAGGGGATTGGAGACAAGGTCTCACTACATAGTCTAGGCTGACCTCAAACTCATAATGATCCTCCTGCCTCAGCCTCCCAAGTGCTGGGACTACAGCTGTGTACCACCTACATTTTTCTGTTTTTATAGTTAGTGTTAAAAGCTTACTCTGGTACAGCAAATACTTTAATATATTTAGCATATAAATAAGTAATATAATTTAGTAATAACTTAAATGTGTATTTTCTAAAAATCAAATATTACTAGCTATGTAAAAAGCCAATTCTCTTAAATGCCTTATCTTTAAATGTTTAAAATTTTTAGATTATCTCTGATATGAAAATAAAGCACATTTTTCTTTTTTTTAAAGACAAGGTCTTGCTATGTACTTTAGGCTCGCATTGAATACACTACGTAGCCTAGGCTGGGACTCGAACTAGTGGCGATCCTCCTGTCTCAGCCCTCTTGAGTGCTGGGACTACAGGTGTGCGCCCCACACCCAGCACATAGCACATTTTCAACTATGTCTTAACAGAGGCTCATAAGATTCTCTTTTCTTTTCTTTTGAGACAGGGTCTCCTATGTAGTTCAAGCTGGCTTTGAGTTTACTATGTAGTCCAGGATGGCCTCAAACTCGCAGCGATCCTCCTGCCTCAGGCTCTCAAATGCTGGGATCACAGCATGCACCACCACACCCAGCAAGATTCTTGAATGTTGTAAAGTTCCAAAACATGGGAGATTGCTTCCCCAACTGGATTAGTACTTCAGAGTTTACAGACTTCAAAATGTAATTTTAACAGTGAATAATAAGGCCTTAATTACAGAACTACTAACTGAATTTTGTTAATACCACTGTCAAAATGTAAATTAAGGACCAGGGATTTAGCTCAGTGGCACTGTGCCTGCCTCGCAAGCACAAGGTCCCTAGTTTGATCCCCGGAAAAAAAAAAAATGTAAATTAAGTTACATTTAACGCTAGTTAAAAGTTTCACTGTATTATAAATTTGTATAAAATAACAATATACATTTTAGTAAATATGGCATTTTCTTTCTTTCACACATGTCTAATCTTTTGTTATATAAGGGACACACACACACACACACACGCACACTCCAGGGAGCTGAAAATCTTCAAGCCCAAAATTACTACATGTATATAATATATATGGCTATATTTTTTAATGAGAGGTCAGCAGACTAACTATTCTATGTATTCAAATGATGTGGTACCAGATTTTTTAAATAAAGTTTATTACAGTAGTAGCAGAAGCTTCACCAGGGGCAAAGAGAGAGAAACTTCTCTTTCCTCATTTACTCCTACGGAAATAAAGAGTATAAATGGACACTAATCATGTATTTTACTAGCATATATTCCTGAAACAGTTTAGCATTTCTATTCCTCACAATATTTACTTCATATTAAAACTCACACAAAGCAACCACACAACATTATGTGATATAAAATTTAGCTGAGGTATTCTATTCTTCATAAAACAAGGTTGCCTTATACAGTATGGTTTGCCCAATTAATTCTGAATTTCGGTTTAACAACAAATGGTATTTAGGACACATACTAAAATGTAATTATCTGAAATTCAAATTTAACTGGGCATCCTATAAATACAGCAGACTGACCACATATAAAGGCCGGATGAAATTCTACTTCAAACTTGAGGGCTTTATAATAAAAGCACTATTGGTTAACAATTATTACTTACTGAGACCCAGTTAAGAGTCCATAAAAATTGCTAGGTACGGGCCAGGGATTTAGCTCAGTGGTTCCGCTACCTGCCTCACAAGCACGAGGTCCCAAGTTCGATCCCCAGTACCAAAAAAAAAAAAACTGCTAGGTACTTGTCCACCTATTAAAAATGTACACTTTGACTGGTTTCAATGTTTAATCGGGAAAGATAAATGAAAATTATAATAGAAAACAATATCCTATAAAGCAAAAGAAAGCTCCACCTTTGTTTTTCTCTACAATCTTTTCCTTCCTTCTTGGGGGGGGGGGGGGGTGTGAATCACTATGTGGTCCAGGCTGGCCTGAAATGCACTATGTAGCCCAGATTAGCCTTGAACTCCTCCTGTCTCAACCTTCCAGGTGCTGGGATTCTAGGGCCATGCTGGACTGTGCCTGGCTTCTCCCCAAACTTAACCTTTAACCCACAGTTGTTTAAAATTAACAGTCTAACTTTGGAAGCACAGATCATAACAAAAATGCAAGTTCCAGAAATAATTCAACTGCAAATACTAGCCTTTGAAGTAATCTTACTACATCAGCTAATTACATAAAAATCTAGAATGATCCATTAATTATGAATTTTAAAATGCTTTTACAAAATTACGATTGACCATTATCAAAGCAAGTATTTTAACTGGAAGCCACAATGAATACCTTGCGGGAAGGGACTAGCTGCTGACACAGGCACTCCTGGGTTTCTTCCACCACCAGGCTTCCTTCCCCTCTGACCTGAGCTGTGAGCTGCAGACTTCTTCCCTTTGCTCTCTGACCCTCTAGGTTCTGAAACATCTTTTCCACTGGATGTGTGTGCAGAGACTTCCTGGAAATTTGCATTTGTAAATCTTGCCGTAGTATCTTCCAAGCGCTTCAATGATCCAGACATAGAGTTGGTGCTAGTGCTTGTGTAAGTCTAGCATTTTGATTCCAACAAGGATTTAAAAGGGGAAAAAAACTGATTACATTTGGCCACAGAAAGCAATAAATTGCACATTAATAATTACTGAACTTGTAAATAAACACACACTTTCACTTCTACAAGTAAGTCATTCTACTAAAGAAAATCATGTAAAAACAATTATTTTAGGGCCAGGGATTTAGCTCAGTGGTTCCACCGCCTGCCTCGCAAGCACAAGGATCAGAGTTGAACTCCTGGTACCAAAAAAAAACAATTATTTTAAACTCTACTACAACTATTTTTTCTTCTTTTTTGTAGTCCTGGGGTACAACTCAGAGCTTCCTGCATGCTAAGCACGTGTTCTACCACTGAGCTACATCCTCAGCCCCAAGACCGGTTTTTCAAAGGCAGTATAAATAATTTACAGTTTGGCTGGTTTGAGGGTCAGACTGCAGCGGTTAAAGTACCTGTTAGTCAAATACAGTAAGTAAAACACAGCAACTCTGAAGGTACTCATTTCTCAAGCAAAATCATTTCAACAAAAACATACTAGTTTCTAGACACAAAATGAGAATAAACTTTAGTGTTCAAAAAAGGAAGACAATAATCAGAGAAAACTAAGGTGCTACTAGCCTACTGGCTCTCACATAGGACAGGGCAAGATTTTCTGAAGAATTCAGGTGAAAACTCCTTTTTCAAAAAAGTGTGTTTAAAGCCTTTGAAAGAGAAATCATTTCTTCCAAGATTAACTGGAAGAAAAGTTACACATCACAGTTGAGATTTTTATTACTATCCCTAAAGTTGATTCTTAATCACCCTTGTTGATCTAGATGATTGAGGAAAACAGCAAGATCAAGACCTATTTAAACAACCAGTTTTTAGTAAGCATTTTAAATACAAGATCTATCCAAATAATAGCAAATTAAATGTCTATGAAAGTGTCTCACAACAGATACAATTTCATCAACATGGAAATATGAAAGGTTAATAAGATCCACAGGGGCAAGGATTCTTGATATGGCTATTCAATTTACTCTATTATCTGGCATAACTAGTGCATTTAAGTTCAATGGGTGCCTTGAATGTAACTGGCATTAAGTTTGTTAAACAGATATTCCTGTAATGCATCCATCAGTAATCTCAGGTGTAAAAATAAAAATAAACAAATGTGAATTTCCCACATAGAGCTGCCATTCATTATCAACAACCGGATAAATTTGAAAAATAAGGAAGTAACAATAAAATAGGTTTCAAAAGCACTGGCATTTTTAGCAAAATTAATGTTCAAAAGAAGAAATGAGAAGATATCTGATGTCTTGAAAACCGAATCTTTACTGGTACTTTTCTGCTCATTTTTCCCTGTTGCTACTTCAACTGCTATCAGTTTCCCACCGATAACAGATTTTCATCATTAAAGATAAGAAATATTATCTCACAGAAACAAAATAGTCACTATTCCAACAAATTACAATACACAAACAAAAAAAAAGTTGTCAGAGTCAGTTCAGCAGGGAAAAAAGTCCCAGTAACAAACCAATCACATTAAGCAGACGAAACTCCATGGCTTCAGAAACATGAACCTTTTCCATACTGGGCAGATCAATTTGGAAACTACCTTGCCTCATTTTTCAAACATTTTTTTGCAATTACTTAAGTGGATCCTGGAGTTCTCCATTCCTCTCACATCTGATCCTTATATGACTCAGTGAAGTTTCAAAGTCATCTAAAAAAACACAGTGATGTTCTTCACCAAGGTACTCTGCTCAAGTGTCAAAAATGAAGAGAAACCTGATGAAGTACTGCTGATGAAAGTACAGGACACTTTTCGCTCCCACGAAACACTCTCAATCAGGGTTGCTCAGCTTTCTCGTTTATTTAACAGAATGTCCTTACTTCCACCTTCAAGTATAAATCTATCCATAAAACTGATAAAAACAAGGTATTTTGAAGAAAAGATATTACAAAGAAAGCAACAAATGAAATGATCAAAGTTAATGACAAAGCTTATATTAAAGCCATAACTGAATATTTCTACTTTTTAAAACTTCATACACTTTTGAAGTTTCCAAAGATATCAGGGGCTTAATATGGTAAAATTTTAGTTTAACATGTTAACATTTGGAAAAAAAATAGACATAATAAATAGTCCTCCCAATGCTACACAGGTTTAATTCAGGGACTCTGACCTTAAAATGACCTTGAACAAGACCTTCCATGTTTGAAAGTTAATTTTAAAATGGAAGAGAAGGAGAGAAGGAGGGAAGGAGAGAGGGAGGGAGTTCAATAATGTTCTGCTGCACAGTACAATACTAAGGTATGATGCAATAATCAATGACCCAAAATCCAGGAGGAGAAAGGTTAAAAGGGGCAGCAACGGGAGGTGGGAGAGTGCTGCAAAGATACAATGAGTAAACTCAAGACTAAATGTATAAAGCTGCTGTTTTCTCAGATTCTCATCCTACATGCCTCTCACAGCATGAGCACCTCATTCCTAACTGATCATGTGTAAAAATACCTATCTTTCATGCAATTTGGACCATTAAAGGCAAACTCCGTCCATTAATGTGTGCTGCACTCTGGATAGGCCCATGGCACGGCTTGTTGGCCAGTCTGTGCCACTACTGGAACCGTTAAGAGGTAGAAAAGAGGTAGTGGGAAGAAATTAGGTCACTGGGGGTACTGTGCCACCATAGAGCCAAGAGTCTCTGGATTGAAATCTCAGAAACCACAAGTCTAAATACATCTTTCTTTCATATAGGTAGATCACCACAGGTATTCTGTCACAGTGATGGAAAGCTGACAACACAGTACTCAATTCAAGAAAATATGGTATTTTTATTCTTTACTACTAGAGACAAAAACTGTATTTTATTTGAGTCTCTAAATTCATGTGTAAATATTTTGGTCTATATTGTAACTTAGAAGCAACTTAGTAATTTAGAATATTTATTACTTTTGTTCACAGCTAAATACAATTATTAATCCTATGATAAGTTGCAACACTAGTGACCAACTTGAAAACAAAAACAGCAAACAAAAAAACTTCCTAATTTCAAAAACAATTTTTAATTACACTTAAAATTAAATAATAATTCTTTAATAGGTAACCAAAGAAACAGCAGTTAAGTTTTTTTTTAACAGTGTGATCGTCTCAAATTATTTTACAAGGCTGTCCTATGCATCAGTAAGTAGGAGGCAGTAGGAAGAACAAAGCCAAGGGTACGTCCTCAACCCTAACTAAACACAACATACTGGTTAAAATTTGAAAATAAAGTTACATACTGCACTATTCAAGTGTCTCATAAAAGCCACATATGTCTCACTAAGTCAACTTGAAGAATATAACACAAAAACTATCCATCATGACTCACTGCAAGAACACAAATACTTTAAACAAAAAGAGAACATTGAACTGTACAGAAACAGTAAGCATCATAACTTATGTGCTTCTGGAATACCCAAAGGAAAATGAGAGGGGGAAACTGAAGAAATAATAGTAGGAAAATTACAAATGTGAGGAAGACAGTAGGTACATACATCTAAAAATTTCGACTAACTCCAATCACAAGAAACATGAAGAAATCTATCTGAACACAATGCATTATCAAACTGTTAAATCATCAAAACTCAATGGTAAGAAGAAAATTTAAAAGAATTTGTAATAGGATTTTTTTTAAAAAGAATGTCTTATGTATAAAACACAAAGATGAAAGGGAATGTCTCTCTGGAAACAATGCAATCTAAAAACAGAAGAGCACAATAAGAAACTGTCAACCAATTAGAATTATATAGCCAGCTAAAATATCTTCTACAAGTAAATGCAAAATAAAAGCTTTTTCAGAAATAAAAGCTGGAAGAACTAACCAACAGAAGGCCACAGTATGGTAAATGCTAAATGGATGCCTTTTAGGCAGAAGAGAAATGACAAATGAAATGTGGATCTATGAAAAGGAACAAAGAACCCTAAAAATGGCAAGTACTAGTTCTTATATACACAGTAAAAACTAATTTTTTAAGAAATTAAATTATTTCAGCCTATTTAAAATTGACAATTTAGAACAAAAATAACATGAATCATCAGATTATAACATATGTACAATTTTATGAAGTGAAAAACAGCACAACAGTCAGAGGGCAAGAATGGAAGTATATGTCAGTAAGGTTCATAAACTATATGGAAACTGGTATAACACTACTGCAAAGTAGACTCTGCTAAGTTAAAGGTATTATACTGTAAAGTCTAAAGCAACCAATACACTAGTACAAGAAATTATTGCTAATCAAAGAAAATACTCAACTAAGAACAAAAGCAAAGAGAGAAACACAAGAAGAGAAATGATGGACAAAAAAGGATTAGTAAAGGTTACATTAAAATAAAAACCGTATAGGGCCAGGGATTTAGCTCAGTGGCACCGTATCTGCCTTGTAAGCACAAGGTCCCGAGTTCCATCCCCAATACCAAAAAGTTTAAAAATAAAGATAAAATAAAATAAAACCATATGGTTAGGCATGGTGGTACATGCCTGAAATCCCAGCACACTGTGAAGCAGGAGGACTGCAAATTTGAGCCCAACCCAGCAATTTAAGACCTAGCAAGAGCCTATCTCAAAATATATTCAGGAAAAATTTTTTTAATTTTTTAAAAAATTTAAAAGGCTAAGTAAGTGTAGGGCCGGGGATTTAGCTCAGTAGCACCGCTCCTGCCTCACAAGCAAAAGGTCCTGAGTTCAATCCCTGGTAGCAAAAAAATTATTTTTAATTAAAAAAAAAAAAAAAAGTCTTAAGGGTATAGCTCACTGCAAAGATCCCGGGTCCAACTCCCATTGCCACAAAATATATGTAATATGCAATTATAAATAGTGTGTGTATATGTAACATGTAACTACATTATAGTGAAATTCTCTAAACATTCTGATTAAAAGAAAATACTACAACAATGAATTAATAAACTTCACTATAGGATGCTCTAAAGAACCCCAATTATAATATAAAAAATACAAAGACATAAATAAAAGTATGGGGAAATATCAAACTAAATCAGAAGCAAGCTGAATTTGCTATGTTAATATCAAAGTAGAGGGCCGGGGATTTAGCTCAGTGGTTTCGCCGCCTGCCTTGCAAGCGCAAGGGCCCGAGTTCGATTTCCGGTACCAAAAAAAAAAAAAAAAATCAAAGTAGATTTCAGAACAAAGACTATTAACAGAACTGAGTGGCTTGTTCATAAAGAAGACAGAAGAATCGTTAATGTTTCTGTACCTAGCTGGGTGTGGTGCTGCATGCACAACTGTAATTCCAGCATTCAGGAGGTTAAGGCAGGAGGAAAGTCTGAGGCCAGCCTGGGCTACACAGTGAGTTCTAGGCCAGCTTGAACTATGTAGTGAGACCTTCTCTCAAAAGCCCAGAAAGTTTCTGTACCTAATAAAAGATCTTTAAAATAATGAAGCAAAAACGTATAAAGGAGGGAGGTTAATAATACAGGGAGGGTGTCTACGCTCATCCCTCACACTGACTGGACCAAAAGAGAAAATGAGTAAGGACAGAAACTGATATGGGTGTAGTGGCACACATCTGCAATCCTACCACTAAGGCAAGACTGCCATGAGTTGCAGGCCACCCTAAAATACACAGAAGACACTGCCTCAAAAAATGAGTAAGGGATTTCTGGGAAGATAGCAGAGTGGTGAGCAGCAAAGAGCCTCTCCCAGATCTGATGTCCTGACGCTGGAATGTAACAGCTTGAAGAGAAGGAGGAGGGAAGCAGGTCCTCAGGACCCTGGAAGGATGTGAGGCGAAAACTGAAGTCTACAGGGAAAGTGAAGAGAGACAAAGAGGACGGAGGTACCAAGCAGCGCTTTCTCCCTGAGCCCAGGCGCGGTGTGGAAACAGCGGGACAAACCTGCTGACACATGGTGACTGCTGGTGACCCCGGAGGCCTCCAACAGAGAAATGAGCCAGTGGAACAGAGCAGTGGACACACCAGACTACAAAGGCTGGTGAGTTATCCAGGTTCAGACCTCACCCAGGAGAGGGTGATAGGCCAGTAGCCACCTTTGAGAGGGGTCAACTGAGCTCAGAACTCAGAAGAGCTGCAGGTGGACTCCATCTCATGGCTCACAGTGCCTCAGTGTGGGTGCAGAGTTCAAGTCAGCAACTGGTCAAGAAATGGAGTTGAAGCCAGGAGGAGACAAAAGACTATTGTAAGCTCAAGGAATCGGGTTCCAGCCTTACAGCCAGAAACTGACCAGAACATCCAAGAAACTAAAGGGGCAGGCTGGCTGACATTATCCACTACCCACTCCAACGTGAAACTGCAGCTACCTTGCTGGGATTCATCAATTTGGCTCTGAACTCTGTTTACCCACATTGCCTAACAGTGAGAGAAAAGACACACCTTGCATTGTATGTTTTGGGGCTTTTTCCTCTTTTTTTCTTTTCTTTTTTTTCCTCCTTAGAAAGTTCTTGTTTTGTTTTATTTTTTGATTGTTTGAACACAGGTTCTAGTTTTGTTGTTGTGGTTCTGTTCTTGTTTTATTTTTTTCCTTTTTGCTTTCCCACCTGTCTTCTTCACCAGTTTCCTAATCTTTGTCCTCCAGCCTTGTTTCTGATCTCTTTCTCTTCTTCTATTTCTGCTTTTCACCCCCTAACGTCTTTTAAATCTTCTCCCCTAAGGTAAAATTGCCATATTAAGGGCTATACAGTTTGTCATTTTCTAGGCTATATTTGATGCTATTGTTATTGTTGATTGTACTAGTTTAGCCAAAGTTACATAATTGTGCTAATCAGTTGTTCCTCCCAATATACCAAGACTGAGATTGCCTAAGGATCTTTAAAAAAAAACCTATGGACAGCTGGGGATTTAGCTCAGTGGTTCTGCCACCTGCCTCACAAGCACAAGGTCCCAAGTTCCATCCCTGGTACCAAAAAAAAAACAAAACAAAAACAAAAAACCTATGACCCACTGCCAAAGAACTGGCAGCTGGGCCAAAGAGGCAGAAACTTCTCATCCCAAGTAAATTGAAGAGGTAAGATACTGCAACAGACTCAAAAGCCCTGTAAGACGCTTCTGAGAAGTAATCATTTTCTAAGGGTTCTGAATACTGGCAATAAAGCTACTCGACATAAGCAATTTACAACCATAAACCCAGGAATCAAACTTTTAAAAAACAAAAAAAAAAGGTGAAGAAATTGAGAAGACACTTAAATAAGATGCAACCTGCCCAGACTTTCAGCTCAGCAAAGGCAAGCCCTGGGAGCAATGAAGTAAAACAATCCGAAAGCCACCCACCTGGACTCTCTGCAGTGGTAACAGCAAAAGTAACAAGGCAAATAAATAAAGGCTCTACCAAAAAAAAAAAAAAAAATCAAAACAGAAATAATTTCCCAGATAACTACAGAGACAGTCACCTGAATGAAAGACATCCTTAGTGACTCTAGAGCAGATATAGATTTTTCTTAAAAGGGCTGAGGATTTAGTTCAGTGGCATCACACTTGCCTGTCAAGCTCAAGACCCTGAGTTCGTTCCCCAGTACTAGAAAAAAAGAAAAAAGGAACTCAGGAACATGATGGAAACCATGAATGCCCAGCATGGGAAAGAAACAGAATCCATGAAGCAGATTCAAACAGATAATCAGGAGACCAAAAACTCCACTGAAAGTATCTACAGCAGAATGAGCCAGTATCAGATATAGAAAAAAGGACTGTGATTAGCAATCATGAAAAGAGGTTTCTTAAAAATATCAAGGGACCATGCGAAATCAATCTCTAGATGCTAGATGATGCAAAGATGAACAACATAAGATTGAATGGAGTGCAAATGACATAAAAAACGTATTCACAGAAGTAGTGAAAAAACCTTCCTGAACAGGGGAAAAAAATTTAACAGACAAATAAGGGAGGAATATAGAACTCCAATTAGCCATGATTAAAAAAAAAAAATCTTCTCCAAGGCATATAATACTCAAGATTCCAGAAATTCAACACAAGGACAGAATATTAAAAGGTTTTACAAGGGGGAAAAAAATCACCAATAAAGGAAAGCTCATCAGAATTACAGTAGGCTTTTCAACACAAACCCTCACCTCAAGAAGACCCTGGAGTGAGGTATTTCAAGCCCTAAAGGAAAACAACCTCCAACCCATATTGATGTACCCCAAAAAATTATCTTTCAAAACTGATGAAGAAATAAAATACTACCATGACAAAGAACACCCTAAAGAAATACATGACCACCAAACCAGCATTCCAAGGTGTTCTGAAGGACATTCTAGAGAGAGTAAAGATTACAACTCCATGAACCTCAACAGAATGAATCCACCAGGCAAGGCAAGAAATTGAACAGCAGAGGAAAGAAGGGAGCAAAGAGCAGGAAAATAATATGACAGAGATAACACAATATCAGGTATAACCACCAATATTAATGATCTCAATTCACCAATCAAAAACAGAAAAGCAGACCGACAGAACGAATCAAGAACAAGGTCCGGCCCGGGGATTTAGCTTGGTGGTTCTGCCACCTGCCTCGCAAGTGCAAGTCCCTGAATTCGAGCCCCAGTGGCAAAAGAAGAAAAAAAGCAGCAGCAAAGTCCAACAATAGGATGCATACAAGAAACACATTTAATGAGGGTGCTGGGGCAGCTCCTGTGACAGACGGAGCTGGAGCTGGAGCTGGAGCTGGAGCTGGAGCTGGAGCTGGAGCTGGAGCTGGAGCTGGAGCGGCGGGTCGGTGGCAGAGTCCAGCCAGCCAACATAGCAAGTTAGGGGAGTGAGGGAGCGATTGAGCAGCGACTGAACTAGGGTCTAGAGAGCGAGAAAGGGCAGGAGGCAACAGAAACCGAGAGTGCTGGGCTTGGGCTCAGGAATGGCTGCCCACCCGCTTCCCCCACCACCACCACGGCCCCAGCAGGCCATCCTCCTCCTCCCTCCTTCCTTCCTCCCTTCCCTCTCCCTCCCCACTCCCCCGCTGGTGGATGGAAGTGAAGGCCAGAAGAGGCACTGCTGACACTGACCCTAACCCTAACCCCGTTTGAAGGTGGGCAGAACAAGTTCTTCCAGAGTTTCCAGAAGTAGTGAAGTCACTATAAAAGAGATTTAAAGAAAAAGGGTATAAGGACACAACCCTATTTTTGTGCTGCTGAAAATTAATTACTGTACTTCAACAGAAGACTGTTCCCATGGATCAGGACTCCTGATAGTTTTCAGCACAGATTAAATCTAAGGGGCACAGATTTGACACTTGTTGGATAACTGATATTTTATTAAAATAAAACTGCCACAATAGCATCCAAAAAACTGAAATACCTAGGAATCGATCTAACGAAGGAAGTAAAAGACCTCTACATTGAAAACTACAGCACTCTGAAAAAGGAGATCAAAGAGGATACAAGAAAATGGAAAGACATCCCTTGTTCTTGGATAGGGAGAACCAATATAGTGAAAATGGCCATACTTCCAAAATTGTTATACATATTTAATGCAATCCTAATCAAAATCCCAATAGCACTTCTCACAGTATTAGAAAACAACCATCCTAAAATTCATTTGGAACCAGAGGAGACCTAGAACAGCAAAGGCAATTCTGGACAACAAAGGCAAGGCAGGGCATGTCACAATCCCTGACTTTAAACTATATTACAAAGCTACAGTGATTAAAAACAGCATGGTACTGGCAAAATAACAGACCTGAGGATCAATGAAACAGACTAGAAGATGCAGAAACAACACCAAACATACTCAGCCACCTAATCTTTGACCAAGGAGCCAAACACCTTCACTGGAAAAAAGATAGCCTCTTTAATAAATGGGTGCACTTCCGACGCCTGCCTTGCAAGCGTAAAGTCCTGAGTTTGATCCCCAGTACCCATAAATAAATAAATAAATAAATAGTGCTGGGAAAACTGGCTTTCCACATGCCCAAGATTGAAACTAGACCCACATCTTTCACCATGCACCAACCTAAAATTGAAATGGATCAAAGATCTAAATATTAAAACAAAAAAACAGAACACTAAATCTGCTGGAAGATAGAATAGGTAGAATACCTGACGACATATGAGTAGGCAAAGACTTCATGAACAAAACGGAGACTTCATAAGAAATACTACAAAGAATCAACAACTGGGACCTCATCTTATTAAAAAGCTTTTGGCCGGGGATTTACCTCAGTGGTTTCGCCACCTGTTGCACAAGCGCAAGGACCCGAGCTCGATCCCCGGTACAAAAAAAAAAAAAAAAAAAAAAAGCTTTTGCATAGCCTGTCCAGCCTCACCCCCCCCACGCACCCTCCCCTGCCCCTGGCCCGGTGTAGATCATGCCGCCAGTGGAGGCCCAGACTGCTGAGCAATGGTAGCCTAGGACAGTTGGCTGTCATGTGACACTCGATTCTCCCAGCCCTGCCAGCCCCCCCCCAAAAAAAACAGGTATATCCCCCACCGCGAGAAGGGGTGGGGAAGTGGGTACTGAATTTGGATCAACCTAGGAGGGGGGAGCGGAAGTTCCCACCCAGGAGAGCTGCAAGGCAGCAGCCACAGTTGATTATGGAAGAGTCCCACAAGAATAACACTTCAGAGACTTCAACTCAACCTGCTTCAACAGTTCAGGGAGCTCATGTTTCTCATATTGCTCAGCAGATACCATTAAGAGGATCTGCACCAGTGACAGCTGTACCTCTTCCTGGAGAGCAAATACAGGTTCAGGGGTCATCCAGGCAGCTCAGTCTGTAATTCACCCACCTCATGTGCAAACGGTATCGTCTTTTATCAGAAGGTGAAGAGCCTTGGGACTTATCTGGCAGCATAGGCTCCTCACAGAAAGCTCACGGGATCCTAGCACGGCGCCCATCTTACAGAAAAATTTTGAAAGAACTGTCTTCTGAAGATACACGGAGCAGAAAAGGAGACAGAGAAAACCCCGGAGTTCCCACTGTCACTTCATGTCTGTTCCGACTCCCATCTATCAGACTAGCAGCGGACAGTACATTGCCATTGCCCCACATGGAGCCTTACAGTTGGCCAGCCCAGGAACGGATGGTGTACAGGGACTTCAGACATTAACCAGGACCAATTCAGGCAGTACTCAGCAGGGTACAATTCTCCAGTATGCACAGGCCTCCGACAGACAGCAAATACTTGTGCCCAGCAGCCAGGTGGTTGTAAAAACTGCACCAGGAGATGTGTAAACACATCAGATCCGTACCACAGCTTTAGCTACTTCACTGCCACAAACTGTGATGACATCTCCTGTGACTCTTATATCTCGGACAACTAAGACAGATGACCCCTAACTGAAGAGAGAAATAAGGCTGATGAAAAACAGAGAAGCTGCTTGAGAATGTCACAGGAAGAAGAAAGAATACGTGAAATGCCTGGAAAATCGAGTTGCAGTCCTGGAAAATCAAAATAAAACTCTAATAAAGGAGTTAAAAACTTTGAAGGATCTTTATTCTCGTAAGTGTTTGATTCTTTAAAAAGAATACTTTTGTGGACTTCTCCAAAACGATAGATTTCTTTGTAGTGGAGCTTTATAAATTAAAAAGTCAGAAATGAAGCTAATTTTTATATAGGTTTTTGCAACTCAAAGATGAATGTCTTATCCAAGAGATTTGGTGACAGGGGATACAATGGAAAGTGACGTCAAGGAAGCTACTGGCACAGCTGGAAGCTTTGTAAAAATTAAACATAAGAAGCAAGAAATAGAGCCGGGGATTTAGCTCAGTGGTGCTGCCGTCTGCTTCGCAAGGGCAAGGTCCCTGAGTTCTATCCTCAGTACCAAAAAAAAAGAAGCAAGAAATAAACTTCAGCAGTGTGAACATTCTAATCATCAGTCCAAAAATGGTAGAGAAGTCATCAATCCAAATTCAGTAAATAGAACTTTTAAAAATAAATCAGTTTCCCCTATAGGTTTGCATTTGTTTCCTGAAATTTACCTTTTTCAGGGGTCTGTGTGTGTGTGTGTGTGTGTTATTTCTACCAATAAATTCTAAATTACAAATTAAAAGAAAACCTGATAATTATAAAATATATAAATTATGTGCTCTGATTATGTATACTTAATGTCAGATCTTCTAAATGGGTCAAGAGTCTGTTGGACTTGAGATGATGTTTTTGAGACTGGATTAACTATTTTTGAGGTCTTGTCCTAAAAGGAATCTAACGTACACAAATGTAGTCTGGTGATTTTGTAACATTTTTTATCAGAATGAAAAGAGAACTATTTAAAAGTTTGATACTTTTAAATAGTTTAGTTTTAGCTTACTCGGGTAAGGGTGATTTTCTTTTTTTTTTACAAAGCCATGATAAATTGGTTTTTTGATTCTAAAAAAGAAAGCTTTTGCACAGCAAGAGAAACTATCAACAGAGTGAAGAGACAACCCATAGTGTGGGAAAAAAATTTTACCAGCAATTCATCATCAGATAAAGGATTTTTATC
>NW_004624796.1:6838103-6849239 GCF_000247695.1 Heterocephalus glaber
CTACAATGTGCAAAAAAAATTTTAGCAGCAATACCTCAAAGAAAGGACTACTATTTAGAATGTACAAAGAATGTAAAAAAATCAGACCACCCCAAATTTAAAGACTCGATCCAAAATTGGACATCCGAAATGAAGACAGTTCTCAGATGAAGAATTTGAAATGGCAAATAAATATATAAAATTATGTTCAGCATCCCTGACCATTCGTGAAATGCGAATTAAAACAACACTGAGAGGGGCCGGGGATTTAGCTCAGTGGTTCCGCTGCCTGCCTCGCAAGTGCAAGGACCCGAGTTCAATCCCCAGTACCAAAAAAGAAAAAAAAAAAACACTGAGATTCCAGCTCACTCCAGAAAGAATGGCTGCTATCAAGAAATCAACTAATAACAAATGCTAGTAGGGCTGTGGGCAAAGAGGAACCCTTCTCCACTGTTGGTGAGAGTGCAGACTGGTGCAACCACTGTGGAAATCAATGTGGAGATTCCTCAAAAACTTAAAACCAGAGGTTCCATTCGACCCAGCTATTCCTCTTCTTGGTATCTTCCCAATAGAATTAAAAGCATCATACCACAGCAATATATCCACACTCATTTTATAGCAGCACAGTTTATAAGAGCTAAATCTTGGAAAAAGCCCAAATACCCATCAGCTGACAAGTGGATAAAGAAGATGTGGGGGTTTTTTGTATACAATGGAGTACTTCTCTGTCATAAAGGATGAGCTTCAGACATTTATAGCTAAATGGACGGACCCTGAGACCATTCTCTTAAGTGAAATAAATCAGACACACGTGTTTAAATACCACATTACTTCTCTGATGTGAGAAACCAAAAGTGGAAATAAGGACTAAAATATATAATAGATATTGGGAAATGGGAAGAAAATGTTCAAATGGGAAAGGGAACAAGGGAAGAGGGAGGGAAAAGGGAAGGAGGGGACAGGAAAATAGAAGGAAAAAATGGAAACAAAGCTTTTGTACATAAGGAGGGAGAGGGCTTGGGGGAACGGGATAAAAAAATTAGTTTAAAAAAAGAAAATAAAGAAACACATTTAATTCAAAAAACAAATTCAAAGACTGAAAGTCAAGAGATGGAAAACAATATTCTATGTGACAGGAACCTGGAAAAAAGCAGGGGTAGCTATGCTATTTGCGGACAAAGTGGATTTCAAGCCAAGACTGATTAAGAGAGACAAAGAAAGTCACTACATACTTACTTGTTAAGGGAACAATCCAAAAGAGGAAGAGATGACAATCATAAATATATATGCATGAAATAGCAGCACACTCAACTATATGAAACAAATATTTCTGGGGGGCATGTTCAAGGACGCCAACATCAATATTAAATCATCTGCTCGCTCACCCAGGAAGAAGGGGAGATCAGTTACAACTGTACTTTGATTTTGTTCAACCCAATCACCATGTTACAAAATTATCAACCTGCCATAGAAAAAAAATAAGGCTACTCCATCCAGCACCAGTTATCTGCAGTTCTTCACCTCCAGACCTATAAACACTATAACCATCTCCAAAGAACATAAGGGAGCAAAGAAACCCTATCTGATGTTATTAGCTGGAACCACTTGTTGTTCAGGCTGAGCTATTCCTGTGTGGTATTACCTCCTATTTCTGGTGTTTATATGAAAAAAATATTAACAGACATGAAAAATCACATATGCACTAATACAGTTATAATGGGGAATCTCAATACCCCACTGTCAAAAATAGACAGATAAACTAGACAAAAAAATCAACAATGAAATATTAGAACTGAACCAAACTTTTGAACAAATGGACTTAGTAGATGTCTACAGAGTGTTCCACCCCACAACATCAGAATACACATTCCTCTCATCTGCACATGGGATTTTCTCCAAAATAGACCATTTACTCGTTCATAGAACATGCTTAAGTAAATGCAAAGAAACTGAAATTATCATGCATATCATCAGACCACAGTGCAATGAAACTGGAAATCATACCTACTTTGAAAACCTGTATTCTAATAAGATGGAAAATATGAAAGAAATGGACAGATTCCTAGATACATATGAATTATCAAAACTGAATCAGGAAGACATAGAAATTCTAAATAAACGAGTAACAGGGGCCAGGGATTTAGCTCAGTGGTTCCAGAGCCTGCCTCGCAAGGACAAGTTCCTGAGTTCAATCCCCAGTACCAAAAAAAAACAAAACAATATCAGCCATTGAAACTGAATATGTAATTAAAAGCCTACCAACAAAGAAAAGCCCTAGCCCTGACAGATTCACTGCTGAATTCTACAAGAAATTTAGGAAGACCTAATGCCACTACTCCTCAAACTCTTTCATGACATTGAAAGAAATTCATTCCTGGAAGCAAGCATTACCCTGATACCAAAACCAGAAAAGTATCCAACCAATAAGGAGAACTATAGATGAGTCTCCCTAATGAACATAGATGCAAACATTCTCAATAAGATACTGGCAAACAGAAACTTGGATTCATCCAAGGGATGCAGGAATGGTTCAACATATGTAAATCAATAAATGTAATACACTATATTAATAGAGCCAAAGACAAAAACTATATGATCCTCTCAATAGATGCAGAAAAAGCATTTGATAAGTTCCAACACCCATTCATGATAAAAACCCTACAGAAAATTGGTATGGTCTTTTATCTCAATCTGATAAAAGCCATCTATGACAAACCAACAGCCAACATCACACTAACTGAACAAAAACAAAGTTTTCACTCTAAAATCAAGAACAAGACAAGGATGTCCACTATCACCACTCTTGTTCAATGTAGTTCTGGAAACACTAGCCAGAGCAATTAGACAAGAGAAAGAAATAAAAGTAATAAGGATAGGAAACAAAGAAGTTAAATTATCACTATTTGCAGATGATATGATACTCTACATAGAAGACCCAAAAAACTCCACTGAAAGACTTCTAGATTTGATAACCAAATTCAGTGGCATAGCTGGATACAAAGTCAACGCTCAAAAATCAATAGCCTTCCTGTACACAAATAACAGACTCGTGGAGAGAGAAATTAGAGAAACAATCCCTTGCACAGTAGCACCCCCAAAAAATGAAATACCTATGAATCAAGCTAACAAAGGGGGCAAAAGACCTCTACATTGAAAACTACAGCACTCTGAAAAAGGAGACCCCTTGTTCTTGAATAGGAAGAACCAACATAGTGAAAATGGCCATACTTCCAAAATTTTTATACAGATTCAATGCAATCCCAATCAAAATCCCAATGGCATATCTCACAAAATTAGAAAAAAAAAATCCTAAAATTCATTTGGAACCAGAAGAGACCTAGGACAGCAAAGGAAATTCTTGACAAAAAAAGGGCAAGGCAGGGGCACCACAATCCCGGACTTGAAACTATACTACAAAGCTACTGTGATAAAAACACCATGGTACTGGCAAAAGAACACATCTGAGGATCAATGAAACAGACTAAGGGATGCAGAAACAACTCCAGACAATACTCAGCCACCGTATTTTTGACAAAGGAGCCAAACACCTTCACTGGAAGAAAGAAAGTCTCTTGAATAAATGGTGTTAGAAAAAACTGGCTTTCCACAGGCCGAAGATTGAAACTAGACCCCTATCTTTCACCATGTACTAATCTAATATCGAAACAGATCAAAGATCTAAATATTAAAAACAGAAACACTAAATCTGCTGGAAGAGAGAATTGGTAGAACGCTTGAGGACAGAGGAGTAGGCAAAGACTTCACAAACAAAACCCAGACCACATGGAAAATACTACAAAAAAAAAATCAACAACTGGGACCTCATCTTATTAAAAAAGCTTTTGAACAGCAAGAAAAACCACCAACAGAGTAAAGAGACAACCCACAGAGTGGGAAAAATGTTTTACCAGCTGTTCCTCAGACAAAAGACTATCTAGAATATACAAAGAACTCAAAAAACAATTGGACACCCTCCCCCCCAATTTAAAGACCCAATCCAAAAATAGGCATCTGAAATTTTTTTTAAGATTCTCAGATAAGAATTAGAAATGGCAGGGCCAGGGATTTAGCTCAGTGGTTCTGCCGCCTGCCTCACAGGCATAAGGTCCCGAGTTCCATCCCGGGTACCCTCCCCCACCCCCACCCCAAAAAAGAAATCAACCAATCACTGTCAGGTAAAAGGGCCGAAGACCAAGACCAGACCAGGCCACAACAAGCCTTTATTAGGGGAATAGATCTGCCGAGCTGTCTCTGAACAAAGGAGAGACAAAAGCAACATGGCTGGGGCAGGGAGAGACCTTGATAGAGACTGGGGTGGGGTTTGTAGGGGCTGAGGCGGGGTTGACTGAGGTAGTGACTAGGGAATGGAGGAGCCGGTGATGTCACTAGGTGGTAGGAGGTGAGTATTAGGTTACTCTCTAGGTGGAAACAGGGGCATGCTGGGAAGAAGGGTTTGTTCTTTGGTGGGAGCAACCATCTTGGCATGACGTCACACAGGGGAAGGGGCAAGGCACCATAGGAAGAGGGCAGCAACTATACATAATAGCTGCTGAGGTGGTGGGAGACCTATCAATCACAAATGCTGGGTGGACTGTGGGGAAAAAGGAACCCTTTTACAATGTTGATGGGAGTGCAGACTGTGCAACCACCGTGGAAATCAGTGTGGACATTTCTTAAAAAGCTAAAACAAGACGTTCCATTTGACCTAGCTATTCCCCCTTCTTGGTATCTTCTGGAGAGAATTAAAACCATCATACCACAGCAATATACGCACACCCTTGTATGTAGCGGCACAGTTTGTAATAGCTAAATTTTGGGAACAGCCCAAACGCCTGTCAATCGATGAGTAGATCAAGAAGACATGTTTTTTTATATACAATGGAGTACGACTCTGCCATAAAAGAGGATGAGCTTCAGACATTTATAGCTAAATGGATCGATCTTGAGACCACACTCCTAAATGAAATAAATCAGACACACGTGTTTAAATACTGCATTGCTTCTCAGGTGTGAGATAATCAAAAGTGAAAATAAGGATTTAAATGTGCGATGGATGTTTGGAAATGGGAAGAAAGTGTTCAAAAGTGAAGGGGAACAAGGGAGAAGGGGGACAGACAGGAAGAAGGGACCAGAAAAAAAGTGAAAATGGCTTTTTGTACACAGGAAGCGAAGGGTACTTGAAGAGGAAATGAGATAAAATAAAATTTATTGTTTTAAAAAGTGAGTAAGGGGCCAGGGATTCAGCTCAGTGGCTCTACTGTCTGCCTCACAAGCGCAAGGTCCTGAGTTCGATCCCCAGTACAAAAAAAAAAGCATTAAAAAAAGTGAATAAGGGGGTGAGGAATGTGATACAAATTAACTTGACCGGGTATTTGTAGGAAACTTTCATGCAAATAGAAATAAATATACATTCTGTGGAAAGCACAAAGACCACTTAACAAGATAATTCATATACTCAGTCATAAACATATCAATCAATTTACAGGAATGACATCATATAAATATTAAACTAAAAATAACAAAAATTCTCAAATATTTCAAAATTAAAAGCACACATTTCTAAGTAACCTATGGATCAAAGAAGAAATCAAAAGAAAAACACGAATTTTTTTTAACTAAATAAAAATGCAAATACAACATATGGAAATTTGTGTCATAGTACTCAGAGGAAAGTTTATACCATTAAGAGCCTACATCAAAAAAAATTTTAATTGTTTTTAAAAGCCTACATCAGGGCCAGGGGTTTAGCTCAGTGGCACAGTGCCTGCCTCATAAGTGCAAGGTCCTGAGTTCAATCCCCGGTACCAAAAAAAAAAAAAAAAGCCTACACCAGGATTTCCAGTTTCTAGTCCAAGAGCTTAACAGTCTTCACTCTATCCTAAAAGAAGTAAAAATCTAACCAAACAAAAATTACTTACTCTTAAGGAGGTCACAGAAGAAACAGCTACCCAAAAATTGGACAGATTAATACAAAGATAGGGAGAAATAACTTAACTGACCAATCCACCAACCGAACCCTCCACAGGAACCAGGTCCATGGAAAGAAACAAAAGCTGTAACTGATAATGCCACCGGCTCGGTGTAGACTAAATTTGGGAGGAAGAACTTGGTGGGACCCAGTCTAAGTGGGGCCCTCACAATTGTAAATGTACCTCTGAAGTTCTAGCAGTTCCTTACTGTGCATCTCAGAGGAAGATCCCCAGCACTTCGCCCCACAGCAAAGACTCATTCTGAGGTGTCCAAAGCATTCTGTTAACAAGGCCTGTCCTGAGAAACTAGTTAACCAGAGTCTCACATGGTGGGGCTCATTCTCTCTCTCTTTATTGGTACCGGGGATCAAACTCAGGACCTTGCACTTGCCAGGCAAGGCACCACTAAACTAAATCCCTAGCCCCCTTTATTATTTTTAATTAACAAGTAACAGTTTGCTCAAAATAGCAACAAAGTACAGGATTACTTATGTACTATGTATAGAGCTTATACCTGTGTGAAATGAATGGCAGCAATGATACAAGGAACTGAAGAAAAAAATATCAAAAATCTTTGTTATCAGAAAGTACTTTTCCTTTAATGCTATTTGAAAGTGGACTTGGATTAATTGTATTGCAAAATACAATACACGCCAAAAACAAGGAAGAAAATGGAAATCACAAAAGGCAGAAAAGATGTGGAAGACAAAACCAAGGCCAACAAACCAGAAAACAAATAATGGATATGGTCCCTATTAACCTACTATATCAATAATCACCTTAAACATCAATTACACGCCAATAGAAAATAAAAATTGTCAGAGTGAATCGGAAACCAAGAACTTTAAATGCTCTCTATGAGAAACCAAATTTAAATATAGACACATATAGCTGGAAGGAAATGGAGAGAGAAAGACATACTATACTATGCCAGGCATGGTGGCTCACACCTGTAATCCTAGCACTAGGGAGGCTGAGGTGGGACTGCCAAGTTCAAGGCCTGCCTGGCTACACAGTGAGTTCAAAGCCACCCTGAAATAAGTAAGATTCCCATTTAAGGGGGGGGAATACTAATCAAAATTAAAGCAGTAGTGGTTAATATTAAGTATAAATAAACCACCTCTCAGAGAAAAAAGTTATACAAGATAAAGAACATTATATAAAGAGATTAATATTTCAATGTGTATTTGATTGATACAGAGCATCAAACTATGTGAGGTAAAAACAGAATTTCAAGGAGAAATAAATGAACCCACTAGTATAGCTGAAAACTTTAACACTCCTCCATTAGAGAGAGACAGCTCCAACAGGGGAAAAAAATGAGTGAAGGACCTATACTGTATGATCAAAAAATACAATGAATGTTTAAATTTTTTTTAATTATTACAATAAAAGACATTGCCATTAATCCCACTCAAAATACACCCCCATTTCAAACACACTTATCCCAGGGACTGGGGATTCAGCTCAGTGGTAGATCACTTCCCTAGCAAGTGTGAAGCCCTGGGTTCGAACCTCAGCACCAAAAAGCAAAACAAAACAAACACCCTCATTTCATCATTCTTGCCACTTTCTGAAGCAGTTCTGAAGTCTTCTTTCCTGAATGTCTTTAGTTGTACTGTCCTACATCCCTCCATGTCCTGAACTGATTCAAAATATTTGCCTTTCCTGGTCATTCTGATCTGGGGGAAGAGCCAGAGATTATGCAGTGTCAGATCCAGTGAAAAAAGGTAGATGAGAACACTCTGGACTTGCCTTTCTACCGGATGGCACAAGACAGCAGCAACCATCGTTTTTATCACACCTGGTAAAGACATTCACTAAAGATTTCTATAACTGCTTCAGAAAGTGGCAAGATCCATGTGATAAGTATATCTGAACTACAGAGCACTATTTTGAGGTGTATCATTGGCAATGTGCCTTTCGTTGTAACAAACCTTTTCCAATTTAAACATTCATTGTGTATTTTGGTTACCCCTTGTAAATGATATTGGACATAACTGATATCTGTCAACAACTTTATCCAAGGCTGGGAATATAGCTAGTGAGCTAGTTATAGAGCACTTGCCTAGTATGTACAAGGCCCTAGGTTCAATCCTCAGCACTGCCCAAAAAACCCCAAACTACCCAACCTATCCAACAGCAGTTTACACATTCTTTCAAGCTCATTCACCAAGACAGTCTACATTCTGGGCCATAAAAATAGATCTTAATAAATTTATAAGAACAGACATCATACAATGTGTTTCTCTTGGATCACAATGAAATTAAACTAGAAATCAACAACAGACTTCCAAGAAGACGGTGGAGTGTGAGCACCAACAAATCAGCCTCCAAAGATTTGGAATCCAGAAACTGGAAAATAACACCTTGGGGTAAAAAAGGAGAGAGGTAGATCCTCGAGACCCAGGAAAGAGCTGACGAGAAAACTAGAGCCCAGGAGGAAGTGAAGAGTCGGACCAGAACACACAGAAAAGAAGGGGCAATCTGCACTTTCTCCCCGGATCCTGGCTCTCACAGACACAGTGAAAGCAGGCAACTGCACAGGATTCCAGGGAGAAATGCACCAGTAGAAATGCACCACAGAGCCCTGAACACAATGCACTATAACAGCTTTGGAATTACTCCAGCCCAGCATCTGTCATATCCTCTGGAGAGGATACCTGGTCAGATGTCATTTTAGGGAGGGGCCAACTGAACCTGGGAATCACAGCAGGTGCAGTTGGCTTCATCTCCAGGCACCCAGTATTAAACTCCCACAGTGACTGGGTGCGAGACATCCACAAAAGATGTCCATGTCCTGGGAGCTACGGTCAGGCCAACAAAAGACACCTAGGGTGTTATAAGCTAAACAACTCAGGCCCCACCCCATGACCAGAGTCCAGGTTCAGCTTGAATTTCTGTGGATTTGAAAGTCCTAGACAGGCACTCTACCCTAATCCTACTGCCTGGTTGCAGGAATTATCCAGCACAGATCTGGGATCTGACTGTCTCCCTTGTCAATCAGCAAGAGCAGAGTTACATCTTGAATTTGACACCAGTACAAAACTGGAGACCTCAAAAGATAACCATAGGCTTAAAATCACAGAGAAATTTTTTTCTGTTACTGCTCTTTTTAAAAATTTTTGTTTGGTTTGTTTTATTTAATTGCTTTTTTTGTGAGTGTGGATATTGTTTTTAGAGTTTTTGTTTTGTTTTCTTTCTTTCCTCCCTTCTGTCTTCCTCACCAGTTTCCTCAGCCTTAGGTAATCTTCCTTTGTCCTTCAGCCTCACTAAATCTCTTCTTTCATTTCTCTATTTTTCCTTTTTTCCCTTTTAAGTTTTCTTCTCTTAGGGTAAAACTAATCCATTGAGTACATATTTACAGAATATAATTTTCTGATTTGTCTCAGATTTTGTTACATAAGTATAACAGTACCTAGGGTTAAAGGTGGCAAATTATTAGTCATCACAGTTTGTCATTTTCTGCTCTGTGTTTGATGCTACTGTCACTGATTGTTCTACTTTAGCCAAGGTGATATAGTGGTTATCATCAATTGATCTTCTTTGTAGGCCAAGACTGCCTGGGTGTCATAAACAATACTACAGCACACTACCAAAGAACTGGGTGTCAGGCTAAACAGGCTACAACCTTTCATCCATAGTAAACAGAAGACACAGGGCCCTGGGACCAACTCTTAAGGCCAGAATCCAGCTATGGCTAGAAGACATCTCTGAAAAGTAGTCATTTTCTTAACAGGACTCAATACTAGTAATAAGTACCTACCATAAGCAATTTATAAACCTTAGTGCAGAAAATAAAATAAGAGAGAGAGAATATGAATTTGAGAAAACACAGAAACAAGATACAACCCAACTCATCCAAGGCAAACGGGGGGGGGGGGGGGGGGGCGCCTGGGGTGGAAGAAACTAAAACCCACTCAGCAGAACTTCCTGAAATGTTACTAGCAGAAGTAATAAAACAGATGACTAACTCTTGATAAAACCAAAACAGAAAGAATTACAGATAATTAACAAGATGATGACCATTAATGAAGGAAATGGTTAGTGAAAGTACAGCAGATACAGATTTAGAAATACAGGACCTTAGGAAAGACAGGGAAACCATGAATGCTTACTGCAGGAAAGAACTGGGTGTTTTCAAACAGATATCCTGGAGATTAAAAATTCTAAAGTATTCGACACAGATTCAACCAATGTGAAGATGGAATATCAGATATACAAGACAGAGTTGCAGTGGTGATCTTCTAACAAAAGGCTTCTTAAATATAACAAGGAATTATCAAAAATCAATCTGACAACTGCTACATGAGGCAAAGAAGAATAACGTAAGATTAATCAGAATGAAATCTCAGAAGCTAGCACAAACGACATAAAAAACTTGTTCAATAAGTAATACCAGAAAATGTTCAAAGTGTAAAAAAAGAATTTTGACATACATTCAACTGAGGCATACAGAATCCCAAATAGCCATAACTAGAAAAAAAACCACCAAGGCATGCAACAGGCAAGATTACAGAAATTCAAGACAAGAAGAGACAATTAGAAGCTGTTAGAGAAAAGAAACAAATCACCTATAAAGGAAAGCCCATCAGAATCACAGCAGACTTTAACACACACTGTTAAGTCAAGAAGAGCTTTCAACCCCTAAAAGAAAACAACCTCCAACTCAGATTCATGTACCCTGTAAAGTTATTTTTCAAAATTGATGGAGAAATAAGATGCAGTGGTACCTTGGTTGATGAACACTTTTGCTCGCCAACAATTTGGTTTGCAAACATAAGCATTTCTCAAAATTTTGTTTTTGTTTGCAAATTCTGCATCAAGTGACAAGCAAGACTGCAGCCTTCTTTCCAACATGAACATGAATGCAGTCATCTTTTCCAGAATTGTGGAATGAATTAAGTTAGGAATGGAGATACCATTGTATTACCATGATAAAGAACACCTGAAGAAATTCATGACCACCAAACCACCATTTCAAACAGTTCTGAAGGATATTCTAGAAAAAGGCAATTCCAAGAATTCCAATATAATGAATCCCCCTGTCAAAGCAAGCAACTGCTGTAAATAGAAGGGAAAGAAAAGAAACCAACAACAAGAAAATAATATAATGAAGAGCCAGAGATTTAGCTCAGTGGCACCATGCCTGCCTCGCAAGCGCAAGGTCCTGAGTTCAATCCCCAAT
>NW_004624796.1:6849339-6860125 GCF_000247695.1 Heterocephalus glaber
TCAATATCCATCAATTATAACCATCAATATGAATGGATTCAATTCACCAATCAAAAAGAAAAAGATTGGCAGAACAGATCACAAGCTAAGATCCAACAACATGCTGCACACAAGAAACACATTTAACTCATGAAGAAAAATCACAGACTAAAAGACAACAGGAACCCAGAAAAAAATAGGGGTAGCTATTCTACTTGCAGACAAAGTGTATTTCAGGCCAAGATTGACTGAGACAAAGAAGGTCACTACATCTTCATTAAGGTAAAAAAATCCAAGAGGAAGAGATAATAATCATATATACACCAAATAATGGCATATCCAACTATACAAAACAAATACTAATGGATATGAAAAATCACATAAGCACTAATACAATTGTAACAGGGGACTTCAATACCATCACAAGTCAACAAATCAACTACACAAACACACACACAAATATCTGCGCTATATCAAACCTTTGAACAAATGGACTTAGTAGTATCTATAGAGTATTCCACCCAATAACACAATACAGTCTCCTCATCAGCACACGGCACTTTCTCCAAAATAGACCACTAGCTCATAGAACATCCTTCCTTAAGAAAATCCAAAGGAACTGAAATTACCCAATGCATATTATCAGTCCATAGTGTTGTGGGGTTTAAGATACTAGCAAGCCCACTGGGAAACAGGAGGATTTAGTCTAGGTTTTCAGTGACACAAGCTCAATGGACTTATGTCCAAAAGTTGGGCCAAGAACAAAGGAAAAGTTCCAGTTTTATGCATCCAGTCAAAGAGGTTGGCCTTTCTAGTGATGTAGCAATGGAATTTACAGAAACAGGACAAGAGCAGACAGTTCTGTAATTAAGCCTTGAAAGAAGACAGAGCCTCATAAATGTTGTGAGAACAAGATAACATAAACTTTGTTTACAAGACATCGTTGCCAATTTTATCTCTGCCAAAACAAGGAGTATAGGTGGGGGAGAAGGGAGATCTCTGAGGGGGGCGGTGGCCAAGACTGGGAAAAAAATTTTTTTCCTTTAAGTTCTACTTCAATAGTACAATGGAAAAAAACGGAAAAAAGGAAAAAAAACTAGTACAATGAAATAAAAAATAAATGACAATGGCCAGGGTTGTAGCTCAGTGGTTCCAGCATGGTACTGGCAAAAAACAAAATAGACCCATCAGTGGAACAGAACAGAAGATACAGAAACAACTCTATGCACACTCAGGAACCTTATCTTTGAAAAAGGGCCCAAATACCTTCAGTAGAAAAAGATATCCTTTTTAATCAATGGTGCTAAGAAAACTGGCTTCCCACATGCTGAAGACTGAACCTAAACCCATATCTCTCACTGTGCACCTAACTAAAATTGAAATGGATCAAAGATCTAAATATAAAAAACGGAAACACTTAATCTGCTGGAGGATAGAATAAATAGGTAAAACTCTTGAAGACGTTGGTGTAAGCAAAGACTGTAAACAAAACTAATCGCATAGGAAATACTACAAAGAATCAACAACTGAGATCTTATCAAATTAAAAAGCTTCTGCACAGCAAAAGAAACCACCAACAAAGTGAAGAGACCACTACTAAATGGGGAAAAATTTTTACCAGCCAGTCCCCAGACAACTAACATCTAGAATAAACAACAAACTCAAAAAAAGGCACACACACCCCCCAAATTTAAACACCCAATCCAAGAACGGGCACGTGAAATAAATACTTTTCAGATGAAGAGGTACAAACAGTAAATGTATGAAAAAATGTTCCACATCACTGGTCATTCAAGAAATGCAAATTAAAGCAACACTGAGATTCCACCTCACTTCAGAAAGAATGGTTAACATCGAGAAATCCAGTAACAAATGCTGGCAAAGCTGTGGGTAAAAAAAGGAACCCTGCTCCACTGCCGGTGGGAGTGTAGACTGTTGCAACCACTGTGGAAAATCAGTGTGGAGATTCCTCAAAAAAACCAAAACTAGGCTGGGTGTAGTGGTGCATGCCTGTAGTCCCAGTACTTGGCAGGCTGAGGCAGAAAGATCGCTGTAAGTTCGATGGAAGCCTGGGCCACATAGTGAGTTCAAAGCCAGCCTGAACTACACGACAAGACCTTGTCTCAAAAAATAAAACAAAACACAACTAGAACAGCATCTAAAGTGAAGACTTTAGGGCCAGGGATTTAGCTCAGTGGTTTCGCCGCCTGCTGCGCAAGCATAAGGACCCACGTTCGATCCCTGGTACCAAAAAATAAATAAATAAAGTGAAGACTTTAGAAAAATTTAGTGACTTCTAGATTATCCTTAGGACTCTGCATTAACTCTATAATATTCTTGGTATTTTAAAAAAAGCATATTTGTCACAAATTTAGTTAACATCTTATAGCTGAAAATTTATGTATGTTGCTTAGATATGCAATCACTGTAAATATTTATATGATTTGGGATTTTTTTATTTTGAAATGGGAGCTTTTTTGTTTACAAGTTCATTAAACTAAAAACTGTTTCTATAAAACAACAACAAAAAACAACTAGAGGTTCCATTAGACCTAGTGTAGGGGGCCACTGAGGGATGTGTCACAGCCGGGGGTCTGAGGGCAACTGAGGGCACTTGAGGGACAACCCCCTCATTTGGTGCAGGTACACAATGGGGGTTATATAATAATGAATCACCATAGACAAACATATGCATGCTCCACATGGCCTGCAAGGTCACCCAGAGTATTTTGTCTTACTATGTCTCAATAAACTGATAAAAAAAAAACTGCCGTTAAGTGCTACGGTGAAAAATAAAGTTTGTTCCTGCTTTCTTGTGGTGACTGTTCCAGAGTGTTCTTTTCTTTGGAAACCTCACCTGACTGACTGGGCCTCTCTTCAGCCCACCAACCCTGACATCCAGCTGTGTCCCTTCTAGCTATCTTCCCAAAAAAGTTAAAAGCATCATACCACCATGATATAAGCACACCCATGTTTATTTATATCAGCACAATTTATAATATCTAAATCTTGGAAACAGCCCATATGCCCACTGACAGATGAATGGATAAAGAAAATGTGGTATTTATATACAATGGAATACTACTCTATAATAAAGAAGGATAAACTCATTTGCAGGAAAATGGATGCACCTCAAGACCATACTGTTAAAAGGGGCACCATGTGGAGTAAAATATACCTGAACTATACTTTTCTAATGTTAGCCAGCTGTACATCTTAGTAGCTGCACTGAGGGAATACAGGAAGCAATCTTTGTGTTCACCCACTTAGTACGACAAACAGCAAGGTGTACGCACATGTGTCAAAGTGTAAATTGGTGAGTTTTACCCCCATTATGCACCATGTTGTATTTCTGTGCATTTATAATTATTTATTAATTTTTTTTTAATTTTTCTTCTAAAATTAATTAGCCCAATCCAGTACAATATGAAAATCTGCTTTTACAACTTTGGGAGGAGGTTGAAAAGTGAGTCATCCGGTGACTTGGCTACCAATGGAATGGTACTGAGATCTCTCAAAACAAACAAACAAAGATTGATAGTGAACTCTCACAAATGAAGCCAGACCTTGGCTACGTTTTACAACAAAAGGCCGGGGCTGGGGATTTAGCTCAGTGGTTCCTGCGCCTACCTTGCAAGCACAAGGTCCTGAGTTTGATCCCCTGGTACCAAAAACAAAACAAAACAAAAAACCCAAAAGGGAAGGTGGAGTAGATGTTGAGGAGTTATCAAGCAACTATGATGTCACTTGAAACAAAACACATTACCCAATGGTTGTATTTTACTGGATCTTAAATATGTGAGGCATAAATACTTTCATAATTTATGAAGAAATTAACAAGCACAAACTATCATGGAGAAATTTTCTTAGGAGGACTGGGACTAGACTTGATAAATGATCAATTACAACAGCGAAAGAACAAAAATTCTGCCCAAATAACTCCACAAAAGAATTCTGGAGCAGACTGGTGCACAGACAGATGAAACATCATAAGAACCTCCCAAGAGAACAGGAAGACCAGCAAGATGTCAAGTACATCCTACCAAAGACAGGAAAGCAAAATACATGTGCTGTCAGTGTAAGTGATACTTGTGTATGGAGCATGCTGTTCTCATGTGTGAAAACTGTCTTAGGTGCAATAATTGAAGTAAAGATTATTTTTGTGGTAGAATTTTATTTGTAGTTTGATTGTAGCTCACATAGGCATTTATTTCTGTCATTATTTTTTAGATTTAGCAAGCAAACAGTTCATTGGACAAACTGTTGATATTCTTAAACACTCAGTATATAGGTGATATTTTATTTTACTGATATTTCATTTTCTTGCTAAGTACACATTGTATAATAGGAAGCTCCTTTTTTTTTTTGGCACCAGGGATCGAACTCAGGACCTTGTGCTTGCAAGGCAGGCACCAGAACCACTGACCTAAATCCCCGGCCCCAAAAAGCTTTTTTTTTTTGGTACTGGGGATCGAACTTGGGTCCTTGCGCTTGCAAGGCAGAAAATTTTTATTTCAAATTTCTTTTTTTGGTACCGGGGAAGGAACTCGGGACCTTGTGCTTTCGAGGCGGGCAGTGGCACCACTGAGCTAAATCCCCCGCCCTAGGAAGCTCTTGACAAAAGAGGAAGACAAGAGAGGTGATGAGTATGGCCTAGTTTTTTATTTTACTGATATTTTATTTTCCCGTCAAGTATACATTGTTTAATAAAACTCATAAAGTTAAAAATTAACAATTTATCAACAGAAATACTCCTTAAAACGTGAGCATCACATACACACCCATAATACACTTTTCAAAACATTTACTGTGATACTATTATAGAATAAATGAAGGCTGGGGATTTAGCTCAGCGGCACAGTGCCTGCCTGGCAAGCGCGAGGTCCTAAGTTAGATCCCCAGTACCAAAAAATTAACTAATTAATTAATTAAGTGAGACACACAAGTTTAAATATATTATTTCTCTTGTGTGAGAAAGCCAAAGGATAAATAAGGCGCAAAACAGAGGATAGATATCAGGAAAGGGGAACATGTGTGGGGAAGGGGAGGAAGAGAAAATGGATTGAAAGGGAAAAAATGGAAACAAAGCTGTTGTAAATGGGGAGGGAAAGAAAGACTGAAGAGAGGAGAGGAAAATGGGAAAAAAGAATTAAGACATTATGTACAGGTACAAATTTCTTATGATGAATGTGATCACTATGTATGGCACATATGTAATAATAAAAAAAAGCTTAGAAACAAAAAATAAGGGGAAAAAAGGAATCGACAATAGAAAGGTAATTGGAAAACCCCCAAATACACAAAGATTAAACAACACACTTCTAAATAATACATAGGGTCAAAGGAATAAATCTCAAGAAATATTTTTAAATATTTTGAAGTAAATAAAAATACATGATCACAAAAATTTGTGGATCTGGGAGTGATGGTACAAGACTGAAATCCAGCATTCAAGAGGCTGAAACAGGAATATCTTGAGTTTGAGGGCAGTCTAGGCTACACAGCAAGTCCAGAGTGAAACTCTGTCTTAAAAAGAAAATTTGTGGGATGCAATAAAAGTAGCACTTAAGAGAAATTTAGAGAATTGAATGCATGTAGCAGAAAAGAATAAACTCAATAACCCTAAGTAAATAAGAAAAGAATCAATTAAGCCCAAAGTAAGCAAATAAAAATAAATTATGTAAGTCTGAAGCTGAAATCAGTGAAGTTGAAAACAGGAAATCAACAGAGAAAGAACACAATCGAAGCTGGTTTCCAAAAAATGAATAAAGCCAAATGTAGTAGCACATCACTGCAATGCCATCTACTCAGGAGGCTGAGGTAAGAGAATAACAAATTGAGGTCAGCCTAGGCATTTAGCAAGACCCTTGTCTGAAATAAAATTTTAACGCCACCTGCTGCACAAGCGCAAGGACCCGAGTTCAATCCCCAGTACCAAAAAATAAAATAAAATAAAATTTTAAAGAGCAAGAGCTAGAAGTCTAGCTTATTGTCCCCCTAGGCTCAATCCTCAGGTCTGTTAAAGCAAACAAAAAAAAAATCAATAAAAATAAACAAGCTTCTCATGAAGGTAAGAAAAGGAGGATACAAATTATTGTCATAAATGAAAGAGGGGCTGGCTATCACTACAAATGCCACCAATATTAAAATAATAAATACTATTGAACACCTTTGTTCCCAAAACTATGGTAAGTGATGAAATGCAATGATTACTTGAAAAACTCACAAAAGAAACAGAGAACTGAACAAACCAACATCCAGTAAAGAAATTGTACTAAAAAAAAAGAAAGAAAAGAAATTGTAATAATCACTAATAGTCTTCTAAAACAGAAAGCATTGGGCCCAAAGGGTTTGAGGGTGAATCCTATTAAACATCTGAGAAATAATACCAATTCTCTACAATATCTCCCAGGAGAGAGAATCAGGTGAGAATATTTATTAACTCATCCTGTTGCCAGCACCACCCTAACACCAAAGCTAGACAAAAACATTAAACTATAAACCACTCTTCTGGGGAAATCTTCAACAAAATATTAACAAATTGAATCCTGTAACTTACTGTGAAGACCCTGGGTTCAATCCAGTACCAGCAGGGGTAAAGAAAAGAATTACACCTCATGACCAAATGTGATTCATCTCAAGTATGAAAGTTGGTTCAACATTTGAAAGTCAATTAATGTAAGCCGCCATATTAACAGGCTGAAGTCACATGCTCATAGTAGTAGATACAAAGGGACTTGAAAAAAATCAGTATTCATAATTCAACTTAGCAACTTGATAAAGACAAAACTTAGCAACTTAGCAAGCTGATAAAAATCGGAGAGCTAACATCATATTTAATAATGAGAAATTTAATCTTTCCACTACAATGAGGAAAGAAATCCAACAAAATCCACTCTCATGTCCTTGTGTGGATCCACACAAAAAAACTACACGGGGATGTTTATAGCAGCTTTATTCATAACTACCAAATCCTACAAACAACCCATTTCAGCAGGCTGGTGTTCAACGGAGTATTATTCAGTGCTAAAAAGAAATGAGCTATCCAGCCATGAAAAGATTTGGGAAAAATTTAAATAATATAACAACAACAACAACAAAAACCAAAAAAAAAATTAAATAACATAACCAAGTGAAGGAAGCCACTATGAAAGGGCTACATGCTGTATGATTCTAACTACAAATATGACATTCTAGAAGAGACAAGATCGTGGAGATAGTAAAAAGATCAGTGGCTCCCAAGGCTTAAGGAGAAGAGAGGGATGTATAGATAGTACAGAGTCTTTTAGGCCAGTTATATTCTGGACTAAGTGGTAGGTAGAAATCATTATACATCTATCAATACCCATAGATTTTGCACTGAAGTGACCCTAAAGTGAACTGTGAACTTTGGGTGAGAATGTGTCCAGAAGATCAGTGAATCACAACACATGTTAATCACAAGGGTTGAGGACTTAGCTCAATGGTTGACTCGGCCCAACGATCAATACTGAATATATATATATATATATATGGGGGGGGTGCCAGGGATTGAACTCAGGACCTTGCACTTGCAAGGCAAGTGGAGGAACCACTGAGGTAAATCCCCGGGCCCTGAATATATTTTTTAAAAAGAATTAGGTAACCTAAATAGCCCCTCTTGTCCATTAAATAACATGAACTGTATCTAAAAACCTTCTCATAGAGAAAACTCCAGTTTTAGATGGCTTCAGAGGTGATACCTACAAACATTCAGAAATAATGCCAAATCTACACAAACTTCTAGAAAAGCGTGAAATAATTAAAACTCATTCTTAGGAAATCAGCATTAGGACACCAAGGTCAAAGGTAGTGTTAGAAAATTATAGGCCAATGTCCCTTCTGAACTTAAGATGTAAGAGTTTCTTTGAAAATATGAATTGAGTAATAAATAAAATATGATAAATACATCAAGACCAAGTAAGAATTGTCCCAGGAAAGCAAGGTTGTTTTAACATGAAATAATCAAGCAAAGTAATACATCATGATAACAAAGTAAAAAAGAGGGGAAACTCCATGTAATTACTTCAATATATCTATTAAAAATATAAATAAATTACAAAATCCAATATCCACGGCTGATGGTTACTCTCAGCAAACTAGTGATAGGAAAAAACGTCTCCAACATCGTATGTAATGACCAAAGTTTAAATACTTTCTCCTAAGGTCAAAAGCAAAGCAAAAAGGTCCATTCTTGCTATTTCTATTCAACAATGTGTAAGGGTTTCTAAACAGCATAATAAAAAAATAAAGGGCATCTAGATCGGAAAAGACAAAGTAAAACTACCATATTTCTCAGATGGCATGATCATCTATACAAAAAAATCCTATACATCAATCATTTTCTAAAACTAATAAAGCTCTGGCAAGGTTGCAGGATATAAGACCAACTTAAAGCAACTAGATTTCTGTACACTAGCTAGAAACAATCAGAAATTGAGATTTTGGTTTTTCTTTTTCCTTCTTTGAGACAGGCTCTGTTACGGCCTGTGTCTAGATGTACCCTCAAAGCCCCATGCAGTTATAGGTGAGGCTTTTTCAGAGGCAGCTGGATCTAGTGTGTGACTCTAGGATCAAGGCTGTGTGACTACTAAATCAGTTCACTGACTGGTTTGGCATAGTTCTGGCTAAGATTGAAGGTGCCTCACCGTGGGTGTGAGCGCTACCCTAAGGGCAGGTAGCCTGGATAAAACATAAGGGACAGAAAGAAGGCTAGCACCCTTACTTGTCACTTGTCGCTTATTTGTCCTGCTTTGCCATGAATTGTTTCACCTCTGCCATGCCATCCTGGCCTTGGACCAGCCAACTATGAACTGAAACCTCTACAAATGGAGCTAAAAAAAAAAACCCCTTTCCTCCTTTAACTTTGGGTGCCAGTTATTTTGTCTCAGCAATGAGAAAAATAACTAAGACAGGATCTCACTAAGTAGCTCAGGCTGGCCTTGAACTCACTATGTAGCCCAGGGTGGCCTCAAACTCATGGTGATCCTCTAGCCTCAGCCTCCCAAGTGCTGGGATCACTGGCATGTACCACTACACCCGGCTAGAAATTGACATTTCAAAAAATACAATTTATAATAGAATCAAATTATAGCAAATATGCAGAGAGTAAACTAAAATATATAATATTTATATTCATCTGAGACTAAAAACTTTGACGCAGGGCCAGGGATTTAGCTCAGTGGTTTCGTCGCCTGCTGCGCAAGCGCTAGGACCCGAGTTTGATCCCCGGTACCAAAAAAAAAACCAAAACTTTGATACAAAGATATCTTGTGATGAAGACTCAATCCTTAAAATATTAATTCTCCCTCAATTATTCTATAGATTGAATGCACAGTTCCAAAATATTAGTAATCTTATTTCTATAAATTGACAATCATATTTTAAAATTCACATAAACATGCAAAGAACTGGGATGAGGATGAAGCTTGAGGAGGTTGTTCAAAAATGTATACTCGAAACCAGCTAACAACACAGACATTTTTAAATTACATGAGCCAGGCATGGTGGAGCACATCTGCAATCCCAGCACTCGGGAGGCTGAGGGAAAGAGGATCGCCGCAAGTTTTGAGTCCAGCCTGAACTACACGGTGAGACCCTGTCTCAAAAGAAAAAAATTACAGTAGTGAATTATTAAAATTCCCTGTGACTTGACTTAAATGTGCTCTACTACCATTAAACACAGAATGTAGAAAAACCCCTAAAGCTCAGAATAAAACAACCTTGAATTCCCTGACCAAGCCCTATCTTTCTATAAACAGAGGAAAATGGTAACTCTGCCCTTAAACGACCTTTCCCTGAAAAGAAACTGTGGCCCAAGTCTTCCACCACCCATCAGGATTAAGGAGGAACCTATACTATCTCCCCACTGCATCCCTCACCTGCCCTAAGTCAGCCGTGGTTAATACGTATGACTCGACCCTTGCTTATTGCATGTCAGCCCCCAAGAAGACAGGTCTGCCTCAACTGCCTCAACCCCTGTTGAGGTTGCCACACATCCCCTGCTGCTCCTTGCACTTTCTCTCATCTCAGTCACTACAGCCATATGGTAAAATAACAATCTGACTGGTATTTTAAACAGAAGTGAAAATAAAAAGCTATGCAAAATTGTTTCTCTTAAAATTCTTAACCATGACCCTCAAGTGGAATCTTGTGGCTACCCAGAAATGGGACTAAATTTCCCTAGTAAATGTTCTTTCCCCTTATTATTTCATTCCTTTTTTCTTTGCTCAAATCTCCTACTACTACCCTCATACAAAGCTAGCTTTGTGGGCCAGGGATTTAGCTCAGTGGTTCCAGCATTTGCCGTGCAAGCACAAGGTCCCGAGGAGTTCAATCCCCAGTACCAAAAAACAAAACAACAACAAAGCTAGCTTTGTATCTCACTAAAAAAAAAAAATTCCACAAATACCACCCCTATATCTCTTTATACATCATGTATTTCCCATATTTTTCGGCCTTCTCTTCCATTACAGTACTAACGCCCGCTTTTCAAGTGGGCAGATCTCATTCTTTTCATAATTTTCAGGATACCACTCTAACAATTTTCTTGCCTTCTTTATTATTATTTCCCATTTCTTCTGGATCATTCCCTTTTTTTTAGTCTTGCTATGTAGTTCAGACTGGCCTTGAACTCACTATGTAGCCCAGGGTGGCCTTGAACTTGAAGCAATCCTCCTGCCTCAGCCTCCCAGGTGCTGGGATTGCAGGCGTGCACCACCATGCCTGGCTGGGTCATTCCTTCTAGTAAACTATCATGCTATTATTTCTCTTGTTTAAAAAATATCTT
>NW_004624796.1:6869413-6965230 GCF_000247695.1 Heterocephalus glaber
TTTTTTTGGTACCAGGGATCGAACTCGGGTCCTTGAGCTTGCGCAGCAGACGGCGAAACCACTGAGCTAAATCCCCAGCTCTCTTTGTCTTAATTCTTACATTGCTGATTATTTGAAAATCTTTCCTAAGCACAACATAACGCATATATGTGATCAGTCAATAAACACTTCATTGTTGGTTGGGGTTAGAAGTGAAGCAGTACATCATGTAGCAAACAAATAAAAAAGGATTTTTTTTCTTTTCTACTAGCAAAATTTAAACAATTAATCTGTAAATACATGAAACTGTCCTATTAAAATGCATTGTGTATATAAATCAATATAACAATATACTCACTTCAAATCACACCATGTTTAACAACTAAGAATTGGGCAGGGAATTTAGCTCAGTGGTTCCGGTACCTGCCTCAAAAGCACAAGGTCCCAAGTTCAATCCCGGGTGGCAAAAAAAAACAACAACAATAACAACTAAGAATTTCTCAAAGCCATATAAAACCTAGAAACCATGTAAGAGTAAGGATTTTGAGGAATTTTATGGCCATGAAATTAACCTAAGTGTTGCAACAATGCATTAGTATTTTTAATACTATACCACCCTCATGAAACTGTCATTATTCCTGAGCTCTCTGTGGAATTTCAATGACTAGAATAATATGGAGAAATCAGAAGGGGACAAAGTCATGGAGGGCGGGCAAAGGGAAGGAAGAAGAGGACCTAAACAGATTTAAGATATATTATCTATACGCACCAACATCCCAGGATGAATGTAACCATTATGTATACCACAAACAAAAACTAAAATAAAAAATATAGCAATAAAAAAAAACTGACAAGCAAGGAGTGATACAAGATTTTAGAAAAGCCAGCCATGGGCACACACTGGTTAAACCCAGCACTCCTGAAGCTGAGGCAGGAGAACTACAGCAAGCTGAAGGTTAGCCTAAGCTACATAGTGAATTCAAGGACAGCCAGAACTACAAAGCAAGACCCTGTCTCAAAAAACAAAGCAAACAAACAAAAAAGATTTTAGAAAATACCAGAAACTGTCCTAAGCTGACCTGTAGGATTCAGCTCTTAATGCTGTCTTTAATTCTCGAAAATTCTGAGACTATAGCCAGAACTCCAAACTCCAGAGAGAACACTCTTCCCTCTTGTATCCCTGCCTTATTTAACTTTCTCTGCCTAAAGAGTAGTGCTATATTAGCTTCACGTGATGGTGAGAAGTAGGAAACTAAGAGGAAATAAGAAGGAGGGAAATAAAAGGGGCTGACTCTTTCCAAGTGCAGTATGAAGGCTGAGAGTGAACAAATGAAGAATGTATCTCACAGGAATGAGATACACCCACAGCACAGAGGTTTAAACAGGGTGATGACAAACCTTTCAGAGCTTTGGATGATAACAGCCTCCTGTGGTGCCTGTGCCACAGGTTCGCCACTGAGTTTCAGAAAGGATAATCAGTCTGTGGTTGTGTCATAAAGTGTATGCTGCTTACAGCTAAACTCTTTATATTGCACCCCTCCTATTCCTTCTGGCTTCAGAAAAATGCAAACTACAGAGCTGGGTGCGTTGGCACTCACCTGTAATCCCAGCACTCAGGTGGCTGAGGCAGGAGAAGTGCAGAGAGTTTGAGGTCAGCCTGAATTATAGAGTGAGACCCTGTCTCCAAAAGAAAAACTTGGAAAATACTTACCCTTCAAGTCGTGGTCTCAAAAATGGTGAATATTTTCAAGAAATTACCTAAATTCCAGTGGAGCAAATATCCAAACAGAGCAAGATCAAACAACATGTGCAACATTAAAAACAAGTTGCAAGGTAAAGAGATGATAACTAAAAATAATATGAATACTGTAATGTGCCTAAGATAGCAACCTAGGAGTAAATTTCACTCTGAAGTTATTTCTCAAAACTGCCCCACACTTCATAAATAAAACATTACAGAATTAGCAAATTAAACTGAAATGGCACAGAAAAGATACACTGTTGAAAGCAGACATACTACACTTAAAGAAAATAATTGGGGAGGGGGAGTTGAGACAGGGTCTCATTATGTAGCCAAGCTGGCCTGAACTCAGGCCTATCCTCCTGCCTCAGCCTCCCAAGTGCTGAGATTACAGGTGTGCACCACCACACCTGGCTAAAAGAAAGCCTTGAATAAAAATTTTAAAAAGAAACAAACACACTAAAGCAGTTGAGAAGAACTAATAGCTATAGAAAACAAAGATAATAAAATATCAAGTTAACTCGCATCCCTAGAGTCCAATAAATGAGGAACAGAAGGTAATTCAAACATGAAAGACTACAAAATGAAAGCTGCATTCCGATCCGTTGTGCAATGCATAACACCAAGACTATAGTGGTTCAATTCAGTAGAAGGCAAGGCAGGGAAGGACAGTGGGGTTGTCTCCACAGCAACAAAATATTCTAGGCCCACTGACCTGATACAGTTTTGCCAAGGTACAGTCCAAACTAAAGGCAAGAAGACACCACTCTCCACTATGAAAACTCAGAGAATACAAGTCCTAAGAACTTATTCTTTGAAAAAGCTACTTAACAATAAAATTCAGCCAATTTTAAGAGATGACAGGAAAAACTTACTGGAGAAACTGGTAAAGTCTGGTAGTGAGACTCTAACAAACCTAAATACAGAATGCCTGTGCAGCTCCGAGGATTCTGCTTACTGAGAAAGAATCACAGACCTGAAAAAATGTAACATAAATGTCTTTTCAAACACACAAAAAAGAGCGCACAGACATAATCCAGCACTGGGAAGGCTGAGGCAGGGTTAGGAGTTAAAAGCCAGTTTGGGGTCCACAGTGAGTTCAAGGCCAGCATGGACTATATAGGGAGGCTCCATCTCCAAAAACCAATCCAAAATTTAAAAAAAAAAAAAAAAATTTTGCATAGCAAGGAAAGTGAGATGAGCATGGGATACTGAAGGCTTTCCAAAGCAGGAGCTAAATGGAGAAATGGAGGCATGTCATTAAACACCACATAACAGTCTGAACCAAAGATCTGACTACACACAAGTCAGTTTTTCTTTGACTAGTCACTTCTTTTTTCCTTGTTGACACTGGTTTTCCTGACAAAATCAGAACTTCCCTTTCGCATCCCAAATAAATGCTGCCCTATTCTCCACCTCGGAAATGAGCACAGATAGGCTTAAGACAATAGGACAAAACCATTTTCTTTAGCCCCTGACTGCTTTTGGCCTGGGATACCTTTCCTTCAGAACAGTAAAACAGAAGAGAAAATTTTCTTGGTGACTGCTGAGAATACTCTCATTCAAAAAGATTCTCCCTTCCTGGCTTGAAGAAGTGCTAGGCCAGGAGCCCTGCAAAACTGCAGGAGCCTGGCAATCACGACTGAAAAGCCAAGAGAATCACAACAAAGGTCACCAACAGCCGTCACCACAGAACTGGCTATTATTAAATTAAGCAGGAAAATCCTAGCCTCTGAACTTGTGCAAAATAATAAACTTCCAAGTGTTTTAGCCACTGATTTGAGTATTCCACTGCTTACAGCTAAATGTCTTCAAACTGGAAAAACAATCTCACCTCTTCAATGTCTTTTGTTTGTTTAGGGTAATTATTATATAACAACTTAAAAGTACTTTTAAAGGGGTCAGGGATTTAGCTCAGTGGTTCTGCCGCCTGCCTCACAAGCACAAGGACCCGAGTTCAATCCCCGGTACCAAAAAAAAAGTACTATTAGAAAATAATTCTCTCCTGTGTTAAGAAAATTTTATCTGAAACTCAATAATATTACATTTTACTTCCCTTTAACTCATTTTAACAAAATAACTTTATCTAACCAGTCTTTTCATCTATTTATGCACCTGGTGCTATGCACCATCTATTTATGAACCTGGAATGTTCACTCAGTAATGATGGCTATTGGTGTAATCTCAAGTGGTTCGTTTTAACTTTCACTTTTAATTGCTCTGCCCTGTTTAATTCTCTATAATCAAACATATAGCTTATAAAAAGAAGGCTAATATGAGGTAGAAACAGCCTGTTATTCACCAAACTCAATTTTCTTTTTATTTTTTATTAGTACATGTTTGGCAATACATAATGATTATATTCCTCCTGGGGAGCTGGTCCATGTACATAACACGTCTTATTTTTTTTTCATCCCCTTTCCTTCCCCTCTCTCCATCTCTGAGCTATCTCTCTATTATCTTTTGTTTTGCTCTTTATTTATATTTTGGGTTTCTCATATCAGAGAAACCATGCAATATTTAAGCTTGTGTGTCTGTTTTACTTCGCTTAACATTAACGGTCTCAAGGTGCATCCATTTTCCTACAAATGACTCAAAGTTTATTCTTCAGAGTAGTACTCTGCTGTGTATAAACACCACGTCTTCTTTATTATATGGACTATAACTAGACACTGCCCAGCTTAAACGTGCCCATTTCATTGAGTCCAAGCCAGGACAATCTAGATGAAAAGGTGCGTAATGTCTAGGTTCCACTCCTTGGCTTTTCACTGTCTCTGCTGCTTCCTTTTACAGGGATTATTACAAATAAGCATGGCCACCACACAAGCAAAACTTTTAAAGAAGGCAGATTCACAGAAAGAATTTAAGCCCTTGCCGGGGATTTAGCTCAGTGGTTTTGCCACCTGCTGCGCAAGCTCAAGGACCCGAGTTCGACCCCCTGTACCAAACGAAAAGGAAAAAAAAAACTTAAGCCCCTGATTGGTAAACTGTAAGAAGTCTGTCAATCTAGAATACCTACTTTAGGGCCGGGGATTTAGCTCAGTGGTTCCACTGCCTGCCTCACAAGTGCAAGGTCCCAAGTTCAATCCCTGGTACCAAAAAAAAAAATACACACACACACACACACACACACACACACATAAAACGAAAAGCAAGCATTGCATAAAGCCACTCAAAATTAGAGAATTATGTCTCAGGAGACAACACTACATGTGTCTCTAGTTTCTGTACGTCTTTCAAGTGAAGCAATGCTTCTGCATTATCTGGACTATCTTTTCCAGGCTGCTTTTATAGTGAATGTACAGCTAAAAAGATAGCAGATTTACCTTAGAAGCAAGGGGCAGCCATGCTTTACTGTCCACTGTAACAGACTCAGGTGGCCTCACTTCAGAGTGTACCTCCTTTAATACAGGAGATGGCATGAACATATGTCATCTTCCCTCCTTGCTCTGCCCTATGGGAATTGGGTCTTAGGGAAAGACGCAAAAATACTGATGCTCTAGCTACTGCTCTGCCAGAAGTAATAAACTCTCCTTCTTCTCTGACCTAGAAGTCTCCTGTGTCCTACCTAGGTACCTTACCTCTTTCAGTTTCCAGGACAGTTCAGGGACAAGCCTATAATGTGAGTAGGTATGGCTTTATGGAAGAGGAAGGATAAGGTCCTGGTAGGCCAATGATGGGATTTGAGGGAAATCTATGGGAATGAGGTTACAACACAAGCAAGAGGAGTTGTACGGTCAATGAGGCAATAAATGAACTTTCATTTTACTACCTGCTAACAAGGAGGAATTCAAGACATGAGTTCAGGTTAAGCAGCAAGAAATACACTTAAAAGAGCTGCCTGACTGGTGACTAGTGACCTCCTTTGATAGGAGGGGAGGATTTCCTCACCAGTCTGGAAACCAGATTCAGTTCCTGCCCATTATGATGGTAAGGTGACTTTAATAACTTTAAGAAGAAAAGTTACTGAGAGACAAAAAGGAAGTCTTCTGTTCCCAAGAAAAATCAGTCACATGCACCCATGCAAATATGCTGAGGAATTCAGAGAAAGACACAAATTTTGTTCTTTTTTCTTTTGGTACCGGGGATCGAACTTGGGTCCTTGCGCTTGCGCAGCAGGCAGCAAAACCACTGAGCTAAATCCCCAGCCCTTGAAAGACACAAATTTTTCCTGCTCTGTTATATACAAGTACCCAGAACACTATCCTCTTAACAACAGTGGAAAAAGGAGGCCCCAGGCTTCAATGGGCAGGACTCCACAGCATGGAAGCTACCGTGACTCTGCAGGTCCATCTTTTGGGTAACTGTACTTTCGCTACTGAATGTACATCTGAAGGAAAGGCAGGAAATGATGCATGGAGTCAGCAACCTGACACCCAAGCTAAGGAGTTTTTGTATTTTTACAGGATTCTTTATCAAAAAGAGGAAAGAATATGTGACAGAGATGACAGTCTTCAAAGCCCAAATTATTTACTATTTGGTTCCTTAGAGAAAAAGTTTCCAATTCCTGTGTCATATGCCCATCTTTACCCATCTCACACATGTAAAAGGGTAGAATCTCAATCAAGAAGAGCAGCATGTACAGAAGTACCAGCGAGATATCACAAATCACTCACTGAAACATGGCCCTTTCCTGGGTGGTCAACAAAAGCAAGGCAGAATTCCAGGAGGGTAAAGGGAAGCCAGTTTTGGTAAAGGACTTAAAAGTAGCAGAGGTAGTTAAGAGATGCAGTATTTACTATCTCAACACAAAAGCTCTCAGAGCCAGTGGAGAAAGGCTAAGCAGAGCGGGGAGCTCACGGTGGATTATCACAGAGTTCAGTTATTGCTCTCACAACCCCCGCTGAACAGACTGAATGGCGCATGGCAGCTTGTCTTGGACATTTCCAATGCCTCTTTCCCATGCCACTGAAACCCACAGTCAGCTTGCACACCTGTGGCAAGGTCCCAACATATGTTTGGAGTGCTTCCCCAGAAGGACCTAAACTGCCTCGTCATCTTCCACAAATGGGTCAGGGCAAGTGCCCTATCCTCTGACTTCCAAAACTCTGACTCTTTGTTGCTAAGTTAGAAGCCTCAAGTCTCAACAGATCTGATTGTGATGACGTATGCTAGCAAGATCAGTTGGAAAAAGTTTGTGGGAAGCTTTGAGTCCCTACTTGGATTTATGATACTTTTTAAGACAACCTGTACCACCCATCACCTACAGCGCACTCTTTCTCAGGATGGCCCATTACCAATGAGGTCTTGGCCATTCAGATTTCATTCCTTCAGCAATGAGAACAGTGATGGCAAACCTTTCAGAGTTTTCAATGATAAGAACAAACAGCACTGCAGCACACATGCCATAGGTTCACCACCACTGACCTAGAACATCATTTCTTCTATCTTTCAGGCTTCATTACTCTTAATCTGACTCAAGCTAACATGCTTAATCCAGCAACATAAAACAGTGATTAAGAACAGACTCAGGGAGCCACAAGTTAGCCATCTTACTAACTATATTTATATTCGTTTGTTCAAACTTTTCACCTTCTGTGCCATAGTTTTCCCTTTTTAAAAATAAAAATAATGGTGTCTACCTCACCCATTTGTGGGTGAGGATTATAGGATTTAATACACATGAAGTACTTAGTAAAGTACCCAGCATAAAATAAATACTAACATACACATTAGCTTTGTTACTTCTGTTGTCATCATGGTCATCACCATCATAATCTTCCACAAATAAGTCTCCTCATTTCAATCACTAAGTAAACACCTCAAACAACACTTGCCAAATAAACTTCCTCAAGTGTGGCTACAATCATACCACTATTAAATGCAAACTCAACTGCAATCTGCCCAATCTATATTTTCATGGTTATCATTTCTAGCTTACCATTCTTGGCTTATCAGTTCAACAAACTGAACCTTTCCTAAATTCAAAATATTCTAAGTGTTTATAGTTTTGAGCTCTAAAAACATTGTCCATGCCATTCACAATATTGCCCCCCACAGCTCCTCAAGAATCACTGACATTCGTGCAATAGCACTTCCTACCACCTCACAGAAGTGCTGGTCAAATTCCCACGAGCCTGCCGTTTTCCTTTTCCTAGCTCTAGCTCACCCGGGCTTACCTGTATTTGTTTGGTCCATTCACCCTAGTCCAAGTTAGCAGTTGTTAAAAAAAATATATATATATATGGCTGAGGCTGTAACACAGTGGTAGAGCACTTGCCTAGCATGAACGAGGCTCTGGGTTCCATCCCCAGTACCACCACCCTTCAAGAAAAGCCATGGCTGTACAGTAGGTGAGAGTTAAGATTCTGAAAAAGGCCTACAGAAGAACCTTGTCAGTAAAACCATCAATTAAGTGACTTACTGTACTACACAAAATCATGTTAGGTATATATCCTGTTTCTGAGTAGATTCTGCCAATAGTTAATCAGTTAAGAATAAACTACTAAGTTATCATCATTAAAAAAAAAACAATGAGGGCCAGGATTTTAGCTCAGTGGCATCGCGCCTGCCTCAGAAGCACAGGTCCTGAGTTCAATCCCGGGTACCAAAAAAAAAAAAAAAACTGGAGAAAAAAAACTGAATGCGAGCAAGGATGGTGGGAGAGAAGGAATCCCCCTATACTGTTGGTGGGAATGTAAACAAGTATAACCACTCCATGAAATCTGTCTGGAGATTCCTCAAAAGATTAAACACAGGGGCCGGGGATTTAGCTCAGCGGTACTGCCACCTGCCTTGCAAGCACAAGGTCCTGAGTTCTATCCCCAGTACCAAAAACAAAACAAAAAAAGAAAGATTAAACACAGAAGTACTACTTGACCCAGCTATACTATTCCTAGACATACTTCTTATAGAATTAAGGTTTTCGTTCTATAGTGATACATGCATACTCATCTTTACAGCACTGCAATCCACAATAGCTGAACTGTGGAAAGAGCCCAGATGTCTCTCAGCAGATGAATGGTTAAAGGAAATGTGATCTGTACAATGGAATATTAGTGATGAAGAAGAATGAAAACATGTCATTTGTACCAAAATGGAACTAGAAACCAACACGGTAAGTGAAATTAGCTAGACTCGGAAAATTAAATATCACATGATTTCTCTTATACAAGAAACTTAAAAAGAAATAAAGAATTAAGATAGAGGACAGGAATCCAGGAGGTAGACTTCTGGAGACAGAAAAGGGAACAAGCAGGAGGGGAGTGGAAAGGGAGAGACAGAGGAAAGGGAGAAGAGGGAATGGGTGAAACTGATTAAGATATGTCAAACACACATACCACCTTCCCAACACTATAATTATGTAATACTAACATGCACCACAAAAAAAGAGAGAAACAAAGAAAAAGGAAAGAACAGAGAAGAAAAAAAGGAAAGGGGAGAAAAGGGTATGGGGTAAGGGGGAGGAAAAAGGAGGGGAAAAGGAAAACACTGGGCAAGGTGGCACATGCCACTTGTTTTTAATTGTGTACATAAAAGACTTTTTTTTGCGGTTTTTGTGATGCTGGGGATTGAACCCAAGGTCTCGTGCTTGCTGGGCAAGCATTATACCACAAAGCTGTACTCCCAAAACTCATAACTATTGGTTTTTATATTTTACTACTTTCAGGTAGTCTGCCACTGATTTATTTTAACGTTGATTCACTTAAATTTTTAAAGGAGAATTTAACCTCAGTAATTTGAGACAAAATAATTACAAAGCAGTTTTTAAAGGCTTTACTATTTTAGTGAATTGTTTGTGTTGTAATACCTCATCCTTCTTTCCTTTCTATGCTGGGGGCTGAATCCAGGGGTATACTACCACTGAGCTATACTATTGAGGAAGTAAAAGAAGAACCCTCTTACAGAGTAGAATGCCAAGGAATAGATGTAAAAAGAAACAATTAGCCAGGCATAGTGGCACACACCTGTAATCCCAGCACTTGGGAGGCCGAGGCAGGAGGATTGCCAGGAATTCAAGGCCAGCCTTAGTAAATAGTGAGTTCAAGCCCAGTCTAAACTACATAGTGAGATCCTGTCTCAAAAAAAAATAGAAAAGTGCTTTTCATCAATCACTACACTTCAGGTGAGAATCATCAATGGATGATAATTTTTGTGGCTGAAAATTTATTAAGAAGCTGAGGCAGGAGGATCAACCCAAGTTCAAGGCCAGTGTGGGCTACACAGCAAGACTCCTTTTCAAAAAGAAAAATGGCGGGCCAGGGATTTAGCTCGCTCAGTGGTTCCACTGCCTGCCTCGCAAGCACAAGGTCCCAAGTTTAATCCCTGGTACAAAAGAAAAACAAAAAGGTATCTGCAGTGGGGTGTCTTGTGAGCCTGATCCTTCATTTAGGGTCTGCACCAACACGGGCTGACAGTGCAGAACTGAAATGGAGGACACCCGAGGGCGCTCAGAGAGAACTGGAGAACTGCTCAGTGTGCACACCCTGCTTTATCAGAAGTTTGAAGATAGAGTAAGTTTGTTTCCATTTAGTAATGAACCTTAATCAACAGTATCAGAAGACATTCTTAAGTAATAAGTGCACATTTCAAACCAATAGTGATGCAATTAACCCCTAATCTACACAGCTATAATTTCAAGTATGTGCTTTGCTTCCTATAAAATGTGTCAAATTCTTGATTTTTGTAGAAATTGTCCCTTACTGTTATATATCACAGTGACTTTTTCTTCTTTGTTTGCACTGTACACTTAATATCTAAACACTGCTTGTATAGCTTGAGTCACACAGAAATTCCCCCAAAAGAAAAGGCTATGCATTTTTTTTTATAACTGTACTTTGAAATCATAACTTATAAACCGTTTCCTTGTTGAGGTCAGCACACTACAGCTCAAACTGAAGGCCTTACACACTCAGCATATGCTGTAGCAATGAGCTACACCCCAGCCCTATTTCATTTTTAAATAAATTTGGATAACAATGTATTACATACATGCATGAACATTACCTGTTTATAATTTAATACATCATGAAGGCAGATAATTCAGACAGAGTGGTTCACAATCCACTTAGGAATAACATCACCAGAGTTCAGATCCTAACACACCGTACTGTAAAATACCAATGTCTGACTTGATTATGAAGATTATGCTTCAACGCAGCAGTTATCCCACAGCTGTCCTAGCTAAAACCCAAGCACACTGGAGCCCCTTATACAGAAGGGCACAGTGTTTCCATCCGGCCCCACATCCTCCAGGCCACTGCTCTCTTTACTCCCCACCCCGCCCTGCACCTTCCCTCATCTGCAGCTGCTTACAGTGCATACTACAAAGTAAACACTATGTAAACAGCTGTTATTTTGCACTGCTTAGGGAATGAGAAGGAAAAAGGCTGTACATGGTCAGTACAGATACAATTTTTTCCTTCAAATATCTTCAATCTGTTGCTGGTTGAATTGGTAGATACAGAATCCCAAAATATAAAGGGTCACCTGTACATATTTTCAAGATAACCCTACATTAAATGTAAAAATGTGAAAAAAAAAGAGGAGCCAGGCACGATGGTGAGGGTCTATAGTCTCACCTACTCAGAAGGCTGAGGCTGGAGGACCACTTTAGCTCAGGAGTTCAAGGCCTGCCTGAGCAACACAGTGAAACATCCATTCTCCAAAACAAAAAGTACAAGAAATAGTAAAGAGGGAGGGAGAGAGATAGTCTATAAAACCCCATCCTTTCAATTGTATTATCAATTACCATCATATCACCATATACCAAATATTCCTAAGGCAACCAAACAACTCTACCAAACTTAAGATTATGCTTATTTCATGCATAGTATGCTTACTTTATAAATTACAAATCTCAATTGTTCAAAATAAAATATAAAAACCAATTTTAGGCGGGAGATTTAGCTCAGCGGTTCCGGCACCTGCCTTACAAGCACAAGGTCCTGAGTTTGATCCCCAGTACAAAAAAAAACAAAAAAAAAAAAAAATTTTTTTAGGCTTTACAACAAAAAGTCAAGTTGTAAGTTTAGTATATGCTAAAAGTAAAATCTAAATAGTACTTACATCTAAAATCTAAAGCTAAACAAATTTGACTAAACATGTTTTTAAAATAACATTCAACAAAAATTGCAAAAAAAAAAAATAATTGCAAAAACTTCATAAAATGCAAATTCTAATTTTTTTGGCAAGGGCTGATAAGTGCATAGACATCGGCACTAGATTCAACACTACACGACATTTAATTGTCCTTCAAGTAACACAAGACACAAATTAAATATGATCACCTCTCAAACCCGATGCTGCTCATGAAACAGCAGAAGTCCATTTATAGAAGACTTCCTTCTTCACATTTTATAATGAGCCCCTACACTTAAGAATCTTCAGTTTGTGACTTTAAAAGCTTAAATAAAATCTCATGTCTTACTAAAACTGATTAGATCAACCCTCCCATTTTTCATCAACAATCCAAACAGATACAAGTTATATCCCCCATTATTGTCACTTTATCACAAATCACCTCACAAAGAAGTCAAAATACACACACTTGCTGCTTAAGATCTAAAAATAAATATATTTAGATTATATACCTAACTGCCCTAAATTTGAGCATAAGGTTAGGTATATCTAAGTGAAGCAAAAAAAAACTTAATCTCAAAACTACCTAAAAATTTTAATCATTTACCTTGAAGAAAGGCAAACATAAATTTAAACCAAGTGTACTTAAATACACACTAATATTTCCCAAATCCTAAGAACTTACAAATGTGAAAATATTAAGTGATCTTGCTTCTAAAGACAATCTACAGAAATATTTCCAAAACTAGTTTGTATCAACAGTGTAAGAATGTTCTTTTCCATTTGAAGAGATTCTCTTATCTTTACTTCCATTAAAAGTAATCATATCTTTTTACTACTCTGGCAATATTTTCTTAAAGAATTACAAATCAAGTATGAATAATTACACAGTATGCATTTTAGCCTATTAAAAATTAATCACATCCTTTAAGTAAAAAATGTAAGCAGAAAACAGGTAAGTCAGAAAAAGATTAGTATTTAGGCAAGGTTTTAGTATTTTAATTAAAAGACAAAGTATTTTCAAATAAATGGTATAACATTTGGCCATTAGAAAAATAAAATACCTTGTGCTCACTTCAGCAGCACATATACTAAAATTAGGAAAATAATGTACATTAGCACCACTGAAAAAGAAAATCCAGCCAAGACTAAGCAGAACTTCAAAACTACTCTATATAAAGGAAAAAGGTGATGAAGCCATTACTTACATGTGAAGTAATCAATTATGATACACAGCAAAAAACTATTATTGCTGAAGTCACCTGAAGATTTCACAAGATGACTACAGTTAACAACAAATGCAAAAAAAAAAAAAAAAAATCACTCCCATGCTTTCAAATTGCATTTTATCAGCTGCAATGGGTAAAACCATATTCACAAATATGGCATTATTTCAAACCCACTTTGAATTAACACTCTTTATTAGTCAAATTTTTTCTATATTTCCATGCCTCCTCTTATTTATCGAGAACTTAATTTTCCCTAAAAAGGCAAAAATAATTTTTAAATTAGTTTCTATAGTTGATGTGCTACATATTTAGCAACAACAAATCCACTTACTTTTTTCTCTTTCTCATGATGTTTATCCTGAGAGTGAGAAGAGGAATCACTTAAACTTTGATCATAGGACCTATTAGATCCCCGTTTGCTCTTTTTCTAAAAAAGAAAATATATATACATATATGTATATGTATATAAAATTTTTAAAGAATTTTTCTGTTATGTTTAACTAATTTAAGTGTAAAGTATTCAAAGTCTACTGAAATTAAAGTCATTTTTTCAATTGATATAGTCCAGTTTAACATCACAATATAAAGAAAAAACCCTAAATTTAACATTAATGCCATATTTTTGTGTATTTATTAACATGTGTGAAAACAGATTATCTATTTTCTGGGTCTGCTTTGGGGGAGGAAAAAAAAAAAAGTTTGAACCAAAAGAGAAAATGCCGTATTAAATAAGGATGCCAAGACTAGAAGAATAGAAAAAGTAAATATTTGAAGAGTTACTTTATGCCACTAGTAAAGCAAGCTTTTAATCTTATACTTTCAGTATCTCTGCAGTTAAGAAAAATTACAGGAAATGTCAGTATTAAACCCATCCATTTTCAAAGCATTACTAAAAGCATTACACACAGCTATTTAAGTTCTTACACCACTGCAGAATGAAATATGAAGAAGAGAGTTACGCGGGGTGTTTAGAAGTTGGTGGCATCATACCTAATTAGTTTAAACGAGATTAAAAATCACTATAAAAGATGTTCAAGATTTATGCATAATCTAATTTATTCAGTCTTTCCAAGTTATTAAACAGACTCTGTCCCAACCAGTAAAGGGGATAACATTCTGTCAATAATCAGCAGTAAGAAAATTATATTTGCACAAACTTCAAAATCCATTACTTTATATTTTACAGGTATCATCACTCGCTTAGAAAACCAAAACTCTAGTAAGCTTTTAAACACCCAGGAAGAACAATTTTCAACTTTACAAGCTCAAAATTTCTCTTAAAACAGTTAAACAGGGCCGGGGGATTTTAGCTCAGTGGCGCTGAGCCTGCCTCGCAAATGCAAGGTCCTGAGTTCCATGGGGGGGGGGGCATTTTTTGTCATTAAAGCAAAATATTTAGCATCAAACAATTCAGACATGCTTGTAAGCACTCATAGGTTGCTTAACAGAATACATTCCAGGATATATACTATTAGGTGATCTCACCACGGTATGAACATCACAGAGTATACTTACACAAACCTTGATGGCAGAGCCCTTTGACACCACCAGGCTATGCGGTGTAGCCTACTGCTTCTAGACTACAAACCCACACAGCTATTACTGAACTGAATGCCCTGGCCACTCAAACACAATGCTACCTATTTGGATAAAAGCACACAAAAGGTAAGATAAAAATACTAGACAATACGAAGTTTTCAGTTCCCTTATACTCTCACAGGACACCGTCATATATGCAGTCCATCATCACTGTGAGCCAGAATGCGGGAGGCCCAAGTTGCTCCCTTCATAAGACAGGGGTGACCAGTAATGCTCTTAATTTAAAAGACAGAACAAAATAGCCCCATTCAAGAAGGAAAAGTATTAACTAAAACAAACACTAAAAGAAAAATAAGTCTTAAACCTTCAGTGTATAATAAACCTGTACCATTAAGGACTGAGAAAACAGATACTTGGACATTAAGAAAATATTGATCCTTCAAAGGAACTATATTTTCACACTAACATGCAACAGTCAGTCAAGTGGTGCTAAATCAATTAATGCTACTGTGCAACAGCAAAGCTTGACTAAATCTACAATTCCTAGAGTTGAATTTAAATATATTTTCTCAAGGTCTTTAAACCAAACTACAAAACAGCCTTACTTGAATTTTACTATTTCCTACTGCCTAATATCGAAAATAAATAATGAACAATGAAATGGATAATAGTAATGAAACAAAGAAACCAGTGATAATGAATCACAAAATAAGCACATGTCAAAAAGCAAAATAACTGAAAATAATGCCCTTTACAAATTAAATTTTCCACTAAATGTATAGCGGCATCTACTACCAACTATTAATATATATACTAAACTAGTTATGCACCTTTTCAAAAGGACCCACATAGAGCAAAATCTCTCTATATTACTCGATCTGTTTCCAATAAAGGACATGCTAAACAAATTTAATCTCTGGCAAAAATTAAAGCAAAAGAAATTGCTGTTATGCCTTTTTCTTTTTTATAATGGTGTCACTGTACTGTCAAAACAAATTATTATCATTTCAATATTAAGCCCAACGCTGTCTTACCAGCTTACTGAAATGGTATTTACAGTAGCCACAGTACTGGACGTTGTCGGCACCGTTACCTTCCTCTTCGCAAAGTAGTCCAGCAAACTGAGCACTGAAAGCAAAGGCCAAGTTCATCAATGAAAACTCAAATCGCAATATACATAAATAAAATTGACTCCTAAACATGAAACGCTTGTAAGAAAATATATTTTCTGGTACAAGATCCCAATGATGTATGTAACTGTATTTTATACCTAAAATGTACCAATAAACTTAATGGGGAAAAAAAAAGAAAAATATTTTCTAAGAAATAAAAGGGAAGGGCCGGGGATTTAGCTCAGTGGCTCTGGCGCCTGCCTCGCAAGCACAAGGTCCCAAGTTCGATCCCCAGTACCAAAAAAAAAAAAAAAAAAGAAATAAAAGACAAAGTTTTATTCTAGTTGTCACCAAGTACATTTCATCTCAACCTGCAATCGTTTCCTAAATGGTTTAAAATAAAACTTTTCCAAAAAGAGAATAGAAGAGGGGAAAAATGGAAACAAAGCCTGTGTAAATAATGAGGGCAAGAAAGCTTGAAGGGAGGGGAAGGGAATGGGGAAAAACAGAATCAAGATAATACATCGTGTACAGATACAAATTCCCAATGATGAATGTGGTCATTATGTATATATAAAGAGTACTAATAAAATTAACTTTAAAAAATAAAATAAACTTTTCCCATTTCTCTATCAAGGATGAAGAGGATTGTGTACTTCACGTCGCTAAGTAGATGTTAAGCTTCTTTAAGAGCTAGGCGTGATGTCACGCACCTGTGGCCCTAGTTACTTAGGAGGCTGAAGCAGGAAGATCATTGAGCCCAGGAGTATGACACCCAGCTGGACAAAATGGCATGACCCCAACTCAAAAAAACACTTTCTAAAATAAATTTCCCCTTCAAAATTAAAAATTCATTGTATTTTTTCAGCCTCTGTCATAGGTGCAAATGAGGTGAAGGCACTGTATATGGTTGAAATGACATGTATACAGATTATACACTCTGAAAAGGAAAAATGCTTTCAAGAAAGACTAATTTTGAGGTGTTAAATACTGAAAAGTCATAGCACAGTAAGAAAGACCAACACAAACTCGGGCTTCTTAGTGAAAAACAATGAAGATAAAACTGAAACCTGAAGTTGTGAGGTTTGTGTCTTTTTAAAAGATAAAATGCTAAACTTTATAATCATCATCCTGTCAGCTTGACCTTTCACACGTTCAACACTCCAAAATTACAATTAGTATAGATCATATGCCCAAAGCAGGACTTTCAACTTTGGAAAATTAGGTACAGCAATATAGAGACCGTATTAAAAACTAGAAAATCTTTTTTTCGCTCCCCAAAAGGCAGTCTGAAACGTACCTCATATCCAAACGCTAACAGGTCAGCAACTGTGCACATGCCTAGAGTGGTGGCTAGGCACAGTCTGACTATTAAAATTAAAGTACACGGCTCTCCCTAAACTTTCCTTTGGATTGGGGGTGGGGACAGTCTCTCTGTGCTCCCAGGCTGGTCTTGAATCCCTGGGCTCAGCGGCTCTCCATTCTAAGCCTCCCAAGTGCTGAAATGCTGGGGCTACCACCACACCCAGCTCTTGCTTTAAGTAATTTTTGTCACTGAAATTTTGTGATGGAAAAGAAATCTAAGTAAATTTTTGAAAACTAGCCGCTCTAACATTTAGCGTGGTGGGGAGTGCATTACTTCTCCCTTGAGACAGGTGAAGAAGTACATTCACTGAAGCCTTACTAGTACAGACACTGCAAAGTTCACCTGTACCTGGTCATTCAATCTTAGCAACAAGTCAAGGCATATATAACCAACATCATCTCCAAAAAGATGAAACTGGAGGAGCTGGGATGCAGCTCAGTGACTGACAGCTTTCAAGTATGAGGCCCTGAGTTCAATCCCCAGAACCCAAAGGGTGGGGGGACTAATGTTACAGATCTTACATTAGAACCAGGATCCACTTATTGTAAATCCACTCTAGTATATATAGTCAGTTGTTTTTAGAATTATCTTTCTTACAAATTAGTAAGTCTTAACAAACCATTCCAAAAAAATGTATTGTAATCAATACCTAGATACCTAACTGTGACAGTCAATCTTCATTGTCAGTTTGATTGGCTTGAGAGGTGCCTAGGAGATTAGCAAAGCACATTCCTGGGTGAGTCTGGGTGCACTGAGGAGACTTGGCCTTGGGGCTGATTCTCGTCCCTGGTCTCCTCCTGTTGAGCTCTTCCTCTGCTTTCTGCTTCCGACCACAGCCTAAATATCTCTGCTCTGCCACTCCCTTTTGCCATGTTAGAGCTAGGAGACCATGGAGTGAAACCTCCGAAACCATGAACCAAAAACAAACCCCTTTAAACTTTGGGTATGAGTTATTTTGCCCCAGCAACAGAAAGATGATGAACACACTAAGTCTTCATGATTGTTACACAAGTTATTTGCCAATTTCACTTCGGCAGGATGGAAACATACTCACCATGTTACATGGAAAGCCTGTCGACATCCATGTTTATTACATGTCATACAAGCACCAGTGGCTGCTTTGCTTTCTCTTCCTTGTTCATCGCAAATGTAGCAAGTCTTAGGACAGAGAAACAAAACCAAAAATGAAGCAGAAGTGTTGTAAGTGCTTAATGTGAATCTGAACTTTATAGTTATCTTCAGAAATGAAGATCAGGTTTACTAACCTACTTCAAAACATGAAATTTTTAAAGACAGTAATCTAAACTTTACAAACAACAGAAACAGAGAAGCCAGGCTGTGGTGGCACATGCCTGTAATGCTAGCACTTGGGAGGCTGAGGCAGGAGGATCACCAAGTTCAAGGCCATCCCGGGTTACACAGTGAGTCCAAGTCCAACCTGAACTACACAGCGAGACCCTGCCTCAAAAGTAAATAAATAAATAAGGGAAGGGTAAACAGCAATATACAAATACACCTAGTAAAGTTCCCAAAGGCAATGTCTTCATTAGTATCCAAAGCCCTGCCAAGCAGGACTTCTCACAGGCACTGGGGGTGGGGACACTGGTACCTAGCTTTACCACCTCCTCTTGTGCTTAAAGCTTCCTCATCAATATATTCAACTGATTCCTACAATAAGGGTATTAAAAAAAGACGTTTATCTTCTTTGCTCATAAAGACCAAAGCTCCAATCAAAAAGGAAAATCCAGTGGAAATAAGAAAACACAGAAAATACTCCATAGTTTCAAAAAGTTAAAACCAATTTATAAGAAAATCACAGCACTTATATTGTTTTTAAGTGATCTACATGCCCTAGTGTCACAGAGCACACATCAATCTAGTAGCCCAGAATTGCTGCGGTTTTACCATCACTATGCAGAAGAGGTGGTAGATTAGCATTTCCCTATAAAGAGATCACATAATGTGATATTCAGGAATGTGGGTGGTCACAGGGCAGCTCTGGGCTTCCAAAGAAAAATACATTTGACCTATAATGAGGGTGGGGTGAGGACTGTGTATACCACAGCTCTATAGCTAGGAAAATGCTATCAACACCAGCAACCCAATCAAAGTGAGGACTTGTTGCTAGGTACGCTCTGCTTCTAATGTCTGTTTTAATACTTTCACGATTTTCTATTATCTGGTCCCAATGGGCATCGTTGTTGGGGACATGAACCATCATTATCCCAATTTCAGGGCCAAACTCAGAGGCCCTGCCCTGCTTTCTCCCTGGCATCTCCAATCATCCTATCACCATTACGAATCACATACCTGTGATTACAAATGCAACATATTTCCTTTACCCTTCATACTTTATAAAATGCTACCTACCCACATAAGCTAGTTGGTCTTGCGACTGTAACAGTTCCTCCCATCTCCACACCCTCTCTGAGTCTGCACATTCTAGTGGAACCTTGCTATTTGCCTTTTGCTAGCACACTACTAAATTGAACTATAGTCCATATTAATTTGTCTAAGAAAACAACTTTTGGAAGAAGAGAATTAATCCCAAAGCATGAAAGATAGTTGTGAAGACAACTCCACACCACAAGGTCACGGAGGGCAGAAACCAAGGCTGCTGTAATGTCCACCAGTAGTTTTCAAGCTACAAACACTCCTGTCTAAAGGGCCAGACAGGGCCAGGGATTTAGCTCAGTGGTTCCTCTGCATGCCTTGCAAGCACAAGGTCCTGAGTTCAATCCCCAGTACCGGAAAAGGGGGGGGGGGGGGCAGACAAGTGATCCTCACCATTATCTTCAAGGACACATACGTGTGTTACAGCACAAAAGATGGTACCTCATGACAATCTTTTATACGTTTAACAACAGCCCTCTGAACAGGGCATGGTAGACCACACCTGTTATCCCAGTACTCGGTAGGCTGAGGCAGGAGCATCACGAATTCAAGGCCAGCCTGGACTATGCAGAAGAGTTCTAGGCCAACCTGGATGATACAACAAGAGTCTGCCTCAAAGACAAACAGAAAAACATCTCGGTATTCTGTGCTTCAGATGTGACCATCACGACAACCACACTTTCCCCTTAGACAGCCTGTGACAGCGAATAAAGTCACTTTCACCTTTTGTGTGACTCTCCCAACTGCAGCTGTGTCACAGGCAAAAGCAGATGGCATCAGACTTTGTGTGGAGAATGGGCCGGACCTGGGGCCCCGGCAGCTCCCTCAGTCAACTTGCAGGCACCCTGCTGCCTGGCAAAATGAACGCGATGCCTAACTGCCTTAGGCCTGCACGGCTGCTCTATGCACACCTGTGCACTCGCACAGGAAGGTCTGCACTCCCAGCACAGGAAATCACTATCCGTCCTATGTGACCCACCCCACAGGGAGTGCGCGTCTGTGAGGCTTCCATCCCTTTGTCATCCAACACACCCACACTTCAAAGGTCCATGGGACATAAACACCTGTCTGTGAGGTATTCTTTTTAACCAAAACTAAAAGACAGAAGAAAAACATCTCTAGTATATGGGGAAAAACAGTATCCATGTTTACTGAAGTTTAGGAGATAAATGAGCAAAAAATAAGACAATTCACAAAACAGACAGGAGTAGAGTTACAGGCCTATAATCCCAATACTCAGGAGGCTGGGGCAGGAAGATTGCTATGAGTTCAAGGCCAGTGTGGGCTGCAGAATGAGTTCAAAGCCAGCCTGAACTACATAGCAAGAAATCCTGTCTCAAATAAAATAAAATTTTAAAAAGACAATTCACACGAAATACCACTTGCTGACTTGACAAGTAATCAAATTAAGAAGCATTCAAAATGATAACTCAGTATCAGCACAGGCAGTGGTGTGACGATAAGGGCACTTTCATACATTATGTAAACGCGAGTTCAAGACCATATTATCATTAATTTTGAAAAAGGGACAGACTATGACTCATTTTATTTCTAAATTTCTAATCAAAGAAAATACTCCACCCCAGGCAAGGTGGATACACCTGTAATCCCAGCTACTTCCGAGGCTGAGGCAGGAGGATTACACACTCAAGTTCAACCCAGGCAAGTTAGCAAGGCCTTGTTTCAGGATGGATGGTCAGACGGGTGGTTGGGTGGACATGTGAGTAGATGGATGGGTGGGGCTGGGAACAGACATTAGTGGCAGGCTGATCCTGGGTTCCATCTCAAGGAAGGAAGACGAGGAGAGATGGGGGCAAAGGTGTGAAGGGAAGGAGAGAATAAAATAAGCCAAGACACATAGACAAAGTCTTGATGAATCAAGATTTATCAAGTATCTAAGTGGTAAATAGCCAGATGAAACCACAGGGTCTAGTAACAATGGTTAAGGAAATTATGGTACAAATATGAGGTAATTCAAAATTAAGTAAAAACCCAGGGATAAAACCTACACATCTGGTACAATTATAACTTTTTTCTAATTACAGATTTTACAGGGCAAAATACACTTAGATGCGTTATGCCAGATTTTTATTAAGTGTATTTAAATATTACCTGGTAATACTTAGAATTTAGAAGTGCTCACCATCACTGGGCAGCAGAGTGCTCGAGAGCTGCCTCAGCCTTTTGAGTCCTCAGATTACAGGTGTACTCTCCAGTGTTTCTACAAAATTTTTTTTGTTGTTTTTACAAAATGTTTTATTTATGTACTTGGGGTATATATTATTCTGGGAAAAGCTTTCTTATGTTTTATCAGACTCTTGAGGCTCTAAAAAAAAGTTTAAACCACAAGCTTAGGGATGGGAGTACAGTACAGTGCAATGATAGTGTACTTGGCCCTGGGCTCAAGCCCACCACAACAAAACAAAACCCTTTACTTTAGAAAAATCTGATTTGCCTTCAAAGTGTATCTCCCTGGCAACCAGACACACTTTGCTACCTCGAATATTAAAATCTCTAATATTAAACTCACACAACTCAAAATTTCCTTGTTTCCAAGCAGAAACAGGTCCATCAACAACTTGTGTTCTTATTCAAATGTTCTAGTCTTACACAATGAGGGGAAAAGAGGAAGTCTCAATACACAACTATATGTCTGTTTCTCACATCAAGTAACCTTAAATCAGCTGTTAGAGCTACACTCCAAAAACTCTCCTGAGCATATTACTCAAAATACATTTATGTAACTTGTTGTAAATAAATAAGAAATTCTCGATAAATGTGTGCTCAATGCTAAACTATTTCATCATCAAAATTAAAGAATCAAAGTTGCGTCGGCATTACATGTCCCGACACAGCAAGGCATCTAAAAGAAAGATGGAACAAAGGAAGAGGAAAGGAGGGAGGAAGGGAGAGGGAAACAGCACGTGTGATCTGGCATATATAATATGTCAGGAACAGCATACAGCCTACTTTTTATAGTTGTTTAAGCAGAATGCTCATGGGATTCTGGGGTGTGAAACTAAAGAAGACATGCATTAAAGCAGGACCTGTTTGGCCTGCACCTCTTTTCTAGAAGTTGGCCTCTACACGAAATTTCTAATAATGGACTGGTGCCTTGGTACCTGTGCTTTTCTAGGGAGAAGTTGCTTGTACATTCAAGTACTTAGACCAGAATTGCTCTGCTGGAAATTTAGGTCTGCGACACTGAGTCAGGTACCTGTAAAGAATTCAGCTGAATGGGCAAGCAGGGAATTAAAACTGCTGACAGACAGGAAAGGGGAGTGGCTATAGGAGCTTCCCCAAAGGTGGGAAGAACAGCATTAGGTTTCTAACTTTCTAGTTCCCGGTCCAGCTCCCCATGTAGTTCTAAGACTGCATATTGCCTTGACTTCTGACTAGAATAAGCCTTTGTCTCAAATCTAATACCCTGCTAAAATACTGTTTCTATGGAAAGAACATGTTTGTCAAATTTGACTTGCCTTTTGAGACAGTGTTTCACTACATGGTTCGGGCTGCCCTTGAACAAATTATGTGGACTCAAACTTGCAGCAATCTTCCTGTCTCAGCTTCCTGAGTGCTGGGATTACAAGCGTGAGCCAACGTGTATGGTTTAACTTCCCTAATTCCATGCTGCCCACCAATGTAATCCCTTTAAATATATATACTGTCTGTGTGTGTGTAATGCTATCTCTTGACCAGTTAATACTTACCAGACTATATTATTTAGCACCTATGACTGTAAAGTCCCCAAAAAGCCAAGTCAAATGAACACAGAGGGAGGCCTCGTGCTGGCCATTTGTATGTTGTAATGAGGTTAGATTTCCCATCCCAGACGTTTAGATTCAAATGCTGGTTTCGTGGTTACAGCAAAGAAATGACATTAAAGCAATTATACTACCATTCTTCCACAGCACTTATTAAGCCCTATTTAATAAAATAAGACTTCTAAGCCTCAGAACTGTTGCAAGAAACCAATTAAAAGTACAGTTGTACACAGAAACACAAAACACAAAATAAATATAATTCAAAAATCAATTCACCACTCCCTGTCAACAAAAGAAACAATTCGGAGTACAAGAGAATGGGGTGAAGCGGGGCAGGGAAGGGATAGGGAAGAAGCCACGGAGGGAAATTCAAAGAATGAGCTGAGGGACCCAGTAGCAAAGGGATCTTCCCACACAGGTAACTAAAAAAACTGCTCTGCTGCTGCAGAAGATGCACGTCTCCAGAAAAGGAAAAGGAATGTAAGCATCAGCTGAGTAGCTAATATAAAGTCCCAAAGGAAAGCAAGTGCTTACGAGATATACAAAAAAGCAAATGTGGCCAGGCTCAGTGCCACACACCGATGATCCCAGCACCTGGGAGGCTGAAGCAGCCTGAGATTCTGTCTCCAGAAACAAAAAGGAAAAGCAAACATAATGCTTCTGGAGAAAAGTGAGCTAATATCTATCTTGGGCCTTATTGGAAGCTTGTTAAAATATGCCACTGAGGCTGAGTGTGGCAGTGCACACCTGTAACCCCAGTGCTCAGGAGGCTGAGGGAGGAGGATCTCCTCAAGTTTTAGGCCAGCCTGGGCTACATAGGGAGACCCTGTCTCAAAAACCACCACACACACACACAAAAAGATATGTCAGTGAACAACCTGAAGACACAAGACTTACTTTACAAACAAGACAGGAAGTTCCATGAATACACGCCAAGAATCTAAAGCCTAGTGTCTTCTGGAAGAAGCTTCAATGAAGGACTCCTACACTGTCTGCCTCCCCACCCTCCCCTAGAAACACTCCTAGCTCCCATCTTCTTGAAGCCAAAAGACCAAATGGACTTTTCTCCTTCCATCCTCTTCTCTGCCACACTACAGTGCTCACTGCCCCTTCCTCATGCCCACTGCTCTTCTATCAGGTCGCCTGTTTGGGTTTCGATGGACAATGACCCACAAAGGAAGCAGAGCTTTCTGGAAAGTGACTGGATCCCGGGCACTGCAGCTCAGGGTCACTTCGGGTGGTAGGACCTGGAAGGCAGCTCCCCTGCGTAGCTCCTCCCCTCTCCTCTGCCTTGCCCTCTGCCAGCCCTGGACTTTAACCATGAGCCAAAATAAACCTCTCCTCCTTTAAGCTGTGGGTGTCAAGTATGAAAGCGACCAAAACAACACCCCAGGGACACTGCCCCGGCCCCAACAGTGCACAAGATGAAACCACTCACTGTCTGCCTTCCGCACACTACAACCAAGGTCCCTGCAGCATCACCCTTCTCCCTGCCACAGCCCCTGGTTCTCTTCCTCCTCCATCCTCTGTGCTCCTGGGAGCTTGTGCTCCTTCAGCTCACAGAAGGGATAGCCACTCCCACGCCCCTTCCTTTCTGCTCACAGTCAGCACCGAGGCCTTTCCCTCTCCCCAGTCCCAGTAGGTGGGCAGTGGGCTCTGCATTTCTGTCCTGCTCACAGGTGCACACAGCAGGAGCACACACACTTCCTCCCCAGGCCCTTATGTCAGCCAGGTGCACACACAGGGCAATGCTTACTTCCGCTGTCCCTGAAACCCTGCTTTCCAAATGGCACTGCTAGGAGTCCTAAGAGTCAGAGAGCGTATTTAGTCCTTCAAACATATCCTTTATGCAAACACTAAATATAGTGACAAAAATTAAACAGCTCTCTACTTCTAATGAGGGAGGCCAGGCTGGCCTTTTAAGACTGATTTCATGACATTAAAGTTTTTGGCATCTGGGGCTTGTTTCTTTGGTCTACTATCACACCTCGTAAACCTGTAAATACTCTGACCTTTAAGACCATCCGATGCAAAAGGCTGTGAGAGGGTATATACTCACCTGCCTTCTTCATGGGCAAACTGGAACTTTCTAAACTGAATGCTTCTCTGACTCTGAAGAATATAACTTTCTTTTTTCTTTTTTTGGTACCAGGGATCAAACTCGGGACCTTGCGCTTGCAAGGGAGGCGGCGGAACCACTGAGCATTTTAAATCCCCAGCCCTGAAGAATATAACTTTCTACCACCAAGATATTCTACAAATTTCTTCACTGCCCCATGTAGCTCTTTGCATTTCTGAAAAGTTACTAAAAGGCAGGCCAATCGTTATGTTCATTAACAAAATGTGCATGTCAGTGAATGAGGAATTCATTCATGTAGCAAAAGAAAACATGAGCATTCAAAAGGTTAAGAAAGAAAAGAAACCCCCATGTGTGCCAGCACATGCTTATAATCCCAGCACACAGGAGTATGAGGCAGGAGGATCCCAAGTTTGAGGCCAGTATGGACAACACAGTGAGACCTTGTCTCAAAACTGGGAGAGGGAGGTTGTTTCCTCATTTTTTTTAATGGCACAAAAACTGGTCATTATAAATTAAATGACAACATAAATTTACCATAAAAAATCCACACACAGAATTCGTTGAAATGTCTTTTTTTGTTTGTTTCCTTATTTTTGGTACCAGAGATCGAACTCGGGACCTTGCACTTGCACGGCAGGCACCGGAACCACTGAGCTAAATCCCCGGCCCTGAAATTTCAATATACTACATAGATATTCTAGAAAATTTACCTTCCTGTCACAGAATTTCCTGTTTTCTAAATCCCACAATGTTCCAGCCACACTCAATTATTTGAACATGCCTACTCTTCCTTTTGCATTTGCTACCCCGAGTTATTGTTGCTATCTCTGGAATTATCATTTGATCCTTTTCTCCACAGGTCAATTTCCTAGTTAGTGAGCAAAGCCTTATAGACTCTGTGTGCCCTTATTCAACTTCTTTTGTAAACAATCTCTCTTGTGGTCAGCGGTATAGTTCAACGGTAGAGCACTTGCCCAGGACCAGGGTTTGATACCCATGCACTAATGGAAGAGAAAAATGGGAGTTCCCATAAAATGGAGTTCCCATAAAACTCTGTTTAGAATTATTTTCAAGCTAAGCATAGTGGTAGACACCTGTACTCCCAGTTACTTGGGAGGCTGAGGCAGGAGAATCTCAATCTCAAATCTAGCCTGGATAATTAGCAAATTCCTATCTCAAAATAAAAAGATACAGCCAGGCGTGGTTGTGCACACCTGCGATCCCAGCACTCAGGAGGCTGAGGCAGGAGGATCATCCTGAGTTTGAGGCCAGCCTGAGCTACATAGTGAGTTCAAGACCATCCTGGAATACACAGCAAGACCCTATCTCAAGAAGGAAAAAAAAAGAAAAGGCTGAGGATATAGTTCAGTGGTGGAGAGCTTGCATGTGCACCCTGGATTCAATCTCCAGTACATGGAAATAAATAATGAAGAGCGACTGCTTTCAGATACTGTAATTAGTTATCTACTTGCTGCTATGGCTTGAGGGGATGCCCCAAAGACATGTGCTGGCCCCAGAGCAGCAGTGTCCTTGGAGACAGGGCCTGTGGGAAGCACTGGGGTTGTCCTTCAAGAAGAGTCTCCCACAAGGGGGGAAATCTTCCAGTTCGTGCATTCTTGGATTCCTAGCGTCTGGCATAAAGTTTGATACAAAACAGATCCACAGTAATTGCCAAATAAATCATCCTGGGCTGGGGTGTAGCTCAGGAGTAGAGCACTTACCTAACATACAAGAAGCCCTGGTTTCAATCCCTAGCACTGCAAAAAGTACTCTCCACATTATCCATCACTATAATCCAGTATGAACCGATTTCTTCCAAAACTCAAAACTCCACCTTTAATCATTCATCAGAACTGCATGCCCCATCTACTGAATATACATATACATGAACAAAATATTACTATTAACTTCTTTTTCATACTGGTAACTTTTTAAGGTTGGTTTGTTTGTTGGGGACAGGGTCTCACTATGTTGCTCAAGCTGCCCTCAAATTCTTGACCCCCACCCAGCCTCCCAGGAGCTAGTGTTAAATACGTGTATGCCTCACTGTACCCAAGAAATAAGGCTGTGTATCCTAACACTAACTATACTAAAACAACAGCAACAAAACCCAACAAACACAAAGCAATCACAAATAAGGACAAATACAAAAAGGAAAGAAATCAAGAAGGAAAAATAAATCCATTTCTGGAAAGGAAAATTCGGTATTATTTTTTAAAAAATGCATCCCTAAAACAATACGTCAATATAACTCTAGCATGATTAAATCTGTATTTTTCTTATTCCTAAATACAGAAAGGTAGGGCCAGGGATTTAGCTCAGTGGTTTCGCCACCTGCTGCGCAAGCACAAGGACCTGAGTTCAATCCCTGGTACCAAAAAAAAAAGAAAGGTAAATACATGATATTTGTTCTACCATGTAGCAAAATGCATATAAAGCCAAAATTAAAACAACACGGAACTAGGTTAAGAATAGACACACATCAATGGAGCTGGGGGAAAAAGTATAGAAACCTACTCAAGTATGCCCAAGAATTTAGTAATGATTCAAAGAGCATTTCCAACTATTGTAAAAAACATAAAAAATTCAGTCATAGTGTTGAGAAAACTGACCAACCAGGTTGGAAGGACAACACCTATGTTGCCATATCCTAAAATAGTTCTAGAGGGATCAAAGATTTAAATCTAAATTCACTGTTCCTTCCTCCGTCTCCTGTCCCCCCAAGCCAAGCTGGGAAAGCTGCTCTATGCAGAGGGGCGCAGCCAGGAAAGGCCAAGCCTGCTGGGCTGTGCTCCCAAGGGGGCAGGGGCAAGGAGGCCATGTGGACGGCACAGTGAGCCAGGCAGACGGCCACCCACTGTCTGATCCCAAGGGCAAAAAGGACTGCCAGGCGGGGAAGGGCAGCAAACAGAGGGGCACATGAATGAGGCTAAGGAGGCAGCAGCAGGAGATCTGCCAATAACAGAAGAGGCCCACCAAACAAGCAACCTGCTGGGGATGCTTCTCCTGTCTGACTGAGTCATAAATATGAAAAGAAAGAGTTAAAACAAACCCTCTGCTGGGGCTGGGGATTTAGCTCAGTGGTTCTGCCGCCTCACAAGCACAAGGTCTCAAGTTCGATCCCCGGTACCAAATAAAAAAAAAACCCTCTGCTGTGGGATTGGACTTGGAGAACTCACCATGAGTGTATGTACCTCAATATACACAGAAAAATACGGAAATCCATTACTGCAACAGAATTATCGAGACCTCACAGTTTTCAACATGTACAAACAGTCAATCATATGTCAATACTGTATATGTGCATCTGTACCTCTGTATGTACATACAAGCATGTATTTCCCAGCTATACCATCTGAGGGCCAGAGACTACCAATCCCAAGAATAATGAGCCCACTTAGTGCCATCTTTGGTTTCTGAGTAGCAACGTCAACTAAAAGGAATCAAGACTCCTTGGAGAAACAGTGATTCCAGGACTAGAACAGGAATGATAGTGAGTCTGGAATACATTGCTATGTTGGGGAAGCACTCACAGAATGACAGAAATATGGCAAAAGATAAAAGAGCCACCTTCAAGAAATTCCATCAGCCGAGCTGGGCATGGTAGGACATGCCTGTAATCCTTGCGCTGGGGAGGCTGAGCCAGGAGGATCATACAGAGTTTGAGGCTGGCCTGAACTACATAGTGAAACCTTGTCTCAAAAAAGAAAGTCCCATGGGCCGGGGATTTGGCTCAGTGGTTCTGCCACCTGCCTCAAAAGCGTTCAATCCCAGGTACCAAGAAAAAAAAAAAAAAAGTCCCACCACCCAAATCTGAGACACTAGGAAGATTAAATAAACAGCAGTAATGGAGTATAAGCTACTTCAATAAAGCATTAACATATATAAAAGAGTCAACAGTCACTAAGAAAGCTTTTGCTAACAATAGAATATTAAGTGATGAATGCATAAAAAATTACAGATTTAGACAATCATCACTTGTCATCAATCATAGTAATAAATTAAGTCAACAAATATCAGTAGGTACTAAAATTAGTAAGGAAAAGGCAGAAGGCACAGGAACAGTGTGTACATACAAATTACTCTCCCATAAAATGCTTACTAATTACAAAGGGAAAAAAGATGAACCTGATAGCAGAGAAACTTGACAGATACCTCCTTAACCAGGTGACAAAATAACTTCAGAAGTAATGGGGGATTAAAAGGGGGGAAGAAAAGAAGCAATGGGAAAAACTGAAATCATGTACCACCGACAGGATACAAAGAGAACACATAATCATTTTTGTGATATTCCGAGGAAAATACAAAATCTTAAGGAAGCACCAGACAAATTCAAACTGGAAGACATTCTACAAAATAGACTGTAACATGCAAAACTACCAGAGTCAAGGACAAGTGAGTTACTATTTCAGAATAAAGAAGATAAAAGTCAAACTGCAATTTTTAATCTTTTTGCTACGAAAGACATTTCTCAAAACTGGGACAACAAATGAGGTCAGCAGACATAGTAACAATGCATCACTGTTAATTTTCTGACTCTGACGGTTGTCTTGGATTGCACAGGGGAATAATTCCCCTTTCTTTGTAGTCCTGGGGATGTGACCACTGCCCAACACACACTAGGCAAGGCCCTCTAACACTGAGACACATTACCAGCCCGAGAATGCCTTTCCTTATAGGAAATACATAACAGACTGGGGCAACAATATTATCTTCATAAATAACTCTCAAATGGCTTAAAGAAGGAAGAGCTCTTCATAAAATTCACGCAACCTCTACATGAACTTGAAATTATTTCAAGATTAAAAGGAAAAACAAGCCTTTTTTTCAATAAAAAGTACTAAAAAAAAAATCTATACACTATTATAGAGACCTTACATGGCATCAAGGGCAGAAACAATAAAAACAAGTTACATAAATTACATACAAATTTTAAACTTCCATGATAGAAAATATTAATCTGCTAGAATACCAACAACAAAGGTCATGAGTACACAAAGTTAAAAGCCAAATGTTAGGGGCTGAGGCTTCAGTTCAATGGCAGGGTGCTCGCCTAGTGAGCTGAAGGCCTTGGATTCAATCTCCAGCACTAAAAGGGTAGTGGGGTTAAACTGTGGACAAAAACATATACACCAAATATATCAGAAAAAATACCATTGTCGCCAATGTAAAACAAGCTGAAGGGATAAAGTTACAATATGAAAATGAAGACATAAATACATGAGCTCACGCACACCTCAAAACCTTTAAAAATTTCTTTTTTTACTGAAAGAATAACTTTTGTTTTGGAGACAGGGTCTCGCTGTACAACAGGTTGTCGCTGAACTCACTATGTAGACCAGGCTGGCCTCAAACTCACAGCAATCCTCCTGCCTCAGCCTGCCGGGTGCTGGGATTACAAGCATGCACCACCATACTTGGGTAATATGAGGTTGTGAGCAATTTTACATACAGCTAGTCTGGTGTAATTTGGCAACTGTATTCCAGAGGACAATTTCACACAATGCAGTGAAGCTTCTAAAATGTTCATATCTTTTACATAAGACTCAAATGGTGTCACCTATATGCTAGACAGCAAATAAGGCCCTTCAATAATATAGGGATGCTTAATTTAATTTCAGCTTTATGAATTTAGTAATACTCTCTGGATTACAGACTAAGTACTCCATTACAATACACCAAGAATATTATTACTGACACAAAATCATGTTCAAGATTCATTAAGTTTCAAAAGCAGATAAAACAACATATTATGACCCAAATGTTTAACAACTTTATTTATTATATATAAAAACACACAGAAAAATCTAAAAGGATCTAGACACGAAGATTTCTTTTTTTTTTTGGTACCGGGAATCCAACTCGGGTCCTTGCACTTGCGCGGCAGGCGGCGAAACCACTGAGCTAAATCCCCAGCCCAAGAAGATTTCTTTCTTCCTTCCCTCCCCCTTCCCTCTTTGCTTCCTTTTTGGGCTACTGGGTATTGAACCCAGGGCCTTGCACATATTGGCAAACACTCACCACTGAGCTACACCCTACTCCTTTTTATTTTGAGACAGGGTATCACTAAGTTGCCCAGACTTGCCTCAAACTTAAGATCCAACTGCATCAGCCTCTCCTGTGATTGGGATTACAGACATAGGCCACCATGCCCACCTTCCTTTGTTTGTCTGTAATTTAAGAGAGCGACCTAACTGGCCTTGAACTCCTGGGCAATCATCCTGCTTCAGCCTCCAGAGTAGGTAGGACTACGAGTGTGGCCCACCAAGCCTCACTAAGGTTTGTTTTCTATTTTTTAAGCCAAAACCAAAAATCAAATCTTAAGGTATAAACAACTTTGTGAGGATATGTAACTTTCTGATACAGAATTCGTTTTTTAAGGAAATGTATCATAATGAATATCAGAATAAAACAATGATTAATGTGAATCTAATAAAATCTCGATCCTTAAAAGCAAGAATGGTCAACAATAAATTCTTTGTTTTTTTGATACCAGGGATCGAACTCGGGTCCTTGTGGTTGTAAGGCAGGCGGCGGAACCACTGAGCTAAATCCCTGGCCAACAATAAATTCTTAAAGGACAAATTTATGAAGATGATATGTCTTATAAATGTTAAAAGCAATAAATATCTTGGTGCTGGGGATTTAGCTCAGTGGTTTCGCCGCCTGCTGCGCAAGCGCAAGGACCAGAGTTCGATCCCCGGTACCAAAAGAAAAAAAAAAAACAAAAAACTTACTGCCTACATTAGAAGAAAAGGTAACATAGTTTTGTTTGTTTTATACTCTTGTGACCTTAGTAACATTTTATAATAACTGTAGCTTAGGATAATAATTCTGTTTTTCTTCAAATCTCTCCAGAAGCTGAGAAAAGCCGTTAAGTTTAAAAATTCAAAGCCATTCTTCTATCTCCTAGTTTTGAAACAAAATAATTACATTCAAATAGTAATAAAAATAATATTCACTGTACCTTATTATAACGATCATGTGGAACAGACTGTAAAACGATAGGTTCCATTGTAGAAACATTGGCAAATTGTACCTCTGGAATATACAGGGCACAAACCACATGAGCCCAACCTAAAAATACATAAATCAAAGTCATTCTTTAAGTTTTATTAAAAATAAAATCACCATCTTTCTAAAAAGACCCCTTAGAAATGAGTATGTAAGCAAATGCACGGCCCAAGACATGAAACCCTCAGCACTGGCCTCTGAGGGAGCAGAGCCAACCCTGTCCTGACACCACTTCTGTGTTGCTTCCCCTGTCCTGACCTCCAGAAGTGGGGGAGGGGGTGGCAGCGTTTATGAATTCCAATGCCAGCACTAACACTGCTTATATGGCAGACAAAGTAATTTAATTCAGGTGAACACTTTCTGAAAACCACTTCAAAGATAATTTTAAATAGTTTAAAGTTTTAATAATTTGCTGGGCTAGGGATGTAGCTTAGTGGTGGAACACAGCTGCCTAGCACACATTAAGGCCTGGGTTTGCACTTCTGCACCACCACTCCTACACACACACACACACACACAGTTTCAACATTTCAATCCTAAGTGTTGATATTAAATTTTTAATTTTTATAGTAATGTCAATGCTTTTCAATATTAACATTATTTTTAATTTTTTTTGAAATATTTTAATAAAACCATCAAATATCAATGTCCCTTTTAATTTTAAAACATGACTGAAGGTACTGAGAGTTCACATGAGAATGAAGAACACTGTAATACTGAAAACGGAAGAAAGGCCACAGATGTGGGCACAGAAAGCCAAGGGAGAATGGGAAACAGTAACCCTCATCCCCGGCCAACTGTGCGGTGAAAGGGCCGAGAGCCAGGAGCAAGAGCACACTGCAATGCAAGTACCCTGGTCCACAGAGACCACACCCTGAGCGCTCTTCGTCTCCAACTCCGACACTTGATGAAGTTAATCCTAAACCACAAATACACTCAGCATCAAACAAACACCCTCTCTGAAGGAAAACAATACCAACTTGGCTACAAATAATTTCTACAATTTAATTAGAATTTCCAGAAAAACAAAAAGTACCAGGCTCATGACAGATAAGAAACCATGAATGAAAACCAGAAGAAAGAAGAAAATCAAGAGATCTGCATTTTGGAGTTACAAAATAAAGATTTTAAACAAGTATGCACCAGGTGTGGTGGCACACATCTGTAAACCCAGCACTTGGGAGGCTGAGGCAGCAGGCTCACCAAGAGGCCACCCTCAACTACATAGTGAATTCAAGCCCAGTCTGAACTACTTAGCAAGACCCTCTCTAAAAAAAAAGAAGTATGCCTACTATGATCAAATATATATATAAAACATTAAAAATTGCTGCAATAAACTGAAAACTATAAATAATAAATAAAAATTACAGAAGTAAAAATAAGAAGCCAGGGATGGTGTTGCATGTCTATAAACCCAGCCCCCGGGAGGTCAAGGCAGGAAGATCACCAAAAATAGAAGCATGGAGACCTTGTCTCAAAAACCAAAACCAGCCAGGTGTGGTGGTACACTCCTGTAATCCCAACACTCCAGAGGCTAAGGCAGGACGATCACCATGAGTTCAAGGCCAGCCTGAACTACATAGCAAGACCCTGTCTCAAAAAAAGGAAAAGAAAAGTCAAAAAACAAAACCCAACAATTAAATCAGTAAGTGGGGGATTAACAATAGTTTGGATATAAATAAAAAGATTTAGTGAACAAACGAGGTCATAAGGAAACATCTAGAATGTTAGCACAAAAGTATAAAAAACACAAAAAGGGAACAGGAGACATGAAAAATACACTACGTAAGCCTATTACACATGTACTCAGTGTTAAGAGAAATATGAGAGAAAATGGCACAAATGATAACACCTAAAAGAAGCCACTGAATGAAGAACCACTGTAATTCACATGGCAAATAAAAATAAGCCCTGCCCTAACTACATTAAATAAACTACAGAACAGACTGAGTGTCCAGTCACACACAGGCGTGCCCTGGGCCTTCACACTCACTGCCCACATGGACTCACCCAGAGCAACATGCAGTCCTGCAGCATCACTCACAGAAGAGCCTATCCAAGGTACCACTTTATCTCTTATGTCCTGTTTTAGTACAGCCGTCCTTAGCAATCTTAAGTACTTAATATGACTGAAAGGAGCACTCAGTACAGTAACAGGTACAGGTTTTTAGCCTGGGATCAAGAGGTTATACCATAAAACTCAGGCATTAGGCTGTATCACCTAGGTTTATGTTCTAAATCTAATGAAATTATAAGTAAATGTTTAAATTTTTTTAAATGTATTACAGTAAAAGACACATTGCCAGAAACTGCCCTCAAAATACACCCCCTCACTTCACACTTATACCAATGTTTGCCACTTCCTGAAATTGTTCTGGAAGTCCTTTCATGTGTTTAGTTGTACTGCCTTAAGATACCTCAATGTCCTGAATCAATTCAAAATGTTTCCCTTTCTCAATCATTTTGAGAAATGAGGAAGAGCCAGATGTTGCATGGTGCCAAATCCAGTGACTATGTGGTAATGTTTATATGAACTTACTTTGCTACTGGATGGTATGTGGGAGCAATCATCATTTTATTTTTGATCACATTTCATTAAAGACATGAAAAGGCCGGGGATTGAGCTCAGTGGTTCCACCACCTGCCTCACAAGCGCAAGGTCCCAAGTTCAATCCCCAGTACCAAAAAAAAGGACATGAAAGAGGACTTCCAGGAACATGGCAGAGTGGTGAGCAGCAGATAAAGAGCCTGAGATTTGGTGTCATGACAATGGAATATAGCAGTGTGAGGGGAAGAAGGAGAGAAGTGGGGCCCCAGGACCAAGGAAGGATCTGAAGTGAGAACTGAAGTCCACAGGCAGAGCAAAGAGAGACACTTCAACAAAGAAGTGGAGATAGCAAGCCACACTTTCTCCTAGAGCCCAGACTCTTGGCAAGGAAACACCAGGTCAAACCTGCAGACACACAGTGACAACGGCAACTCCAGAGGCCTCCATGGAGAAATGCACCAATGGAACGGAGCAGTGGACACAGCAGAACGCAGTGGCTGATGAGTTATCTGGGTTCAGACATCACCTAGGAGAGGGTGATTGGCCAGTAGCCATCCTAAGAGAGGGGCCAACTGAGCTTGGAACTCAGAAGGGCTGTGGGCTGACACCATCTAGTGGCCTCCCAGTGTCTGGGTGCAGGTGTCAAATTAAAGTCAGCAGGAGGTCAGGGAGTGGAGGTCAAGCCAGCCCCCAGGAGGCACAGGGACTGTTGCAGTATCAAAGAATACGGTTCCAGGCTCATAGCCAAAAACCAGCCTGAACTTCAGTGGAACTAAAGGTGCAGGCTGGCTGAGATTATCCACTACCCCACCATAAAGCTACAGCTGGCTTGCTGGGATTAATCAATTCAGCTCTGGACACTGTCTGCCCACACTGTCTACCAGTGACAGCAGAGACATGCCTTGAATTGGACTTTTTTTAATTCCTTTTTTCTTATTTTCTTTTCTCTGGATTGTTCTTGTCTTTTTGTTTCTTCTTCATTATTTGAACACCATTCCTAGTTTTTCTGTTGTCGTTATTGTTGTTATTTCCCCCTTTCTTTTTCCCTCTTGTCTTCACCAGTTTCCCAAAATTTGTATGATCTTCCTTTGTACTCTAGACTTGCTTCTAATCTAGTTCTCTTTTTCTGTTTTTCTATTTTTCCCCCTCTAACCCCTTTTAAATCTTCTCTATGGGTAAAATCACCATACTAAGAGCTTACTTATTGTATACAATTTTATGGTTCATTTTAGATTTTGTTATATAACCACAAACCTAGCACATACAGTTAAAGGTGGGAAATTAATACCACAGTTTGTCATTTTTCTATGCTGTGTTTAATGCTATTATTACTGCTGATTGCACTTTAGTTAAGATGATATAATTGTTCTAATCAGTTGTTCTTCCTGGTACACTAAGACTGAGATTGCCTGTTGGTCATAAACAAGTGCCAGGCTAGGCCACATACGCAGCAACTTCTCATCGCTAATAAATTAAAGAGGTAAGATCTTACAATAGACTTAAAACTCAAAAGCCAGCTATACCTGGAAGACATCTGAGTCATTTCCTAAGCATTCTAAATACTAGCAATAAAGCTACTCGCCATACGAAATTTACAACCATCAAGCCAGGAATTAAATTTTTTTAAAAACAGAAAATGAGAAGACACTTAAGCAAGACACAACCTTAAACTTCCAGCACACCAAAAGCAAACCCAGGGGGCAATGAGGTGGAACAATTCAAAACCCACCCACCTGGACTCTCTGAAGTGGTAACAGCAGAAAAATAAAGCACATGAATGAGGCTCTAGAAACAATCAAATCAGAAATAGTTTCTCAGATAACCACAGATTAGTGACTTTAGAGCACATACAGATTAAAAAAATAGAGGAGCTTAGGAAAATGATGAAAAGCATCGGCCGGGGATTTAGCTCAGTGGTTTCGACGCCTGCTGCGCAAGCGCAAGGGCCCGAATTCAATCCCCGGTACCAAAAAAAAAGCATGAATATTCAACATAGGAAAGAAATGGAATCCATGAAACAGATTCAAACAGATATCTAGGAGATTAAAACTTCCACTGAAAGTATACACAGCAGAATAAGCCAATGTGAGGACAGAACAGCAGATATAGAAGACGGTTGTGATTAGCAATTATGAAAAGAGAGATTTCTTAGAAATACCAAGGGACCATGAGAAATCAATCCAACAGCTGCTAAATGACAAAAACAATAACATAAGATTGATGAGTCAATGAAAGCAGGAGATAGCGCAAATGACATAAAAAAAACCTGTTCACAGAAGTAATGAAAGAAAACTTCCCAAAAGGGGAAAGAATGTGACATACAGATAAGTGAGGCATACAGAACTCCAATTAGCCATGATCAAAAAAAATCTTCACCAAGGCATATAATAGTCAACATTCCAGAAACTCAACACAAGGACAGAATATCAAAAGCAGTTACAGAGAAGAAACAAATCACCTACAAAGGAAAGCCCATGAGAATACAGCAGACTTCTAACACAAACTCTCAAATCAAGGACAATCTGGAGTGAAGTATTTCAAGCCCTAAAGGAAAACCACCTTCAACCCAGACTGATGTAACCCACAAATCTATCTTTCAAAATTGATGGAGAATAAGATACTTCCATGACAAAGAGCACCTGAAGAAATTCATGACCACCAAAACAGCACTCCAAAGTGTTCTAAAGGACATTCTAGAAAGAGATAACAAGGATTACAACTCCATGAACCCCAACAGAATGAATCCACCTAACAAGGCAAGAAATTAAACAGGAGAGAGGGGAGCCAACAACAGGAAACTAACATGACACAGATAAAACAATATGTATCAGTTATAACCATCAATGTTAATGGTCTCAATTCACCACTCAAAAGAAACAGATTGGCAGAATGGGGCGAGAAGCAAGATGCAACAGGCATGCACCTCTAATCCCAGCACTCGGGAGGCTGAAGCAGGAGGATCACTGAGAGTTCAAAGCCAGCCTGGGGTACACAGTGAGTTCAAGTCCAGAATGAACTACATAATGAGACCCTGTATCAAATGAATCAATGAATCAATCAATCAGTCTGAACACTGGAGCTATGTAATACGATGCATACCCACAACCCCAGCAGTCTGACAGGCTGAGACAGGAAGATTGCAAATTCAGACCAGCCAGGGAAATTTAGTGATTTAGTGAGAACCTATCTCAAAATACATATAAAAAAATTTTAATCTTTTTTTTTTTTTGTTATCAGGGATCGAACTCGGGTCCCTGCGCTTTCAAGGCAGGCACCAGAACCACTGAGCTAAATCCCCAGGTCTGTAAAAAAATTTTAAAAAGCAAGATGCAAGAATATGCTGCATACAAGAAACACATTTAAATCAAAAAGAAATTCATAGACTGAAAGTCAAAGGATAGAAAACAATACTTCATGTGACAGGAACCCAGAAAAAAAGCAGAGGTAGCTAATGTATTTGCAGATAAAGTGGATTTCAAGCCAAGACTAAGAGAGACAAAGGTCACTACATCCTTGTTAAGGGAACAATGCAAGAGGAAGAGAGAACAATCGTAAATATATATACACCAAATGCCAGCACACCCAACTATATAAAACAAATATTAACAGACATGAAAAATCAAATAAGCACTAATACAGCTGTAATGGGGGACATCAATACCCCACTGCTGCAAAAAGACAGATTAACTAGGCAAAAAAAATCAACAATGAAATATCAGAACTGAACCGAGGTTCTGAAATGAAACTTTTTTTTTTTTGGTACTGGGGATCGAACTCAGGACCTTGCACTTACGAGGCAGGCGCCAGAACCACTGAGCTAAATCCCTGGCCCCATGTACTGAAGTTTTGAACAAACAGACTCAGTAGCTGTCTACAGTGTCCCACCCCACAACAGCAGAACACACATTCTTCTCAGCTGCACATGGGACAGTATCCAAAATAGACCACAACTAGCTCATAAAATGCTTAAGTAAATCCAAAGTAAGACTTCTATATTGAAAACTACAGTACCCTGAAAAAGGAGATCAAAGAGGATATCAGACAATGGAAAGGCATCCCTTATTCTTGGGTAGGAAGAACCAATATACTGAAAACGGCCATACTTCCAAAATTGTTGTACAGATTTAATCCAATTCCAATCAAAATTCAACAGCACATCTCAAAGAATTAGAGAAAACAATCCTAAATTTCATTTGGAACCAGAGGAGACCTAGAACAGCAAAGGAAATTCTGGGCAAAAAAAGGCAAGGCAGGGGCACCACAATCCCTGACTTGAAATTATACTACAAATACGCTGTGATAAAAACAGCATGGTACTGGCAAAGAAACAGACCCAGAAGATGCAGAAACAACTCCAGACACACTCAGCCACCGTATCTTTGACAAAGGGACAGAACACCTTCACTGTAAGAAAGACTCTTTAGGAGGCCAGGGATTTAGCTCAGTGGTTCCACTGCCTGCCTCACAAGCACAAGGACCCAAGTTCGATCCTCAGTACCAAAAAAAGAAAGAAAAGAAAGCCTCTTTAGTAAATGGTGCTGGAAGAACTGGCTTTCCACATGTTGAAGATTAAAACCAGACCTGTATCTTCAACTATCCACTAAACTAAAATCAAAATGGATCAAAGATCTAAATATTACAACAGAAACAAGCTACTGGAAGATAGAACAGGTAGAACTCTTGAGGACAATGGTGTAAGCAAAGACTTTACAAACAAAACCCTGATCACACAGGAACTATCAAATAATCAACAACTGGAAACTCATCTTATTAAGAAGCTTTTGCACAGCAAAAGAAACCACCAATGGAGTAAAGAGACAACCCACAGTGTGGGAAAAATTTTCGCCAGCTGTTCCTCAAAGATTTACTCTCTAGAATATATAAAGAACTCAAAAAAAATCAGACACCGCCCCCCTCAAATTTAAAGACCCAATCCAAAAGTGGGCATTTGAAATGAATAGATACTTCTCAAAGAGGTAAGAACAGCAAATAAATATATGAAAAAATGTTCGATATCACTGGTCATTCAAGAGATGCAAATTAAAACAATACTGAGATTCCATCTCATTTCAGAAAGTATAGCTGCTATGAAGAAATCAACCAATAAGGGCCAGGGATTTAGCTCAGTGGTTCTGCCACCTGCCTTGCAAGTGCAAGGTCCCGAGTTCGATCCCCAGTACCCAAAAAAAAAGAGAAATCAACCAATAACAAATGCTGGAAAATGTGGGGGAAAAGGAATCCTTCTTCACTGGTGGTGGGAGTGCAGACGGGTATGACCACTGTGGAAATCAGTGTTGAGATTCCTCAAAAAACTAAAACTAGAGGTTCCATTCAACCCAGCTATTCCTCTTCTTGGTATCTTCCCAAAAGATTTAAAAGCATCATACCACACCAATATATGCATACACTTGTTTAAAGCAGCATAATTTGTAATAGCTAAATCTTAGAAACACCCCAAATGCCCATCAAGTGACAAATGGATAAAGAAGATGTGGGGTTTTTTTTTTGATACCAGGGATTGAACGCGGGACCTTGCACTTGCGAAGAAGCCGCCGGAACCACTGAGCTAAATCCCTGGCTAAATGTGGATTTTTAATACAAAGAAGTACTACTCTGGCATAAAGGAGGGTGAGCTTGAGACATTTTATAGCTAAATGGATGCACCTGGAGACCATACTACGAAGTGAAATAAATCAGACACACATTTAAATACTGCACTGTTTCTCTGGTGTGAGAAATCAAAAGTGGAAATAAGGTCTAAAATGTGTAACAGATATTGGGAAATGGTAAGTGTTCAAATGGGAGGGGGAGGGGCAAGGAAGGTACAAGAAAAAAATCGAAAATAGAGGAAAAAAATGGAACAAAGCTTTTGTATACAGGATGTGAAGAGGGGTCAAGGGAGGAAATGGGAAAACAGAGGTGGGAGGTACCATGTACAGGCAAGTCTCTATGGTGAGTGTTACCCTTACGTGTATCTAAAATGCACCAAGAAATGTTCTGCTTCAAACAACAAAAATAGCCAGTTAGTTTATTAAATCCTGCAAATACCAATAAAAACAACAACAGAAAAAAAAAACATGGAAGACTTCCTAACTGCTCTACAAAGCAGTCAGGACAATGGGTAAGTGTCAAATAAGGGAAGTACTCTGGGGATTAATGGCAATGTGTGTTTTCCCATAACAAATTTTTTTGGTTAAATACTCACCATATATCTTGGTCACCCCTTTTAAGGACACCCTATGCTCACACAATGACAAAATCATCTAGTGACAATTTTTTAGAGCTTCTATTCATCATTAACCAGCATATGACTTATTCAAAACACTAAAATAATGAAAAGCTTTTAGCCAATATACTTTAAAATTTAGACAAAATGGATAAATTGTCAAAAACTGTAACTTACCAAAACCAATCACGATAAAAAAATACAAATTTTAAATTTTAGGCTGGGGATTTAGCTCAGTGATTCCAGCACCTGCCTCACAAGCACAAGGTCCCAAATTCAACCCCCAGTACCAAAAAAAAATATTTTTAGGCATAGAGACCCACACCTATAATCCCAGCTACTCAGAAGGCTGAGGCAAGATGATCACAAATTCGAGGCCAGCATGGGCAACTTAACTTAGAGACCCTGTCTCAAAATTTAAAGAGGGCTAGAGATGCAATGCAGTGATAGAGCATTTGCCCAGCAATCGAGAGGCTCTGGGTTCAATCCGCCCTACCAAAAAAAAAAAAAAATCCATAATTATGACCTTCAAAAACCCTAAACAAAGATTTAGCAGTGAATTCTATCAAACATGTAAGGATGACATGATGTGCATCTTACGCAAATATTTCCAGAAAACGAGAGAATACTTCCCAACTTGGTGAGAACAGCGTGACATTAATGTCAGAATTTGATAAGACTATAATAAGGAAAATCACAGCCTAATCTCTTTAATTTCAGGATCAGATGTCAAAATTCTAAACAAAGCGTTAGCCAACTGAATCCCACAATAATTGAATTTATTTTGGGGGGTTAAAGCGGATTTAACTTTCCAAAAATGAATGAGTGTAATTCCTGACAAAGTAAAATAAAAACTTGTATGATCTTAACAGAGGCAGTAAACTGTATAAGTTCCTCATCAATTACTTAAATTTTCAAAGTACTTCATACTTTACTAAATTCATGTCTACATATTTTTTTTGGTACCAGGGATATCAAACTCAGGACCTTGAGCTTGCGAGGCAGGCGATAGAACCACCGAGCTAAATCCCCGGTGAGATAGTTTTTGTTTTGGTTTTGGTTTTGGTTTGGTTTGGTTTTTTGGACATATTTTTGAAAGTACTAAGCTGTAGGAAAATATGAATTTCTCTAAAAAAAGATAACTAAAAGTAGGAATGAAGATACCAATGGGACACCTATTCCTCACCCAAAATGCTTGGGAACAGAAGCATTTTAGATTTTAGAGATTTTCAGATTTCAAAATATTTGCATAAAACTGGTAAAGCTGGGCCAGAGATTTAGCTCAGTGGTTTCACCAGCTGCTGTGCAAGCGGCAAGGACCCAAGTTTGATCTCTGGTACCAAAAAAAAAAACAAAAACTGGTAAAGCTGAGCTTCCCTAATCCAAACCTCCAAAATCTGAAATGCTCCAATAATCAAAATGAGTGCTGAAAAACTTGGATTTGGGAGCATTTCATATGTGGGGTTTTCAGATTAGGAAGCCTCAAGTATTCAGTAAAGAACATCAAAATGTAGAAAAAGAAATCAGCGTTTCTCAGATAAGGCAGTTCAATGAGTCTGCTAGTTCCACGTCTGCCAAATCAGCATTTCTTTACATTCAAGTAACATAACTCCTGGAGTGTAAAATCAGCATTTACTAGAAACATGAACCCTCTAGAAATACACAAAAGAAAAACCAGAATGCAGCTTATTTTTCAAAAGTTATAAATTTAGCTTCCATTTAAAAAACTACAGCAGGCAAGGTGGCACACGCCTACAATCCCAGCTATGAGAGGCAGGAGGGTCTTGAGGACAAGGTCAGCCTGGAAACAGTGGGACTGGTCTCAAAAAAAAGGGAAAAAAAAGATTTAATTTGGAAGCATGCGATCACTGGGCATAAAATAGCTAATGTTTGTCTGGAAAAGTAATAAAATAGCCAATGTTTGTCTGGAAAGTAGAAAAATCATTTTCATACAAAAAATTAGTAACTTATATCCACTATTCTAAAAATTAGTAAACACTATTTGATAATATAAACTACTAGAGATTTTAAAATAATTCTCACTCCAGTTTTCAACAGAAATTTTTTTCAAAACTCTATGTACTTACCCCCATTATCTGTTCTTTTTAAAGCTCCATCCTTATGGGGACACAGTTCACATCTCTTTAAAAAAAAAAATAAAAAAGAAAGTGAGATTTTCTCAGATTATTAAAACATAACATTTTACCTGCATCTTCAAAGCTGAAAATATGGGCACAGTATTTGTACTAGTTGCCTCCATTAACAGTTCAAAACATTCCTCAGGGCCAGGGATTTAGCTCAGTGGTGCTGCCACCTGCCTTGCAAGTGCAAGGTCCCGAGTTCAATCCCAGGTACCAAAAAAGAATAAAACATTCCTCACAAAATGACTGCTCTCAATGCCATGTCATCTTCCCAACAGCACCAGGTTAACAGCTTCTTTTAAGATACAGTGGGTACCTTGGCTCACGAACTTAACTCTTTCCACGATTCTGGTCACAACAGAATTGGACAAGAACCAAACCAAACTCAATGGTTAGGTTTAGTGTTGCCCTTATGGGGAAATTTGATTTGGTTCTCGTCCAATCTGGTTTGCAACTGAAATCATGGCGAGAATGAATATCGTGAGCTGAGATACACATTTTAGCCAGAGACACACCTGTAATCCCAACAGGGTGGAAGGCCAGGGAAGACGACTGCAAATTCAAACCCAAGTGGGGCAATTTAGTGACTTAGTGAGATCCTGTCTCAAAATAAAGAAGGACTGAGAATGTAGTTCAGTGCAGGGCCCTGAGTTCAATCCCTAGTAACCAAAAAAATAAATGAATAAAATACATTTTAACTTTTAAAATCCTGCAATTTTTAAGATTTCACTTAGAAAAAAAAAAAACAGGCACTGTAGTGTGCACTTATCGTTCTCAAAAAGTGAGAATATAAACTGAGTCCATGAGTGGCCAGGGATTTAGCTCAGTGGTTCTGCCACCTGCTTCTCAAGTGCAAGGACCCAAGTTCAAGCTTTGGTACCAAAAAAAAAAAAACTGAGCCCATGAGCTTGAGCAACCTAGCAAGACTCCCATTCAAAAGCACAAACAAAAAGATACTATCAATGTAGGACCACGGTAAGATTTTTAACATTTACCTACATCTCTTTGCTATCTAAGACCAGCCAGAATACTGGAGTCAAGTAGGTCTGGTTTATCCTACAATAAAGAGCCAAACTCCCCTCGATCCCCGGTCCCAAAAAAACAAACAAACAAACAACAAAAGTTGTCTACCTGCTACGCAAGAGCCAAACTCCCTTCAATCTCCAGCACCAAAAAAAAGTCAACCTCAAAAAGTTAGAAGTTTTGGGCCGAGGATTTAGCTAAGTGGTTCCGGCGCCTGCCTCGCAAGCACAAGGTCCCGAGTTCAATCCTCAGTACCAAAAAAAAAAAAAAAAAAGTTAGAATTTTGGTTTCTGTGACAAGGCATGACCCTACATGTACCAATCTCCTTTCTGAAGGAAGGAATTGATCTAATGATTCAAGTTACCCTTACACACAGTGATACTCAAAATTAATGTGTGGACAGCTCCTTACACACACACACACACACACACACACACACACACACACACAAAACTTAAAACCAAAACTTATCTTAGAGCTAGTATTACCATTTCTTTTTACTACTGTCAAGAGAACATACTTAGGGCTGGGGATTTTGGTCAGTGGCACCGCACCTGCCTTGCAAGCACAAGGTCATGAGTTTGATCCCCAGTACCAAAAAGAGAGAGAGAGACAGAGAGAGAGAGAACACATATAAGTATAAAAATGAAAGAGTAAGTTTCACCGGCATTGTTTTGCTATGAAGAATGTGTTCCCAAAGGTCTCACTTGAGTACTTATTTATACCTTGTATTATTCCCAAAAGGTTTGCAGCACACAATACAGTAAAATAAACGAATTTCAAAGGAAAACTATGAGTGAGAAATTAAGATGAACCAGTAAATTAAATCACAAGATCCTGGATTTCTTGTCTTCTAGCATGTCACTCTTCATTTTCCTCTTACCTGTTTGGCAGCACTTTTCTGATGACTTATTCTAAACTTCTGTTGGTTTTGTTGTTGTTTTGTTTTGTTTGCTTTTCTGAGACAGGGTCTCACAGACCTTGAACTCATAGCCCAGGATGGCCACCAACTCAGTGGTCCTCCTGGGCTCAACCTGGGATTACAGGTGTACACACACCACACCTGGCATATAAACTTTCAAATGTTGCACAATTATGCAAGGCTGAGGCCTAAAATACCTTATGTCAATGGTGGCAAACCTATGGCACACATGCCATAGTGCCTGTTTTTATCACTGAAAGCTCTACAGACCGTTAAACTTTACTGATCATTAATATGAATCTAAAATGTTGGGCCAGGGATTAGCTCAATGGTTCCACCACCTGCCTTGCAAGCAACAAGGTCCAGAGTTTGATCTAGGGTACCAAAAAAAAAAAAAAAAAAAAGTTTGGAAAAGTTTCAATGTAATAATTAAAGCCAGCTGTGGTGGCACTGTCCTGTTATTTCAGTACTTGGGAGGCTGAGGCAGAACAATTACAAATTTGAGGCCAGCTTGGGCTACATACAAATTCAAGGACACCCTGAGTGACAGAGCAAGACTTTAATCTCAAAAAAAAGTCACAGAGCCAGGAATTTAGCTCAATGGTGCTGCTGCCTGCCTTGAAAGTGCAAGGTCCTGAGTTCGATCCCCAGTACCTAAAAAAACTAGTAGAATAGACAATTCAAAAAAAGATTTTCTTAACTTTTTAAAATTTTTCTATTAGTACATGTTTGCAGTGCGTACTGATTATATTCATTATGGGAAGTTGGTACATGTACATAACACATCTTAAGGCATAAACAATCCTGAATCCCTCACCCACTTCTCTCCTCGCTCCCATCTCCTTGCATTCCCTCTACCACCTCACTCAGTCCAGTGCACACACAGAGTCCCAGGATTCAGGACCTTGCACTTGCGAGGCAGGCACAGCGTCACTGAGCATTTCCCAGGCCCAGGCCTTTTAACTGTTTGAGACAAGATCTCACTAAGCTGTGTACACTAGCCTCAAACTTGTGATCCTTCTGGGCCAGCCTTCTGTGTAGCTGAAATTACAGACATGCACCACCACCTTTATCTACAAGACTTCTTATAAAGGTACAAGTAGTTACAACAGCATGATAATGACATAGGCTAACAGACAGATCAATAAAACAGAATCAAGATTCCTGAGATTCGCCACCTGCTGCGCAAGTGCAAGGACCTGAGTTCGATCCCCGGTTGAAAAAAAAAAAAATTCCTGAGAGCACCCACCTCTGTGGCCATGAGTCCCACCAAAACCATCACCTAAGGAAAGGTGACCCTTTACAATATGGCACAAAACAACTGGATGGCAATATGCAAACATTGAAGCCTACAGAAAATGATGAGCTGAATCAGACCTAAATATAAATTAGCACAAACAAAAACTTTCAGAATAAAGGAAATTACCTTCAAGACTTCAGGGGTAGGCAAAAGTACCTTAGCTCACAGCAAGCAATAACTATAGGGGCTGGGGATTTAGCTCAGTGGTTTCGACACCTACTGCGCAAGTGCAAGGACCGCAGTTAGATCCCTGGTACCAAAAAAACAAACAACAAACAAAACAAAAACCAAAGTAAGCAATAACTATGAAAAAAAAACACTGATAAACTAGACTTCATCAGATTAGAATATTTCTGCTCATCAAAAGGCACACTTAATAAATAGGTAAATGACAGATTTGGGGAAAGTATTTACAGAACATTTATATTATGAAGGACCAGTATCTAAAACATACTTCTTCTGGAACTGAAAACAGCAAAGAATGAAGCTAAAGGTGTGAAGAACAACCTTCATAAGAGAACTCGTGAATGGTCCACACACGAATCAATACATGCTTGGCTTCACTAGGCCTCAGGAAAGAAGATGCCCCCACCTCTGGGCCAGATGAAAGAAAGTGAGCAGATTTAGCTTTGGTGAGTGAAATAATAAAAAAATGAACAAAGTGACAGCACTGAGAATATTGGACAAGTCACATAACACACGACCCCTGGGAGCCCAGAGACAAATGACATGCGCCACCCACAGGCCCAGCTTACTGCCTCAAGAGTCTCCAGGCGCAGGACAGGGAGGAGGAGCCCAGGCCTGTGGTCTCCTAAGCAGAGGAAATGCAGCAGAGTCCAAGGAAACCAAGGTGCTAGCACTCATAAGAGAGACATGCACTGAACAGCGCTGGGGAGAGAAACGCTCACCCGGGCCTTGCAGGGGTACCAAGTCAGCACTGCATGGAGGGACGACTCAAGGCCAGCAAAGAGACCACCACGAGAATGGGAGGCAACAGCATCCAGAGTTTACACAGGAGGTGCACAGACCCTGCTCCTACACCCCGCAGCTCACACCCTGCAGGAGCACTAAGGAAGGAAAAGCTTCATGACAGGGAGACTTAACCCTAAACACAGAGTGACTCCATCCAAAGAAAACACAAAAGCAAGAACCAAAGGAACAAACTTTCCCAGCAACTCAGCAATGCCACAAAAACTCTAGATATTTTTAGACATACAAAAAAAAGAGAGAGAAAAAAAAAGAAAGAAAGAAAAATAAACAAATAAATAAATAAAAAATAATTTTAAAAAAGAGAGAAAGCTGGGTGTGGTGGCACACACCTATAATCCTAGCACTTGGGAGCCTCAAGCAGGAGGATGCTCCAAATTCAATGCCAGCCTTGGCTACATAGTGAGTTCAAGGTCAGCCTGAACTGCATAGCAAGACACTGTCTGAAAAAACAAAAAACAAGAAAGGCATTGGAACATAGACCAAAAAAATAAAAGAATTTCAACTTCAGTCTTGTATCTTATATAAAAATTAATTCTAGGGCCAGGGATTTAATTCAGTGGTTCTGCCCCTGCCTCGCAAGCACAAGGTCCCAAGTTCGATCCCTGGTACCAAAAAAAAAAAAAAATTAACTCTAAATGGACCACAAATTCAAAAGTAAAGCAAAAACTATAAACAAATATTGGAGAAAAATCTTCAGGATCTAGCATTAGATAAAAAGCTGTTAGGTCGCAAGAGTAACACCCTGAGTTCGATCCCCAGTACCAAAAAAAAAGCTGTTAGGGGCCAGGGATTTAGCTCAGTGGTTCCGCTGCCTGCCTCGCAAGCACAAGGACCCGAGTTCGATCCCCAGTAACAAAAAAAAAAGCTGTTAAGACTTGACATCAGAGGCAAAACTCCATGGGGGAAAAAAAAATCTATAAATTGGACTTAATCAAAATTAATACATTTAGGGTGAAAATGAAGGCTGGTGGCAGAGTACTTTGCCTAGCATGTATGAGGTCCAGGATTCACTTCCTAGCACGGGGGAAGGAGAAAGAAAAAAATCACAAGGCATACAAAGAACCAGAGCATTCAAATATAAATAAATACATGCAAGGGCTGGGGATTTAGCTCAGTGGTTCCGGCGCCTGCCTCGCAAGTGCAAGGTCCCGAGTTCGATCTCTGGCGCCAAAAAAAAAAAAACAAAAAAACAAATAAATACATGGAAAATGTTTTAACGGCAAATCTCCTAAAGAATTTTAAACAACTATTATAAAGATCCTCAAAGAACTTATAGAAAGGTGTGGAGAAAGTTAAGGAAACAATGTATGAACAAAGTAGAAACATCAATAAAGAAAAGCAAAAAGAAACTGAAAAGAAATTCCAAAACTGAAAAGTACAAAATCTGAAGTGAAAAATTCCCTAGAGGGAGTCACAGATTTGAACTGAGAAAACAATCAGCAAACATAAAGATAGGACAATGAAAATTACTCAGTATGATGAAAAACAAAAAGAAAAAACCTAAAGAGAAGAAAGCAGAGCCTAACGGACTGTGGGACCAAACACATCATGCTTGGGTAAGATCCCGTCCGGAAGAGAGAAGGGACGAGAAGGGATAGCAAGGATGTGCAAGGATCTGCCAGGCACAGTCCCAGCAACTCACAAGGCTGAGTCAGGCCAGCCTGAGCAACACAGTGAGACCGAAAAAAGGTCAGGGGTATAGTTCAGTGGTTACAGCGTTTGCCTAGAATGCACAGGGTCATGTGTTCAAACTCTAGCACTGAAAACAAACACAAAGATCTCAGTAAAAGGCAGCAAACTGGGTGAGAGGAGAAGCTGTAGTACACTGTGCATACACAGAAAACAGCAGAGTTGACACCAGGCTCACAACATTCCACATAATGTGAGGTGTTCACCCTAGTCATTTCCTATTAGAATAACACAACAGACGTTTACAGAGTGGGAATTAAGCAATTCAATCCCTGATACAGTGATGATTTATTCAAAGCCAGAAGTTTAATGTCAGAACATGGGCTATGACTCAGGTCTACTTTCCTGACCAATCTTCTCATTAAAACACATGGTATTTTTTCCCACATATTAACAGGTACACCTCTTTGGACTTTGTATCAATAAATAATTGAATTAAATCTCTATAACATAAAGCCCCCCCCCGCGCCAAAAGTGATCACTGTAGTGATGAAATGATTGTGTATCAACACAGCAGTTGTAACAGTGTCCTATAATTCTTCCAGATGACAGCTTGGGAAAAACTGGGTGAGAGATATGCAAGACTCTATGTTATAGTACTTCTTGAGCCTGTATGTGAATGTACAGTTGGCTCAAAATAAATGCATCATCTGGAGAAGTGGCTCCATGACACAGCCCTTGCTTGATGTGCAGGAAGTCCTGGGTTCAATCCCCAACACAAGGAGGAAAAAAATGAGGGTGACACAGGAAGTTTACAAGTTGGGAGTCTCGCTTGAGCGACAGTATACAGCAAGTTCAAGGCCAGCCTGGACCAGAAAGTGATTTCAAGGCCAGCCCGAACTACAAAGCCAAACCTGTCTCCAAAAAACCAAAATTAATTAATTAATTAAATTACAATAGCTGCTGGAAAGTCAGATATGGTAGTGTACACCTTTAATCCCACTTAGGGAGGCAGAGACAGGATAACAAGTTCAACTCTAGTCCAAGTAACTAGTAAGAACCTGTCTTGGGCCGGGGATCTAGCTCAGTGGTTCCGCCGTCTGCCTTGAAAGCAGAAGGACCCAAGTTCGATTCCTGGTACCATAAAAAAAAAAAAAAAAAAGAGCCTCTCAAATTTAAAATAAATAAATAAAAGGAGGTGGCAGAGCTACTGCCTAGCATGTGCAAGACCCTAGGTTCAATTTCTACCACTAAGAAAATTTATAAAAGAGCTGTTTAGAAAATTGCAAACACATAAATTGTAGTAGACATCCCTACTTAGAACTAGAAGGCTATGAGTAGCACATGCTTCTTGCTTTCCCAAGTCAGCTGTATGGTTTTGTATCAGGAGTCAGACCAAAGCCCTATAATAAATGAGCTTGACGGTTTGACTATGAACTTGATTGGCTTGAGAGACACGTAGGACAGTGGTAAAGCATACTTCTGGGTGTGCCTGGTTGGGTCCTGGGAGTGTGACTTGGGGAACGTTCCTGTCCCTCTCGGGTCCCTTGCTCCGACTCCTTCTCTCCGCTTGTGGCCACCATGAGGTGAGCAGCTTTCCCCTGTCATGCCTTTCTGCCATGTTTCTGCCTGGAAGCCAGGCAAACAAACATAGACCAAAACCTCGGAAACCGTGGGCCAACATAAACCTTTCTGCCAGGCATTGTGGCACATAACTGGCATCCCAGCGCTCAGGAGGTTGCGGCAACAAAGATCACTTGGAGTTCAAAGCCAGCCTGGACTACGTGGTGAGTTCAAGACCAGCCAGAACTGCACAGTGAGACCCTGGTCTTAAAAAAAAAATTAGCACTTTCACAGGTTCTCGCCTAGACAGTGGGGCCAGGATTTGATAGCTGGTGCTGAGAGAAAACCTTGACTGCATCCTTGCCCTGGTGCTGTACCAGTGACAGCTGTCACTCAGTGAGACAGACACCATTCTGTGATTCTTTAGCACTGTGCCTTCCTCCTGCTTCTCTAATTAGGTGTTCCACACACACCCATAAAAAAGATAAAATTTTTATCTTTCCTCCTTTAAGTTGTGCATGTCAGCTATTTTGACCTGGCAATGAAAATGTAACTAAATAAAATGAGTATAAAGATAGCTCATGTCATGCACTGGAAAACTTACTGTAGTTAACATGTCAATACTACCCAAGGCAATCTGCATTATCAACACAATCCCTATCAAGAGCCCAGCAACATTCTATGAAGAAAAAAGCCCATCCTAAAATTCATTTGGGACCTCAATGGACACTAAATAGCCAAACAATCTTGAGATAGAATAAATTTGGAAGACTCACATTTCCTGATATCAAAATATACTGCACACACCCCACCCGACAATGCCACCCACCAGAACCCCACACCAGACCCAGGAGGTGCTGGGACCACCCACCCCACCCCCAGACAATAAAGCCCCCTGCCGGGGGCTGCACCCATACCAGGAGGACCAGGGAACCACACAACCCGCCTTCAATCCCTGGGTTCTCCACAGCACAGGGCCAACAGAGCTGAGAACGAACAGACAGATCTGATGAAAGAGAGGGGGGAGTTTCATGTCAAGACTGAAGTGGGCCGGGGATTTAGGTTAGTGGTTCCACTGCCTACCTCACAAGCACAAGGTCCCAAGTTCGATCCCTGGTACCAAAAATAAATAAACACAATTTTAAAAAAAGAATGAAGAGATACCCTCCCACAGAGAACAGATGAGAGGCAGCCTTGGGAGACGCTTGGAGAGGGTGGCAAGCTATGCAGGGACCTCCCACAATGCCTGGGGGGCCTGTTCTCTGCTGGGGGCCCAAGTTCCTGGGGTGTAATCATCAGAGGGATGGTCTGAGAAAGAAGGCATTTAGTCTGCTAACAGCCAGCAGGAATCAGTGCTCTGGATCACTGTACGCTAGTATCAGAGGGGCCTCACTGTCTTCACTAAAACCAGAATCCTCTGTTTTGATGAAGGGCTGAACATGAGGGGTTCCCAGGAGTTGTCAACATCCAGTGGACATTTGATGCCATTGTTGTTGGTGAATTTACTACCATAGACAAGGCAATCTAGTAGCAGCCAGCAACTGGTTTTCTCTCTATGCCAATACCTGAATTGCCTGGGGGATTATAAACAATACTGTGGTTCCATGGGCCAAAGAATTTGTAAACCCCAGCACAAAAAAAGATCAACAGGGGCTGGGGATTTAGCTCAGTGGTTCTGCCACCTGCCTCACAAACACAAGGTCCTCAGTTCAGTCCCTGGTACCAAAAAAAACAAAAAACAACAAAAAGAAGCATGAAAAGATAAGGTAACAAAAAATGTCTCCAAAAACTCTCAACTCCCCCAAAATCAGTACAGGGAGCATTGAGCAGAGGAATCACAAGCTACATACCAGAAAGGTCTGAAAGGGTATCAATGGAGGTAAAACAGTTCAACAAGGAACTAGGTAAATTAAAAGACGATAAAACTACTCATATGACAATCATAATGAAACAAATAAGCGAATCCAGAGAAGACACCAATAAACAGCTAGTAGAGCTAAAGATAGAGATGCAAAACATGAATGCCAAGCACAGGAAAGAACGAGTGCATAAGAAAGTTCCAAGCAGAAACCAAGGACAGCAGAAGAGACCACTGTGAACACAGTGTGAGACCTAGAGCACACTAGAGGGCCATACTCAATGATCAATTAATGATATACCTTAAAAACAACAAGGTAAGGTGAACAATGGATCCAACATCTAGATGACTCAAAAAGGACTAGTATAAAATTGGAATTAGCAAAAAATCAGAAAACAGCACAAAGGGCATAAAAAACTTGTTTACACAAGTAACAGCAGAAAACTCCCCAGACATGGAAGAAGAATTTAATATAGAGGTGAGGAAAGCATATAGAACCCCAAATAGGCCCGGGGATTTAGCTCAGTGGTTTTGTCGCCTTCCTCAAAAGCACATGGTCCTGAGTTTGATCCCCTGGACAAAAAATAAAAAATAAAAGAACCCCAAACAGCGATGATCAGAAAAATAAAAACCATTCCATGGCACATAATAATTAAAATGCCAAAAATACAATACAAGAACAGAATCTTTGAGACTGCTAAAGAAAAGCAACAAATCACCCATAAAGGAAAGTCTGTTAGAATTACATTTTTCTCAACACAAAACTTAAGGGCAAAAAGAACATAGAATGAAGTGCTTCAAGCTCTTAAAGATAACCACTTTGAACTCAAGATTGTTATATCCTACACAATTATCTTTTAAAATTATCTTTTAAAATTGATGGAGAGGGGCTGGGGATTTAGCTCAGTGGTTCTGTCGCCTGCCTCGCAAGTAAAAGGTCCAGAGTTCGATCCCCAGTACCAAAAAAAAAAAAAATTGATGGAGAGGGCCGGGGATTTAGCTCAGTGGTTTCACCACTGGCTGCACAAGCGCAAGGACCCGAGTTTGATCCCCGGTACCAAAAAAAAAAAAAATTGATGGAGAAATAAGATACTTGCATGATAAAAAAAAAAAAACCTACAGAAATTTATGACCACCAAACCAACATGCCAAAAAATTCTCAATGATATCCTAGAAGGAGACAATGAAGCTAACAATGCCAAAAAGGCCAATAAAATGAATATATCAGGTAGGGTTAGCAATTAAAAAGGGAAAGAAAGCAAAACAGTGACAGAAGTTAATACAATGACAGGGATAAATCAATACGTATGAATTATAGCTATCAATGTAAATGGACTCAGCTTGCCAAGCAAGACACAGATAAACAGAATGGACCAAGAAATGAAATCCAGCCATTTACTGTATACAAGAAACTCACGTAACACAAAAAGAAATGCAGACTAGGGCCAGGGATTTAGCTCAGTGGTTTTGCTACGTGCTGTGCAAGCACAAGGACCTGAGTTCGATCTCCGGTGCCAAAAAAAAAAAAAAGAAATGCAGACTAAAAAATCAAAGGATGGAAAGCAATATTCCACACAATGAGAACGTGAAAAAGAGCAGGAGTAACTATCCTATTTTCAGACAATGGACATTATATATTGGTTAACAGAACTATTCAATAGGAAGAGATAACAATTACAAACATATATGCACCAAATCACAGTATACACAACTTAATAAAGCAAACTCTACTGGGCATAAAATAACAAATAAATATTCATACAATTATAGTGGGGGATTCTCAATACCTACTATCACAAATAGATTAACTAAACAAAAAAAAAAATCAAAGAAATATCAGAGTTGAACCAAACCTTTGAACAAATGGACTTAATAGACATATACAGACTGTTCCACTCAACAACAGAATACACATTCTTTTTGGCTGCAAGTAGTACTCTCTCTAAAACAGACCACATATTAGTGAATACAGCATGACTAAGCAAATGCAAAAGAATCAAAATTTCACCATGCATACTATCAGATCACAGTGCAATGAAACTAGAAATCAACAGCAAAAGCCAGGGATTTAGCTCAGTGGTTCCACCACCTGCCTGGAAAGTGCAACGTCCCAAGTTCAATCACTGGTACCAAAAAAAAGAACAAGAAATCAATAGCAAAAGAAACCACAAACTATGAAAACATGGAGATTAACACACTCTTGAATAATCAATGGGTCAGAGAAAACTGAAGAAATAAGACAATTCCTAGAATTAGATAATGCCAGTACAACCTACCAGAACTTATTTGGCACGATGAAAGCAGTCCTATTCAGGAAGTTTATAGCAGTGAATGCCCACATCAAAAAGAGCCCAAATAAATAACCTAATGATGCATTAGCCCTTTGAAAATAAAAATGATCCAAACCCAGAGCTTATACAAAGAAAAAATATATATAAAGATCAGAGCAGAAATTAATGGAGACAAAACACACACACAAACACACACACACACACACACACACACACACAGAGGTACTCCTCGTTTAATGACCTACCTTTTAAATGACTGTTTGGACTTACGACTAAGTACACTAAGTTCAGACTTATGACCCATCATATTTTCTGTAGAGTTCTGTGGATCTTGTTTATAGAGTCTCAATGTCTTATTTTTGTACAGTATATCTTGTTTATATGTAATTTTTGTACAGTATACCTTGTTTATACATAATTTTTGCTGATTATACTGTACAGTACTGCAGTTTTATACATTAATTACAGTACTGCATGTAACAGTTATGCCAATAAAGGCAAAATCAAGTTGGAGTTTCCTTTGACCATTTGTCCTGAATACTGTAATCTACATACTATATACAATTCGTCATTTAACAATCAATTCATTTAACAACCTAGGCTACTCAAAAGAACAGAACTCAGTTGTTAAACAAGGAATGTGTACAAAGAATCAAGGAACCTATGAGTGGTGGCGCACGCCTATAATCCCAGCACTCAGGAGGCTGGGGCAGGAGGACTGCTGTTGAGTTCAAGCCCAGCATGGGCTACACAGTGGGTTCAAGGGCAGACTGAACTACATAGCAAGACCCTGTCTCAAAAAAAAAAAAACTGTTAACAAAGTACTGTCAACTTTCATGTCATAGGCTCCATGCAGCTAGTCTCCCAGGGCCTATCATGGGATGTCCTGCAGAGCCAAGGGAAGGCAATGAGTCCAATCTTGTGCAGCAGCCCGCAAGCAGGTTCCTCATCTTTGCAGGTGAGTCCACAGCACAAAATGTTAGGGGTCTTAAGACATACACCAGTGTGTTATCCTTATAGAATGAGAGCGCTCTGGAAACCCAACCAGGGACAGAGCCCCTTACCAGAAATTTTGCACTAAGCTGATGGCTGGAAATCTGAGGATTTTGCTGACAGAGGATGTCTCCTATCTGATGCTGGGCATCCTAGGACCTTGCATCATTCCTGTTTTAACCTATATGAGCAGTTGTCAACTTGTTGGGCAAAAAGTTGGCACTCTGTACTAAATAGATAGGGTTCACTTACGTATATTTTGTTTTCTGCAAGTTCTTGGTTTTATCAAAACAATTCCAATAAAGTATTTTAAAACAACAACAACAACAAAAAGATACTGGCAAATTATGACAAATCATCAAAAACATACACCATGACCAAGTACGCTTAATCCCAGGAACACAAGGATGGTTCAATACATACAAATCAATAAAAAAAAAATTTTTTTTTTTTTTTTTGGAATTTAAGCATTCGGGTTTTTGGGGGGTTTTTTTTGTACTGGGGATCGAACTCGGGACCTTGAGCTATCGAGGCAGGCGACAGAACCACTGAGCTAAATCCCCAGTTCTATAAGTCAATAAATTTAATTCATCATACACAGAAGCAAGGACAAAAATCACATGATCATCTCAACAGATGCAGAAAAAAAATCTTTGACAAAATCTAACATCCACTCATGATAAAGATCCTAAAGGAAATAGGTAGAGAAAGACCTTATCTCAACCTGGTAAAAACCATTTATGACCAATTTACTGCCAACATCATGTTAAATAGGGAAAAGCTGAAACCGTTCCCTCTAAAATCAGGAACAAGACAAGGATGTCCACTATCACCACTCCTGTTCAAAACACTCCTCGAAACATTAACCAGAGCCATCATGCAAGAGAAAGAAATAAAAGGGATATGTATGAAAAGGGATGAAGTCAAAATAATCATGATTTATAGATGATATGATCCTCTACTTCTAAGTCCCAAAAAACTCTACCAAAGACTCCTAGAATTGATAACCAAACTCAGCAGTGTAGCATGATACAAAATAAATATGCAACAGAAAAGCAATTAGGAAAACAATAACATTCACAATTACCATCCAAAAAAATTATTTATGTATTAACCCAAGGAAGGGAAAGACCTCTAATAACATCAAAATGAAAAAGGAAATCAAGAAAGACATCAGAAAATGGAAAAATATCCCGTTCCTGGATAGGAAGAACCAATATAATCAAAACAGCTATACTTACAAAACTGACATACAGATTTAGCACAACCCAAATCAAAATACCAATGTGTTTTCTCACAAAGCTAGGGAAATCAATCCTAAAATTTATATGGAATCAGCAAGAGACCCAGAATATCAAAACCAATCCTGGGTCACAAAAGCCTAAGCAGATGGTATCACAATCCAAACTATAAAGGTACAGTGATTAAAAAAGCATGGTACTGGCACAAAAATAGGCATCTGGATCAATGGAACAGAATAGGAGAAGTAGAAACAACCTTAGGCACATAAAGCTATTTGGTCTTTGACAGAAGAGCCAGAAATATACACTGGAGGAAAGATAGCCTCCTTGATAAATTGGATATCCATATGCAACACATTGAGTCTAGACCCATATATTTCATCACATACTAAATTAAAAGTAAAAAGAATCAAAGATTTAAATGTTACAACAGAAACAATCTGCTTTAAGATAAAATAAGTACAATTCTTGAAGGCATAGACATAGGCAAGGACTTTCTCAAAAGAACCCCCGGTGGCACAAGAAATAAAACTGAGAATTAACAAATGGGATCATATCAAATTTAAGTTTCTACACAGCAAAGGAAACAACCAACAGAGTGAAGAGAGAAGCTACAGGATGGGAAAAAATTTTGCCAGCTATTCCATGGACAAAGGACTAACATCAAGAATATACAGGGCCGGGGATTTAGCTCAGTGGTTTCGCTGCCTGCTACGCAAGCGCAAAGACCAGAGTTTGATCCCCAGTACAAAAAAAAAAGAAGGGCCAGGGATGTAGCTCAGTGGCACCATGCCTGTCTGGCAAGCACAAGATCCTGAGTTCAATCCCTGGTACCGAAAAAAAGAAAGTATATAAAGAATTCAAAAAGAGGACCAGGGATTTAGCTCAGTGGTTTCGCCACCTGCTGTGCAAGCACAAGGACCCGATCCCCGGTACCAAAAAAAAGATTAGACCACCCCAATGTAAAATACACAGTCAAAAAATGGGCAGCATAAATGAACAGACAATTCTCAAAAAAAGTACAAATGGTCAATAAATACATCAAAAAATGGTCACTTCTGGCCTTCAGAGAAATGCAAATGAAAACTACACTGAGCTACCGTACCATCTTAACCCAGAAAGAATGGCTATCATCAAAAATTCTAAAAACAGAGCTGGGCATGGGTGGCCCACCTATAATCTCCAGGGAGGCTGAAGCAGGAGAGTGATTTTGAGGTCAGGCTGGGCTATGTAGTGAAATCAAAGCCAGACTGAATTACATAGCAAGACCCTGTCTCAAAAAACCAAAAAAAAATAATCTGAAGTGCTGGTGAGGATGTAGGGAAAAAGGAACTCTCCTACACTATTGATGGAAATGTGAACTAGTTCAACCACTATGGATATCAGTGTCGCAATTCCTCAAAAAACTAAAACTAGATACTCCATTTGACCCTGTTATCTTCCTTCTAGGTATCTTTCCAAAAGAATTAAAATCATATTACAGGAATACATGCATACCCATGTTTATAACAGCACAATTTATAAAAACTAGATCTTGGAGACAGCGTATATGTCCATCAACAAATAAATAAGAAAATGTGGTAATTACACACAATGGAGTACTTCTCTGCCACAAAGATAAACTTCAGGCATTCGTAGGTAAATGGATGAAACTTGACCATAATGTTAAGAGAAATAAGTCAAGACATAAAAGCTCAAATGTTGCATGGCTTCTATGAGAAACACTACGTATATAGATACACATGTATACAAACACATATGGACATATATACTTAAACAAAGAACAAAAACAGAGATAAATAGGTAAGAAGTGCAAACGCTTCCCCAAATTATACACTCTCTTCTTTTAAATATGTCAATATATACACTAATTTGTTTCATTTACACTAAATGTTTATCTTAACTCATTGAAAAGAAAGTTTATGTTATTTTCTGGTTTTTTTAAGAATCTTTTTGGGGGACTAGGGATGTAGCTCAGTGTTGCCACACCTGCCTGGCAAACAAAAGGTCCTTGAGTTTGATCCCCGATCCCCGGTACCAGAAAAAAAGGAACCTTTTGGTTTATGTCTTGTACTTAGTATCTACTTTAAAGATAACAATACAGAATGTAATTAACTATTGTTAGTCTTTTATTATCTGGTTGTGGAAATGTTTTATTTTTTCATAAAATAAAAAAGAAAGCCAGGCATGGTGGTGCACACCTATTATCCTAGCACTTGGGGGGCTGAGGCAGGAGGATCCCTGCCAGTTTGAGGGCAGCCTAGGATACATAGTGAGTTCAATACCATAGGGAGACCCTCCCTCTAAATAAACAAGCAAGCAAGCAACCCAGCCTATAATCCCACCACTCAGGAGGCCGAGGCAGGAGGACTATCATGAGTTCGAAGCCAACCTGGGCTACATATTGAGTTCAAGGCCAGTCTGAGCTATACAGCAAGATCATGCCTCAAAAAATAATTAATTAATTTCTTTTTTCAGGCCACCTGCCTTGAAAGCAGAAGATCTCAAGTTCGATCCCCGGTACCAAAAAAAAAAATTATTTTTTTCTTTTCTTTTTCTTTGGTACCAGGGATCGAATTCGGGACCTTACACCTGCAAGGCAGGCACCGGTGCCACTGAGCTAAATACCCAGCCCGTTGATTAATTTCTTAAAAAGGAAAAAATACTACAAAAGTAATCAAAACAGTGCAGTGCTGGCATAAAGACACACAAAGACACACACACACACACACACACACACACACACACACACAGAAACAGACCAGAAATAAAGACACATGACTTTGGGGGGGGGGGACCAGGGATCGAAGTCGGGTCCTTGCACTTGTACAACAGGAGGCGAAACCACTGAGCTAAATCCCCAGCCCAGACACCTGATTTTTGAAAAGGATGCCAAAACCATTCAACAAATGATGCTCAGAAAACTGGATACCCACATGCAAAAGAATGAATTATTGGAGGCTAAGTATGCATTAACTCAAGAGATAAAAACTGGGCTGGGGATTTAGCTCAGTGGTTCTGCCACCTGCCTCGTAAGTCCAAGGTCCTGAGTTCGATCCCCAGTACCAAAAAAACAAAAAAGAGACAAAAACTGCCTGGCACAGAGGCGCACACTTGTAATTATAGCTACTGGGAGACTGGAGCAGTAGGAACGCGAGTTCCAGGCCAGTCTGGGCAACTTAGTGAGGCTGTCTCAAAATAAAATAAAAACCAGCAACAGTGGCTCACATCCATATTCCAGCACTCGGGGAGACTGAGGCAAGAGGATCACAAGTTCAAACCCAGCCTGGACTTAGCAACATAGCAAGACCGTGGTGATATAGCTCAGTGAGAAGGACCTCAGTTCGATCCCACAATAATAAATAAAAAGGGCCACAGATGTAGCTCAGTGGTAGAGCTGCATGCCTAGCAGGCCCAAGACCCTAAAATCAATTAACAGTGTGAGGGGGGAAAGTTAGAAACTTCTCCACATACACAAACAAATATGAGGAAAACAAATTAAAATACTGAGATTTAGGGCTGGAGATGTAGCTGAGTGGTGCCATGCCTGCCTCGCAAGAGCAAGGTCCTGAGTTCAATTCCAGGTACAAAAAAAAACACAAAAACTGAGGTTTGATTCAAAGAAACTTTAGAAAACCGTAATATTAAACCTTTCATAGTTTATATCACACAATTATTTTTACAAACAAAAAAGAAATACACCTTGGGCCGAGGATTTAGCTCAGTGGTTTCACTGCCTGCTGCGCAAGTACAAGGACCTCAGTTCAATCCCCAGTACAAAAAAAAAAAAAGAAAGAAAAAAGAAAAAAGAAAGAAAAAAAGAAATACACCTTGACATACATTATCTACATATTGAAGACCAGGGATGAAGTGTATCTGAGAGAAAACCCAGCACTTCCCAAAAATACCAGTTACCAAAAGCAGTTAACATTCATAAATATTAACAAGGAGTTGCCAAAGTGAAGATTAAAAAAAGAAACTTTTGGAAGATGTGAAGTAAAATGAAACTTTCATCAACAGATATACCTCATCTAAATCTCACCATCCTAACTTTACAGGTAAGGGAATAAAGCAGCAACTAGGTGGTTGACAACTATTCATACAATGGCAGAAACTAATAAAATAAACTTCAACATATAGCCAGCCACGAAGGAATGGCATCTTTAGGGTGAGATGCTTCCTCATCTCACCATGCTGCTGCTCTCTCCCTTCTCCCAGGGGCTGAAGACACGCACCATACACACATATTCACTCTGCTGGGGAAGGGCTGGGATGCCACGCAGCAGCAGTGCGCCCCTCAGCACTTCTGAGACCCTCAATTCCATCCCTAGCTCTAAAATGAATCAGAAACATCCTGGGCATTGGCTTAAACTATCATGTGAAGTACAGCAAGGCACACCAGCACTCTGGAAGATGAGGCAGGAGAGGATCACTGCGAGTCTGAGGACAGCCCGGGCTACACAGTGAGAGCCTATCTCAAAGGCGGGGGTGGTCAGACTGAAGGCCCTGGGTTCAATCCCCAGTACCACAAAAGTGAGTACATCAAAGAGTGCCTGGATCTCACTGTGCGGTTTAGGAGTGAAGCAGTGTGCTCCTCTACACAAGCCCCAGGTGCTTCCTGCTCCACCTCACCTTTTACACTGAGGTGTAGATGACAGCAGGACGGCTGCCCAGTCATTTAACGCTTCATCTGCCTCTAAAGGCCATGCTCTGCACATCCCTCCCGCACTGCTGCAACATCTCGGGTTAAAACCGTGGGTCTTGAACTTTTTTTTTTTCCACCCCCAAGACAAGGTCTTGCTATGTACTTCAGGCTGGCCTTGAACTCCAGGCAATCCTCCTGTCTCAGCCTGCTGGACTCTTTTCAACTTCTTTTCTAAAATTATCCAGTGTCTATCCCTACACCACTAACGAAATCATAGCAATTTTTTTTTTTCTGGTACTGAAGATTGAACCCAGAACCTTCTCACTGAACTGTATCTGCAGCCCTTTTTCAGTTTTGAGTCAGGGCCTCACTAAATTGCTGAACTGCCAAATTGCCCAGGCTGAACTCGAATTCAAAATCCTCCAGCCTCAGGCTCCCACAGTGCTGATATTATAAGGATGCACCATCAGATCTGGCTGTCCTGTCTGGGTTTTTTTTTTTTTTTGGTACCGGGGATCGAACTCAGGACCTTGTGCTTGTGAGGCAAGTGCCGGAACCACTGAGCTATATCCCCGGCCCTGTCATGTCTGTTTTTTTACCCAGCTATATTCTGTGTGGGAATTAAATGTTTAAGGTTTGGGGGGTTTTTTTTAGTTTTGTTTGTTTGGGGTTTTTTTTTGGTACCGGAGATTGAACTTGGGTCCTTATGCTTGCAGGACAGGCGGTGGAACCACTGAGGTAAATCTCTGGCCCTAAATGTTTAAGTTTTAAAACAGTAATCTTAGTGAAAATATAGTAGTGAAAAAAAATATTTTCCCTGCACTAGTAGTAAGAAACATCATGGCAAACTGGGAACCAGATGATGTTTTTTAGGACTGAAACAGCAATCAAGAGCTAGGGATTAGCTTGATACTGAGGTTTCCCTAGCACACACAAGGCCCTAACCCTGGTTCAATCCCCAGCACTGCTGGGGAGGGGTGGGTAGGATGCAGCAGCAGTCCTAGTGCTTAGACCATCCTGGAGGTAGAGGTTTTTTTGTTTTGTTTTGTTTTTTGAAATAGGATCGTGCTGTGTAGTCTTTTTTCCCAATACCAGAAATCGAACTCAGGACCTTGCTCTCGCCAAGCAGGCATGGCACCACTGAGCCACATCCCTGCCCCTCTTGTTGGGTAGTTTAGACTGGGCCTGAACTCACTACACAGCCTGGCCTCCAACTCACAATAATCCTCCTGCTTCAGCCTCCTTAGTGCTGGGATTACAGGTGTGCACCACCATGCCCAGCCAGTAAGGTTATTTGTACTGAAAAGGAAAGAGATAAAAAGAAGACGAGGGGTTCTAACATATATAATATGCAACCATTTTTGTAGAAAAGGAAGAAAAATAGAGGAGTTTATATACATATAAATTCGTACATATATAAAGACACTAGGGGCTGGTCGTCATGGCACACACCTGGAACCCCAGCATTCTGGAAAGCTAAGGCAGAACAATTCCAAGTTCAAGCCCAGCCTGAGCAATTTAGCAAGACCCTTATTCAAAATAAAGAATAACAGGGCCGGGGGTTTAGCTCAGTGGTGCTGCCGCCTGCCTCACAAGTGCAAGGTCCCAAGTTCGATCCCCGGTACCAAAAAAAAAGAAAAAGAATAAAAGGCCTGGGATGTAGCTCAGTCTGAAATCCCTGGGTTCAATCCCTAGTACCACAAAACAAAAAAAGCTAGCGAAGTATACTCAAAAACAAGTAGCAACAGAGAACTGGGAAGCAAAACTGGACAGAGACATAAGTTTAAGAGAATTTTTCTGTTGTTTCTGCGGTGCTGAGAGCTGATGTGAACCCAGGGCCTCGTGCTAAGGATCCATCCTACCACTGAACTACAACCCCCGCTCTTAGGAGAGAGAACTTTTTTTTTTTTTTTGGTACCGGGGATCGAACTTGGGACCTTGCACTTTTGAGGGAGGCACTGGAACCACTGAGCTAAATCCCCGGCCCTGGAAAGAGAACTTTTTGGTACCGGAGATCGAACTCGGGTCCTTGCGCTTGCACAGCAGGTGGCGAAATCACTGAGCTAAATCCCCGGCAAACATTTTGCATCTACATTATATGTGTGTAGAACATAAAGTTACTTCCATGTACCTTCCATAGACAGGACACTCTCAAGAGTATCTTTTTTTTTTTTTGGTACCGGGGATCAAACTCGGGTCTTTGTGCTTTTGAGGCAGGCGGCAGAACAACTAAGCTAAATCCCCAGCCCTCAAGAGAGAACTTTTATTAGGTATCTTTTCACATTTTTTTGGAACCATGACATAGTATCACCTTTATAAAACTAAGTAATTTACACTACTGCAATAATCCACAGAAACCATAATAACTGCGGGCTTAAAGATACATAGGTAGGACAGCTTCAGAGAAAGAAGCAGCAGGCAATGGGTACTTGAGTCAGACCACTCAGCACAAGGAAGGGTTAAAGTGAGGATACCGAGCCCTCCCGGAAACACACGTAAATTAACATCAGATACACAGGCCAGAAAAGCAGCCTTGGAACTTAAATTCTAAAGAAAGAGCAATGACACAAAGCAATCCAAAAGGCAATGTTGGAAGACAGGAAAGAACTTAGCTTTCCAAAAGTGAGGAGAAGACAGCTGTAGAAGAGATGGCACGATGATGATCTTTAGCAGATGGTTTTTAATGCTCAAAATAGGTCAAGTAAAACCAAAACTTTAAAAAAAAAAATTGGCCTTTTGAAGTTAGCAAAAGTAATATGGTAGGGTAGTAAAGAGCCAAATGGAATATAGTGTGAAGGGTGAATGAATAGAAATGTATATTATTTTATGTACTATGCCTAAAATGTTTAGAAAAGGATTTGAGGCAGTCCACAATAAAGGACCTATATTATAACAATAAAAACAGAAAAATCAGTGTTAAAAGCCAATATGACGGACATGAGTTGTTCATCTGCATCATAAACATCACCCTTCTACGCAAACGCACCCACCCCCCTGCATGAGGAAACTGCTCTTACCCCTGACTCCAACTACGAGGTCTAGTGAGGGCTGCCAGCATAGTACCCTCCCCACTCCAGCCAGAGCGTGGCGGGAACATGATCCAGGACAGGTCAATCAGTCCTTCTCAGGATTCTTCCAGAGAGCCCCTTCTCCTGGTAGAAGGGGCTGGGAAGATGAAAGCCAGAAGCTGCCAGCAGTCATGGTTCCAGCCTCATGTAGTAGACAGTCTGTAGTATGAGAGAATGAAATCAACACGCAGAGAAACAGAGATAAGAGGCGAAGTCCTAAACCCAATGGAAGAAGGAAGAGAAAACAAACATACTAACATGAGATTCATACAGCTGATGTAACTAAAGACCAGATTTGGTTCTGGGCTACCTGGTAGCCAAGGCAAAAAGGAAATAGAATGTTTCATGTATCTAACAAAAAGGAGGAAATACAACAGATCCTTAGGGGAGATAGTTTTCCTGGTGATAACTTATTAGAGAACTTCTGGTACATGGGTCTTTTAAAAGACCAAATGAACAGTGTCATAATACGGTCCTTACAGCACGCACAGATCTAGTGTGCTATCATGTGTAACAGATAAGCCACCTCTCCATCATCAAGCACAACCACTCTAAGAGACTAGAATACAGCAGACAGTTGACAAGTGGAGGTATCAACTATGCTTTTGTTTTTCCTGGGAATTTGCTAATGAAGGGAAAAAGACAAAAGGGTGAACACATGCAAGAATTCATGGGAATATTCAAAGTATTTGTGAGCCAATGGGAAAAATCAAGTAAAAAGGACAGACTGAAGATAGATGCAAGCTATCCCTGGTAACTGACAAAACAAGACCTTGCAAGAAAGGGGAAAAGACCACAACAGAAGCACAGGTAGTTAATTCCACTTAAAAATAACTCTCTTCCTGAAGTACCAAATGACGATAGTGAGATAATCCCAGTACTAGAGGCTGAGACAAGAGAGCTCAACTTCAAGGTCAGCCTGGGCTACATACAAGACTATAGCTCCAAAAACCAAAAAATAAAATAAATTTTTAAAAAATAAGTATAGCAGGCCGGGGATTTAGCTCAGTGGTTCCACCACCGGCCTCGCAAGTGTAAGGACCTGAGTTTGATCCCCAGTACCAAAACAAAAAAATAAATAAATAATTAAAAAATAAATAAAAATAAAAATAAGTATAGAGCAGTGGGCACAGTGGTATTTACCTACAACCTTTTCTCTGTTGGGGAGGCTGAGGCAGAAGGATAACAAGTCTGAGGCCAGTCTGGGCAATGTAATGAGAAACCTTGTGTCAAAATAAACTGCTAGTGACATAGCTGAATGATAAGGCACTTGCTTAGCATGAGCAAGGCACTGGGTTCAACCGTAAGTACAAAAAAAAGCATAAAAAAACAAGTACGAAAAAAATATAAAGGCAGATAATAGCTATGAAGCAAATAAGGAAAAAGACAAGTAGTAAATGACTTCATAGGGGCATAGGTTAAATTCAATCCCCAGCAGCAAAAAAATTAAAATGGGAGTAAGGGCTGGCTCAGTGGTAGAGGGTTGGCCTAGCACACATGAGGCGGGGCAGGACCACCAAAAAAGGACATCAATAAGACAAGCCCAAAAATAATGCATCTTATACTTCACAGCACTAAACGCTGGAGGAACTTTAGGTCCAAGGCAGGGAATATGCAGAGGGATGGTCTATGTTTCAGGTAAGGCTAAAACCAGGAGGAATCAGACATAACCTAAAAAGAAATGAGACCAATCTTCTTTACTGCATGCTACCAAGTAACTGACTCAGCCCTACCCTAAGAAATTGCAGTGGTTCATTTTCTAGAGAGGGTAAAACACAAGAAATCTAGACTCAGGGACTCTGAGACCCACAAAAGAAGAGTAGCACATTTAAAAAGATTAAGGCAAAGTCGAACTCTATACACTCAAATCTTAGCACCCACCTAGCTCAAAAAATACTGGTAACCTGGTCTGTCAACTTCATCATTGGAGATTTTGCTCTGAATAAACTGAATTTTTTTTTTGTACCTGGGATCTAACTCAGGACCTTGCGCTTTCGAGGCAGGTGGCAGAACCACTGAGCTAAATCCCCAGCCCTTTCTGAATAAAATGAAAACCCAGGAAGGTCACCTATACTGAAGCCAATCACCCAGTAATCTCCGCCCACTTGCAGAGCTCCCAGTCAGTTCACCAGTTCACTTGTCATAACACATCCCCCGGCCTGAAGCCCTGGTGCTATAGGCACAACTGTCCCCTTGGACAGCTGGTAGCACCCAGTGAGACTGTGCCATGCCCCCCGAGGGGACAGTCACACCTACAGCACCAGTGCTCCAGAGCCACCTGCAGCGAGAACTATAGCTATACGGACTATATGGGGTATGGCTCAGCGCCAGAGGCGGGCGCCTGCCTGGCAAGCACAAGGGCCTCAGTTCAATCCCCAGTACCAAAAAAGAAAAAAAAAGAATGACAGCCCTGTCTTGAAACTCTTAAATCTGAATAGTTGACTAAGACTCACTATTTTTTTTTTGGTACCGGGGATCGAACTCGGGTCCTTGCACTTGCGCAGCAGGCAGCGAAACCACTGAGGTAAATCCCTGGCCCTACTCACCAGATTTTTAAGAAAAGTCTCTACCAAGAAAAAGACGAGCTGGGCATGGTGAAGCATGCCTGAAAAACCATCACTCAGGGAGGCAGAAACAGGCAGATTTTGAGTTCATGGCCAGATGGGAGCAGAGCAAGACCCTGTCTCAAAAAATGAGAGAGAGACAGACAGAGAGAGACAGACAGAGAGAGACACACCAACCAAAACAGTACAAAGAGAAAAGTACCCTAGAATCAAAAGAAAATTTCAGCAAACTGAAACAAAACTCATTAATATTCTCAGAGCTAAGAAAAGATACTGCATTCAAGAAACAGAAACAGAAAATGAGCAATAAGCAACACTAGCCCTGCACAGTGGCCCATACCTGTGACCTGAGCTACTCTAGAGGCCAAGGCAGGAGGACCCAGACCCCGGGCCGGCCTGGGCAATTTAACAGCACCCTATCTCTACATGACAGGCGGGCAGGCAGATGGAAGGACCAGGGATACAGCTCAGGGGAAGAAGTTTGCACAGCATGTGTGAGGCCCTGGGTTCAAGCTCTAGTACTGCAGAAACAAAACCAAACTGTGCAATACAACAGAACCTAACATGTTAGGGCCAGGAGCAGTGGCACACCTGTAATCCCAGCACTCGGGAGGCTAAGGCAGGAGAACTGCTGAGTTCCAGGCCAGCCTGGGCTACACAGTGAGTTCGAGGCCAGCCTGACCTGAACAATATAGGGAGACCCCGTCTCAAAAAAAACTTGTTATAAAGTAAGGAATCTACTCAATAAAGAACAAAAAGAATGAAAGATAGTAACTAGGGGCAACCCACTTTCTGGTCTCCCTTCTATCTCTCTTAGAAAGAAACTATCTTTATCTCAGTAAATTTTTCCTACCCTTAAAAAAAAAAGGATAGATAACAAATACAAAATATGACAGGTGTCATAGTGTATACCTATAATCCCAAACTACCTAGAAGGCTGAAGCAGGAAGATTTTTAAATTCAAGGCTAGCCTGGATAAGACCCTGTCTCAAACTTAAAAAAAAACTAAAAATAAAAAAGAATAGGGACCACCACCTGCCTCAAAAGCACAAGGTCCTGAGTTTGATCCCCAGTAACAACAACAACAACAAAAAAACGGAATAAATATACCTCAGGACTGCCTGGGTTCAATTCCTAGTACTTCCAGAAAAATATATATATATTATAAATATATACATAATATATACACATATACACACACATACATGTAATTATATACCAACATATAATTAAGTCAATTCACAGGGTCCAACATCTAAATTTAAAAAATAAACTGGTGAGGGCTGGGGATGTAGCTCAGTGGTTCTGCCGCCTGCCTGGCAACCGCAAGGTCCCGAGTTTGATCCCTGGTATCAAAAAATAAATAAATAAAATAATAAACTGGTGGCACATGCCTATAATCTCAGTACTCTGAGAGGCAGAGGCAAGAGAATCCCAGACTCAAGCCCAGCCTGGACAAATCAGGGAGATGCTATTCCCAAAATTTTAAAAGCTGGAGATTAAACTTAGTGCAAAGGCCCTAGGTTCAATCCCCAATTTGACTGAAAAGAATTTTAAAACATACAGAAAAAGCAAATGATGAATACAGAACTAAGGAAATTATTGAAGAAATAATTCAAAAATATTTCCCCTGATCTGAACTCATGTTTCCTACTATGAGTTATCAAATCCCGAGGACCAGTGGATCCTCAGTATAACGAATAAGGTATTATATGAAAAGTACTTCACCACTATGAAGTGTTAGAAATAACCTGGATTTAACAATCACATACAAAGAAACAGAAATCCGCCAGGCCTAGTGGCCTCAGACATAACTCCAGCTACTGAGGAGGCTAAGGCACAAGGATCATGAGTTCAAGTCTAACCTAGTCAACGTAGCAAGACCTTATCTCAAAAAAATAAAGAATTTTTAAAAAGAAAGAAAGAATTAAAACTCAGAGCCAGGGATTTAGCTCAGTGGTTCCGTCGCCTGCCTTGCAACAAGCCCAAGGACCCAAGCTCAATCCCCAGTACCAAAAAAAAAAAAACTCAGAACTAATGTGAACTGCAACAGACTGAGCCAGGTATAGTGGTGCAAACCAGTAATCCCAGCACTCTGGACACTAAAGCAGGAGAATTATTAGTTTGAGGCCAGCCTGGGCTACAGTGAGTTTAAGGTCAGCCTACAACTACAGAGTGGGATTTCAAAAACTAAACAGTAAGGCTAGGCATGACAGCCCATGCTTATAAACCCCGCAATCGGGAGGCTGAAGCAGGAGATCTCCCCAAGTTCGAGCCTAGTCTGGGATACATAGTGAGTTCAAGGCCAGCCTAAACTACATGGCAAGACCTTGTCTCAAAAAAAAAAAAAATTTTAAACGTGTATAACATACTGCAAGCTAGGTGCAGTGTTATACACCTGGTAGTCCCAGCTACTGGACAGGATGGGCCAGGAGGATCAACTGAGCCAAGGAATTCAGTATCAGCATAAGCAACAGAGCAAGATTCTGTCTCAAATTTAAAAAACCAGCACAGGGCCGGGAATTTAGCTCAGTAGCACCACGCCTGCCTTGAAAGCACAAGGTCCTGAGTTCAATCTCTGGTACCAGGAAAGAATTAAAAGAATCATACCACAGGGAAAAAAAACCAGCACAACTCAGGTGGGAGGGCAACATTAGTCCCTTCCACTTTCTACCTGCAACTTCTTTTCACAGTCTCAATGACTGCACTTCCAATAGCCACACTGTTACCACTGGACAACCCTGAAAATAAAAACCATGCATTGGGCCGGGCATTTAGCTCAGTGGCACCATGCCTGCCTTGCAAGCACAAGATCCTGAGTTCAATCCCTGGTACCAAAAAAACCCACACAATCATGCGCCACTCGGGCACACAATCGTAACCCCAACCCTCTGGGAGGCTGAGGCAGGAGGATCACAATTTCAAGCCTAGCCTGGGCAAATTAGCAAGACTCGGTCTCAAAAAAAGGAAAAAAGGGTTGGGGATGTAGCTCAGTGTGAAGGCCCTGGGTTCAATTCCCAGTACCACCAAAAAAATGAAAACATAAAAAGTGTGCTAAGAACAGTTACAGCAAGACAAAAGCCTAATCCCTAATAACTACATAGAGTTGTCCTAAGAGCTTTAAAATGGCTTTCTCAACTCATTTTCAATAAAATGACCTCATAATTTGTAAAAGACAATATAATCTTGTCTTTGTTATTGGCATTCAAACACAATTTTTAACAAATAGAGGAAAACTTTAAAACATTCCCCACAGCAAAATCTTCACAGTCCATGATAGAGGAACAGGAGTTCCATGGAAGACAATTCCTCTTGAAGATTAGTTTACAGCCAAATTATAAAGCATATGAAGACATCTGGCAGAGTTAACAAGTGACTTCAAAATCTCTGAGCAGCTTTAAAACAAGTATTGTTGAGTTTTCAAATAGCCAGACAGAGCAACACATGCCTATAATCCCAGCTACTCAAGAGACTTACACAATTCAAGCCCAGCCTGGGAAACCTGGTAATTTAAGAGTCACCAGACTGTCTCATTTTAATAAAAAAAAAAAGTCAAGTTGAGGAGGCCAGCCTGGACTACACAGTGAGACCCTGTCCCAAAAAACCAAAAATAAATAAAAACTTTAAAAAAGCTAGGATAGGGGCCGGGGATTTAGCTCAGTGGTTTCGCTGCCTGCTGCACAAGTGCAAGGACCTGAGTTCAATCCCCAGTACCAAAAAAAAAAAGCTGAGATGTAGCTCAGTGTGAAACCCCTGGGTTTGACTGCCAGAACGACCCCCCAAAAAAAAGAAAAATCAAAAGACATGAAGACATAATTAACAGAATAAAAATCTTACATAACAGTTCTAGGAGAAGAAAACTTAAAGAGAAGATGAACATACTTAAAGAGATACAGAAAAAAATGTTTTAAGTGGAAGGATACAGAGTCCTCAAATAAAGAGGGTGAGTCTCAAATAGGACAGACTGCCACAGACGGTCTGTTAGCACAAAGATACCAGAGGAAAAGTACAGTAAAGTCTTACTTTCAGGGAAACAGCTTCTCTGCTAGAATTCAAACAGGCTAAACCAGAGGAAAATAAGGAAATACTTAGACATGAAAGACTAACATAAACTTATTATATAAACTGAAAATATACACACTGAAAATAAGGAAAATGGGGACTGGGAGTGTAGCTCAGTGGAAGAGCAAGCACACGGTCCCCCGGTTTGATCCTCACCACTGTCAAAAATAAAAATGCCACGCACCGTGTCACATTCCTGTAGTCCAGGCCACTCGGGACAAGCACATGGGCCGTGCACCCAAGATTCAGGCCAGCCCATTCAGGGGGGCTAGTACAGCCCTGCTTGCCTGGCACAGGTGAGGGTGTGGGCTTCACCCCCAGCACCACACAACTTCAACAGAAAAAACTAGGTCACAATGGACTGACAGAGCTAGCTATAAGTAGCAGAACACAAATACAGTAGGATACTGTTCCTGTAAAATACAAAACATACAAAACACTAGACATGTGCTCTTCATAGGAGTGTGTGTGCGTGTGTATTAACTAATACGTGCTCACAACAGATAGTAAAAGGATGACAGTTGCCTCAATCTAGGGAGGTAAAAAAAGTACTTCAACGTCATTTTTTCCGTTTTGTTTTGTATTTTTGGTACCAGGGATCGAACTTGGGACCTTGCACTTTTCGAGGCAGGCGGCGGAACCACTGAGCTAAATCCCCGGCCCTCAACTTAATTTTTTAATTGACTATTTCTTGTAAGGGAAGATTTAAAGCAAATATGACAAAATAACATGTTTATTCTAAGTAGGAATCCATAAATATCTGTAACATGTCCTCTCTTACTCAGAACTATCTATGATAACTAAAGGTATATTAACATAATTTTAATCAGAATTAAATACAAACAAGCCAGGCATGGTGGCGCAGGCCTAAAATTCCAGCACTCTGGGAGGCTAAGGCAGGAAAATACCAAGTTGAAGCCCGGCTTGGCAACTTAGTAATTTAGCAAGAATCTGACTCAAAAATTAAGGGCTGAGGACCTAGCTCAGTGAGAAAGCCTAGTCCCCAGTAGCACAAAAAATAAATAAATAAACCTAAGTATACAATTCACATGGCTTTCCAGATGTATTTACATATAATCTTCATCATGGAAGAATTATAATTACAGAACAGTGAGACCCTACCCTTATCCCTGAAACACTGGTTTTAATTTCATCCACCAGATTTCCCCTCGACGGCCTAAGAAATTAGGAAAAATACTGATTTTTAAAAAGGCAGAGCAGGCCGAGGATTTAGCTCAGTGGTTCCACCGCTTGCCTTGCAAGCAGAAGGACCTGAGTTCAATCCCCGGTACCAAAAATAAATAAATAAATAAACTAAAAAGGCAGAGCATTAGGAAAATGTTACAGCTTTTGCCTGCTGTAGGAAAGAAACATTGGCAAGGGCTCCACCGCTGGGCTACACCCCAACAGTAATGCAAACACTCCTTTTTTTTTTTTTGGTACCAGGAATCGAACTCAGGACCTCATGCTTACAAGGCAGGTACAGCACCACTGAGCTAAATCCCTGGCCCCTAATGCAAATTCTTGGTCCATTCTTTTTTTCTGGTACCGACGATTGAATTCAGGTCCTTGCACTTGCGGGGCAGGCAGCGGAGCCACTGAGCTAAATCCCCAGTCCCCCAGTGCAAATTCTTGATAAGCTTCTGGGAATTTTATTTTCTGCATAATCTACTACCAAAATGTTTCAAAATCAAATCTATAATCCAACATATCCTCTGTACCTCTAAGCTGAGTGCAGTAGCCGGCTCCCATTCTGGGGCTGAGGCAGGATGACCTCAAGTTTAAGGCTAGCCTGGGCAACACAGAGCGACTCTGTCTCAAAGAACAAATCAGACAAGGGCCAGGGATTTAGCTCAGTGGTTCCACCGCCTGCCTGGAAAATGGCAAGGTCCCAAGTCTGATCCCCAGTACCAAAAAAAAAGAAAAAAAAACTTTCCATAGATTTAGCTCAGTGGCGCTGTGCCTGTTGCGCAAGCTCAGGGACCCGAGTTCAATCCCCGTACCAAAAAAAAAAAAAAAAAGGAACAAAAGCAGGCAACAAGTGCCCTGCGAGGCATCTACCACACCCGCATCATGCTCCACACCACCTTCTCCACACCACCTTCCGGTTTCCTTTATGTTTTCTGACCTTTATCTATTGGTGATATCCCCTAGAACAGCCTCCCTATCAGTGTATACTGAAAATCTAAAACATAGATTTTCTATCTTGTGATCTATCTACTGCAAGCCAAACATGCTACAAGGAGAAAAACTCAAAAAATAGACATATCTGCTTATGCATCCTTAAAATGTTTATGACTGGACTCATTCTCCATTTGCTAAGTCCCACCCATTATTTTAACACTACATAGCTGAAATTCTCCTACAATGCATTACCACAATCAAAACAAATCAAGAGAACTACAAAAATATTGTTCTGAGATTCACAATCCTATATGGGCTACTGAACAATAATTTCTGCTCATCCAAAACTGCCCAGGCAGGGCCAGGGATTTAGCTCAGTGGTTCCGTCGCCTGCCTTGAAAGCACAAGGTCCTGAGTTCAATCCCTGGTACAAAAAAAAAAAAAAAAAAAACTGCCCAGGCAAAAATAAAAACTTTTACATATAGCCAGGCATGATAACACACTCCTGTAACCCCAGCACTCGGGAGGCTAAGGCAGAAAGACTGCAGGAAGTTCAAAGCCAACCTGAGCTACAAAGCAAGACCCTGTCTCAAAAACACAAAACAGGGCCGGGGATTTAGCTCAGTGGTTCCGCTGCCTGCCTTGAAAGTAGAAGGTCCCTAGTTCAACCCCCAGTACCAAAGAAAAAAAAAAACACAAAACAAAACAACTACATTTGTTATATGCTGAGAATGGAAAGCTGAAATCTATTCTCTACATTCTGTCAAATTCTCTAGTCCACAAAGAAAGGAAAAACAATCACATTGCAAGTGATAATACTTCTCTATGACTAATGAACATTCCATGCCCTTCTCTTGATATTTCTAGAAGTTCAACTACAAAAAAATACTTTTGGCCACCAAGAAAAGAAAACTTCCCTCAGTATTACAAGTTCTCAAGAGTGTTCAGAAAAATTGCAAAATAGTGTTTCACCAAACAGTGTTTCACTAGTCCAGGCTAGCCTTGAACTATGTAAGCCCAGGTTGGCCTTGAACTCACAATCCTCCTGCCTCAGCCACCCAAGTGATGGGATTACAGGCCTGCGCCACCACACCTGGATAAAGAGGAAAGTTTTCCTTTTGCTTAGTCAGAAGATCTGAACAACTGAAAATAGGCAGTAGTCAATGTTAAACTAAGCCAGGCATGGTGGCACATGCCTGTAATCCCAGCACTCAGGAAGCTGAGACAAGAGGATCGATATGAGTTTGTGGCCAGCCTACACTACACAGTAAACTCCAGACATGAACTACATAGTGAAACCCTGCCTCAAAAACAAAAACGAAAAAGTTAAACTATACTAGTGCAAATGGAAGTAAAAAAGAATTCGCTAGAGGCTAACATTGTTGGGGCATTTTTTTCCCATTAAAAAACCTACAGAGGGCCAGGGATTTAGCTCAGTGGTTCTGATGCCTGCCTGGCGAGCGCAAGGTCCTAAGTTCAATCCCCAATACCAAAAAAAAAAAGTACCCTACAATACATATACCTATTTGGTCCAATCTGTCTTCCAGATTTCACAAAATCTGTTTAAAATCCCAAGTCAATAGTAGACTCAAACTGTAAGTTCCAGTATCTGACCAAGAAAGGACAACCCTTCAAACTGTAACCTCAGTATGGCATCCTAGCTACTCAGTCCTAATGTTTCCAATAAACAGTCCTTACCACTCTGGCCGCTCTCTCCTGAGATTCACATTTCCTGCAAAACCACGGTCCAGTAGGTACTTGAACAATGCCATAGCAAGCTGTTGGGAAACAAAATGTTTTAAAATGTTAGCACTTGAAGGACTACTGAAAATCTGAGAACCTTTCAAAGCCCTAATAAATTACTCCTCAAACTATTCAAGTCAACTACTGGCTTGGCAGAGAATTAATTTTTATATAACTATTTTTTTGAGACAGGGTCTAAGTAGGCCAAACTCAAGATCTTCCCGAGTCAGCCTTCAAGGTGCTAGGACTACAAGTGTGTACCACCCTGCCTGACTCGTACAGTCATCTGAGATAATTAAAAGGTAAAATAATATATATTATTTCGTCTAAGTCTTTTTTTTTTTTTTTTTGTACCAGGCATTGAACTCAGGTCCTTGCACTTGCACAGCAGGCGGTGAAACCACTGAGCTAAATCCCCGGCCCACATCTATGTAAGTCTGAATGTTACAAATACTCCCGTGGTTTTTTTATTTTTTTATTTTTTGGTACCGGGGATCGAACTCGGGACCTTGCGCTTGCGAGGCAGGCACCGGAACCACTGAGCTAAATCCCCGGCCCCCCTATTATAAAATTAAAAAGCCTCGATTTAAAAAAAAAAAAAACCACGGGGCCGGGGATTTAGCTCGGTGGTTTCGCCGCCTGCTGAGCAAGCTCAAGGACCCGAGTTCGATCCCCGGTAGCAAAAAAAAAATTTTATAATAGGAAGAAAATTACGTAGAATTCTGTACAAAAGAAGTGTGGTGGTGTATGCCTGTAATCCAGGAGGCTGAAGAAGGAAGATCACAAGTTTAAACTCAGCCTGGGCAACTTAGTGACCTGGTGAGATCCTGTCTCAAATGAAAAAGAGCTGAGGATGTAACTCACTGTGAAGGCCTTGGGTTTAATCCCCAGAGGGGGGGGGGGGGGGACTAATATTAAAAAGTAAAATGTTTCCATTTATACGAAATGTCTGGAATAGAAAAATTAGTGGTTGCCTAGTGCTGTACCAGTTGAGCAAAAATGGGAAGTGACTGCTAATGGGTCCAAGATTTCTTGTTAAAGTGATGAAAAGGATCTAAAATTGATTGTGGTAATGGCTGCACAACTCTGAATACACCAAAAACCACTCAACTGTAACACTTTAAGTGGGTGAGTTGTATGGTATGGAATTATCTCTCAATAAAGCTCTTATAAAACAAGAAAAACAAGTATGTTTATCTCTAAATACTTTGTAACACAAATGTTCCAACAAGTAGGATCTGTGTCATATCTAATTCACATCCTCTCCAGGCAAGGTTGTGCACACCTGTAATCCCAGCACTTGGGAGGCTGAGGCAGGAGGATCGATGAAAGTATGAGGCCAGCCTGGGCTACATAGTGAGACCCTGCCTCAAAAAACAAAAACAAAAACAAAACAAAAAAAAGACAGCGAGCCTCATTGTTTAACAGTTCATTTTTAATATTAGTATTTCATTAGTTCAAACTTGAAATTTTTCTGAAAATCTGAGAGCACATTCAATGGACATTCCCATGAGTTTGCTCGGCAGAAACTTGAAAATCTTTTCCTTGGTTGTGGCGTTGGGGACTGAACCCAAAGCCTTCTCACTGAGCTACATCCCCACTCTTAACTGAGTCAGAGTCTCAGTGAATTGCCCAGGCTGGACCCAAGCTTGCAATCCTCCTGCATCAGCCTCCAGAGCTGCTGAGATTAGAGGTATGTGCCAACGCACCCAGTAAACATATCTTAAATATCAAGAAGCAATAAATAAAATCAGCATAACTTTTTAAAATTCCAAAATCTAAATTTCTAATCCTTCTTACATGTGTAAATACATTAAGAGTAAAAATGTTTTTATCAGCCAAGAAATACAGCGTGAGAGTCCAAACATACTTTTCTTTGGAAGAATTTAAATAATTCAAGAGTCACTTTGGGCTTGGTGGCAAATACCTGTGATTTCAGCATTTGGGAGGCTGAGGCAGGAGAATCACCTCAACTTCAGTTCAATGCCAGCCTGGGCTACATAGTGGGTTCGAGGCCTCCCTGTACTACACAGCAAGATCCCATCGCAAAAAAAAAGATTCAGATGAATATTTTCAATATTGGGAAAGAGTCGTCTTAACAAAATTTGACAAGTTATTATCCATCATAACAGTGCCTCCACAAATGTCAACAGACACAAACTACATGCCAGTCCTCAGACCTTAACATCAGTATCTGGTTTTGACACGTTGCTTTCACGCCTCAAAAGTGTGCAACCTTTCCTGAAACTTACAGCAACTGTGAATTCACACCCTCGGGGCTCCTCACCGCTGCCTAAGTGTCCCTTCTTCCCAGAGGCCACACTGCGTTCTTTTCTTTGGGGGGGGGGGTACCGGGGATCGAACTCGGGACCTTGCGCTTTCAAGGAAGGCCCGGTGCCACTGAGCTGTATCGCCAGCCTCACGCTGCATTCTCTAAAGACTGCACTGACCCCCTTTTACTACTATTAAACAGTAGCTGCCAAGTTCAGAAGTAGGAAGAAGGGTGAAATGGTGACAAACACAGAACTACCAAAGAAAAGGATCTAGAGGGCCGAGGATTTAGCTTAGTGGTTCCGCCGCCTCCCTCACAAGCGCAAGATCCCGAGTTCGATCCCCCGTAACCAAAAAAAAAAGAGAGAGAGAAAAGGATCCAGAATTGTTTCCGCCTCAGTTCTTCACGGCTTTTATTGCTTAAAAGGCAGAAATTCCAACGACCAAGAAAATTATCTTACTGGTGTTATGGACTTTTTTTTTTTAACATGCAAGATCACTCACCAACTGGAAATATACCCCGAAATAAACTGAAAAGTTCCCCAAGTCACCTGACAGCACCACCACCTCCTGGGCTCTTCAGCCACACCGGCTGAGGCGTGGCCTGATGAGGCCACTAAGCAGAGCCTTCACCAGCAGCTCGGGTCAGCTAGGCCCCAGACCCTCCCGCTGGCAGGCACCGCGCCGTTCTCTCCGCAGGAAGCTCCCAGTCGGCGGCGGCGGCGGCGGCCGCAGGGCGTCTACCAGAAAGCTTGAGGTGCAGGAGAGCCTGCTCCACCGCCCGCTCTAGGATTCCCCCATCCCGGGCCAACGCCGCGAGCCACAGGAAGTCCCCAGCCACTGCGGCAGACAGGCGCAAGCCGCGGAGGGGGAGGGGAAGGGGCGGGGACCCCGCGATCCCACCCCCACCCCGCCGCCACCGCGACCCCGAACGCGGGGTGCACGCTCCCACCGCCGGCCCCACCCGGGCGCCGGGCGCAGGCCGCAGGTCCGCAGTCCCCCGCGGCCCGAGAAAGTCGCAGACCAGGGCGCCTGACACTTGAGTGCGCGCGGGCTCACGTGACAGCGGGCCACACGCGCTTTCCCCACTCGCCCGGCCCGCACCGCCTCCCGCCCGCGGCAGACCTACGGGGCTCAACTGGGGCCGGGACGCCGGCCGGGGGCGGGGCGGGGCCGCGCGGGGGGAGGGGCGGCGGCCGCGGACGCTGCCAAGGTGGGGCGGCGGTGACGGTTGGCGCAGGCCTGCGCGGCGCGCGGCGGGGTGTTTACCTTGATGCACCGCGACGCTGCAGCCGTGCCCGTCGCAATAAACCAGCGGGTTCTCGGCCCAGCCTCTCTCATCTGAGCAAACGCAACAGCCTCCAATCATCTCCTTCATACTATGGGAGACCTCGTCCTCCAGTGACACGGGCCGGTCGCTAGAGACCATCTAAGAGGGAGTTGGGGGGACCATTAAAAATCTCATGCAAGCCACGAGTCTCTCCCCAGCCCGCGCCCTTCCGCGCCTCCCCAGCTCCCCACGCCCGCCCGCCCGCCGCCCGGCGGCGCCGCTCGGTCACTCACGTTCCGCGCTGGAGTCAGGAGCCATGTCCTTGCTGACTCCCCCACCGCCCCGCCGCCGCCGCCGCCGCCGCCGCCGCCTCCTCCTCGGCGGCTTCCCTCCCCGCCTCCGCCCGGCGTTAGCGCTGGCGCCCGGCGCGGGCACACATAATCCGGGAGGCCTCCGCACAGGCGCACTGGGGGGGCTCCGCGGCGCCCGGGGCGGCGAGGGAGGGGACGGGCTGCGCTTCCTCCTCCGAGCGTCACCCGGCGTGCGCGCCCGCCCTTCGGCCGGCGCGAGGGGGACGGCCCGAGAGGCGAGGCCTGCGTGCGCGCCGCCGCGTCCAGCCGCCGGCCCGGCCCTTCCCCTCCCCCGCGCCCTGGCCGCCACTGAGGTGTGCGGGGGCCGGGGGGAGCCTCGGCGCGCGGAGGCAGAGCGAGTCTGCGGGGGCGCGCACGCGAGGGCGGGGACGTTGGGCCTCCCTCTGCAGCGCGGGGCGCGCGAGCTGCGCGTGCGCATCGGGAGAGACCAGGGAGGGAGCCCCGGAGAGGGGGAGGCGCCGGCCGAGGGCGGGAAGGGGATTCGTCGGAGCCGCAGGAGGGGACTCCCCGGGGGCATCTCCTGGCCCTGGGAACCTACCTGACAGCCTCTTCTTCCCACAGTGTCCGGTGGGTGACTATGGTTGAGAGCGTACACCGGCTTCCACGAAGGGTGTAATGAAGCATGGCTTCCTGCAGTTGGCCACGCTAACTTCACAACGCTGCCGCAGCCTCTCCACCCATTAAATTCACATCCTGGATTCCACCCAAGGTTTGCCCATTGGAAGTGTTGCCAGAGCTGCCGCCCACGTTATGTACCACGTTGCCCCCACTGACAAATGAAAGTGCATCCAAGAAGGTCAAAAGCTGGTGTTCGGGCCGGGGATTTAGCTCAGTGGTTCCAGCGCCTGCCTCGCAAGCGCAAAGTCCCGAGTTCGAGCCCCGGTCTCCCCGCAAAACAAAAAGCTGGTGTTAGGGAGCCCCAAGACTACTCTCAGCTTACTGTGTGGGAGTACAAGTGGATATCAGGAATTAGCAATATAATGGGATCTGAAAATGTAGTTCTAGGACAAAACAGGTTCTGGCCTGTCACCAACGGATAATTAAGACCATAAGACAGTGGAGTCCAGTTCTGATTGAGGAGTCTTCTGACTCTTTTTTTCTACTTTTACTCTTGGAAATGTGAAGTCATTGAAGTGGCAGAGAGATGGGAGCTCCCTCCTCATACAGAAATAGAAAATGGATTAGGCCTGTCTGAATAATTAGCTGGATACTAAGTTTTTTAGCTCTAAGATCCCCCACTGTCGCCCCATCTTTTATGGATCCATGTAAACCAAGTATTGATTTTAAGCGAAAAGTGACTAGTCATAAAAGTTTAGCATGAAATGAGAATTATGGATTGATTGTTTAAATGACAAGCATAGTTATAGGGTGAATTCATGGCTTTTGGTTAATAACTTGCAGGTACAAAATGGTTTATCAGGAATTAGCCATATAATATGATCTGGAAAATGCACTTACACCATGCTAAAGGATGGAAGGACCCAAGTTCTCCTCGTCAATCACCAGAAAATAATGTAATGGTTTAAGCTTTAAAAGCATTCCAAATGTTCTCCTAAAGAAGAAAAGGATAGCGTGGGTTTTTTCTATTTCAAATTAATTGCTAAAATGATACTACAATGTAAGCATAGATTACCAAATATATTCAAATCCCTTAAAAGCCAAATGAGATATCTGTAGAAATGGAAATTACCGAAGCTTACTGTTACGGAGAAAATGTCCACCAAAAAGACATAAGGAAGATTTGGAAAAGTTAACTACAGGATTACAGAGTGTATGACAACAATTAATAAATTTTGGGACCTATAATAATGTTCTTAAAATGACCTTAAACAAAAGTACAGTTTTTGTAAATCCTAACTACACGGTGTACAGTATTTTATCTGGCCCTTATACAAAGGGTACCAGTTCAATATCTAATTCCTGCCCAAACTCCTAATGTAATTTTGAGTTAAAATCAATGTGAAACTTCCCTTTCTAAACACTGCAATCAAGCCTTCATGCACTAAGTTATTTAAAAATACATCCATTTTATATTTAATGTGTTGGAGCTTACTTCTTGTGATGGAATTAATTTGTATGTAAAGAAGGATGGGTACCTTACCTTATCCTGTAACATATAATAAAAGAAATGTAGGTAAAACACATACTCTTTCCAATACAAAACAAAGAAATTGTTATTTGTAATAGGTTTTTGAAATTTAAACAAACAACGAAAATACACCAATGTATAGCAGGTTTATATATACATAATACTATCTGAAGCAGAAATTTTAAGTGAAATTTTAAATAACTACATAAATGTTGACAAAATACAATTCTAAGTATTTAAAGCTTATTCTTAACATGGTATATTGAGCTATGAAAATGATTAGAAAAAAACAGTAGGTGCAAAAGGTCATTTTCAGTCTAACTCAAGTCCCAGATATTGAACTTTTTCTTATATCTTTTCTTATATCTTTTTCTTATATCTGAAGTAAATGGTGTACTTCTATCAAACATTAAGTGAAAAGGAAGAATCACAGACAGTATAAAATCGTTTAAATATACAGTGGATTATTTATTCAGTAAATATTTATTGAACATTTACTGTGTGCCACAGACTGTTTTGGATACAGAAATTACAACAATGAAAAAGTTGCACTTGTCTTTTATTAGATATAAAGATAGATGTGTAATATGCTAATTAGCATATATCAGAATGGATAAAACATAATTAATTTACAAAACTGTTAAAGTTCCATTAATTTTTTTTAAATACACTGTTGAAAAATAAATTATGAGATTTAGAGAATCATTTCATAGAAAACAGTAACTTAATCTTAAATAGTGTTACCATTTAAATCTAATTCCATCATATTCTCAAACTATCCAAGTATATCTAGTATCTATAGGATAAAACAAAAGCCTATTGTCTGTAATATCCTTCATATAAAACCACTAACACAATACTGGCTCATCTATTTCTCTAAACTAATCATCTGAAGCAAACCACAAAAAAAAACTCAAGTAAAGTATTTTATGATGTAACCTCTAACCCTACCATAATGAGAAAATGTATTTCCACTCTAAGGGTAATATATCTTCTTATAATTTTCTTTAGTCCCTAACCAAGGCAGCAATTTTTTGAATTTGCTTTTCCATAATCATTTACATAAGTAGATGTGAAAGAAATATTTAAAACTACATTTGGTTCCTATATGTTAACATTGCTTGTATTAATCGCCTTTTTAAATTTAGGTGTAATACGCCTTGTATTTGTTCATATTATACTTAGTCTATGAGACCCATTGTAAAAGTATATTTCTAGGGCCGGGGATTTAGCTCAGTGGTTTCGCCGCCTGCTGCGTAAGCGCAAGGACCCGAGTTTGATCCCCGGTACCAAAAAATAATAATAATAATAAAGTATATTTCTATAGTGAGGTATAGAAACTCAGGTATATTTCTAAGACCCCCTGACTTCCACACTGTAGGTTGGCCCTGAAACTAAGTTTTATACAACAATCAGAATTCATCCATTATTAAACCTCATCAGAAACTATAATCTTGTTTGTAAATAATTACTTGGAAAATTAAAAGGCAATTCCTTATGATCTGTAGACTTTCCAGATATATCCTCTTCAACATACATTTGATTCTCAAGAGTTTTTCCTTTTACTCAAAGTGTATTATGAGCCCTATGTATTTATGGTAGTTTGATTAAAGTATGTATTTCTGCAACTAGTTTTGTTATTTACTTCATTGATCCAAACCCACACATGGTGTCTTTTTTTATCATGTATTCATATTTTCATCAAAGGTTATTCAATTATAGTTTTAGTTGAGATTCTGGTAATGGCTTTTGCAAGATCTCACTTAATGAAGCATAATTAGCTATGAGATTAGATTTTTTTTGTTTTTTACTCACAGTAGCACCTAGCAAGTGTCTTACACATAGTAGGCCCACAATAAATGTTTATTTAATGTACAGTATTGGTATTTAAAAGCTAATTGCAGACTGAGTTTATTCTTTATTCTTTAGAATAAAGCAAGGCTTTATTTTGTATGCACAATTTAACTAAAATTTCCAAGTCATGATTGACAGAAATTTTCAGATAAACTGGGGCCAGAGATTTAGCTCAGTGGTTCTGTCACCTGCCTTGCAAACACAAGGACCTGAGTTCGATCCCCGGTACCAAAAAAAAAAAATTTTTTTCAGATAAATTAGTTTCTTTAAAGATTTTCACTACTTGAAATTAATATTTGTGAAATTTTTTTACTAGGTAATTTAGAATTAGAATTGTCTACATTTAAACAGGCCTAAAATGCTAACCACCTTTCATATAAAAGTCATCATTGCATTACTAAATAGACTCTAAAAATCATAATTAATATTATTTACTAGATTTAATTTTTGAAAAGTTTAGTTAATGTTCAAATTTAAATCCTGCATAATCTAAATTAAAAATCTTTTTAATAATCAAGGTCTAATATTTACTTTAAAAGGGTTTGGCTTAGTTAATCTTGTATTTGGCTTCAGAGCTCTTCCTTTTGCTATAAAATTGATCTTATTTGGCTGCGTTTACATTTGAGGGGATAAAAACTTTGTAATTACCAATAGAAAAATGTTATCTCAAAAATGCCTTTAGATCTTCTAGATGTTACATAAATCTCAAACATTTCAGAGTTGGACTTTGTGTGTGTGTGATGCAACAATACTTAAACGTGCTACTCTGACTCCTCAGGGTATCAAAAATATAATGTAAGCATGAGATCCATGTTCCATTTTTTACTGATACTGAAATTGCCATCTCTGTTATAACTAAAATGTGATTCAAGTGACATACTTAGATGTCTGTTTATAGGATACAATAAAATTAAGTGAAAAAGATTCTGGATATGGAAAGAGGAAAATCAGTTTTTAAAATGGAAGAGAACCTTGAAAGAAATGAAACATATCTAGAACTGGAAAAAAAGAAAAAGAAGAAATTTCACTGAACTGCCACACTCTTTGGACTAAAGAAGGTCACTTTTTAAGATTTAAATGTTTTCTTCTCCAAAAGGAAAGGGGCCACTGCTTACCAAATCCAGAAAGAAACCCAAGAGTATGTTAATTAAGTGCATTGTGTCCCAGAAAGAATGAGTTTGACAAATTCATTTTTATTCCTTCAATTAATAAACTGTCTAGCACATCTTAGATTTTAAAAAATCTATAATATGGACATTTACCTCTTGAAATTGTACAGAAACAGTGCCAAAGACCAACATAACCCCATAGGGTGAAACGTACGAAAAGCTCAGCATTCCTGGTGAATTAAACACACAAGGTTTGGATCACTTTTTGTCAGGTTTTACTGTAGTGATTGCAAGACAGAAAGTAGGTAGTTTTTATATGGTGGCACTTTAGCCCAATTAAAAAAGCAATGAAGGTTGATGCAAGCAGAAGTGGAAAATACAACAACATAATACTAAAGAAAGGTATCACAAAGACTGACCAGGAATGCTACTTGTGCCTCTAGATCCCCACCCCCATTCAGGCCTTTTTTTCCACCCATTTGTGGTTTTTCTCACAAGTATATCCTGACTTGTAACTATTTTTTTTTTTACTTTAAATGAAAAACACCTGAAATAGTAAAAGGTGTAAAAAGACTGACCTATCAACTACATAAGAAATAAACTTACAAAGCCATTCTAAATATGCAAAGGCTTATAAATAAAAAATGTAAATTGAATACAAGGGGGGGGATGGGGGTGTGTGAGTGTGGAATGGAATGAGCCGATTGAAAATACTTAATTTTCAGCGCCGATTTTTTTTCTGTTCAAACCCTACCATAGTCACACTGCAAATGACTTCTGGCGTAAGAATTTCTTCTTGTACCTCGAAATAACTGAATTATTTTCCACGTGGAAATGTAAGTTTAGAAAGAAACCCCGCAAAATTAAAGTGTTAAAATGCAAACAACTCCTATAGCATTTCAAATGCAAAATCAGAACCACCACTACCTTTCAATGACTCATAAGGAGTCTTTTCTAGCAGATGCTATTTATGAACATATCATGTTAACTTCTTTCTTGTAATTCAAAACTCTTGTCAAATGATGTTTTCCTGATGACGGGTAAATATAATATTCCACCATAGATCAATTCTAATTGGTTTTTTTAAACCCACCTTGGGAAAGAGCTGCATAATATAGACTAGTCATGAGTATTTTAGAAAGAATTTCCGCAAAATCTACTATACTAAGTCGAAACTACTCTCCGGCCCTCGTAAGGTTTGGGCCACAGGACTGAAATTATTCCTTTAGCTCTGTATGCAGCACGATGATTTTGGTCTTGTCCGCAAGACTGCCGATCACTTGCTGGAAATCTTTTTTTTTTTTTTTAAACTATGACGTTCGCCCAGAAATATTTTTCCCACAAGCCTCACAAAGAAAAACAAGCAGAGTTTCCTAGGTTGGTTTGCAATTGTTGGTTTCCAAAACGTGGTGGAAAGACACCTTAGATGTTTTTCCCTTTTAAAATTCAGCTATTTTGAAAATGCATTTCAACGTAAGAAACGGAGTCCATTTTTGTTAGGACCAGCTCAACCTTTCCTTCTAAGATCAAACTTCTTCAATGCAACAAAAGAGCTGAGTAATAAACAGGAACAGCGAAACGTGCTTTTCCGAACTCCTTTGAATTCTGACACTCATTTTCGAATTCTTATGTTTAAATCGATTGCAAGTATTACACGATCAGCTCTAACTCTCCAGCTCCAGAAAATATTGTATTTTCGCTGACCTACTGATCACTTTATAAACACTATCTGTGCTGCTTTCCTTTTTCTTTGACTGTATGAGTTGCACGCTCGCCCAGCTCCCTTCACTTTAGCAGCACGTTGCAAAGCCTCCTTCCTACGGTCTTTCCTAGCGAACGCCTCGCTGGCCGATCGCACCCTAAACCTTGCTGGCCCGGCCTGACGGGGCATTTGGGGAGATCGGGAAGGACGCGCTGGCCGAGCTGCAGCTTGAGGGCCGAACAATGGGGGAGGCTGGGCCGGGCCGGGCCAGGCGTCGGCTCCCGCTTCCTCCGGCCCGCCCCGGCCGCCTTCCTCCCGCCGCCGCTTCCTCCTACCCCGCCCGCGACCCCGGCCTTCCTTCGGCGACTCCCACTTTCTCGGCGGCGGCCTCCTTTACACTATTTTCCTGAAACCATTTTTTTTTTTTTTTAATTCTGGATTTTTCAGAAGGGGTTGAGAAGTCTCACTTCCAGCTGAACGTGGATTTGCTATTTCCCTTCCGGGAAGGAAAAAATAAAGGGGCGATCCGTCAGGAAATCCCACACCTAGAAGGAAATACAGCAAATTCCACACCACTTGGAACCCTAAATCCATCTGTAGCGTTAGGTTCAGGACACTGGAAAGGAGAGGCACGTCGTGTGTCTAACATCTGCCCCTGCACCACCCCTTTATTTCCTCCCGAGCCGCCGGCGCTGGGACTCGGAGGCTGCGCGGCGGCGGCGGCGCTCGGTCGCCTCCGGGCCCGGGGAGGAGGGCGGGCCGCGGTGTTAAATAGCCGGCCCAGAGGGCGTTGGGCCGCGCGTGACGATACTTTCCGAAAGGGGCTGGTGCCGCGGCGGAGTTTCCTTGGAGGGCTGCTCTCCCCGCCGCCCTCCTCCCACCCCCAGGAGAGAAAGAAAGTTGGGCTGGAGGCGGAGGCAACAGCCATGCCTATTTCCTCCCCTTGACTCCGCGGCCGGCGCTGGGGCCGCGGCGGGTAGGCAGGGCGCGGGACGGTGCGGGCCAATAGCAGGCAACAGGTCCGGGCCTCCTAGGCTGGCCGCGCGGTCGGGCGCCCCGCTCTCGCCCCGCCCCCGCGACCCGCGTCCGCCCCGCCCCGCCCCGCCCGGCCCGGCCGGGCCTGGCCGCCTGCTCCTCCGCCTGCGCCGCGACCCGGAGGGGGTGGGGCGGGGGTTCCCCCGCTGGAGAATCCTCCCCGGGGCTGGCGGCGGGGGAGGGGACCCGCGGAATGGAGGATTAGGAAGGACTCGAGCGCGGCACGAGCGCGGCCCGCGCGAGGCACCCTGGGTAAAGAGTGGCCGCGCGGCTCCGGGAAAGCGCGGAGCGGAGCCGGGGTCAGAGGTCAGGGCCCTGGAGCCCCGCGCGCGGAGCCCCGGGCGCGAGCGCAGCGAGCGGGAGGAGCCTTTTTGTTTTCCACCGCGCCGGCCGCGCTCCCCTTCCCCGGGTCTGTCCTGCCGGAGAGAAGGGGCGCCCCTCGCAGGTCTCCCGACCCCGGCCCCGGCTCGCTCAAACGCAGTAAATTTGTTTTAACAACAAGTGGGGGTGGTTGCGCTTACTCCTCCCTCTCTGTCTCTCCTCCCCCTCCTCTCGCCGCGGCTCTTGACACTACTACGAACCAGGACTATAAACATAAACATGTGTCACTGTAACGGGGCAGGTAATAGGCGCGTTTCGAGGTGGGGTGGGGAGCCCCGGGCTTCGTCGCCGCTTCTGGGGATAGTAAAAAAACTGCTCGACGGCTTTGGGGCTCCCCCAACACACACCCATTTATGTAATGCCGACGGCACTCGGTCACTTACTCGGCCACACAGACCCACAAAGGCTGACTTGCCGTAACCTGGCTACCCCAAAGCAAACGGGTTGACACATAGATCCCACTCCTTTCCCAGCCGCCGCTGCCATTTCTTCCATCGCCGTACCAGACGTCAATGGAATCCCCTTGCCTTTGAAAACACTATCCCAGACAGCAAGAGAAAGCATTTTCGACCCAAATCGTGCGCCGCTCTCTTCCCACACAGAGCACCCACACATTTTGTGCTTAGAGACCCTTCCAAACAGCAAGAAAGGCAGCTGGAGTGGCTGAGTTGGAAATCTAGTATGCAAAGGTGTTTTCTTGAGCTTTGCCTTCTTGCATGTAGCAACTTCTGCTGCAAGTTGCTGCGGCTGGCGCTGTGGATCCGCCACAGCAAGCCTTTATTATTATTTAGTCTATATTTACACTGTCTCTCAACTTTTCTCTCCTTCCCGCTCCACAATCTTAGCAACCACTACTTAAAGTAAAGTGAATCCCCTCGCAAGCTTTTTGGCTTGAAACCGAGGGAGACGCAGGAAATGTTCAGATGGGGAAGTGGTTTCCTTTGTTCTTTCATTGTTTCTCTACGAACTGGTGGATACAAGGACAAACACTTACCTTCTCTTCTTTTTGCTCCAAAAACCAGGCGCTCCCATCAGACTTAAAATACACAGTCCACCTTGAAAGTAACTACGAACGTGGGGAGTTTGTATTGCATTCTTTTTCGCTCTCTGCCCTCTTTTAGCGTAGGATTAAATTGCCGAGCACGTTGCTGCAAGCTGTACCCCCCCCCCCCCCCCTTAGTGAATCGGTCACGTTTAGGACCCTCTAAGTCCGTCCTAATTCTGCCAGTAGAGTCAAGGGTCTTGGAGCTCTAAACTTTCAAAAGAAAACAGGCCTACGACTCTCCAGAATACTGACATATACCAGAAATTTTCTACCATTGCTTTTTGCACATTACCAAAGAGTATTTGCCAGGAAATATTAGGTATATTTTTGAGGAAAGTTTTTTTCTCAGTTTATACTTAGTAATGCCTTACTCGGATGGAGAAAAAGGCAGGTTTGTGGAGGCATTTAACAGAAACAGTGCGTTTTCCATTGCGTTTGTTGTGCCATGTGTTTTTTTAAAAAACAAATAAAACATTACCACAACCGAGAAAAGAAATAGACGTTTGAATTAAAATGTTGTGAAAAGAAAGAAAAAGGAGTTTACTTGAAATTTTTCCGCCTAGAAATTGGTCTCAGAAGTGAAAAAGTAAGCTTTTCAAAGTTAAAAGACTTAATTTTCACTCTGTGGCTCAAAAAATTTTTTAAAAAGCAAATGTGTTGGCCAGTAGTTAGTGTTTAGTGCCTAGCCTGATTGGCATTACTGCCCAAACCTTGTTTAAATGTGATTATAATGTGATTTGCTGAGGTCATGGATGTGAAATGATACTTGCATGGCCATAAATTCGAAGTTGTGATTTTTTTTTTTTTATCTCCCGCTTTTTTTGTGTGTGTTCCCAGTAGCCGCAGAAAGGAAGCCAGTGATTGGCTCCAGTGCTCCTAGAAGGATTTGGGCTGAAGCCAGGGGAACAGAACCAGAGGAGTCCCTTTCCAGGGACTATCAGGCTGCTCCTGTCTTATCTTTCCTTTCTCCCTCCTGGGTGCTGGGATTTCAGTGTGGCTTCAGCAGCCCATAGGTAGGCCTCAACACCCCGTCATCGCTCAGCCCCTGCCCGTTTGGCCTTCATAGAGAATCAACAAAAACCCAAAGAAATAGTGGTTCTGGAGATTTGTGTATTCTTTCATATAGAATGGTTTATTTCTACTTTCTCTGATTTTTTTTTCCTACATCCAGATCAATTGTGAAAGTCCCTTGTGTCTCATAGGAAAATATTGCAACAAAACAAGATAATTGGGGGGAAAGGCGTTTGCAGTAGGAAAAGTGGCTTTTCTTTGATAGCATTTAATTGGAATTAAAAGATTCTTGAGCTGTAAACATTCTTTATTTATTCAGCACACATAAGGAGGCATTGTTTTAATCACCATCATAATTATGGTGTCCTTTAAACTGGCTGATAGCAGGAAAGATAAGGGAATGTGCCTGTAGACAGATGCAGAGCAGGTCTCTTTCCTTTCTTTTCCTCCTCCCTTCCGTCCATACCCCCAGCCCCCATTCCTTCCTTGGTCACTAGGGTCCCCCACAGCCCTTGAGATGAGAAGAACAGGAAGATTGTGGCCAAACCATTTCTTATATCAAGAAAGTGATTTGTACCACACTCTAATTCGATGCAATCCATAAGCTCCTTGTCTATGTTTGTAACTGCTTTTTAGCTTGCAAAAAATGTTTTCAAAGAGTTGCCTATGCTCACCTGTATAAAATCTCAGCCACTAAGGTTTCCTTCTTTACCTTTGTCTAATTTAGAAAGCACACTCTTAGGGCTTTTTCAGAACAAAGCCTCACAAAAACCCCTTTACCTCCAAGGATTTGCAAATTTATAAAGGCTGCATTGAATTCAAGATGGGTCAGGGGGCAAAAAAAGGGTAGAAGGTCACTGCATTTTGATTATGGGTCAGTAGACAACATGGCATATACTCTGTGTCCCAAACTTCTGTTAAAGACAGGGTTTTTAAATGCCTCAGAACAGAAGGATGGGCCCTTGGGAGACTTGCCCTGATATGTTTGAATGGGACAAAAAGAAAAAAAAATTAAGGAAAATCTTCTAAGTTATAATTTCAGTTGTTTCTTATTTTAGCCATTTCCTTTTCCTCCATTCTCACTTTTCCCTCCCAAAAAGCAGGGAAGATGTGCTAGCAGAAAAGTTTAACTAAGAAACTGTTGAGATTTTATTGTCCTACATCCTCAACTAATTCAGCCATGTGAGCTTTAAATTATTACTCTTTTAGACTTTATATTGTAAATATTATAGTTAATTTTAATCAACAGTCTAAGGGACTTCTTTTATACTTCTAACCACTCTCTTATGTTGTTGAGGCCTTTGTGATGTTCCTCATGACTCTCTTCTGTCTGAATTTACTTTGAACAAAATGTGCCTAGAACAAATGTGTAAGGTAAAGTTAGGTGGTTGGTGGGGGTGGGGGGGAATCCTCATTTAAATTATGTATGTAGTAGAGCTTGGAAAGAAAAGGATTATTTTAATGCTCTTCAATACTTTAATTATATGACAGTTGTAGTGGAGAAACGCAAAAGTACTCTTAGGTTTTCCTTCAGGTTTTCAAAAGAACTTTCCCCATTAGTAAACTATTTCTGCAAATTGCTATTGCATTTCCAAGCTAACCATTTAAAAGACTGTAAATGCCGTGTGCATTACTTCGCTCCAGAGGAAAGAGGTCAGATTGAATTGCTATGGTATTTAAACATAAAATACAGTGAAAATAAATCAAAATAGAGCACCTGAAGGTAAATTTAGCACATTCATATGGGAGAAGTAAAGACCAATATGTTCAAATCTTCATAGCCCATCACTTTAAAAACTGAAAGTGCTGATTTTTTACAAATGCGGCAAGTAAATGGACATTAAGAATATATTTCAAAAAAATACATTTCAATTTGTATTTGCGACAGAATTTTCCTTCAGCAAGCAGCTTTGTTTTCAAAGCTAAAATACTTTTTACAATAACTCATAGATTACACTGAGTCAATGATCACATTTAATTAACAAACTCCATGCATAGCATATACATGCCTACATTCAGTCATTCCCTGGATTCAGAAATGGAAATATACATAAATGTTAATCTGGGCATATCCATCCACATATGTGGATGCATGTGAGAAACACAGAAGTTGATGTATCCTTTCTTAAAAAAGAATTTGAATACAGTCCATCATCTGAACTGGGTTCATCTTTGATTGCAGAGGCGGCTGACATGGTCAACAAATTTATCAAAGAATCCCCTGGCTTTTGAAGAATAGTACTTTATGCATCTGGATCTGCACATCCAGGCAAAGTAAGTAAATTATTGCATAACTTTAAGCATAATTGTTAACAGACACCTTTAATTTTTCATCCCCATTCTTTTGGCCAGCTTTCGCATTAATAATCTAAGCCATAAATGTTGGTAGCTATTGATCGAAATCCCCGGTGTGCATGCAAATCCATCTTAAAGTCCCCTGCCTTTCAAGTGTGAGCGCTCAGGGGCCTCTGCTAGATCTTTTTATCGGGATCGACCCCCAATGTGCCTGGAGAAGACCCCGGATATTCAACGTGTGCTGATGGCCACAAGAAAGCTGTCTGTCACATTCTGTGAGTGTGTATGTATGTGTGTGTGCTAAGGTTCCATCCAGCACTGGTGCTGGTACAAACGCACACACACATGCTCACACACACATACACACAGTGATGGGGAAGTTAAAGGAACAAAAGAATGTATCAGACAAGAAGAAAGATATGTAATAGGAGTATTAAAAATGTATAAGTGTAAAAGTGTCTGGATGCACATACAGAGACACTGCATAAACGGTCATATATAGACACATTTCCTAAATCCCTCGGCTCTTATTTTTCTCTAATTGACCCGAAAGATCAGATTATACTTTCAGTTTTTTTAAAAAATACTTAATATCCTACTAGTTTTCAAAACCATCTATGCTATTTTAAGGATGGAAAGAGAAAGAGAAAAAAAAAAGGTAAATTTGAAATGCTCACTAAATCATGTTGCTATGTGCTGGAGGAATAGGAATGTGAGGGGTGTGTGTGTGTGTGTGTGTGTGTGTGTGTGTGTGTAAACAGAAATCAAGAACAACTAAAACTACCTGGATCAAAAAAAAAGAAAGAAAAAGGAGCTCTAGGCAATCTTTTGTAATGTCTTCTCAAAGGCTTTTTTTTTAGTTTACTATTTCTTGGCTGTTTGACTCCCAGCCTACATCTTAAAGCTGGAGGAGGGGAATGGGCGGAGGTGTGGTGGGAGGGAGTGGGCTGGCAGTATATAAGTGCATCAGGAGGAATTTTAAAACATTATTGTTGCTGGCAATAGAAAGATTCTGGTGATTCTACTTTTAAAAACAAACACCAGCATCTGCTTTTACGGGAAACTTCGCTTTCTGCTTTAACCTTGTGCATTTTGCCTCCTGTAAAAGTGAAAGAGAAAAATGCGGTATGATAGATCCAGATGCAAAAGAAAGCCAACTCGGTGGATGGTATTAGCTTTGACGAGGCATTGTTCATCGCTGCCTCTTGGTTACGTTTAAAGCCTGAAATATCACGAGATTCATTCAATGATCCTTCTCTCATTCAAGGGACAAAAATGTAATTTGTTGTAGCTCTGATTTCTTGGATGGAAATGCTTGCCTTAGATTTCAAAGGCAAGAACTAGACATCGCGGTTTGTACACACATTGATTAAGTTGAAGAGCAGCGATTACATCTGTGCTGAGTGCAACAGTAGTCCAAGGCTGACTTTTCAAATCCCAACCTCCTGAGTTACAGACTCTCTTAAATAGACTTCCTTAATTTCCGGATGTACTTCTTGAAATTCCCAATTCTCTTCAAAATTCCTGGGAAATTACAAGGGAGATGAGGTGGGGGTGGGGAACTATGGCCAAGAGATTTCATCTTGTCAAGCAATACCTTTTTGTGTATCTGATTCTCTTGGGGGGGTGGGGGTTGTTGGTAATACCTGCTAGCCAGAGGGGGAGGAGGGACTAGAACTTTTGAACGTGAAAAAAGAAATTATTGTACAATTTTTTTTCCTTGCAGGCTCAGAAATACCCATTTATTCTTTAACCACATGGATGTGTCTATTTTTGGAGGAAGAAGGAAACATATAAATGCCTGGGTTGCATCTATGCTGTAGTTGCAAACACTGAACAGTTAAGAAGATTTTGCCTAATTCTGCAAAGCAGCCAACAAAGCGCCTTGGGATCCTGGTAATACAAGTAGGAAGACTCTTGCTCTCCTTTGGCAATGTTTTGGATATCCTTGAAAACGACAGCAAACTGTGCCTCAATTTGACTAAGAAGAGGTTAAACCATATTGATATTCATCCAAAGTGATTTTGTGAAACCAGATGCTTGGCTTTCATGGAAAAAAAAAATGGGAGTTGTGGAAGATTCACCTAAACTACCAACTCAAGCATCCCAGACCACTGAAATAGTCTGCATTGTACTTCAGCACTTTCTTTTCATCGTTATTACGTAAAACCGCTGGAAGCACCTTGGGCGTTTTACATTTTCTTTTCTTTGCTGCACAAGGAAGCAGTCTACTCCCTGGAATTCTGATCTGTCGTGAACAGGACCCTGGCACAGGCTGTGTTGGAGACTCCAGGACAATCCCGCCTCTAAACAGCCCGGTTAATTGTGAAAAGTGTACACATTTCTGGCTTATCTATGCTTTGTTATGGGTCTGACGTGAAACTACCTCCTTCTCACCCCACCCCCCAGCAGAGAACCGAAATCCAGTAGAATTGTTAGTGTTTCGGAGCTGGAGCCTTGAACTGCTTCCTTGGTCAAATAACTTTGTTTCTGGTTGTAAAAAAGCCATTTCGGGGGGGAAAAAAGGAAAATCGAGAGAAATTCCAAACGTAAGTGTGTACGGGGGTGGTTCACAGCGTGGTTTAACTTTGGAGCTGCAGTCTCGTTCCCCGCTTCCATAAGGGAAATACCAGGCTATTCTGCACATTTTCCCTTCAGCTCCATTTTCCAAAGGAAAAGGGGGTGGGGTCTGTCTGGGTTTGATAATGTTTTAAAAATGCTTTTCTTTGAAATGAAAATAGCGGTATCCGTAAAATGCAAATAATGCAAAAAATAGGTAATATTTCTTTAAAGGGAAATATACGGTGGCTTTCTCTTTTTTCAAGCGTACACACTGCTTCTCCTGAAGTCTGTGAGTCAGGCTGTTTCTGAGCTCCAACAGTTTAATGGAAAGATTTATATACCGACTGTATTATTTACTTTGGGAGGGGAGGTGGCAGTATAAGGGTATGCTAATTAGTAGGAGATTTTGGGGGGAAGGGGTGGAATATCAATTTTTATTGCATCACCTGTCAGGAGTGTCCAATCAGCGTTGGCTTTAGGGGAATTAATTGATGAAGGTGTCTCCGGACGAGCTCGCTTCACTCTGTCATTTTATTTGTAGCTAAAGCAGCGGCGGGAATAGCAGCTGCATTTCTTTTCTCTTTCTGCCTTCACATTCCATTATCACAGTGCTCCGATGGAGGAGGAAGAAATAGAGGGGCCCAGGTACTGATCTGCAGCGAGGACTCAGATCACCACACACACTGGCAGATCAGAAACCGGATGGTTTTTTCCCTCTTTTTGAAAAAAACGAAAACCAAAAAAAAAGCAAGAATCAAGTCAGTGTAATTTCATGGGGTTCCCTCCCCCCCATAATTTCGCCTAGAGTTTGGCACTCCCTTCGCCGGGAATAACAGTCTTTGTTATTTTATTAGCAGGATGCCTTGAGACACATGCAGCATCTGGCGGAGGATTAACATACATCCATGTGTATGTATGCGTCACGTATATATTTACTGCAAATGGTGGGGATCCTTTAGTGCCCGACATGGGAGACCTGAAGTCAGGTTTCGAAGAGGTGGATGGCGTGAGGCTCGGCTACCTCATCATTAAAGGCAAGCAAATGTTTGCCCTCTCCCAAGTCTTCACAGATCTGCTGAAAAACATCCCGAGGACGACCGTGCACAAGCGCATGGATCATCTGAAAGTGAAAAAGCACCACTGCGATCTGGAGGAGTTGCGGAAACTCAAGGCCATCAACAGCATCGCCTTCCACGCCGCCAAATGCACGCTTATCTCCCGGGAAGACGTGGAAGCGCTCTACACCTCCTGCAAGACCGAGCGCGTGCTCAAGACCAAGCGCCGGAGGCTCGGTCGGGCCCTGGCCACCACCCAGGCGCCGCCGCCGCCCGCGCGCGCCGCCGCCGCCTGCAGCCCCCGCGCGGGCTTCTGGAAGGACCGGCAGCAACTTTGGCGGGGCCTGAGCGGAGCCGCGCGGCCCCTGCCAATCAGCGCGCAGTCCCCGCGCCCGGGCGCCGCCGCCAGCGCCGCCAGCCCCGCCGCCTCCGCGCGCCCCGCCGCCCCTCTACCTCAGGTCTTCAGCAAATACCCGGGCTCGCACTACCCGGAAATCGCGCGCCCGCCTTGCAAAGCCCCTCTCCACTACGAGACCGCCCCGCTCCAGGGAAGCTACGTCGCCTTCCACTCGGACCCTGCCTACTGGCGCAGCCTGCT
>NW_004624796.1:6965535-7034505 GCF_000247695.1 Heterocephalus glaber
CCACTTGCCTGGAGAGGCTGCATCTGGTCAACGGCTTCTGCGCTCCTCCGCACCACCACCACCACCACCACCATCACCACCACCACCACCACCACCGGGCCCAGCCGCCGCCGCCGCATCGCCACCACCCCCCTCACCACCACCGGCCGCAGCCCCATCTGGGCGGCTTTCCCGAGAGTTGCAGCAGCGACTCCGAGTCCAGTTCCTACTCGGATCATGCAGCCAACGACTCGGATTTCGGATCCAGTTTGTCCAGTTCCAGCAACTCTGTGTCCTCGGAGGAAGAGGAGGAGGAAGGAGAGGAGGAGGAGGAAGAGGAGGAGGAAGAGGAGGAGGAAGAGGGGGGCAGTGGGGCCTCGGATTCCAGTGAAGTCAGCTCAGAGGAGGAGGAGGAAGAGGAGGAGGAGGAGGACTCGTCCACCGAGTCGGACTCCAGCTCCGGCTCCAGTCAAGTGTCAGTGCAGAGCATCCGTTTCAGGCGCACCAGCTTCTGCGAGCCGCCCAGCGTGCAGGCGCAGGCCAACTTCTTGTACCATCTGGCCTCCGCCACCGCTGCAACCAAACCCGCTGCTTTCGAGGATGCCGGCAGACTTCCCGACCTCAAGAGCAGTGTCAAAGCGGAGTCACCCGAGGAGTGGAATCTGCAGAGCTGGGCCCCCAAAGCGTCTCCGGTGTACTGCCCGGCCGGCCTGGGCAGTTGTTTCCCAGAGATAAGGAACGATAGGGTATCTGAGATTACATTCCCACACTCTGAAATTTCCAGTACTGTAAGGAGAACTGACCTGACAATTAACTGCCAGGCAGAGGGGGCCTCTTCACCTACCCCAAAGACAAACAATGCATTTCCACAACAAAGAATATTCCGAGAGGCTAGGAAATGCCTACAAGCAACTCCTACTACACACTGTGCAGATAACAACACAATAGCTGCTAGGTTCTTCAATAATGAGACTTCGGGAGCAGCAGCAAATTCCAAAAAAGATTCCAAAATCCCTCATTGTCCTGAATTTGCTACGGATTTGCCCTACTCGCAGACTGATCCCAAAGTGGATGCAGCGGCAGCAGCTAAAGCCGAGAATCCCTGCACTGACACAGGCGACAAGGCATTACCATTTCTGCACAATATTAAAATCAAAGTAGAGGACAGTAGTGCTAATGAAGAATATGAACCTGACCTTATTACAAATAAGCTAAAGTGCGAGTGCAATGATACAAAGGGTGAGTTTTACAGTGTGACTGAAAATAAAGAGGAGGACGCCTTGTTAACCACAGCCAAGGAAGGGTTTGCATGCCCTGAGAAAGAACCCCCTTCCTTAGACCCACTGGCTCAGAGTCAGGGCCTTTCCTGCACTTTAGGGTCTCCAAAACCTGAGGATGGGGAATATAAATTTGGTGCCAGGGTGAGAAAAAACTACCGGACACTAGTACTGGGAAAACGACCTGTCCTTCAGACACCTCCACTCAAACCAAATTTGAAATCAGCTAGAAGCCCTCGTCCTACAGGTAAAACTGAGACACATGAAGGAACACTGGATGACTTTACAGTTCTAAACAGACGAAAAAAGGTAGCCAGCAATGTAGCATCAGCAGTGAAAAGGCCATTTAATTTCATGGCAAATTTTCCTTGTCCACCATCGCTTATTATTGGGAAGGATGGGGATTTGTGGCCGGCCTATTCCTTAAACACCACTAAGGATTCCCAACCTCCTCACAAGGCCCATCCTATCTGGAAATGGCAGCTGGGCGGTTCTGCAATACCTCTTCCACCTAGTCACAAATTCAGGAAATTTAATTCATGAAAAATGTTTGGGAAGATATTTTCTGGAACCATATTACCTTCCTTTTGTTGTAAACTGCACAGGATGGTTTGTACAAGTCCATTAATGGTGTTACACCCCCTTTGGAGTCATGGTTTATCCCATTTTGAAGACAGAAATCGGATTACTTTTTCCATTGCGGGGTTTTTTTGTTGTTGGTTTTTTTTTTTTTTTTTTTTTTTTGAAGCAGGGTGGGGGCGGGGTGGGAGAAGGGTTCGTTTACACACCACAGGCTACTTCTGGCTAAAGACTCAAGTAAAACTCAGTTATGGTGGTAGAGCTGGAACACTTTACTGTTTCAATGGTAATAATGCACCAGTACCTCAATTCAACTGCTACAAATAAATGTCAAAAGGTTGAATAATAAATATTACAATGAGCCATTAAGTTTATGCACTAGATTTCAGACCTGAAAGTGTAACTGTTAATTCAGTGCAAGTTTGTTAGGTTTCCTGGTTACACAGTGAGGTAGCAAGAAGTCTCTGTGAGCCCAAAATGTAATTTCCTGGAGCTCTTGTTTGTGGGGTATCTTTTTCTTTTTACTCCCCTCATTCTCTCTCCAAGAGTAGTTGCACTTAACTTTTTTAATTTTTTTGAGTGGAAAGAGTGGGGTTTGAGTCCCTATGGAATGTTGATAGAAGCTGCCTCATATATAATAAGTAAAAGAAATATGGGATCTTATTTTCTTTTCTTTTTTTTTTTTTTTGGTAAAGGATGTGATTTTTACTTTTACAGACACTCCTTGCAATTGGAAAAGTCCTTTTTGTGTTCCCACCCAAACATTTTAAATAAGATGACTCTTACTATTGTCCTGCTTATCTTGTGGTCTGAACATGACTCTTTGAAGAACTTTCAAAACAATTAAAATATTTCGCTTAGCAGCAGGATATTTTATGGCCTAAGTCTCCATAGTAAATACAACCAAGAGAAAGAAAAAGAGGGGTCAGAGTTGTAATATCCCAATGAAAATAACAGTTATTTCAGGGCTTTTGGTACCAGAACTCAGGCACTTGGATTTTATTACCTTATACTTTTGATGCATCTCTCTAAACTTCTGTTTTCAGACCATCCTGTGTATAGAGCAGGAGAGTTTCTACTGCAAGTGACAATCAGAGGTGACTATATTTGCACATGAAATCAAAGTAGTTCAACATGCAAATGGCTAGGGTCTGGCCCTCGGTGAGGGCCACTCTGGTGTACTGTGTTGTTATGATGGAAGCAGTAAATCAAAATTATGGAAATTTGCACTGTTGAAAAGCATGCTTTAGCTTTATTTTCAATTAAAAACACTGTTTAAAATTCCTGGTTCCATACATTTCTACTTATTCCAGACTGAAGAACAACGGTTAATAGGAATGAATGGTTTTGTTGACATTTTCACTTGTAATGTTTTTACCTGAAAGAAATGCATTTATTGGGTGCAGTGTTTTGTTGGAATACTTTGTGATGAGGCCAGACAGTCTCTGTGCATAACACTGGCAAATTTCTTCCTAAATAGCAAGAAAACTTCACAGACTTGTGGCCCATCAAGCACTAAAAGTTTCAGGTTTCAGAAAGTGGAGCAGTGATCCCTTGTTATTTTAATGAAAGTCGAATTTAATAATTTTTGATCCACCTCCCTTGGTCTGACAAATTATGTATCTTAACTCCTTGGTATCTTGAAACTACAAAGTTGCATCTATAGATCATAAATCACAAAGCAAAACAAAATGCCAATGAAATGTTTACTGTGTGAATTTAAGTCACTATTTCTCATGGAAATTCAGTCTATTTTTTTCCCCCTTAACCTTTTAATTCCTACTCCCTTTGAAATTTTCCTTTTGTCTATAAATGTTTCAGATAGCTCTGGATGGTCTCAGCCCTAATTGCTGTATATGCGCTGTGGTTTTCCTCTTGTAAAGGACAGGGGCTGAGAATACCTGCATCCGAATACATTTGGATGGAGTAAACAGATGCTTTGAACTGCCTCCTTCCTTTCATTCCTGAATGTTGCCAGATGTAGCTTCACTGGGTTGCTTTTTATTGGAATGGGAGATATGGACAAAGCAAAGATTGGGGATGTTCCCCTTGAATCCATGTTTGTATACAGTTCCAAAGATCAGTCCATCTTACAGTTAAATCCCCAGAAAGCTGAGCAAAAGAAGCAAAATTGGCTTCTTCCTCTGAGTTCTTGCCTCTTTGGAAGGCAGTCCAGAATTAGCAGGACAGTGAGTTGTTCTGCAAAATCAATCTGTGAAAAGGTGTGACATACACACTGGAACTCTGTAATTTCTACTCTCTAATTACTGCTAAGTCAAGAAAGTTCCAAGTACGGTGCCTACTATGTTGAGACCAGTACTTTCCTCTTTGGCTATGGACTCATTGTTCCTACATTATAAATGGAGAAGATATTTGAAGTCTACAGATCTTGGGTGTGGGAGGACTGTAAGATGGAATAAGCACAAATTAAAACAAATATACCCTATGGAATTGGTGACATAAAATATCAGCCTACAGCTTTGACACTTGGTCTCCAGCCCTCAGAGAATCAATGTAGTTCCAGTTTATAAGAGCTAGAGGATGAGCAGTATGGAGGCCGACACATTCCAGAGAGATACCATACAAAAGGAAAGAAATTAAATAACACAAATTTTGCCCCATAGTCCTACCATAAGCCAGCCAACCACAGGAAAACCTGAGTTGGGGTTTAGGTCAGGAGAGTGTACCAATAGTGTGCAGGAACTTGCAAATACAAGGTATCCTTTCAATTCCTGGTAGCCCCTTAGCTGTTTTCCCATCCTGCTATGGGAATTATTCTCAATACAGTTTATTTGGGTTGTTTTATGATTAATGACAATATCTAAATTTTTCTAAACTGCTATAAATGTCCCATTTGTTCAAAAGTTAAGCCTTATTGAGAGAAAAACAAAAGTTACCTCCATTGATAGATTACATTTTTACATTTAAATGTTTTCAGGGAATAGAATTTTAAGAGGGGGAAGGGGGCTATGTGGCCACAGGGTCAGTGATTTCTGTGTCTGAATGAGCTCAGGCAGTATTCACAGGCAAGAGGAAAATACAGGAAAAGCCTCTCTGACTTTTTAGGGAAACTTATTTTTTGGTGTTACACAAAAGTAATTTCCTGAGAAGACTGTGGAGTGAATATTTAATTATTTTTTTAAAGAGATGTGTGTGCTGTCTTCCATAGTCAGGTTATCTGCCTTTGTAGAAAACGCAGCTTGCTTCCCCCCCCCCAACTATATACTTTTTAGAGTGGGTGTTCCTTTCTACTAGCTTACTTGATTACAGTGGAGTAATCTCAATAATGGTTGTTTATTTGAAAATCAACAACAAGGAGCCACCACTAAGCAGCAATAACACAAACTAGATGGGCTGGTGTGTGGATTTTTATCTTATTCCTGTCTGGGTGACTTCCAATGGTCTAGAAATTCCTCAGAGTTCTAGGCAAACAAGAATTGGATTGAGAATTTATTTTCTGCTGATATGAGAATGATAGTTTTGTTTGCATGCAGGAAGAGGTGTAGAAGAAACCAATTCCTCAAAAGCATTTTTTTTCCTTCAAAGAAAACAAAAAAATCTTCCTGGTTAAAAAAAAAATTTTTTTTAAATAAAGCGTTAGTGTCTACAAAAGAAAGAAAATGTGAGTTTTGCTTCACCTTGAAAATAACTTCTTGCTGAAAAAGATGTGAAAAGAGGGATTTCCCAGAGCTAAACTAGGAAAAAGAAAAAAACCATTTAAAGGCTGCATCAACTAACCTCGGGAAATCGGCAAGGAGGAACAGCCATCCACCTTAGCGAGTCCTCGGGACACCCTAGCTCTCGCAGCGTTTTCCCCTGCCCTGTGAGGAAGAACTATTTTTATGCTAGCTTTGGTTTTGGTTTGCTCCCTAGGCCAAAGGGCGTTTTGCAAACTAGCCTGGGGGTGGGGACGCGGGGCAGATCGAGGAGGTGGGGGAGGGCTGCATTTTACCTGTTTGGCAGGCCCTCTTTTACTTAAGAAAAAGGGGGGCCCAGCTATCATTCTTCGCCCATGCCCTAGGCCCCCGCTCCTCTCTCGCTCCTTTTCAAACTGTGGCGGCCTCACAAGCTCCTACTTTAAAAGGCCCGAGATGTTTTGCATGAAGCCCTCACAATAGGGGTTGAGGGAATTGACAGTTTCAAAAACAAGGCGTTCAGTCCTTTCCAGCTGCCGTGCCCGCTCTCTCGCACCAACTCCTCGTCCCTCGCTGCTGGTGGCGTCCTCGGGGGCGCGCGGCCTCCCCCCACCCCGCCGGCCCGCGCTCTGGCCGCCCCACCCCGCCCCCGGGCTGTGTTTGTAAACAGGGGTCAGTGGCCGGGGGCTGCCGGCGCGGGCTTTGGCCTAGCGGCCTGGGCTGGAAGGCCCGGAAGAGCAGGCCGGCCCAGGGCTGCGGGCGAAGGGCAGGCTGCATGGCCGCGCGAGTCTCGGGGTCTGTTTCCCCTCGCTCGCCCTATTTCGCCGACCTTGGGGTGGGGAGGGGGCTTCCGGGACCCAGGGCAGCCCTGGGCTCCGACCGGGGCCACCACCAGCCCCAGAAGGATGCCGAAGTGCCGCCATCTTGCATGGTGGCAAACAAATTTCTTTTGTGACTTTTTTCTTTTCCCACCCAGATCTCGCTGCCCTCCGCACGTGTGACGATTGAGCTGCCACGGGGCGGAAGAGCCTGCGCCCCAGCTCGCCGGGCCTGCAGTCCGAGCCGAGGGCGCAGAGGGCGGCGGGCGCGCGGCCAGCCTGGCCCCCTTCCCGGGGCCGGCCCTGGGGGCCCGCAGCGCCCACCCTGGCCTGGCACTCCTTTCGTGTGTCCCGAAGTCGTCGCCCGTCCCGCGCACGCCGCCTGGCTTTCTCACCTTCTCGCCCAGGCCTCACGTCTCCCCGGGCAAATGGGGCCCAGCTCCCTGCATGGGGCAGGGAGGCCGGGCCCAGGCGTCCAGAGCGCTCGTGGGGGGCGCGAGTGGTCGAGGGACCGGGCCCCCCACTGGGCCCAGGACCAGGGCCCGAGCGTGGGGAGGGCGCGACTCCTAGGGTAGGCGGGCGTGGTGGGGCACGGCTGGCTGCTGGCCGGCCGGCGCCGTGGTTCCCGTCCCGTGGAACTTCTCGGTGCGTCTGCGAGTGGAATGGTGACCTGGACACGGGAAGCGTGAGACAGTGACCTGGAAGGCCACCCTGGGTGGAGGAGGCTGGAGCGCAGCCACCCAGGCAAAGCTGCTTCTGGGGACGAGGGGACCCAGAGGTGCACCACAGACAGGTCGCAGGGAAGTGCAACAAGCTTGTTTTCCCGGGTGTTTAAAATGCAGCCCCAGTTGTAAAGTGTGTGAAATTACGCACTGGTCTCTTAAAGAGTGCCTAATTTATAGTAAATAGCGAGGTCTTTGTAAATGGCTTTATTATGTTGTTTCTTGTTAATTGTTGAGAAAATCCCCATTGTTGAGTGTGAAAGGCTTTATGAGCTAACCTGGTCCTGGCGCAATCAGAGGGCCAGTAAAGGGCTGCTCGGCCTCGCGCGGTAGCGGGCGCCGGCCGAGGGCGCCGCAGGGACCTCGGGAGAGGCCGCCCCGGCCCGGGGACAGAGAGGCACGGCTCTCTCCTGGATTTGCTGAACCGTCAAGCGTGTTCTGAACTCGCGGGCCTCCTGGAGCAGCTCCCTGCAAAGGGGACCCGGGCTGGCCACGGCGACCCGTCCTGGCGGGGAGGCGGAGCAGGCCGGTCCCGCTCCGGTCACAACCCGCGGCGGGGGGGGGGGGGGGGCGCTCCCCGGGCCGCGCTGCGCTGGGGTCGGATCTTGGGCTTTGTCTCCAGGGCTGGATCCCCGTGGAGCGTGGGCTTAGGCCCTGTCCCTGACGCTTGCAAACACCCCCAAAACTGTCCTGCCGGGCCTGGGAGCTGGAGGGGCTGCAGGCCGAACGAACAAGCCTCCCTCCCGGGGAGGGAGAGAGCTCCAGGCCCCTGCCTGGGCCTCCTTGTCTTTTGTTTAAAGCGCTCTCTTCTTTCCTCCCTCTCTCCCTCTCTCTGTCACGCGGGGACACACACACACTCTGTCTCTCCATTAGAAACCTGAAAGGGACTCGGAAGACAAGAGGAATAAGAGGAAGGGGTTTGGGTTTTGTTTGTTGAACAAGGGAAAGAATTTCTTCTTTAGCCCAAGATAAAATATTCTTATCTCCTCTAGCTCCCTTTCCAGCCAGTTGGGACCCGGGATGGGAATGGGCAGAACCAGGCAGGCCCGGGGGTCCTGGCCTGAACTTTGAGGCAAAGAGCCTGCTGGGTCCTGCAGGCCAGAGGGGCGGTGGAAACTGCTTCCTGGGGTCGGCCTTGCCCGGGACTTAGGACCCTGTGGGTCAGGGGAAAAGCAGCTACCACCTCTCCCCAGCCTCGGAGCTCTGGCCTTGGAAGAAAAAAATTTTACACTGGTGGAAGAAAGCCTGGGTTAGGTGGATTGTGTGTTAGGGTTTGGACATTAGCTAAAGCAAATCATAAGGAAATGTTAATTCCAATCAGAAAAACCTGTATTCAGCTAGCTCCCTTCCCTCCTAAGATGGCCCTCTGCTTGCGCACTCTCGCTCTCACCAAATTAGCTATTACGTGAAATCCCCCCGGGTGTAAAGCACTTGTTTCACGGATTCGCGTACAACCCATATTAACTATGCACTTTCTCCTATTCCTCTTGTGACTGTCCCTGCCTCTTCCTTCTTTGCGGAGAGTATGATGCATTTTATTTTAGCCCAATCGATGCGTGCAAATACTAGGATAACACAACCCACACATCTGCAGTGGAGGCTATTTTCAAAATTGAGTTTAGGGATCAATACTAAGTCGAAATGCTCCAAATTGCACGAATTCGCCAAATTCAAGCCTTGGGCTCCCAAGCCCCTTTTGTGACTGATTAACCCACTCACTGGTTATGGCTGTGCTTCTGTCCTTCCTGCCTCTGCCTCTCCAAACAGGATGTTTTCATCCTGTGTATTTGGCTTTCCCTGACGATCACCCTGGTTTGCTTGGAAAAACACGACCCCAAAACGTGTGGTGTTAAACCCTTGTCAATGGCTTCCGTGCAGTCTCTTCACACTTCCATCGCTGACTGCCAGTCCCCTGTCTTTATTTTCCTAGGACCTCACAGTGGCACCTAGAAGTGCCGGAGTGGGTGCTCAGAAAACGTTTGCCCAATTGAATAAATATTTTACTGGCTGGGGGACAGCCCCACTGCATGGCTCGCAGGGCTTCTCCCAGAGCTGAGCTGCTTGGGTTGCAGCACAAGGAGCTTTCTATTCTTTTGCAGCCAGGGCCTTGACTGCAGGTCATGGTGCCTAGCTGGGGGGAAGGGCAGCGGTTGTCCCCTTGCTGCAGGGGACATTTAAGGCCCAGAGAGATGGGTGGGTAGGGGTGGATTCCGACAGAGACCAGGAGAACCTGCTGCCAGTAGATGCGTGCATGAATGTACGTCTGAGAGGAATACAGGAGAAACAACTCAAGAAACTAGAATTCTAGGGTATCCCCACTCCACAGCTCCTGCTGCCTGGGTCTTCCTTCAAGTTAGATGGCTGGAACAAGAGAGGAAATGGAGACAGAGGGGCAGGCTCTCCAAGAAGGTCCACTCACTCATCTGAGCAGTACCATCACTATTTGTGTTTGATCCTTTTGGGAGGGAAAAAGCTTAGCAGGCGATGGAGTTGGACCCTAAAATGCTGCCAGTCTAGCAAAGAGCAACTGCTCACAGGTCTGGAAAAGCCTCTCCAGCCCGGATGCACGGAACAGAAATGAAGGGAGGTAACAGAAAGGAAAGCATTTGAATGGCTGACTGCCCTCTTCCCCAAGCCACGAAAAAGAAAGAGAAATGAAAGAAAACAACTACAAACAAATAGGCTCAGAATTCTCCTGGAGACTGTTATTGGAGAAGCACACGTAGGGTAGCAGAAGGCTGGGGAGTCATTCCCATTGTTAGCCCCCGCCTGCTCCAAGATCAGTTTAAGTCAGCTCCAGGAAAAACACAATACTCGTGATAAGCGATGAGCAGCAAAAAGGAAAAACAGCAAGCAAAAGACACTGGATGAGCTTCCTCAGTAGCCCACCCCTTTCCTGTGAAAGTTGCTGTGACAAGCACATACAAGGGATCTAAAGGCAGCAGCTTGGTCAGTGGGCAGGCATCTAGATCCTTGGACCTTCCAGGAATAAAAGCACGTTTCAGCTTTCATTCCTCTCTGTCTCTTTTTTTTTTCTTTCCCTCCCTTCACATGGATACCCTGTCAGCGGTGCAAAAGTCAAAGATTAGTTTTCTTCCTGTAGTATATCGGGGGCCAAATATGCAGACCAGTAGATGGTTAGGCTCTTGGGTACCTCCAGGCCCTATTCATTCAGATGAAAACTTGCCTGATACAGTAGGAATTGCCAGGACGAGCTGGTTTATTTACTTTTCTCCTCTTTCCCTTTATCTTCCTTTCCCCCCCTCTCTTTTGTCACTCTATTTGGCTTGGCTTGGCCTGCCTCTCCTTCCCCACCCCCCTCCATAACCCTGGCACCCAGGTGAAGGCTATAAGAGGAAAGACCTGGATTCAGTAATCCCTTCTCCAGAGGTGGGAGAGGGGAAGACCTGGCCTTCAACCAATGCCTAGGGGCAACCTGGGAGCCCGTGGTGATCCTGGGCTTCCTAGCTGGGGTGAGAGGCCAGGGCTTCCCAGCCCCTTGCCCTGTGTATACTGAGCTATTCTGGTCAGACTATAAAAAACAGTGTGTATCTCCAGACCAGGCGGGGCCACTCCACAAACACATGGCTGGGGCTTGAACGAGGAGTGCATGGCCAGACGCAAATGCGCAGAGTTGCTTTTAATTTTGTCCCGTGTTACACATCATGTAGCAAATTGGTGTTCAGAAAGCCAATTTTTATTTTTTCTGTTAATAATAGAGGCTTCTTAAACATATATGTTGGAGAATTCAGAGTGGGTATGACTACCACCAATCATTTTGAAAGGAGGGCTGGTTCTTTTCTTTCCTAAATAAGGAAGGTTTGTAAGTTGAAGAGTTTGATTAACATTTGAATTATCCGTTGTTTTGCTGCTCATATCATTTTAAGAAAATAATAAAAACATTTCATCTTTGTATTGTTTTCATCCTTTTATATCTTTATACACTATAAATCCAGTAAATTAGGAAATTAGTTATCCACTCCTGCCACCTTCTTTAGAAAAACCTCTGGGAAAAAAAAAAAAGAAAGATAAACTACCTCTGTACCATCTACTTTCCCTAAAATACCAACATTTCATATTATCTTATACATGTTGCTCTGTATTTGTGATTTCAGATGACAAATAGGAAGACGAGTTATTTCATAGAACTTCAATGGGAAGGAAATATTACTTATTTTGAAGACTGGGGTGACCAGGGTTTCTGAAATCTTATCCTTTGTATCAATCTCTAGGTGGTTTATCTGAATAGGATCTGATCCTACACAGGAGGGCTACACATAATATCCTGACACAACAGAAGGCTGAATTAGAAGCATCTTGATTGTGAATTTCCTATCTCTTCCTGTTTTGAACCAATACTTCAGTGTATACCCCAAGACTGCTTTTAAATGTGCTCTCCTTTGAGGGAAAAAAAAAATGCAAAAAAAAAAAATCATGATTAAGGAAAAGAAAAGCAGAAAATCTTTTCTAAACACTGTCAGGACCATTGATCTCAGTTACCTGCTATAATGTGAATGGGATCATTATGGCTGTTCCATTGACACGGTTTCTTCATTCAGGATCCTGGCCAAAGAAGGAATAGCATGTCGATGTGTAAAATTTCAGCCAAAGCTAAGCCATTACAATGGAAATGGCGATGAGGTACAAGTCTCATTGAAGCCAATGAAACTGAGTGTAATATCCACACTGCATTCTCATCTGCTTGCTCCAGGATTTAGTATGCAGCTCTGCATCGAAATGAGATTATGCATATAAAATGCCAATATAGAATACACTGCCCAATTTTTATTAGAAAAGCAACTTAAAGCCCATGTACATGGGTTTTACTTAAATATGAACTTCATATGCAGAATAAACCACAGCACTATCAGAACCCTAAGTCTCCAAAATGTCCTCATTCTGCTTTTTCAGGGTTCTTTCTGCCTGATCTTCCCACCCCCCTCCTATCCAAATACAATTCTTTTAAGGGCACTCTTCAAATCATCTAAGGACTCCCAAAGGGTATTCCAGGAGCCTCTTAAAGTGTCTTTCTAAATTAAAAGGCTCCAAACAATGTAAGTGCATTTTTGAACCAAAATATATGAGAAAGTATTCAAACTTGCAAACCTACAGGTGTGTAAAAAAAGAAGAAAAGGACCAAAGAGAAAATGTCTCAGCACTGGATTACAAGGTTATGGGACAGGTCACTAGGAAAGGGAAATAAAACTGAATGTTAGGGTGGGCTTGTAAATTATGCACCTTTCAGGGGAAGAGGTTTAAGGTCTCTTCACTCAGGGGGTTTTTTTCCCATCCATTTTGCTATTAATTCTTAACTCTTGGTAGGCAGTTCTTTAATTAGGTTGTTTGTGGCAGGTTAATTTTCTCCAATCTACTGAGCTCCTCATTTTCCCTTTTAAGTGCACTGCTGCCTACAGCTTTCAGAATTTTCCATACCAGAAGAAAACAGAATAAACGTGAAGTTGCCTGGCTGGGCTGGGAATTAAAGGCGTTGGGTGGACAGATAAATAGAGGGCCCAGACAGATGGGACTGGGAGGGTAGAAGCCAGGCTGAGTTGAGGGCAAGAGGGAGAGAATTTGGTCTTAGGAGAGCAATGACCCTAGGAGTGTAATATATTAAATATTGCGGCAATCGATTTCAATACCCCAAGTGGACACGGAAATAAAAATTCACCAACAAGCTGAAGTGATTAGGAATGCTTTGTTGCGAAGGGGGAAAAAATGTGATTTTCTTCAAATCCTTTTTGTTCAGGTTAGAAGAGGCCCAGGCAATCCGAGTGTAAGCCCTGGACTCCCAGTTTGGGATATAACCCTAAAGGTTAGTCATATCTCAATGGTACTTCTTCGTAGAGGAAAGATGAGCTTTGTACCAAGGAGGATTAGATATCAACCACAATTACGGGCTGGTGACTCTAGGCGCTTTGCTCCCAAATCAGAGAAGAGGGCATTTTGGAGAGGCTGAATCTTTCCTGTGTGTTCGTCTTTGTTTCAGTTCTGGGACAAAGCAGTGGCTTTTGCACAATTCTTCTTTCATGAAAATCCACAGGGAAAACACACAATATGGTTTATAGGAGACCGACTCACAATAGTGGGGTGTAAAAACAGCCTCTGGTGGTATGTAGGAGAGAAATATTTTTGAAGTGTCATTCTGGGGACAAAAGTATGACACTGTCACACATATGGGCACAAACACTGGCTACTGCACATGAGTGTGTCAGTGATTTCAGAATTGGGTGGTATTTTTCTGTTCTTCCTTCCCCTTACCAAATCCAGCCCTTAGACGTTCAGGCTATGAACTGTGTTCTTGCAGTCCAGGAATCTGTTTAGGGATTTGGGGTAGGCACTGTGGAGGCTGGTTGGAGCGGGGGGGATTGTTTTCAGTCACAGCCTAATGGGCAAAGCCTGGGCTCTTCACACTGGGGACACCAAGTCTGCTGCTAGGCACACACTGCTGGATGCCTGCATGTAGAAGCAGCAGCTACCGCAGCTGCCTCCTCCTTCCGTGTGGCCGCTACAAATCTGGGAAAAAAATGCAGCATCATACAAAGGATTTCTTTAATGAGGAAGACTTCCTCAGACTTGCTGTGGGCTGTGGCTGCGGCCTAGGCTTCTCAAGCTCCTGAGAGAGAGAGAGAGAGAGAGAGAGAGAGATCTTTTCTTACCCATTATATCCTCCTTTCTGTGCTAGCCAGGGTTGGAAAAGTCACCCCCTACACACACACACACACACACACACACACACACACACACCCCATTGCCATAAACCCAGAGCTTGATTTCTCTTTGACTCTGGCAGCTGAGTGAGGATACACTCAGAAGGTTGGAGACAGGCTGTATTATAGACTTGGGCAAAAACAAACAGCTCCTCTTTCTCTCTTCTCTATATATACCTTCTCCCTTCTCTGCCCCTGCCAGAGTGCTATTCTCTATCCATCACATTCAGGACTGGGGTTCCATGCTCCCAAGGACGGCAATATTTCTGCATGAGGACCTCCTTCCCAGGGGATGGGCCAGGAAAGGGAAGGAACCCTGTCCCCGCCATCTCTTTTCAGTCTAATTCAAGCTGACCGTGGCTGAGATTGGTTGTGGGCAGAGCACTTAGATGCCTGCAGCTTGAGTCTCCCAGGCTTTCTGGGAGTGATGAGTGGCTACAGGGAGGCTATTATGCCCCATAGAGCTGTTTATCTCCCTTAAGCTACCTACTGGGCTCCTTCCTCTCTTCAGGTTGGGTCTGGTCAGGTGTGGGAGTGAGATATCACTCAGAAAAGTTATCTCAAGGGTTGAAGATGGAGCTCAGTGGTAGAGCACTTGCCTAGCATGCATGAGGCCCTGGGTTCAATCCCCAACCCAGCATTGCCCCCAAATAGAGAAGCTACCTTAAGAAGCTAGTTATTGAGACTAGTTGTTATCCATCTTCTTGAGAAAGACTGATTTAGGGGAATTTGAGTAAGAAATCATTCAGTTTTGCCGAGTCCCTTTGGCCGTCTTTTATTCTGCATCTCCCTCCTCTTTTCTTCCTCCTCCTGCTCTTTTTTCCTTCTTTCCTCCTTATTTTCAATCATGTCAGAAGAACATGCAGGTCATTTGTTTTTTTGAGATGGGATCTCGATATGTAGTTTAGGCTGGTCTTAAACTCTATATAACCCGGGCTGGCCTCAAACTCGTGGCGATTCTCCTGCCTCAGCCTCCCCGGTGTTGAGATTACAGATGTGTGCCACCACTCCTGGCTCAGAACATGCAGGCTGAAAGCACCAATAGCTTTACACAGTGGGGCCTGCTGAAGGCCAGAAACAAGGCCTGACTGCCCAGACAGGTGAAGGGGCACGGAGATTCCTGTGCTATGTGACTGAAGGGTCATTTACAGAGAAGGAATTCCCTGGAGGGGAGACCTGTGGGTGGGGCCTGTCCTTCCCAGGCCACCCAGGTCACCGAGGAAAATAGATTCTAAACTCTGGGACCCAGGGCCTGCCCCCATATGTATGGGGTACCTGTCGCTTGAAGCTGTTGGAGGAGTCCTTGGGTGCCCGGCCGGCCCGTTGTAAGTCTTGGGGTGAGGCCGGGCTCACCTGTCATCGCGCTCACTGCCTGAGGCCCCCGACAAACCTGCACAATATGGGTCTCCACCAAGGGCCTTCAGGTTCACTGATCTGTGTGCAGCACTTTGGAAAACTGCAAATAATCGAGAAAACTTGGCCATTCTTGTGACGAGATACAAGTTTGCACTTAACATGGAAGCATGAGAAAAGGGGGGTGGGTACTTCTGGCCCAAAGCCCCACTGTAATCTCCAGAACAATTTCATTTCCTCCGAGGCACCCTGGCCCAGGCCTCAGAAAGGTCAGGGCGACGAGCAGAGCAGTGGGGGCGGGGAAGGCGCGCGGCCAGGCCCCGCTGGGTCGCAGGTGAGGGCTGAGCCTGGACAGGGGACTGGACAGGAGACTGGACAAGGCCGCAGGCCGGGGGAGGGGCAGGCCCTGGTCTTTGGGAGATTTGGCGTTTTCCAGAGGGGTTTTTCTCAGGAATTCTCCCGGCCCGCCCCCGGGGCAGCTCGCTGGGTCTCCCCCGCCCCTTCTGGCAGCGCCGACCGCTGGGAGCTCGGGTTTCCGCCGAGGCCCCCCGCCGCCCGCCAGGCGAACAGGCCTTTCCCGCTTGCAGAGAAAGGGAAAAGCGCGTGCTCCGGGCCGTGCGCCGTCCGCGCTTGACAGGGCGCAAACCACCCGACCGCGCGGCCTGGACGGGGCTCCCGGGACGTGGCCCCCGGTCGCCCACGGGGCGCAGCGTGGAGCAGGCCGCCGGAGCTCTGCCCTTCCCCTCCAAGGGCTGCCAGGAACTTGAGCCCCTCCCTGGAAAGCTAAGCGCCCGATCGCTCCCGCCCACCCGAGAGCAGCTCCCCCTGCTGTGCCCCCTCCGCCGCCTGCCGGGGTTACCCGGCCCCGAGTGTGCGCAGGACGTGGAGACGCGGGAGCCCGTGGAAAGCGGCGTCCTGCTTTCGCGGAATCCGATGATGTGGGATCCCGGATCCGCAGGGCTGACTCTGCCTCCCGGCCACAGCCCGGCCCTGCACGCCGCCTCTCTCCCAGGAAGTCCTCGCAGGAGCCGGGCTCCACTCTGGGAAACCGAGGTCGAGGGCGCGAGGCCTCCGCGAGTTGATCATTAATTCGGGCTCCTCAGAGCGAGCAGCACGAGGGCCGCCTTCGCCTTTGAGAACAGTCCGGAGCCGGGACGGGGGCGTGAGCTACCCAGGGTGGCCACTGGGAAAAGCGGGTTGCAGAGGCTCCCGGGGCAAAGGCTTCCTCGCCCCCAAATAAATTCTTAGTTAACTAGTGCAGACTAAACACATGAACATTATTAGATGAGGGAGTTAGAGGGGGTGGGAAGCGGGCCGTGTCAACTGGACCCAGACCTTGGGATGCGTATCCGGTGACAAACCAGGACGCCTCCAACACGAAAATAGAAATGTAACATTCGACTGCACGAATTAATTTTTGACAGATTTACGGTATGATTTTCTTTCAGGCGGTATTCATGGGTTCTTTCGATCCTTCTTGCGGTCCAAAGACAGAAATATAAACAAGCACTTTCTGCTTTGCGGAAGCCCCTTGACAGTATCTCCCAAAGAAAGCTCAAGACACTTTGTGAATTTTTCCCAGATAATGCCTCATATTCCGAATGACTGATCAGAGAACTCCGGTATTGTTAAATAAAATGAGAGGAAGGCTAGTGACGTGGGAGCCGAACAATAGCATTTCTGAATCTCTTTGCCTGATTGACAATTGGGAGTTTCATGACCCCAGGGAATAGGACTCATTACGGCGACTACACCAAAACATCAACCAAGATTAGAACTCTAGATCCTGTTTTAATCCTATTTCAGCCTAAATTATAGTGGAAAAATGTAAAATCCAAGAGAGAGGCACTACTCCATCATATATTGACCTAAAGTTTTAATTGTAGGAGGGGGAAATGAAAGAGGAAGGCTGATATACTTTTTAACACTTTAGGAATAGCAATGACAGTTAAGCGAAACACAAGGATTTGGTAGGGTAGGTACTGAGAATATTGATGTGGTGTAAAAGATGTGAAGTTTATTTGGGGAGACACCTGACTGGAGAAACATGTAGGGAGGTTTTTTCCTTATATGGGTGAGAAAAATATCACAACTCCTCTCCACTGGTAAAAAAGTGAGGATCATCAACAAATGGATGCTAAGAAATCATTGGCTACTTTGAAGCAAGAGTCTAAATATCTATTATTGTTTGGAAGACTTCCTATTCATTGGGAGAGGAATTTTTTTAATGTCAAAAGTTGTGTTAACATTCAATTTATCCCAGGAAATTGTGGGAGTTGGTCTTAAATCACGCTGGAAAAAGGGAATGTGTTCAGCAGAGTCTTGTTTTACAACAGAAAAGTGTGAGATAATGCAGGCCTTGTGTTAGGTGGGAGTTTAATCTATGGCAACTTCACTGCACAAAAAGTTCTGATTCTTCTTAGAAACTTGGGGGCAGGGGGAGCCTAAGGTATCATGAACTAAATTGAACCAATGGACCACAGAAAGGCAAAGCTAGTAGAAGGTACTAGAGATACAGCTCATTTTCTTAGTAGGTAAATTACAGCAAAGAAAATGGGTAAAGATCAAATTTGTTATAAATAATAAAATAGTTACTGCACAATATAGCTTCCCAATTATTTTGAGGGATAGTTTTTAATGAGAAGTGTCTGTGTAGCATGGGAACTGGGAGCCATAAGAATTATTTTTGCAGCAAGAAGGAAATAAAATTAATTATTAGGAGCTCAGTAATCACCAAATAAACTCTGAGCTTTGAGGTTAAAAATACGCGACTATCTTCATGTTCAATTATATAGTATCAATTACTAATACAACTGATGTTTCAGCGTCTCAGGGAGACCAGATAACATCTTCTATGGAGATATCTTGGTATTAATTAATGACTTCTTTATTCTCATTATTCACAAGGAAAAATAGGGGTCATGTCACATTAAAATTAAGATTATCTTAGTTTATCTGGGCTCTTAAACAAAGATCAAAGTAATTATATTTTGAATTAACAGAGGTAGCATTTTATCTCATTTTTTGGGTTCAAAGACTGGAAAATAAAGATCAGAAATAAGCAAAGTTTCATTTTGAAGATAGGAGGAAGCAAACAAACATGTCTTGACTTTTGCAATATTTCCCTTGCTAAAAGGAGAACGAGGGAACTGTAAAAGACGTGACTTCGCAAAGTCAAGTCCTTTTTAAAAGACTCGGATCGAAATTCTTGCTATGCAACAAGGATTCAAGTTTGATTAATTTTCTGCAAGCGACGTGACAGCGGTGTTTTAAAAGATTAATTAAAATTGAAGTGATACGGAGCAGGATTTCAACCTGCAGGGGCGTCCCTGGCGCCTGGGGGGCAGCGTATCGAGCGAGTCCCAAGCCCGAAGTGCGGGCTTTCCCCAGCCTGGGACGCAATTCCCCGTCTCCCGGAGAGGAACGCGGAATTTGGCAGGGCGCCCGCCCGGCCGCCTGGCATCCCGAGCCGGCCGCCAGCTCTCGGGGGTGGGGACGGGGTGTGTCCTGGAGAACCCGCCGCCCTGTGAACAGCCAGCCGGGGAAGGCCGGGGTCGCGCCCAGTGGCCGGAGGGGCCTCCAGGCAGTCGGGAGCTGGGTCGGACCGGGTCCGAGTCCGCTCTCTGGGGGCGGGGAGGGGGCGCCCACTGGGGACCCGGCTGGTGCGGAGCCCCGGGCACGGCGCGAGCGCGCGCACGAGGGCTCGGCCCGGACTCCCAGCTGGGCCCGGGGCCGCCCCGCACCCCCGCATCCCCGCACCCCCCAGCCCTGCCCCCCGCCGCCCTCCGCGACGCCTTCCTCCGAGTCAGACTCGAGCCGAGCACAACTGCTGCCGCACTCGGGGCGCGAGACCCCGTCGCGGGAGCCCGGGTTCGCGCGCGGTGCCGAGGGCAGGGGGCAGGGGGCGCTCGTCCGTGGTCAGCCTTCCCTGGGGGCGCTAAGGACGCTGTCCCCTTCTCTCCCGTGGAGCTCTGGGTCCCCACGGGGTCCCCCGCCGGTGCCCCTCCTGGGGCGACCCCTGCGCCCCGCCTCGCGGAGAGCCCCGCCTCGGCCGCCGGCCCGGAGAGGCTCCGCGCCTGGAGGCGACGCGGCCTCCCCACCCCCACCCGCTGCCCGGACGCCTCGAGGTGGCGGGGTTCGGGCGCCGCAGGCGGGGGAGCGGCGGCGTCCGGGTGGGAGAGGGGGGCTCGGGGACGCCGCCGCGGGGACGTCCTCCCGGGGCGCCTCCAGCCCGCAGCTCCAGCCCGAAGAACAAAGGGTCTGGGCAGCGCGGCTGGGGTCGGGAGCGGAGACGGAGGCGCCGGGCAGGCAGCGGCGGGCAGGGACGGTGCCCCACGCTTCCTCCGCGGGCGAGAGCTGCGAGCTCCTTCCCCACACGCCTCGCGGAGGCCGCTGCTCAGTCCGGGAGGGCCCGGGTTCCTTACCTAACCGCTGCACTCGCGCCCTTCCTCCCCCAGCGTCCCCACCCCCTCCGGGGCCCGCGGCCCGGGAGCTGCGAGGCCGGCGGCGCGCGGCGGAACCGCGGGGCAGCAGCGCCCCCTGCAGGTGCGGGGCGTCCCCGCGGCCGCCGCGCCTCTTAAGGTAGAACCGGCTTCCTTCCCACCCGCGAGTACAGCTTTCCGCGCGCGCAGCCTGCAGCCCTCGAATGGCCGCCTTCGAGTCTCGCTTGGCCCAGCACGGTCAGAGTCTGCTTGTCCCCTGTGCCATTTCCGGATCCCTTAGCCTCACCACCTTCAGGACCTCGTCAGTGGAGGCCCCGCTAGGCTATCGATCTGGGCTGTCACAATTGATAATTGATCACCCCTGCGGGCACCAGAGGCTGCGTTCGCCCCGCGCTGGGGTGGAAGGACCGGAACTGCGTTTCTGCACCACGAAAGCAGATTTCTCCCTTCGTTTATTAAAATCAGGAGCCGGCAGGAAGGAGTCCCAAGGATCGGCGTGTTGTGGGGTCTCTGGGGCCTGTGTTCTGGGTGAGGCCGGGGGTCCGGGGCCCCGTCCCGCGCAGGTGCGGAGCCGGCGGGGCTCTGGCCTGCGACTGAGCGCCCCGGCCCGGGGACGATTCCCGGATGCGGGGCTGCTTCGGCGACACGAGAACGGGGGATGACCGAGGAGCAGTTTTTCTTCTCTTTTAATATTTCCTCATTAACCCAGTGCACGGCGTGTGCCTGTGGACACGCCTCTCATAAGATGCCCGGGGAGGAACGGGGCGCGCGCCCTTCGCACTTTTCTCCTCGGCGCCCGGGAGCGTGGGTTTTTCCTCCCGCGCCAGGCCCACGCGTGGGCTGCTCAGCTCGAGGAAGCCCTAGGCGGGAGCCGCGGGGTCAGACCCGCCCGGGGCTTGCCAACCGCAGGGGAAAGCCGAGGAGGGCAGGCGCTTTTGCTTTAATCCGTTTTACACTGTGAAAACCGCAGACCTGTCGCCCAGGCGGCCACTTTTTGATTGAGAAGCAAATAGACGAAAAACCAAAACAAACGCGCTAGCAGATTTTCTTTCCTTTTTTTTTTTTTCCTTCTCAAAAAAGCTGGCTTTCTAGGACCGCGAAAAGGGATCTGCGTTCAGGATGTCGCCGGGGCCGCACTCGCCTCTCGCGGTTCCCCCTGAGAAGACCCGGAGGCGGCTGGGTGACTTGCGGAGCCCGGCGAGCCCCGGACTTGGCGCGCAGCCTCGGGGACCTGGGGAGCGCTCGGGGCTGGGGTGAGGGGAGGCCCGGGCCTAGGGGCGCCGACTGCGGCTGCAGCCCCGTTCCCACCGTCCGTGCTAGGGTCCTGCGTGGAAGATCGTTTCTCAGTCAAGGGAAGGAAGGCAGAAGGACGGAAGAAAGAGCTCTGTTAAAGAACTAAGAAAAATCGCCTGGTCCAATAACGGAGACCAAGGGAAGGAAGGAAGGAAAAGGTTCTGCTTCTTTGTTCTTTGAAAGCAGAGCCCTTTCTTTCAAAACCAAAATACAGATAGGCGCCCAGCCTGGTGGCCGTTTTGGTTTTTCCTCCCTGGTATTGTAATTGTCACCAGAGAGAAGTCCTGAATTCTCCCTCTCCACCTGCCATTAATAAATCTTCCACTAGCCATAGTTTTCTCTTTGCAGTTGCACTTCCTCTCCTCCTTTTCTGCCTCCAGCCTGGTTGCTTTCCCACAGATGAACACCCACGGCATACACATCCTGCACAGGCTAAAAATCATCCTGTAACTGTGATCTCCCAATCCGGGCCCACGCTTTCAGTTTTCATTGAAGTGGAGGACCTACTTTATTCTTTCCCAGGCATGCACTTTATCAACAATCTTTGGTAAACAAATGACATGACCATTTTTGCTCTGAGTTTTTGTACGTCTTGGTGATTAGATGGGAAATAACACTGCTGTCAAAACGGTATTTTTAGATCAAAGCATCAAAAATATGGAGAAATGAGTTATTCAGAATGGTGGCTTCCCATTATAGTCACAATTGGCAAAACTACTTTGCATTAACTGAAAACGACTACTGCACGTGCTCCATAAAGAGAGGCTTTTTCACTTCCGTATGGCACCAACCCCTTACACTGCTTCAAATTACTCAAGTAATGCCTACTGAAGGAGGGATGGGAAGATTAGTAGCCATGCAGTTATTTGTTTTTGGTCTTTTCATGAAGTGTTAATTAAATCTGATTTTGTGGGGGAAAAGTCAACTAAATGAATCCAAGAATTCCCTCAGTGGTCTTGTAAAGTAATACATGATCTAGCCGGGCGTGCTGGCACATGCCTGTAATCCCAGCACTCGGGAGGCTGAAGCAGGAGGATCCCTGTGAGTTTGAGGCCACCTTAAACTATGTAGTGAGTTGAAGGCCAGTCTGAACTACATGGTGAGGCCCTGTCTCAAAAAAATCAAAACTAGGGGCCCGGGATTTAGCTCAGTGGTTCTGGGGTCTGCCTCAAAAGCGCAAGGTCCCAAGTTTGATCCCCGGTACCAAAAAAACCAAAAAACAAACAAAAAAAACCACCCCAAAATTAAAACCAAACCAAACAAAATATATGACTGTTACAAAAAAGTAGATCCCCATAAAAAAGATATTTCAGTGAAAGTAAATGAATGTGGATATAACTATTAAGTTTCTCTTTCCAGTAATTTCTCTCTCTAAAATGTAGGACATGTAGGACTCCAGAACTCCAGACATACACTTTAATTTGTTCTGATAATAGGAAAACAGCTACTCGTTTTCTCAGAGTCATAGCTATCAAGGGACAGTGGCAAAATTATTAGAGAAACAGCCTCTCTCTTTTTTTGGTACTGGGGATCGAACTTGGGACCTTGCGTTTGCAAGGCAGGCGGAGGTAAATCCCCAGCCCAAACATTCTCTTTTCTGTCTCAGCATAGTCTACATGAAAGTCCATCTTGGGAAATATGCAAGAATGTTCCATTTGCTTCAGAAGTTTGAAAGTATAGTAGAACTTAAAGTAGTGAAACTATGGTTCCTGGTTGACAGTCTCTCAGAAGTAACCAAAGTGACTTTAATAACAAAGGAAGGGATGGGCTGGGGATTTAGCTCAGTGGTTCTGCTGCCTGCCCTGCAAGTGCAAGGACCCGAGTTTGGTCCCTGGTACCGGGGGACCAGGTGAAGGAAGGGTTTCAAAGGCAGGTGGGATGTAATGGATGCACCCCAGGAAGCGGGAAGCTATTGACAAAGCAGTCTCAACTTTTAAACTTCCATCTCAATTATTATTTTTCTCTCCCAGTGTATCAGTGTTCATGAGAGGCCGGTTGGGCAAATGTGAGTGACCAGCCCATGGCCCATGACTGTCCTATGGATGTGTGTGGATACATAAATGCTCTGGACCATTTGTGTAAGGGAGACTCGTGGGCTGCAGTGGAGGGGGAAAATCTTGTAGAAAATTGCAGCCAGGAGGGAGAAGGAGAGGAAGCTAAAAAAGGAATAAAGACAATTCTGTAATTAAAAAATTGTTTGTTTTCTGTTTTAGATTTGGCTCTAGCCAATGGTTCCTGATAGCTATTTAGATGAACGAAACTGAATATCGGGTACAGGCAGAGGCACCTATACAATTTCCTCCTCAAGGAGCGGATTCCAGGCGTTCAAGGAAACGAATTCAAGTCAGTATTAGAACTCGAATCTGCTCTGCCGGAGTGAAAATTGGTTCCATTAGGCGTCAGTCACAGAACTCCTCTGGCCCTGGCCAGGGCTGGAGATGGATACCTGCAGCTGGCCCAAGGCTCAGTGACCCTGGGAAACCATGGGGGCTTTAATTTCTTTTCAATAAAAATTTCTTAATTTTATGGTTCTCATAAATCTGGGCCAAGCCTAATTAAGCTCATCAGGGCAGTGGAAACCTGAGGAGGACCCTTTGGAGAAAACAGAAGAAACACTTAAGATGTGATCTATTCAGTGGTGTGCGGGCTTTCTCAGATTCTGTCCCTGTATTTTTTTTTACTCACCCCTACTTCCTTCTGATTGCAGATTTAGAGTTCTCTAGGGAAATCCCTGGAAAAAAGCAATATATCAGGCAGATGTACTATCCTAAAGCTGCAAATTAGTGTCCAACTATATAAATAAAACTAAACACCTATAGAGAAAGAAAATCAGCTTTGCTTGAGATAAACAACAACCATGCCTCACATATTAAGAGGAATGACAAAAATATGCATGCCACCCAAAAGTTTGTAATTTATTAAATATAGGAGGGTTTCAAATCAACTCAATTCATAATACACATGTAGATATATATAGGAATATATATAAACATAGTTTTGTATAAATTAAAATGATTAGACCCTATGCATGTTCCTTTTATGAAGGTACTAGATAGCTTTCATGAAATAATTGTACATTAAAAATTTAAAAATTACTGCTGAGAAATAGAACATGTGACTCAAAAGAAAAACTATATCTATATCTATATATATATATATTTTTGTACTGGGGATCGAACTCGGGTCCTTGCAATTGCAAGCAGCAGGCGGCAAAACCACTGAGCTAAATCCCTAGCCTTTCTTTTCCTTTTTTATGAGACAGTCTCACTATGTAGTCCAGGCTGGCCTAGAACTTGCAGTGATCCTCCTGCTTCAGCCTCCTGGGTGCTGGGGTCACAGGCAGGCACCATCACGCCTGGCTACTGGTGTTTTCAAGACACGTAAAACTGAATGTTATCTTCAACAAGCTTTGTAATTCAGGACTTGCACTGAGCTTGTTCAAGTTTTCTTTCCTCTCCTCCTGGAGACTGAACCCCAGAAGCACAAAGCTAAATTCTCAGCCCTTTATTTTTATTTATTTATTTATTTATTTTGGTACCGGGGATTGAACTCAGGTCCTTGTGCTTGTGCAGCAGGCAGCAAAACCACTGAGCTAAATCTCTGGCCATTTTTTTTTTTCCCTTTATTTTTATTTTATTTTAATTTTTTTTTTTTTTTGGTACCGGGGATCGAACTCCAGACTTTACACTTGCGAGGCAGGCGCCAGAACCACTGAGCTAAATCCCCGGCCCCATTTTTATTTTAACGTTGAGCCATAGTCTCCCTAAATTACTCAGGCTGGCCTCAAACTTGCAATCCTCTTGCCTCAGCCCCCCAAGTAGGTGGGCTTACAGGCATAAACCGCCATGCCCCAGCTGCATTCAAATTCTTTAACAAGCAGTTAAAAGTAATTGAAGACAACAGTTTCGATTTCTTTTGTTGATAAACAACAAACTGAGGACTATCCCTCAGAATAAATTTAGGTGTTTCTTTTTTTGTGTGTGTGACAGGGCCTCGCTATGTATTCCCTCAAATTAGATGTGATCCTCCTGCCTCAGCCTCCCAAGTGCTGGGATCACAGGTGTGCGCTACCAAACGCTGCAAATTTAAATTTTTTAAAAATTCTTTAAAAATATTTGTTGGATCACTGGTCATTCGTGAAATGCAAATTAGAACAATGCTGAGATTCCACCTCACCCCAGAAAGAATGGCTGCTATCAAGAAATCAACCAACAACAAATGATGGTGGCGGTGTGGGGAAAGAGGAACCCTGCTCCACTGCTGGTGGGAGTGTAGACTGGTGCAACCACTGTGGAAATCAGTGTGGAGATGTCTTAAAAAACTAAAACTAGAGGGCCAGGGATTTAGCTCAGCAGCACTGCACCTGTCTTGCAAGTGCAAGGACCTGAGTTTGATCCCTGGTACCAAAAAAAAAAAAAAGAAAAACAACTAAAACTAAAACTAGAGGTTCCATTTGACCATTTGACCCAGCTATTCCTCTACTTGTTATCTTCCTGAAAGAATTAAAAGCATCATACCACAGCAATACATGCACACCCATCTTATAGAGGCACAGTTTGTAATAGCTAAACTTTGGAAACAGCCCAAATGCCCATCAACTGACAAATGGATAAAGAAAGACCAGCGTTCGATCCCCGGTACCAAAAAAAAAAACTTTAAATAAATACCACATTGTTTCCCTGGTGTGAGAAACTGAAAGTGGAAATAAGGACTAAAATGTATAATAGATGTTGGTTAATAGGAAGAAAGTGTTCAAATGGGAAGAGGAACAAAGAGGGAGGGAGAAAGGAAGGAAGGGACAAGAAAAAAAGTGAAAATAGAAGAAAAAAATATTTTTGGTTCAAAAAAAATCATTTGAGTAATAACAGCACCAAAAAGAAAGGTGCATTGCAAGTTAATGCCCACCTGGCTCCTTACAAGTACTACAGCCAGGTGTGGTGGCCCACACCTGTAATCCCAGCACTGGAAAGCTGAGACAGGAGGATCTTGAAGAGTTGGAGGCCAGCCTGGAGCTACACAGTGAGACCTTGACTCAAAAAACAAAAGGCAGTTTTATAGACTTTACCAGAAGTTGCCTGTCATGGTCTGGGTCTTCTAGTTTTCTCCCTGCTCCATTCAGAGAAGACTGCTCTGGCCCGTGGAGTGAGGAATCTTACTCTTCCCAAGGAGCAAGGAAAAAACGGCCCTGCAGTACGTTGTTTTGCTTGAAGTTGAGGAAATTCCAGGCTCACATAGATGCATAGTTGGCAAATGGAGTAGAGGCCTTGAAGTTCTAACCAGAAGAAGAGCCCATTACTCTTGGGTTACTAGTAAATGGCATCTCAAGGAGGGCTCTAAACCTGGACAGGAGGTCTTTGAAGGAAAACCAGGCTTAATTACAGCCAGTGACTGCTGCTAATGCTCTCCCTGGTCCTGCAGAGCTTGTGGAGGAGATGAGATTTAGAGTTGAACCAAACAATGCAGTGAAATCAGATATCAGAAGAGATTGGGTGTAGTGGTGCACACCTGTAATCCTAGCACGCAGTTCCTCGAGTTCCAGGCCAGCCTGGGCTACATGGTGAGTTCAAGGCCAGCCTAAATGATGTAGCAAGACCCTGTCTCAAAAAAAGTCCCCCAAACAAACAAACAAACAAACAAACAATAGCTAAATCTTGGAAGCAGCCTATATGTCCAGTAAATGATTGAATAACAAAAACAAGGTATTTGCACACAATGGAGTACTATTCTGCCATAAAGAAGGACAAACAAGTTATTTGTTGGCAAAATGGATGCACAATTATTGAGACAATAATGTAAAGTGAAGTAAATCAGACACACAAGCTTAAACATCACATGGTTTCTCTTATATGAGAAGCCCAAAGTATAAATAAAGAGAAAAATTAAAGATAGATAATAAAAAACAGGGAGGTAGAGCTTTTGCAAAAGGGAAGGGGACCAAGCACTGGGGAGGCTGAGGCAAGAGGATCACAGCAAGTTTGAGCCCCGCCTGGGCTATGTAGTGAGTTCAAGACCAGTGACAGCAGCTTTAATAAATACCAATTGATCAACTCCAGAAAGGATCCCAACACCAAAATGTTCTCGTCCCATCCTGCCATATGCTGTGCTATTCAGGTTTTTTTTAGTCCTGGGGTATTGGGAATTGAATTCAGGACCTCGAGTTTGCCAGGCAGGCACTGCTCTGCTGAGCTACATCCTCAGTCGTTGTTGTTCAGGTCTAAATAGGGCTGATTTCTTCCCATGTCATAGCTGGTGGGTGTTCGAGGAAGCCAGTTCAGCTGTTTTTGTAAAATGATTAAAAAAAAAAATCTGAGTGACCTTTTTCTGCTCCCAGATAACTTTAAGAAGAGTTGGACATAAAACCTTCAAACTGTACATATTCATTGCCCTCTGAGGAATACAGTCATTGTTAGTTTGAGAAAAAGCCTAGTCATTTTTTGAGCTGGAAATGCCAGTATCGCATGTTTGCCCATGCTGGGTATTTTACTTTTCATCTGCTGAGAGAAACTGACATGAGACTCTGGGCCAGCTGTGTAGATGGCTTGGACTTGACTCACCGTGTCATGGAACTTACAAAGGCGTATGGAATTCATGCTGGAACCTTTATATCGAAGCTAAAACTTCACATCTGTTAGGCAACATAAAAAACAGATCCTGCTAGGAGACTGCAGAAGTCACATAGAAAATCTCAGGATGGTGACCATGACGCCAAAAGCATGATCTCAGCTCTGTTCCCTTCCCATCAAAGGGTGGTGGGTGGTCTGGTGCTCCCTGGGAAAGGGTTTTTTGGGGAGGTTCCAGGAAAGATTTTCACACGAATGCTGCCCAGGGCCCTGCCCCAGAGGCTGTGCATTGTCAGCATGGTCAGGCTTCTGACACCGGAGGTTTAAAAATAACTTTTGTGGCTGGGCGGGATTGTGCATGCCTGTAGGCCCAGCACTCTGGAGGCTGAAGCAGGAGGATTGCTGTGAGTTTGAAACCAGCCTGGGCTGTGTAGTGATTTCAAGTTAGCTCAGCCCGAACTACATAGCGAGACTCTGTCTCAAAAAGAAGTTATTCATGTAACAACATTTAATTATGCAGCTTCAGTATGGTGTTTGTGCCATTTGAAATTGGATTAATCTAGAACTATAATCTGTCAGTCCATGCCTTATTTACTTGGGATTTTTTCTGCTAAGAAACTGACCACTGAGCCGGCTGTGGTTGTGTTAGCAGATGCTGGGGTCCCCAGAGGTCCTTTCTGGGCTCTTGTCCTGTTCAAAGCATTGGACAGGGCAACAGAAGAACATGAAGGTTAAACATTTAGGAAAGGTTAAAAAAAAGAAGGAGTGAAAAAGAAGTTCCCTGAAGAAGAAGACACGGTCTGCAGAAGAGAAGGGAGAACATAGGCGATGCACGTAGGGCAGGCCACTGTGAGGTTAAGGAGCCCACGGCCGCCACCTTTCACAGCTTCGTTCTGAAGTCAGATCCGGGTGCCTCGTCAAGGCGCTGAGGCTGCTCTGCGCATGCGTCCTGCCTTCCAGGGGCAGGTCTCCATGATTGACAGATCATGCCCACTTGCCCTGCCGGTTTGCCATCCCTGGTCTCCTGCCTCAGTATCGCATGCTTGTCAACCCAGCACTTGGGAGGCTGAGACAAGAGGATCATGGGTTTGAGGTCAGTCTGGACTATATACAGTGAAACCTTGTCCAAAGAAAGGAAGTAAAGAAGGAATTGAATTGTAGATTCACAAATGCTTTCTTTCTTCTTTTGCAGTGTTGGGGTGAACTCAGGCCTCGTGCCTGCTGGGCAAGTGCTCTGCCATCGAGGTGCACCCCCAGCCCTGCAAACCCCTTTCGTGTCAGTAACTCCACTTGGACTGCCCTCAACATATTTAGGAAGTGACTGGCCCAGAGGCAGCCACTCTGTCAACTCCAACCCCTGTGGAGGTAGGACCCCTCTGGAGCTGTCTGTCCCCTAGGGATGCTGTGATTCATAAGTCACTCTGACCAGAGCCATCCAAGGAGTATTCTTGTGCTTTTGAGATAGGGTCTTGCTATGTAGTCCAGGTTGACCTTGAACTTACTGTGTAGCCCAGGCTGGCCTCAAACATGAATCCTCCTGCCTTAGCCTACTGGGTGGTGGCATTACAAGCATGCGCCACCCTGTCTACATATAAATGTTTTAATCATCCCTCATATGGTATCTGTAAGCAATTGTTGCCTTATTGAAAACCAACACATCGATTCTGTGGAAATATCTTTTAATGTAAAAGGTCAAAATATGTATCATTGTGTTATAGGCATTTTATGTTCTAGTTGCTGTTCCTCTATTTTGCAGTATTTCATTGAATCAAATTCTTTTTTTTTTTTTTTTTTTCAGTACTGGGTGGTTGAACCCAGGGCCTTTGCACTGAGCTACATCCCTGGCCCTTTTTATTTTTGAGACAAGTTCTTGCTGAGTCACTAAATTGCCCAAGTTAAGCTTGAACTTGGTGATCCTCCTGCCTCAGCCTCCCAGAGTGCTGGGATTTTAGCCATGCACCACTATGCCTGGTATTTCTTTAAAGACCATCACTAAGAAGAAGAGTCTTTTGGTGTTCCTGGGTTTTTGGGGGGGGGTACTGGGGATTGAACTCAGGACCTTGTGCTTTTGAAGCAGGTGGCGGTGGTGTTCCTGGTTTTTAAAAAATGGAACAATTGCCTGCTTTGCAAGTGCAAGGACCCGAGTTCGATCTCCAGTACCAAAAAAAAGAACAAAAATACAGAAAGTTTTTCTTTGGAAATACCCTGTCCCCAAACCCCACTTTTTCCAATTAAATTTTCATAACATCTAAAGTAGTGAAATTAAACCCCCCCCCCCCCACTTGGCTATCTCAACTAATTAGCAAAGCAGGTTAACCCAAGAAGAATGAACAGGGTAGGAAAAAAGAAATTTAGCAGCCTCGGGGAATGCTCACCAGGAATGGAGTTCATGTTGCATCTGGGGCCCTGAATGTGATTTGATGCCGTGGCAGAGTGGCCTAGCAACCCTGCAGCCACTGTCCACCTTTAAATGTGGCCCTGGTGGGCTGAGGATTTAGCTCAGTGATTCCACTGCCTGCCTCACAAGCACAAGGTCCCGAGTTCGACCCCTAGTACCAAAAATAAAAATAAATTTGGCCTTGGTGGTGGTGCTTGTCACTTAGGCTGTTATTTCACTGGTCTGCTGTTGTGTTTTAATGACATTTAATGTGTTCATCTCCCTCCTCCTGAGAGCTTGCAGCAGAATTACCCGTGCTTCTGCAGCCCGTGGACTGTGTTCATGCTGCTTTCCAAAATCCACTGTTATCAGTTAGGGAAAAAATCCTATCACAGGGTACCAACCTTTTTTTTTTTTTGGTACCGGGGATTGAACTCAGGTCCTTGCACTTGCGAGGCAGGCAGCAGAACGACTGAGCTAAATCCCTGGCCCCAGGGTTCCAACCTTTTAGCATGACTCTATTAACTCCTAAGAAGAGCCATAAATAATCTCCCTCTCTACATCCAAGGCTTTTTTATTTATTTATATACTTGTTTTGAGGCAGGGTCTGTCTCACTATGTAGCCCAGGCTGGCCTTGAACTCCTGGCAATCCTCCTGCCTCAGCCTCCCGACTGCTGGCATGACAGGTGTGCGCCACCATGCCTGGATGCTATTTTCCCCTCTTGCCATGGCTACTTGGGGCTTAGAACAAAATGATATTCTCAGTTTCTAGAAACATTTCTTCCTTTTCCCTTGATTCCAATTTCCTTTCTTTTATGTTTTAAAATTTTATGAGAAATATTTAAAAGATACTGGGTTCAATCCCCAGTACCCCTCCACACACACACAAGTCATATAAAAATATGGTAGTTCATAGATAAAAATCTTCTTGCGAATTCTTCTTGTGAATCATTGTGTTTTTCCTAAATCAGTAAATCAATAAGTACTTGAGCAAATGCTTTGTTATAAAAACAAGATCAGACCCAGTGTGGTGGCTGGGTCTGATCTGTAATCCCAGCGCTCAGGAGGCTGAGGCAGGAGGATTGCCAACATAGTGAGAACCTGTCTCAAAAAACCAAAAAACACTTCAAAAACAAAAACAGAATTCATATGAGTTGAAGTAGCTAGTGGTTGGCTAGAAAAGCAGATTTATTGTTGAGGCTCAAAATAGGATCTCCCAAGCGCACAGGGGCTCAGAAGCAGGTTCTCCCTGACCTTCTTTGCCCTTGTTTCTCTTGTCCCTAGGTCCTCAAGGAAGCCAGAGAAGCTAGTGCTCCTCTCCCCGTCTAAGTGGAGGAACTGGCTCTGGGGAAATTCTCTGCCCAAACCGGTCTGATCACAGAGGGACCCTGCCTGTGCCCAGGGCCTGGAAAGCCTCAGCAGGCCACTGGGTGTCCCTCAGCCTGTCACCCTTCTGTCCCGCTGCATTTCATTTCTGCCTTACCATCCACGCTTCACAGAGCCAAAGCATAAGAAGGGACAGTTTTGCTGGGTGTAGTAGCACATGCCTATAATCCCAGCACTCAGGAGGCTGAGTCAGGAGAATCACCTCGAGTTCAAGGCCAGTTTGGGCTACATAGTGAGTTCAAAGCCAATCTGAGCTACATAGTAGGACCCTCTCTCAAAAAAACCCTGAAAAATAAAACAAAAAACCTTCAACACTTAGATTTTTGCCTTATGTCCTTGGACAGAAGAAAAGAATGTGTGTCTGTCTATCTACTATCTATGTACAAGGAGTGACCAAAATATACAGTGAGTGTGTTTAAATAAAAAACTCTATTACAGTAAAAGACACATTGCCATGAACACCCCACCCCATCCCCACTTTGAGTATATGGATCCCATCCTTACCACTTTCTGAAGCATCTCCCCAAAAGTCCTCTTTCATGAGGGTCTTTATGAGGTTTGATCAAAGATAAGTTGTATGCTGTTGCTGAGTGCCATCCAAGGGAAAGGCAGGCTCATAAAAACTACCGTGTGTCTGCATCCACCTTACTCACCAGTTCTGCTGACTTCTGGCTCTTCCCCCAAATCGAAGTGACCACAGAAAGGCAAATGTTTGAGTCAATTCAGGACATCAAGGCAAGCACAGGAGCCCAACTAAAGACACTCATGAAAGAGGACTCCCAGACCTGCTTCAGAAAGAGGCAAGAACAGTGGGAGAAGTGTTTTCCAAGCAAAGCAGGACATGGGTTCATGGCAGTGTTGCCTTTTTTTTTTTTTTTTTGTACCAAGGATGGAACTCAGGACCTTGCGCTTTCGAGGCAAACGAAGCGCCACTGAGCTAAATCCCCAGCCCTGTTGTCTTTTACTGTAATAATATGACAAAAACTAAGCATTCACTGTATACCTCATATATTGAGGTCACATTGATAAAATGTCATATGTCATACTTTGATATTTGAATGAAAGGGTAGAGGTGTGGCAACATAGTGATCATGGGAAACTACTTTCTGATACTGTATAGTTGGGATCCTGGCTGCCTGGAATCCCGGCACTCTGGGAGTATGAGGCAGGAGGATCGAAAGTTCAGTGGTGACCCTACTTAGCTCTGAGTGGGATATAATTTAACAACAGAACTCATCTCATCAGGGAGCTGCTGGCTGGATCTTTATGTCTTGTGCTCTGGGAAGGGCAGAGAACTGAGTTTTGGAATGGCACTGGGACTGACTGGGAGCCCTCTGTACCTACAAAGCTGTGGAGCTTGGCCTCAGCTGGGGCTGCGCTCCTGAGGCCAGGTGACTGCCTTTGGTGCAGCGCATTTGTGCTCACTGCGTAACTTCTTGAATGGCAAATGACTCATCTCAGGTGTTTCATCAGCGCAACGGAGATTATGTGGAAATTTCGGTGAGAATTAAGGCACCCAGCCCAGCACTGTCTCCATAAACAGATCACTACTTGGAGAAACACCTCAGACCCTGGCCGAGCGCAGACATCAGATCACAGTGGGGGCTCTGACCCTGTCTAAACTGAGTCTCTTCCTGTCCCCATGGATAAAGCTATTCCCTTGGTGGGAGCTGTTTGGCCTTTGCCTCTGTGACCGTGAAGGCCAGGGCGCCCGGCCCTGCGCTGGGCAGGGAGGCTGCAAGAGGCCTGTGGAGCTTGATGCCACTGAGCAGGGCTACGCCCACCTGGTCTGCCCCCTCCTCTTCGGGAGCAAGGGGCTTCGTGCTACTGTACCTTGTCATTTTTCTATTTTATTTATTTATTTATTTATTTTGGTACTGGGGATCGAACTCGGGTCCTTGTGCTTGTGAGGCAGAGGCAGGCGGTGGAACCACTAAGCTAAATCTCCGGCCCCTTATTTATTTTTAAAAATATTTATTTTTGCTTTTTTGAGACAGGGTCTCAATATGCAGTTTAGGCTGGCCTTGAACTGTAGCCCAGGCTGGCCTCAAACTCACCTAGATCCTCCTGCCTCAGCCTCCTGAGTGCTGAGATCACAGGCCTGTGCTACCACACCTGGTTTGCACTTGCTTATTTTGGTAGAAAAAGAATTTTCCAGGATAACTTGAACATATTTCCCATTAGGCAGATTTCTGGGATTACAGGCATGTGCTGTCATGCTCAACTTCTTTTGTTTAATTTTAATTTTTATTAATTGTTTCTTGGCCTTTTGGGTAAGATCAAGTGTAGTTATTATTTTTATTAGTATCAGTTTGCAGTATATAATGATTACATTCTGTGTTAGAAGTTGGTCCATGGATATAACACATTTGAATTCTTTTTTCATCTCCTCCTCTCTCTCTCCCTCCTCCTCCTCTTGGTTCCCTTCCCTTTTGCAAAAGGACCTCCCTGTTTCCTATTATCTATCTTTATTCACTCTTTATTTATACATTGGGTTTCTCATATAAGAGAAACCTTGTGATATTTAAGCGCGTGTGTCTGATTCATGTCACCTAACGTTATGATCTCAAGGTGCATCCATTTTCCTACCAATGATCCTAGTTTATCCTTCTTTATGGCACGGTAGTGCTCCACTATATGTAAATACCACATTTTCTTTCCCCATTCATCTGTTGGTAGACATATAGACTGCTTCCAAGATTTAGGTATAACTCCAATTTCTCATAAAACCCAGGATTGTGACTTTTTACATGAAATATCCTGGTTTAAAAGGTTGGGAAATGCTTCAAAAGACATTGTGTGGGCTAAACCAAAGTCCTGTAGTTCAGAGACAGAGCACTTGCCTGGCTTGCTTGAGGCCCTGGATTTGATCCCCAGAACCACAAAAACGAAGCAACAAGAACAAAACCCCACAAGCCGTGCAGGGCTGCAATAGACCTGAAAGCTGCTGGGTCTCAGTCTCTGGTGTCTGTCCATCTGCATTAGCAGGTCACCTCACAGTCACTATTGCTTGTGCCATGCAGTAGGCACTAAACATCTACTGAAAGAATGAAGGAAGGGAAAGAAATGAAGGAAGGAAGGAAGATATTAAAGACTACAATTGCTTCTCTTTTTTTTCCTAAAAGAATTATATTGCAAAAATAGCTAGTGTTAATATTAGTGTCTGCAAGTTAATCAATTTCAGATTAAGGAGTTATAAATTATTACATTAACTGGGCATGGTGGCTCATACCTGTGATCCTAGCACTTGGGAGGCTGAGGCAGGAGGATGGCTGGGAGTTCAAGGCCAGTCTGGGCTACATAGTGAGTTCAAGGGTAGCCTGAACTACGTATTTTTTTTTTTTTTTTTAGTACCTGGGATCGAACTCAGGTCCTTGTGCTTGCGCAGCAGGTGGCAAAACCACAGAGTTAAATCCCCGGCCCTAAACTATGCAGTGAGACCCTGTCTCAAAAAGCAAAACAATGGCTGGGGATTTAGCTCAGTGGTTCCGGCGCCTGCCTCACATGCGGAAGGACCTAAGTTTGATCCCTGGTGCCAAAAAAAAGAAAAAAAGAAAAGAGCAAGACAAAACAAAAATTTTTTTTTAAAAATGAATTTTTAATATCAACCAGGAAGGAAAAACCATTTGTTACTTGTCTGTATCATTTTTATGGAAACATGGAATTATTATTTTTGTTGCTTTGATGACCAAATGTTAAAAAGAACAAAAATTTTTATAGCAGAAGCCAAATTTGCCATTTGTAAGTATTGTATTAAGTGGACTGTGGGTTGCATATTGTCAAATCAATTTTTGTTTTCTGTGAAACAGAATATAATCTCTGACCTCAAGTTTTATTGTATAATGTGCTTGGCAAATACAGAGAACTGCAGATTTCCATGGTAGTGTGATTTGTGTACTGGCCTGAACTCTGGAAGTCATTGTAGCTGTCATTTGGTGAAAAATACGAAGAAAGGGGGCTTGGGGAGCTTAGGTTTCTAGCTGAGGGAAGGGAAAAAACCCTCAAATGCTAGATTATTTAGAGACTGTTAAATTGAAGTGGCTATTTTTGCCATATTTGTAAGTTTAAGGATTCCTGGAGATTTGTTTTTGGGGACGCAAAATATGCATCTGTAAAGAGTGGTCCGCTGCTAAGATTATTGACTTTCAAAACTGAAGAGCAACAGTGTCCCTTCTAGATGCTTCTGGTGTCCCCTGCACCGAATTTAAGGGCTGGGGCCCCAAAAGTAAGCATGGGAGGCATCTCTGCTCCAGGAAGTCACAGCCCACTGGGGGGCCAAGGGCAACAATTAGGGAAGGACAAAGACCCGGTGACTAAGGGCTAAGCCTGTGTTAGAGGCAGTAGGTGTAACCAGAAGTCAGGGGGAAAATCCCATCTCCCTTAAAAACTAGTTGCTCCCTTTCAAAGATGCACTGTTAGGATTTGGAGGGGAAACAGTATCCATGGCTACCTCGGCCTCGCTGCTTTTGCGAATATGGTATGTTAATTTCTCTCTTGGGTTCTTCCCCCCCCCAAAGTTCTTTGTTTACCATAAATTTACATATTTAAAATATTTTTCCTTAACTCTCACATTTAACCAGTCATCAGGTCTGATTTTTTTTTTTCGTATTCAGATTGAGTATCCTTCCCAGCACTCTGGGGGACTAAGGCAGGAGGATCAAATTCCAGCCCAGCCGGAGCAGCTTGGTGACTTTGTGAGACCAGGTCTCAAAATTTTAAAAAGGCTGGGCCAGGGATTTAGCTCAGTGGTTCTGCTGCCTGCCCGGAAAGCGCAAGGTCCCAAATTGAATCCCTGATACCAAAAAAAATTAATAATAATAAATAAGGGCTGAGGAAATAGCTCAGTGCAAATGCCCTGGCCTTAACTCCCACTATTGAAAAAAAAAATACGTGTTCTTATTGATAATACCCTGGTTGGGGACTTTTAACTTCATGGATAGATTTGGATTGGTCTACGTACACTCAGTAAGTGACAAGAGCAGGAAGAGAACCAAAGTCCTGGGCTCCGTGTCTGACCCCACATGGTGGTGTCCACCATCAGCAATCTTGAATAGGCTCTATGGATTGGTGAAAGAAATCATAGTGCATCTTTAAGGTGGAGTACTATGGAGCCGTTGTAGATGATCATTCATACATATACTTATTGTTTGGGAGTTGTTCATCTCTCTGTTTTGTTTTGATATAGGTCTTGCTATGTTGCCCAATCTGGCTTTGAACTTAGAATCTTCCTGTCTTAGCCTCTTGAGTAGCTGGGATTACAGACATATACTGTTGTGCTCTCACTGGAGGGTCTTTTTTTTCCGGTACCGGGGCTCGAACTCAGGTCCTTGAGCTTGTGCAGCAGGTAGCAAAACCACTGAGCTAAATCCCCAGCCCTGGAGGTTTTTTTTTTTAAATTCTGTCTTGCTATGTAGTCTAGGCTGGCCTTGAGATCTTCCTGCTTCAGCCTCCCTCCCTCCCTTCCCTTTTTCCTTCCCTCCCTCTTTTTTTTTCTTTTTTTTTTTTTTTTAACAAGGCCTTCTTTGTTGTCCAGACTGGCATCAAAGTCCTAGACTGAAACAATCCTCCTGCTTCAGCCTCTGGAATAGCTGCCACCCCAGCCACATGCCATTGCTCTGGCTCAAGTTGGTATTTTTCCATTTGTTAGTCTGGTATCTGTGAAGTTAAAAGGAGCAATGCACAAGTGTACTTGTGCCCTGGCCCCAGCTGCAGGTTTGGATTTTGAGTCTGAAATGGTGCAAAGCGAAAGTGAGTTTCCTTTCAGAAGAAAGCCACTTGGAGGACTGGGGGCCCCGTGGCTGGGTGACCGCTAAGTACGGGGCAGCCGTCCTGATTTATGGAGTAACAGGTCCCGGGCGGGGCTGTCTCCTCCCTCCCAGGAGGCTGTTTCTGACTGGGGTCAGCTCATTGCTGGGGGTCTGTGAGGAACGTCTCGGCCAGGTTGTGCAGTCTCATTTTTGCCTGCCCTTTGGGAATAGTTCATACAAAGAGGAAGTTAGCTAATTTTCCAGTACATCTGGCCTTCACGCTCACCAGACAGTCTAGGTTAGTTTCCTCCCGTTTCTAAGGGGGTCCCCACATTATCCCTCCCAGTTGGGGTCCTATCCCTACAGATAGGATCAAAACTGGCACTCCACGGGCAGAGAACCAAGTCTAGACCCGTATCTCCCCAGGTACTAAACTGAAATCAAAATGGATCAGATCTAAATGTTAAACCAGAAACACTCGATCTGCCGGAGATAAAATAAGTAAAGTTCTTGAAGTCTAGGGGTTCACAAGGACTTTCTGAACAGCACCCTAGTGGCACAAGACACAGCATCAAGAATTAACAAATGGGATCATAGTAAATTTAAAAGCTTCTGCCCAGCAAAGAAAACAACCAACAGGGTGGGAAAAAGTTTTTGCCAACTATTTGTTTTGTTTTTTGTCTTTTTTTTGGTACCAGGAATTGAACTTGGGTCCTTGAGCTTGCGAGGCAGGCAGCGCAATTTGCCAACTATTTGTTTGACAGAGGACTAATATGTAGAATATATAAAGAACTCAAAAATAAATTAGATCCCCCCCAAATAAAAGACCCAATCAAAAAATGGACAAGTGAAATAGACAGTTCTCAGAAGAAGTATAAATGGGCAATAAACACATGAAGAAATGCTCAACATCTCTGACCATCAGAGAAATGCAAATTACAGTAACACTGAGATTCCACCTCACCCCAGAAAGAAGGGCCATCATCAAGACATCAACCAATAACAAATGCTGGCGAGGTGGTGGGGGAAAAGGAACCTTTTCCACTGTTGGTGGAGATGTGAACTAGGACAACTGCTAGGGAAATCAGTATGGAGATTCCTCAAAAAACTAAAAATAGGGCCGGGGATTTAGCTCAGTGGTTCCAGCTCCTGCCTTGCAAGCATAAGGTCCCGAGTTTGATCCCCGGTACCAAAAAAAAACACAAAAAAACCCTCTAAAAATAGTTATTCTGTTACTCTGTCACAGTGATGAAGGGCTAAGAGACTTACTTACGCCGCACTCTTGGAAGTTGGCTGGGTCTCTGACAGCCTCCCTGGCCTCCTAAACTTTAGAGGTTTCAGAGGAGTTTTGCTCTCTCCGGATCTTGGAGAAATCTAAAAAGCCAGGGGACAAAGGTGGCAACTGGGAATCTGTGCTCCAATTGCCTAGGCCAATTGGCCTGCACTCTAATCTGGATAAGGACCCCGAAAGAGGTCTCCTTAGGGCCTCACCCTGGGCTGGGGGCCCAAGGCCCTGTACACATGCGAGGGTAAAATGGGCACAGGTCAGAGCAGAGTCTTTTGAGGATTCCTGACATAGACTCCCCAAAGCACAGTCAACACAAATCTTGTTGGTGAAGTACTCATGGAGATTGATTTATGTATGTATATGTGTATGGATTGATTGATTGGAGACAAGGTCTTGCTGTGTAGTTCAGGCTGGTCCTGAACTCTCTATGTATCCGTGGTTGGCCTTGAACTCACAGCAATCCTCCTGCCTCAGCCTCCCAAGGATAATAGGTGTGCACCCCCCAGCCCAACTGTTAGGCTTTAAACAACTACATAGAATGTGTTGACTTTGTTTGGATCCTGGTTTGAATAAACAAATCATAACATGTAATTTTTGAGCAAAATCAGGACATTTGATTTTGGATTGGATATCAGATGATAGTAGTTTTTTTTCTTTAGTGGAGCTACTTTTACTATGGTTACATACAGAAATGTCCTCTTTTTTTTTTTTTTTTTTGGTACCGGGGATCGAACTCGGATCCTTGCACTTGCAAGGCAGGCCGCAGAACCACTGCTAAATCCCCAGCCCAATGTCCTCATTTTTCAAAGGTGCATAGAGGCATGATACATAGGATTTGCTTGAAAATGTTAAAATATTACTGAAAAAAATACAGGAAAAGAATGCAAAAAGGAGTACATGAAACAAGGTTGGTGAAATGACTATCCTCAAATCTGAATCCTTGAATATTATCTCTATTTGTAATCTTTCACAAGAAAAGGTTTTAAATAATATTTATTTATTTTTCTATTTCTTTATAGTTTTCTTTGGAGACATGGTCTTACTGTGTAGACCAGGCTGGCCTTGAACTCACAGCGATTTTCCTGCCTCAGGCTCTTGAGTGCTGGGATGGCAGGCATGTGCCACCACACCCTGCTAAAATGACATTTAGAGGGCTGGGGATTTAGCTCAGTGGTTCCTCCACCTGCCTCTCAAGCGAAAGGTCTGAGTTTGATCACTGGTACCAACACAAAACAAAAAAAAAACAAGCTTGAAATGATATTTAGAGACCTGCAAATTAGGTAGCAATGCTACAGCTGAAAAGATCTGACCATGGGTGCGATAAATGAAAATGGGAACATGGGCAAAAGGAGAAGGGCAAGTTTTTAGGCAAAACAGCAAATGAAATACAGATGCTGACTTCAGCTGAGAAAGAGCCATGTTAAGCACAGTGATAATTCGTAGAAACAAAGCGAGAATAATGATTTAACAACAAAAATAATAGCTATTGTTTACAATAAACAAGCCTTAGTGCTCTTGCTGCTGCCTCCCGGGCATCCCTCTCTTCCCCTCCCGATGGAACCCAGTACTTTCAAGTGCTCTCCACTGTGCTTTATCCTCAGCCCTTTTACTTTTTTGTTTTCGGACAGTGTCTCACTAAGTTGCCCGGGCTGGCCTCAAACTTGCCACCCTCTGCCTCAGCCTCCTGAGTCACTGAGACAACAGGCACATATGTCTTCAGTAACTTCCCCAAGCTTCCACGCCTGCGAAATAAGAGCCAGGATTCTTCTCCTGCCCAGAGGCCATACTTTTTTACCTTCAGAAACCTTGGCGTAGAAAAAGAAATTTTTTGAATGTACAAAGCTAGCGATTTTGAGCAAAGAGCTTTTTGTTCAGTGATTTAGCGATGTAATTTACATTACATTTAAAAGTGAAAATATGCCTGCCTGCCAACTCTTGCACATGTAGTTTCTGGACATTTGCAGGACGGCTGTGCACCAGTTCTCCTCCAGCGGCGATTTATTTCTCCCAGGTGGGAAATACATCCTTTCTTACCTGGTGGAGAGGGCCAGCCAGCCTGACCCTGGCCTGAGCATTCTACCACTGAGCTGCCAGCCTTTTTATTATTATTATTATTATTATTATTATTATTATTGTTTTGTACCTGGGATTGAACTCAGGACCTTGCACTTGCGTATTATTATCATTATATTTTTTATTTTGAGACAGGGTTTTTTGATCAATTGCCCAGGCTGGCCTCAAATTTGGCCATCCTCCTGCCTCAGCCTTCTGAGGAGCTGGTATTACAGTCATGCACCATCGCATCCGGCAGAACTGGAACACTTTACTCCATGTAATTCTTGGGGGCTCACCAGCAGGCTCCCTGCACACAGAGTTTCCGCTAGAAATGGAGCAAGGGCGCACTGTCTGAGGGACAAGGAACCAAAGCTAGGGCACTACAAAGTGAAGGGCTGGAGCAGACCGCTGGGACCCCTCCCCAGGGGTGGAGGTGGGGCACCTGGAGGAAGGGGGAGGGAGAAGGGGGAGGTCAGAGTCTTGCGCAGGCGCATAGCTGTTAGCTTCTTTGGGGAGTTAATGTGCTCTGTGGGGGGCTTTGAGCTCCTGATGTCAAAGGTTCATGGCCCAAGGAGTATCTGAACAGAACCCCAGCTACCTAAGAAATAACACCAAGAATCAGCACATGGGATCACAGCAAATTAAACAGCAAAGGAAGCAACCAGCAGGGTGAGGAAGACCTGCAGAATAGGAAACAAATTTTGCCAGCCACTCCTTAGAGGACGGATGTCTAGAATATAAAAAGAACTGAAAAAAAAAAAATTAGACCTCCCCCAAATAAAAGACTCAATCAAAAAATAGGCAAATAAAAAAAGAACCCTGAGTCAAAATTTTAGGCCAAGGATTTAGCTCAGTGGTTCCGCTGCCTGCCTTGAAAGCGCAAGGACCCGAGTTCGATCCCTGGTACCCAAAAAAAAAAAGAACCCTGAGAAAATAGGCAAATGAGGGCCAGGGATTTAGCTCAGTGGTGCCACCCCCTGCCTTGCAAGCACAAGGTCCCGAGTTCGATCGCTGGTGCCAAAAAAAAAAAAAGAAAGAAAGAAAGAAAAAAAAGAAAAAGACAAAGAAAAAGGTAAATGAAACAGACACTTCTCAGAAGAAGTTCAAATGGCCAGTAAATATGTGAAGAAATATTAATCATTGCTGGCCATTAGAGAAATGCAAATTACAACACTGAGATTCTACCTCATTCCAGAAAGAATGGCTATCAACAAAAATCAACCAGTAACGAATGCTGATGAGGCTGTGGCAAAAAAGGGACCTTCTCCACTGCTGGTGGGAGTGTAGACTGGTGCAACCGCTGTGGAAATCATTGTGGAGATTCCTCAAAAAACTGAAACTAGAAATTTCCTTTGATCTAGCTATTGCCCCGTCTAGGTATCTTCCTGAAAGAGTGAAAGACATCATACACAGTGATCCACACACACCCATCCTTATAGCAACACAACTCATAATAGCTAAATCTTGGAAGCAGCCTAGATGTCCATCAGCAGATGAATAGGTAAAGAAAGTGTGGTATTTACACACCGGGAAGTACTATTCTGCCATAAAGATAAACGAGTCATTTGTAGAAAATTGATGCACCTTGAGACCATAATATGAGTTGTGCTGCTATAAATATGGGTATGCGTGGCTCACTGTAATATGATGAAAAGCTGGTTTCAAACCATCCTTGAGAGGATTCTGGAGGTGTTTGTTGAACTTCTTTTTTTTTTTTTGGTACCAGGGATCTAACTCAGGACCTTCCGCTTGCAAGGCAGGTGGCGGAACCACGGAGCTAAGTCCCTGGCCCATTTGCTGAACATTCTGTTAATTGAGGAATTTACATCTGAGTGTGTTCAGGTCTTAGCCAATTTTGAAGTTAACATTTTTATTATTTTTATCCAGGGGAACAGAATAGTTGTAGAAATAAGCTGCAGTGGAGAACAGCAAAGACTAGAGATGAAATCTACTAGGAAAGGAGGAGCAGCCCACTGATCAGCTCTCTGCTCTCCTCACATTTTCTGTCCACTGCACTTGTGTGACCTCACAGCTAACAGAGCTCTTCTACACAGAAAAATAGCAAATTGCCGGGGTGGTGGTGCACACCTGTGATCCCAGCACTTGGGAGGCTGAGGCAGGAGGATCGCTTGGGCATACAGTGAGTTCAAGGCCAGCCTGAGCTACTTTGCAAGACCGTGCCTCAGAACAAACAAACAAACAAACGAAAAGCCTGGTGATGAGGCTCAGTGATAGAGCACCCCTGAGCTTAACAACCCCAGTACTAAAATTACAAACAACCACCACCAAGACAGGGCTAGTCACGTTGACAGGAGAGAAACTAAGTGCTCCCAGCCGGCTGATGCCACAGGTCTCACCAGGCAGCCTTTGGACTATGAGTAGTGCAGGTGTAGAAAGAGAAGAATGAAAATGCAAACAAGGACTGTGGAAGGTAGAGGAAGAGTACAGGTTCCACCCGAACAGCTCCTGGCGAAGGGGAGTCTGGTTCGGGACAGAGGTGTGCATGGCCGGGCTGCAGGTAGTAACTGAAACACGCAACCGTGGCTTTCAGGGCCCTTAGCCCCACAGTCTCTGCACCATTGTGTGTGACACATCACTGTCACAGCAGGAGCCACTTGTTAGCCCCGGATGGTTCTGGAACTGCCGAGGAAAGCAGAGGACACCCCGTGCAGGGAAGGGGAAACACAGTCTGCCTAAGTCTCTATGTTTCTAAGTTTCCCAGGCTGAGTTTGAACTTGTGATCCTCCTGCCTCAGCCTCCCAGAGGGCTGAGGTTACAGGTGCACACCACCCTGCCCAGCTTTCTTTTCTTTTGCAGTGCTGGGAATTGAACCCAGGCCCTCATGTGTACTGGGCAAGTGCTCTACCACTGAGCTACACCCCCAGATCTAGATCTTGCTTTTGCAGAAGTCATAAATATTTCCCGCATAGCCACGAACAACAGCATTTAATCAAAATAATCCTTTACCCAGCTGACACAGAATTTATGGAAGGGGTGAATTCCCATAGAAACGGTTGCTACTCAAATCCAGAGAACAAGTGCTCATTATATTGTTACAATCCCATTGAACAGCAAGAAGAGAATCTGAGGTCAGGAAGGGTAAGGGACTTGGCCAAGGTCACACAGCTGCTTTGCAAAAGCCCTGGTCTGCCCAGTTTCTAAGCTGCAGCTCTGGCTGCCTTGTGCTGTGAACTACACTTGGACGTTTCTAGGGGGAACAGTTAATACTTTTAAATATAAACCTAAAATGGAGGAGTTCTCCCTTACCACAAAACCCTGATATAGTCATATAGTCCTCTCCCTTGAATAAAGTCTGCCTTTACTATCTATTTATTTACTGTACTGTGGATTGAATCCAGCACCTTCACATTGAGCTACATGCTCAGTACTTTTAAAATTTTTTTTTTCTTTTTTTTTTTTTTGGTACCGGGGATCAAACTTGGGACCTTGTACTTGCAAGGCAGGCAACGGAACCACTGAGCTAAATCCCAGCACTTAATTTTTTATTTTGAGACAGGGTCTTGTTAAGTCAGTATGTAGCCTAGGGTGGGCTTGAACTTGCAATCCACCCAACTCAGCCTCCCAAGTAGCTACCCAGTTTGCCTTTATTCTTCTACAACAACAACAACAACAACAACAACAACAACAACAACAACGAGAGACCTGCTGAAATTTTGTTCACACTGCTTCTACCTAGGTGTTCCTGGTTTCCTGGGCTCTGAATCCTCTTCCTACAACTGAAGCAGCCTCCTTGCTCTGGCCCCAGTCTCTATACTCACAAACTTCCGGATTTCAGAACACTGGATTTGGGATGCTACCTGGTACCAGGTCTGTGCAAATGTTACAAAATCTGAAAATCTGCAACACTTTCTATCTGAAGCGTTTGGGATAGGGGAATCTAACTTGTACTGTCTGCAGCGGCTGTGAGCTCAGTGAGAACATCCCCCCAAAATAATTAAAAATGTCTGAGGGGTTCTTGGTTATCATTGAAAACACAGGTGGAATATGATACAGGATGCCACTTTTATTTTTATTTTTTGAGGTACCAGGGATCAAACTCAGGACCTTGTGCTTGCAAGGCAGGTTCAGTGCCACTGAGCTAAATCCCAGGCCCTGTCACTTTTATTTTTCTTTTTTTTTTTGGTACCAGGGGCTCAAACTCAGGTCCTTGTGCTTTTGCAGCAGGCGGAGAAACCACTGAGCTAAATCCCCCACCCTGTGTCACATTTTTATATTCCTACAAAACCCAGCCCAGACTAAATTTTTATTTTTTTTGAGACAGGGTCTTGCTATACAGCTCAGGCTGGCCTTGAACTCAGGCAATTCTCCTGCCTCAGCCTCCTGTGTACTGGGATTACAGGCATGTGTCGCTATGCCTGGGTGTGCTTGGGAATATTAAAACACAAGTTGTTTTGTTTTTGCAGTGCTGGGGATTGAACCCAGGCCCTTGCACTTGCTAGGAAAGTGACTAACACTGGGCTACATCCCCAGTCCCAAAATAATATTTTGATTCAACATTCACCTTTTTTGTGTGAGCTTGTGGTTGAAGCCAGGGCCTTGTGCACCCTAAGCATGCACTGGATCACCGGCCCGGGGTGTTTCCATTACCTCCACCTCCACTTCTTTCTTCACCAGGCTGGGGGTCCTGCCTGCGTGTGGCTGAGGTGGCGCCCACCATTCCTAAGGTCTGGGGGGTGGGTGTGTGTGTGCTGCTTCGGGGCTGATGCTGCCCTGGGAACTGACACCTCATTGTACCATCAGCCAGACCCCAGCCACAGGCAGGGATCCCTCGGCAGTGCGGGGTGCAGTGATAATCCCGGAGTCCCACCTCCCAGGTCAGGTTCCAGTAAGAGGAGAGGCTGCCACACCCTTGGATCTGGGCTGCTCTGTGACTTGCTCTAACAGAATAAGTGAAGGTGACCTTGTGTACCCTTGGAAAGGGTCTTGTCATTTTCTTAAAACATGGCTATTAAACTGGGCATGGTGCTGCCCACCTTTAAGCCCAGCGCCCTGGAGGCTGAGGCAGGAAGATTGCCTGGGCTACATAATAGGTTCAAGGACAGCCTGAATTACATAACAAGACTCTGTCTCAAAAAACAAAAGAAAAGAAAAGAAAAGAAAATACAAGAAAATACTACTAGATGAGTGATAACCTTGAATAATATTGTTCTCCATGTAAGAAGGTTCTATTTTTTTTCCGTGGTCTAGTCACTTGATAGAGATGAGTGAAATCCACCACTAGTGTAACTTCAGAAAATGGCTTCTTCACATAAACCCTGTATTCTTTTGTTTCAGGGGATGAATAAAGTCATAAATCATCAAATAAAAATGAAATGCATTTAAATCTCATTTACTAGAATGCCTGTAAATTTGCCATCAAACTATTAGGAAATGACATAATTACAGTAGTGGTGAAACAAAACAAATACACGTATTATTCAGATGATTAGGAGATTATGAAAAACAACTTTAAAATACAGGTGACCATTTTTTTTTTTTTTGGTACCGGGGATCGAACTCGGGTCCTTGTGCTTGTGCAGCAAGCAGTGAAACCACTGAGCTAAATCTCCGGCCCCTAGGTGACCATTTTAAAAAGAAAAAAAATCAATCTCTTCTCCAGAGTTAGACAGTTGTTGTTAATGTTTTTAATATGTTGCTCTTGACTGTTTTTTGCCCCTCCCAGTAGTAGGGATTGAACCCAGGACTTTTGCACTGACCTACTCCCCCAGCCTTTTTTTACTTTGAAACAGGATCTCACTGTGTCACTAAATTGCCTGGGCTGGGCTGGGATTTTTGATCTTCCTGCCTCTTGTAATGCTGGGATTACATAAGCATGTACCACCATGCCCTGTTGCCCTTGATTTAAGTACACACATTCACTTTGAGGAGCATGCTCAAAAAAGTGGAACAGGGGCCGGGATTTAGCTCAGTGGTTCCGCCGCCTGCCTTGCAAGCATAAAGTCCCAAGTTCAATCCCCCGTACCAAAAAAAAAACACATACAAAAAAGTGGAACAGATGCTTCCCCTCCCCTCCAACATGTATTTTACTCCAATTATTAGGTTCAAAGTCACCAAGAGGGAAACTGTCTATTTCATTGTGGAAACATAATTTTTGTGGTAGTTGACTGCTCACACTTTGAGGGAAGATGGTAAAATATGATCCACAGGACCAGCATATTTAGCTGTCTGGGTTTTATCATTCTATGGATGGAGCTGGCACCTTGTCTTACTTTTCCTGTTGCTGAGAAAAATACCCAACACCCAAAGTTAAAGGAGGAAAGGTTCATTTCAGCTCAGCCTATAGAGGTTTCATTCTGTGGTTGGCTGACTCCAAGGCAGGGTGGCATGGCAGAGGGACATTGCAGAGGAGAAACAGTCCATGGCAGGGTAGGCAGAAGGCAGCAAGCAGCAGCAGCCTGCCTTTCCCTTTTATCCCACGCAGGCTACCAGCCTTTTGGGTGGTGCCTCCCAGAACTATGTTAAAGCCAAATAATGGACTAATTTAGTACCACACACCCTTAGTCCCAGTATCATACACCCTAGATCCAGCCAGGTCTGAAATGAGTGCTTGAGGCTTTGGGAAGACATCTAGATACAAGCCATAGCACACCCCAAGAATCAGCTCAGTTCTTTTAAGGGGATACACACCTGTTGGTAGAGTTCAATCAACTGTGTTTTCCTGCTTCCAACTCCAGACCACATGGCTGCGTCCTAGGAGAAGGGAAGACTCTGCCAAAGCGTCCCCCTGCCTCTGCCTGACTCACATGACTCTAAGGCTCTCACCATTTATTGGAATCCAAAATGCACTGGAGAAAATGAGTGAGTGGCTTTCACAGACAGATGGCTTTCATTAAGTGCAGCTATTAATCTTGTCCTGATTACACACTGGAATATGTTAGATTGCAGTGTTTCCTTAATCCATCGATGAACTATCACCTCAGAATATGTCACTGAGGGGAAATAATTGTCAAGGTGTTAATAAAAACCATCGTACAGACCAGCAGCCCCTTCCCCTGGACTTAGGCAAATGAGGACGGAGAAGAGAGGAGGGGCTCGGTAACATCAGATTGTCCTATGTCTTTGGAGCATGTTTTGGGATCATGAAACAGATGTACAAAGCTGTGTAAATGGCCTGTTGAATTATAAAAGTTCTTCTAATTAAGCACTTCATCAAGAAAGACTGAGTTTTATAAGAGCAGCATGGGGTTGGGGCTGGGTTTTTACCTCAGTGGCAGAATGCTTGCTTAATATGCACGAAGCCCTGGGTTTGATCCTGTGTGTGTGTGTGCACACGAAAGCATTAAAGGGTAATTTTTTTTTGAGACAGAGTCTCTGTGGCTTGTTTCTGACTCCTGAGCCCTAGGAATCCTCCTGTGTCAGTCTCCCAAGTAGCTGGGACTACAGGTACTTATCACTGCACCTGGCTCAGGATAATTCATTTAACAAATGGGATTCATCATACAAAATTTTAAAGGGGTAGTCATCCAGTAAATTCAGCATAACATTTAGGTTTTAAAATTCTGTCTGTAGCATTTTTTTTTTTTTTTTTGGTACCAGGGATTGAACTCGGGTCCTTGTGTTTGTGCAGCAGGCGGTGAAACCACTGAGCTAAATCCCCAGCCCCTCAGAGCATATCTTAAGTATAAAGTAAAATAAACTAATGTGACAGAGTATAAAAGCCTTAAGTGAAGAAAATAATGGCATCAGAAGCCCATTTCCTCTATTTTGTTCACAGGACCTTTTACATGTGGCTTAACAAATAAGAATTTCTTTTTTACTTTTTTGGAGACAGGATCTTGCTATGTAGTTCAGACTGAACTTGAACTCACTATATAGACGAGGCTGGCCTTGAACTTGTGGCTATCCCCGTGTCAGCCTCCTGAGGGCTGGCTGGGATTACAGCCATGTGTTACCATACTCGGCTGGGACTAAGTTTTCTTATCAATGAAGTGGAAGCTCATTCACGGTTCTCCACACAGCATGCTCAGGGAGAGGCTTTAGGTGAAGTAAAAATTCAGTGTTTGTAGCAATGGCTACATTATTCTCCACAGCAAAAACAAAGACTAGAATTCAATGTTTCTGACCCCCGTTGGGGTCCTTTCCCTGCACAAACATAAGCAGAGATCGTACTGAAATATTCCTTGTGGCCCAACCAGCTGAAGAGAACAAGCTCACAAACCAAGATGGCAGCATGGCGGCCTCGGCAGGATAACCCCGGATGTAATCCCAGACCACGAAGCGCTGTGCCTCTCAGTGTCCTGGGAAGGGAGGTGTGGCTACCTTTATATTAGTGTAGAGAGGCATTAATGACTAGAAGGAGGAGAGTAGGAATTACTTGTGGGGCTGTCGCTGGCTGTGACACCTCCAATAAACCACACCGCGACGTCTCTCTTAGCTCACATTTCCTCACACTTAATACGCAGACGTTGTGCTAAGTTGTTATGAGGATCAGCAAGGATCAGCCATGTCAAAGCCCTCTGAAGAAGGGTGAGCTATTATCCACACACAGGAGCTTTGGTATATACCTAAACCTTCCAGAAAACTGGTTCCAGGGGAAATCAGCTAAGATCTACATCTCTTCTGTTTTCTGATAGCATTTCAATCTAAACCCATCTAGGAGATTGAAAATGTTTCTCTGCACCTCTTTATTTTTACATTGGCAGAGTCAATAAAAGTGAAAGGCTTCCTGTAATTCTCTTCAAAAATTAGAATTAACTTCTTTCTACTAACAAATAATTAATTTTTGATTGTTTGCTTTTTTGAGACAGGGTCTCCCTATGTCGTTCAGGCTGGCCTTGAACTCACTATGTAGCCCAGGCTGGCCTCAAACTTTTGGCGATCCTCCTGCCCAGCCTCCTGAGTGATGGGATTACAGGTGTGCACCCCGCCCTCTGAATGAGCTTCTCACACTCAGCATTTGCTCACCGTGTGACCATGTCGGCCCAGTGTGATGCAAGTGAAGCCAGTCTTTGCTGGATGTGGCTCACAGCGGAGATATTTCAGCTTCCCGAGCAGTGAGCCTCGATGAACCTCATAAGGGTGCAGTGCAAAGGATTTTGTTACAGCGACAGAAAACAGATGAAGATGAGCTCTGTGAGCTGGGAGATCCTCAGGGGGTGGAATCAGTATCTGTCTGTCTGTCTCTGTCAGTACTACATGGTGGTGTTTCTATAGTGAAGACAGACTCAACTGGGATAAAAGTATGTAGAGGAATACTCCAGGGCCCGGCGTGGTGACACACGCCTGTAATCCCAGCACTCAGGAGGCTGAGGCAGGAGGATCTCTGTGAGCTTGAGGCCAGCCTGGCTACATAGTGAGTTAGAGGTCAGTCTGAACTATATGGCGAGACCCTGTCTTAAACAAAAAAGAAAGACAGTATTCTAGGGCTAGACAGCTAGCTCAGTGGAAGAACTCTTGCTTACATGTGCAAAGCCCTGAGTTTGATCCCAACAGTGCAAAAAAAAAAAAAGAATACTTCAAAAGGAATCCTAACTGGAAGACTGTTTTGTTTGGAGACCAGTGGAATCGCATTGTATTTTTGATAGGAACAGTAGGGATAACTGTCTTATTTTTCTCCAACCCTGATGGGCATCTGTTCCTCTCACAGTTCGTCATCTCCAACAAGAGGAAGCTAATCCCAGGACATGCTCACCTAGTCTTACTGTTTTGATTCTGGTGGGTTAAAATGGAAGGAAAACTGGGTGTGGTTTAGCCTGGAACTCAGGTGATTCTCCTGCCTCAGCCTCCTGAGTGCTGGGATTACAGATGTGTGCCATTACGCCCATTTTAAACTCTCCATTTTTATCTGTTTATCAGCTCATTGGGCAACTATTTAGATGTTTATGTCATGCCAATCACTGTGCTCAGGGGGAAGCCCACAGAAAATAAGGCAGGCATGCTAACCCTGGGTGTCACCTCTTCCAGAGGATTTCCCTTTGCCAAAAGCAGGTCCTGCCTGATACCTTACACCCCAAGGCCGGTGGACGAGTGAGATTCCACCAGTTCCTTATGCCTGCTGCAGTCGTCTCAGCGTTTGAGTCTCCCCGCAAATTCATGTGTGGGCAATGGTGAGAGAGCTCGGAGCCTCTGAGAAGTCAAGAGGCCATAAGGGTGGGGTCCACATAAATGGGATTAGTGCCCTAAGAAAAGATATTGTTAGGTACTTCAGAGCCCCCACGGAGCAAGCCCCCTCCTCTCCTTTCCCCTTGCCCCACTCTGGCCACAGGGAACAGGAAACTTTCGCATAACTAAGGCATGACCTCCCTTTGTTAGTGACTTTCTGCCCCACTGGTTTCGTGGTCAGATGTTCCAGTAAGACAGGGGCTTCCCGAAAACGGTTGCTCCATTCCCCCGACTGAAACCTATTGCTACATACCCCAGCCCCAATTACCCACCCCTACCAATGGACTAGTGTTCTCCCACCCGCAAAATCCCATATAAGCCTCCAGCTCAACCCATGCAGTTGCTGGTCTCCATTCTGTGAGTCAGTCCGGCAGGCTGCAGACTGCCACCCCAGTAAAGCTTGCTGCTTGAATGCTCGTGTGTGCCCCCTTCTTCGGCGACCCTTTCAGATATCACCATGTGTGGGCACAGAATAAGGTGCTGTTTGTGAACCAGGAAGTGGGCCCTCAGACACCAAATCTGTTGGTTCTTTGATTTTAGACTTCACAGCCTTTAAAATGGAGGGCAAGAGCCATGTGTGGTGGCACATGCCTGTAATCCCAGCACTCGGGACGCTGAGGCAGGAGGATTGCCACGAGTTCCAGGACAGCCTGGGCTACATAGTGGGTTCAAGACCCATCTGGACTACAAAGTGAGACTGTCTCAGAAAACTAAAAAACAAAACAACAATAAAACAAAAAACGGAGGGCAATAAATTTCTGTTAATCACCGGGGTGCGGTGGTGCACACCTGTAACCCCAGCACTCCTGAGGCTGAGGCAGGAGTATCACTGTGAATTCGAGGCCAGCCTGGGTTACACAGTGACCTCAAGGCCAGCCTGCATAGCGAGACCCTGTCTCAAAAGAAAAAAAAAAAAAATTTGTTGTTTTAGATTGCCCAGAGATGTAGCACTTCAAAAAAGCATCTTCCGTAAAGGTTTCAAACTGTAATTAATAGTTTTTGTGATCAGGATGGTTTAGTTTTAGAGATCAGGACGTTCTCATCAGGGAGACTATACCATTGTAGGAACCTCTTCTGCTCTGCAGTCCAGGCTTTCTTAGCTTGGGGGGCTGGGGGGGGGGAGTAGCCACGTGACTGCGCAAAGCATGCTGGGGACAGGCGGGAAGCCCTTTCTGCCCATGCGCACGTGTGTGGAGCCGGGCGCTGGACTATGACGTCACGCGTCCCCACGTCTATATTTCAGCAATGGGCGGGGCTCCAAGTGTCCACGCTCTGAGGAGAGTTGGCGACAGGTCCTAGGCCGTGAGTTAAGTAAGTATTTGTTTCAAGAAGGGATTTCGGAATAAACTATCTCCGTCATAATCTTGGGAGTTACTGCAATTCTAAGACAAATCAACAGTTTCCTTGTACCAGACATGTTCCTTAGAGCACTGAATAGAAGAAATGAAAGGAAACAGAACCCGCTGTAGAAGCCTGACCTCTGGGCCTTTCCCCCCAGCAGCGCACGTGGATCCACTCGCTGAGGCCCAGCGGGGTTGGCCGGGCCAGGTCTCTGCCTGTCACTTGTCTATGTCCCTCCTTGTCCCAGATCCCGCCCAGCCCAGCAAGGGGGCCCGCCTGTTCGTCCTGTCTAAGCAGTGCGCTTTTTAAATCCTTTTTTAAATTGAGTACGAGGTGAGGCTAAGACAGGAACATCTGATCCAAGTTTCAGCAAAGAGTCTTTCTTGGCGCAGACTGCCCAAGTTATTTTAGTCTGGGACCCAGAGGCTGTTTCTGAACCTCGGGCCTGGAACAGGACACGCAAGGCTAATGAGTTCTGGGCTTCTTAGTGGTAAAGTAGGAGTTTCTGTCCCATAATGGCCGGCAGGCTGCGAGGACAGGCTGGATTCCCATTTTTCAGTTCTCTGGTTTCCCTTGCCCAGGAATCTGGCATTGCAGGGTCTACGCTGTTTTCTACACCAGCAGCTTTGCGGTGCCGTTTGCCCTAGCAAGTGTGGTTGCCCTTTTCCCTGGCCAGGAGTCGTCTTGTGCCTTTAAAAAAATTTTGTTTGATGCATAACAAGTGCTCATTAAATGTTTTGGTACTGTTGTTCATCCTGATGGTGTGCCCTGCACAACAAACACTATATTTTCTGGCCATGTTGATTATTGAATTAGTTGGGATTGAATTAGGGGTATTGGGACCTCTATCTAACCAAACAGTTAAAAAAGCAATTTCTAGAGTTTTAATCCTTTCCTCTGAACTTCTGGGGCCCTCGATGCACTCATAAGTTTTGGTTGTTTTTTGAAACAGGGGTTCACTATGGAGTTCAAACTGACCTTGAACTCACCATGTCACCCAGCCTGGCTTTGAGCTCAAAGTGATCCTTTTGCCTCCACCTCCTAAATGCTGAGATAACAGGCCTACACTATCATGTCCCACTTGCACTCACACTTTTAAAAATCGTTTTGTTTTATCTCCTCTACTGGATCCTATTTCTTGAGCAGAGGAACTGTGTATAAGTGTGCATTTCCTACAGGACACAAAATAGGTCATTAATAAATATTTGCTTAACAAATGAATGATTCTCTAGCTGTATCTTGTCCTGAATTTACCAAATTCACCACATAATTTCTTTTGTGTTGGAGAGATCTGGCTTAGTTTCTGCATAACTGGCCCTGCTGGCTGGGGAGGTACTGCTCTCTTAAGGGAACAATCTGCCTTTGGAAAGGAATCATTAGCAGAGCCAGAAACAGAATTCAGGAGTCCCGGCCAACGTTCCACACAGTTAATCTCAATTTATGAATGTGAATCACTGTGGGCTTTGTCAGCTGCAGGACTTTTCCAGGCAGCAGGTTTAGTGTTAGCTTCAGATCAGGAAGGAATTAAGTGACGGAAAAGGTAGGAGAGGTTATCTGCCCTCTCCCCTTCCCTGGCTTCTGGGGTTTGGCTCTTTTTATGTTTTAAAATGGGAATGGAAGAGATGGAAGAGGACCGGTAGGGTGGATTTGCATGAGAATAGGGGACCGGAGAGAAGAGTGTGACAGAGAAATCTCTGCTCACTCTGAAGGCCGGAAGTGTCATGTTAGGCCGCCTCCAAGGGCACAAAGAGGGACTAAATAATTGTCCACGGACCACAGCCTTTCCTTTCTTTCTTTCTGATCTAGAAAATGACAGATTTCTCCTTAGCAGTTGGCAGCGCTGAAAACCGTTTGATTTAATCTATCTTCTTTTCCTTCTAGAGCACTAGATGAAAAGTGTTTCTAGGTCACTAGCCCACACAGGGCACGCAGGTAGCTTATTACAGGAGCATTCGTTTTCGCCTACCTGGTCCACTCCTCGGGCCACCAGAGTCTGGATTCGCACGCTCAGATCGGGTTTTTTTCTGAATATGGCTGGAGCAATTCCTGGAGGGGTTCGTTAGCTGGGAGCTTTATAGAGATGATAAAAGCATTAATTAAGAATGCCAAAGCCACACGTGGAAGGAGACCTAGACCCAATTTATGCCGCCGCCGAATGGGGACACCATTTTATATACAGCGACCCCAAATGCCCTGCGGTCCGGCACTGCTATTAATTTATTATTCTGCACTGCTGGGGTCTTGGGCCACACTGGCCTGAGGGAGGATCTCTCTGTGCAAATTCAACATTTTCTGTCTACCGGAAAGGCTCAGGGCTGCAGAAGACAGAAGATAGTTCATTGCTACCAAGTCCTTTCTCCAGCTAGCTCTTCAACCAGGAGTTTTTTCTTTTCTCTCTTTCTCTCTCTTTTTTTTTTGAGACAGTCTCTGCATGTAACCAAGGCTGGAGTCCAACTTTCAGCGATCCTCCTGCCTCAGTCTCCTGACTGCTGCAGTGACAGGTGTGTGACTCCAGGCCTGGTTTGTGAGTGAGTTTTTAAAAACGTAGTTTGTAATCTGCCTCGATAAAGATGGATTTGAAATAGTGAGTCACTGCATTTTTAATGCTGTCTTCTTGGCTTCTCCCACCCTCCCTTATGTGGAGGAATAGTCCATGAAATACGAGACTTATCCGAAATCAAGAGTCAAGGGTACTTAGGGTTTATTTATTTACTTTTTGGTACCGGGGATCAAACTCAGGACCTTGCACCTGCGAGGCAGGTGGCGGCGCCATTGAGCTAAATCCTGGGCCCTCTTAGGGTTTATTTTTAATTAGTACGTGATTGCAGTACATAATGGTTACAGTCCTCCTGCAGAGTTGGTCCATGTACAGAACACCTGTTGATTCCTTTTTCACCCCCTTTCCGCAATGACTGCCCATGGTTACAGCTGGGGTGGAGTTGTAGGAGTCTTATCGTCTCCATTGACATCACTGTCACTTTAATTGAGATCTTTGCACTCAAGTGCCATTTGCAAGATCTTCGAAGTACTTTCAGTATGATTTGGCATTGAAAAAAGGTTGTGTTTGTAGGAATGTATGGAAAATGAGTAGGATGATACATAACAAAAATCTATGCTGCTGGTCGAGGTGGTGCATGCCGGTAACCCCAGCACTTGGAAGGCAGAGGCAGGAGGATTGCCACCAGTTTGAGGCTAGCCTGGGCTACATAGTGAATTCAGGGCCAGCCTGAACTGCTAAGAGAGGCCCTGTCTCAAAAAAACAAAAACAAAAACAAAACAAAAAAAAGGAGGAAAATCTATGACTAAATAAGCCCCAAAGACCTTTGTCTATAGGTATAAAAGGTGTAGATGGTGAAGAAGCATCAAATGGTGTAATTTTCTCCTTTGTATTTTTAGGGGGATATAATCAGCTATCTGGGCCTGTGTGGTGGCACACTCCTGTAATTCCAGCACATGGGAGGCTGAGGGAGCAAGTTCAAGGTCAGCCCGAACTACACACTGAGACCCTGTCTCCAGAATACAAACAAATGAACACATCTCCCTAAAAACCCCCAAATCAGTTATCTGAAGATCAGTGTCCTCCCGGTGATGGGGCCAGGGCCCCCCATGTGCTGGGCAAGCACTCTACCCACTGAGCTGCCCAGTCCTAGGTCTGTGCCTCGGGAGGTATGGTAATGTTCGATTTGGCTTGCAAAGCTGAATTTAATGTCTCTCTCTCAGGATGCTTCTCGTTCTGAGGTGCTTAATGTCTCCCTAGCATCTAAGAATACATGAAAGGGAATTGTTTGTAATCTGTTTACTATGAAATTTGTCCAAGTTCAGGCAAAAGTTATTCAATCTTCCTTACTTCAAAGCCTATGGGGGTGCTGAGAAATCTGGCACACAGATTGGCACGAGGAGAGCTATTACAACTCAGGAAGGAGTAAGAATGAGATTATAGGACTACTCTGGCTAGATAAGGCCTGTATTGCAGTTTTCTCTAGACAATATCTTTATGGCTTCATAAGGAATTGTTTACAGACTTCTCCACAGGCTTGGGGCCATCAATCATCTGGCACACATTTGTTGAGAAGCTACTATGTGTAGAACTCAGTGTAAACGCACCCCTAGTATTTAGAGAGCCTATTGTGTGCTAGGCATTGTGCGGGGCTCTAAGAATGCACAGCCAGAAGAGGCTGACAGCCTTCCTGGTATTTCTTTTCTTTCTTTTTTGTTTGTTTTGAATAATTGTTGGTTTTGTTTTTGGTACCGGGGATCGAACTCAGGTCCTTGAGCTTGCGCAGCAGGCGGCAAAAACACTGAGCTAAATCCCTGGCCCTTTTGTTTGTTTTTTGAGACAGGGTCTCACTATGTAGTTCAAGCTGGCCTTGAACTCACTATGTACCCCAAGCTGGTCTCGAATTCCTGGTGATTCTCCTGCCTCAGCCTCCTGAGTTCTTGACTGTGGCATTGGCGATTAAGTTCCAAAGCCAGCCACAGCACAGGCTTTTCCTGCTGGCATCCGAAAGCCCTATAGGGTGGGCCATGGCAGGGGATCAGGTGAGGCGCTGGCAGGAAACCCAAGGCGCACTCAAGGTGGGTGCTTTTTGGGGAGTTTGTTGAAGGCCTTGTTTACAATGTGAGCTGGCCTCCAAGGATTCTGGCCCCGGGGGAGCCAGGAAAGCCCAAGGCTGTGGGAGAAGGACAGGTGCCAGGGAGAGTGAACGCAAGTGTTCAGACAGATGCCTCCATGCGATGACATAGGAAGGCTCTGCCAGTGTGGTGGTGCACACTGGGAAGGCTGAGGCAGGAGGATTGCTGCAGGTTTGAGGCCATCCAGGCCTACATAGTAAGATCCTGTCTCAAAATAACAAGGACTAAAACAGGCTGTCCTGTGACAGAGCCCTGGTTTGCTTCAAATCGAGGCAGAATCCCTTCTTCACTGTTAAGAAAGATGTGATAGTGAACATTTTTGTGCAAAAACAATTTATGAATTTTATATTTCTTTGGGCCAGAGTCCCTGGAATAGAATTATTAGGTCAAAGTTTAGGCTCTGGATTCTACATGTGTCTTATTAAAAATACAATTTTTATATGTAAAGTTTTGTTTATTTAATTGTGGTCAAGCTTATGAAACAGCATGAGTTAATTTATTACATATGTTTCTTAAGGATTTAATAAAATGCTTAACTTTATTTTATTTTTTTAGATAGGGTCTTGCTGTTTATTTCAGGCTGGCCTGGAACTCAGAGATCCTTGTGCCTCAGCCTCCCAAGTGCTGGGATTACAGATTTGTGTCATGCTCAGCTCAGTATTTGGCTTTTTAAGGCTAATCTTTTCAGCAGCCTGGTTCTCTGCTTCACAACTTGCAGGCTACAACTGGAGCTTCCTTTCTGGCCAAACTCAAAACTTTAAAAATCATTCTGCTTGGCCCTTTGCTCTTGATTCTCAACATAGATCTGGCTAAAAGTCCCCAAGAGTAGCCATGCCACCACTTCAACATCAGACAGCCTTGAAATTTCTTCCATCAGATTAATTAGTTCATTGCCCTTAATCCCAGTCTCTTGGAAAGTCTCTGAACATGAGCAAAATAGAAAAAAGTTGTCTACTAGAGCATAACACACACAACACACATAACACAGCATAATTTAGCGGCATTTCCATCAGCATTCTGGTCTTCTGAGCTCCGTCCAGAATCTCCTACCAAGTTTGGCTCACAGCATTCCAGTGCTGCTTCTTCAGCTAGTGTCTCCAAACCTTTGCAAACTCTTCCTGCAAGCCAGTCCCAAAGATTTCTGAAGCTCATTCCAAAGGTTCCTGGTCAGGAATCATCACAGCAGCAACCCTACTTCTCTGGTACTTAAATCTGTCTTAGTTAATTTCTCATTGATGGGACAAAATACCCACTCACAAGTTAAAGGAGAACAGATTTTTTTTTTGTACTGGGAACTGAACTCAGGACCTTGTGCTTGAGAGACAGGCATGGCACCACTGAGCTAAATCCCTGGCCCAAGAACAGACTTCTTTTGGCTCATAGTTTGTAGAGGTTTCCATCCGTAGTTGGCTGGGTCTAAGGCAGGGCAGCATGGCAGAGGAGAAACAGTCCATGGCAGGGTTGACAGGAAGCAGAGAGAGATCAAAGGAAGAGAAGGGAGATAGACCCTTCTGGGCCCTGCCCCCAATGACTCACTTCCTGCAACCAGGATTCACCTCCCAGCATCACACCCAGGCACGAACCAATCAGTGGACTAAACCAGTACCACAACTCCATGATCCAGTCACCTCCCAAATGCCATGTATGATTGTATGAGGTTTTAGAAATGGCATCTGGATATAAACCATAACACAAACAAAAAAGTGAGCTGGTTCTTTTTTTTTTTTTTTTTTTTTTTTGGGTACTGGGGATCAAACTCAGGTCCTTACGCTTGCACAGCAGGCGGCAAAACCACTGAACTAAATCCCTGGCCCAAAAGTGAGCTTCTTGAAGACTACATATAATTTGGCCTTGCTTTTCTAACCTGACAATCTCTGTTTCATCACCAGTGTTTAATCCACTTATATTTAATGTAATTATTGATATACTTAGGTTTAAATCTACCATTTGGCTATTCATTTTCTAGTTCTATCTGTTGTTATTTCTTTTCTTTTCTTGCTTTTTTTGGATCTTGATTACTGTAAAGTGTTCCATTTATCTTTCTCTATATTTGCTTATAAATGAAGTAGCAGGTACACACCTGTAATCCCAGCACTCAGGAAGCTGAGGCAGGAGGATCGCTGTGTGTTCAAGGCCAGCCTGAACTACATAGTGAGATCCTGTCTCAAAAGAAAAGAAAAGAAAAGAAAAAGAAGTAGCGGATTGCCAAAGCTGACCCCAAGTGAGCCTTTTGCAAACCCTTGCAGTCGTGGAAAGCCTTTGATTCATTTCACTTAGCAGAAGAGGTGGAGTCAATGAGCTGCTGGTTCTGGGCCTTCAGAAGGCCTGGAAACTTCTGCTCTCGTGTCTGTGGGGTTCTGAGGTAAACCATGTGAGTCATGTGAGAACTCTGGCTACCCCTCTAGGCAGATATTCAGCAAGCTCATATGCTCATATGCTGATTCTCTTTGTGTGTTTCTTGATTGTTTTTTATTTGGTACTGGGAATCAAACTCAGGGCCTCACACTTGCCAGGCAGGTGCTGTGCTGTTGAGCTACATCTCTGCCCCCCTCTTTTTTATTATTATTATTATTGTTATTTCTTGAGTTTCTTGGCTATGTGTTTTCATCAAGTTTAATGCATACTTGGTTATTATTTAATTAATTTATTTTTCATTTGTTTTTGAGATAGGGCCTCACTCTGTAGTCCTGGCTGGCCTTGAACTCACTATGTACCCCAAGCTGGTCCCAAACTCCCAGAGACCCTCCTGCCTCAGCCTCCCAAGGGCTGAAATTCAGGTGTGGGCTACCACGCCTGGCTAGGTTATTATTTTATTTTATTTTTATTTTTATTTTTTGGTACTGGGGATCGAACTCGGGTCCTTGCGCTTGTGCAGCAGGCAGCGAAACCACTGAGCTAAATCCCCAGGCCCTAGGTTATTATTTTAAAACATATTTTCCTGCCTCAATATTTCCTCCTCTTCGGGAACTCTTGTCATCTGCATGTTGGGCTGCGGGATGTTGTCCTGCAGGTCAGTAGGACTCTGCTCCTCTTTCACCTCTCCTGCTGTCTGTGCTTCAGTTTAGATGAGCTTCAGTGCCTTATCTTTGCTTCACTGATGGCATTCAGATGCCTCCCTGTCTGAGTGCAGCTTAGTGTTTATTTAGACACTTGGTGGGGTCCCTTTCTCTTCCTCCTCCCCCCTTGTCTAGTCTTTCTCTTCTTCCTCCTCCCTCTGCTCTTCTTCCTCCTCCATCCCTAACCCTTTCCCCTTCTTTCCTCCTCCCCTTCCTAACTTGCCCAGGCTGGCCTGGAACTTGTGATCCTCCTGCCTCAGCCTCCTGAGTAGCTGAGATTACAGGTGTGCCCCTCTGGGCCAGGTCACCACTTCTTTATTCTGTTAGTTAGAATCCAGTCACTAAGTCTGGCCCACACAAGGAGAGAGAAATGGGGCTCTGCTGCTGCTTCAAGGGAGCACTTTAGGCACTGGGGTCCAACAAGGTTGTGTGATGAACAGTCACAGGACCCCAGCAGCACAGAACCCTGGGCATTCACAGTCCCTGCAGCTGGGGTGGTGGGCAGTTCTGTCCCTTGGCAGCTGTGGGGGGCTCTGTTTAAGCAGGGAGAGGCCTCCTGCAGGCAGACAACTTCTGACAGCTGTTTGATTTTGGTTTGAGGTCTCACCACTAATATATAATTACTATTTAAATAATAGATCATATGCACACAGAGCCGGGCATGGTGATGCACACCTGTAATCCTGGCACTTGGGAGGCTGAGGCAGGAGGATCACCACAAGTACAAGGCCAGCCTGGGCTACATAGAGCTGTGTCAAAGCACAAAATGAAACAGTATCAAAATCCCTGTTTTACTCATAATTGAAAAAGAATTCCATATATAACTTGTAAAACCAATACTCTCCACACTTACAATTTACCTTTGGTGTGATAATACTGGTGCTATTAAATGATGTCTTATGTGATTAATTTACAACTTTGCTCCACATTTCCACTATAGTTTACAAATAATCTGAATAATTTCATTGCTATTATATATTTTTATAGAGCTTAATAAATAAAATATTCTTACTTTTGAAGTACAAGCAATGTTGGTTTTGGCATTGCATTTAATTTTTTATGTATATCTGCTCCATTTCATCTATTTAAATCTTTGTGTTTTCATCTACACCTTTTTAAAAATAGTTATAAAAATGTTATTATTCTGGAGTTAATTTGTATATATATTTAAAATTCACTGAGTTATCAGATGAATGGTTTTGTTTTTCTAAATTGTCTGGTTTCATTACAGTAAGCATGAAAGATTTGCTTTATTCAGTTGAAAAATACTGGAATAATGCTGTGTTGCTTTATTATTTTAAACAGCTGAATTGAATTTGGCATGCAAAATATAACACTTCTATTTGAGGAATCAGCATACATCACTATTTTTTGTTGGCTGTTTCTTGCTCTTTGTGTCTGTTTTTTTGAGCTAGTATCTCCCTGTGTAGTTCAGGCTGACCTTGAACTCGCTGTGTAGCCCAGGCTGCCCTGGAAGTCACGGAGATCCACCTACCTCAGCCTCCTGAGTGCTTGGATACAGGTGTGCACCACCACACCCAACTTGGAAACTCTCTTATTGAAATTTCTTTTTTTTTGTGGTACCGGGGATAGAACTTGAGACCTTGCGCTTGCGAGGAAGGTGGCGGTGCCACTGAGCTAAATCCCTGGCCCTGCTTATTGAAATTTCAAACACATCCAAGCACAGAATAGTCTTGTGAAGCATCTACAGGCATTGGCCAACTGCAGCAATGATCAATATTTTATCATTTTCATTCTCTCTACCTGCCTTCTCCTTCAGTACTTACATTTTTTTTCTTTTTTCAGCACTGGGGATTTGGACCCAGGACTTTGTCCTGTGTGACAGCCAAGCACTCTACTACTGAGCTACACTCCCTGCCCAACCTCAAGTACTTCGTTAATGTCTTCAGAAGGTAAAGAAAGGCCTCTTTCCTCAGTATCAGCACAAGAGCATAATCATTACCCCCCCCAAAGAATAATCACTCCTTAATTTCATCTAATTCTCAGTCCATGTGCAGGTTTCTCCAATTGCTCAAAAATGTCTTTGTACAAATAGTTTGTTTGAATCAGGATTTAAAGATGACCCACACATGTATTTGGTAGTACCTTGCATCTTCTGCTACTGACAATGATTCTTTCTCTCTCTTTTTTTTTTTTTGGTACCGGGGATCGAATTCAGATCCTTGTGCTTTCGAGGCAATTGGCAGAACCACTGAGCTAAATCCCAGGCACTCCTGATTCTCTTTTAAAAACTGTGTATTTGGGAAGCTGGGCATGGTGGTGCCTGCCTGTCATCCAAGCACCGGGGAGGCTGATGCAGGAGGATCAATGAATGTTTGTGGCCAGCCTGAACTCCACAGTGAGACCTTGACTCTAATAATGATAGGAACTAACTCAAAACCCCCACAGAACTATGTACATGAGCTGGAGTTGCTGCCCTGGGTTCCCTCCCTGGGGCCACGGAATAAACAGAACAGCCCATGTGTTTGTTAAACAGGAAGCTGGTAAAATATCCTTCGGATTTCCCAGATTCTGGGTTTGCCCATCCAAAATGCTCCTCTGCTTCCGGTGATTCTAGTGGTAACCACAAGCTCTCAAGGCTTGCTTGAGACCTGTTCAGCACTGTCCGGACACTTTTCAGGTCTCGCGAACACACACCTCTCAGCGGGCTGGTCACTCTTCCAAGCTTAGCTGGGTGGCAGGTTGCAGTGAAAGCTTCGCGTGGCCCCTGCAGGATGTGCTACAGTCCTGGGGGCTGGGCCGGGACAGATCTGCCTGCTGAGCTGACTGCTCTGAGGTTGTCCCTTCCTCTGGGAATTTCAGTCAAGGGATGGAAGCCACAGAGCTATGTCAGGGTGTGTGATATTAGATTTCTTTAGCACCAAGGCTTGCCACTTTGCTGTTTTGTGCTGAAAAAATTTCTACTGATTGTGTCTAAAAATAAAAAATAAGACGGATAAGGGAGGTGATTACACCCAGAAAACACTAAGAATCGGGAACTTGCTACTGAATCGCAGGCAAGGGCTTTTCTTTTCCTTCCTGGTCTTGAATTAATACAGTTTGCCCTTTAAACTGTATAATGTAACTACGTTGCCACCTCCCATGGACAATTCAGTTTGTCCCTTAGGTTATAGCTCATTCGCTCCCAATAATGAAGATAATCATGTCAGCTTTGGACTTTGCAAATTGAAGATAGCATCCAGATTATGGTACACTTTATTTATTTATTTATTTATCCATTTATTTATTTATTTTTGGTACCAGGGATTGAACTTGGGACCTTGTGCTTGGGCAGCAGGCACCGGAATCACTGAGCTAAATCCCCGGCCCTATGTGTTTTATTTTTTAATTGACAAATAATAACTATATATTGATGGGTTACAATGTGATTTTTTTTTTTTGGTACCAGGGATCAAACTCCAGTCCTTGTGCTTGAGATGCAGGTAACGGAAACACTGCTAAATCCCGGCTCCAATGTGATGTTTTGATATATCAATGCATTTGGAATTTCAGGTTCTAGTCTTTATTTTTGTTTTGTGTTTTATTTTTAATTTTTTAATTTTTTTTTTTTTTGGTACTGGGGATTGAACTCAGGTCCTTGCATTTGTGAGGCAGGCGGCGGAACCACTGAGCTAAATCCTTGGCTTTGTTTTGTGTTTTGATGCAGGTCCTTGCTATGTGGTTTAGCCTGGCCTTGAACTTACTGTGTAGCCCAGTCTGGCTTATGACTTGTGGTGATCCTCCTGCTTTAGTCTTCCTGTTACCGGGTTTTGGGGTGCTGGAGTTTCCCCTTAGAGGTGGTTTCTAGGTTCTTTCTGTCCTTACCAAAGAACTGGTCAAGACAAGGATAAAGGTAGCAAGTTTTATTAAAGGTAGGGAAAAAGGCTGTGCAGAGTGAGCTTGGGCCACATAAAGGTAGGAAAAGAAGTGCACCCTATAGCGTGAGGGCGGCCACCATGCGAGAGAGAACACGGTGGCAAAGACTCAGTGTAGACTGTCGTTTTGTATCACCCAGTCCTCAGGCTGACGACAGTCTAGGCTGTCCTATCAAAACGCTGGTCGAGTTCTTTCCAGAAGTCCTTGTGCAGGGTTTTGCTAACTGCTCGGCACTTGTGTCCTGGGATTTTGTAATTAACAGGTCACACCCACTCCCCCAGCCAGTTTTCCATGCCCCAATCTCCTGTCTCATTTCCCCCTGAGAGATGAAATGCCCATAATTCTTCTTGGATGCTGAGGGAGTGGGGGGTCTCTGTTTTCTATAGCTTTTCCCCGCAGGAAGGGGGTGTAGGCCCCACCTACTGTATGTATGTGTTCTCCAGCTGCCTTGGGGTGCTGTGGCTCACTGGCTGGGCTGCAGAAAGAAAGCTGGTCAGGAGACAGGGAGAAAAGCCTCAGCCTCCCAAGTGCTGGGCTTGCTCTCTCCTTTCAGTGCCACAGTCCCAGTTAGGAGGGCTCATCCTTGTGACTGATTACTTCTGAGGCCTCATTTTCAAGGCCCTCGTCACCAGGGGTTAGATTTTAACAGAGGAGTTTTAGAAGAACATGTTTGGTCACTAACAAGTATTATGAGCACTACATTATTAGTGTGTACGGATCTCTTACTACCCAAATATTAGTATGGAGCGCAAGGGTCCAATCATTAAAAAAAGACACAGAAGTGGAAATGCCAGTTACCCTGATTGACCACCACATGCTGTGCACACTGTCAAAATGCTATTCTGGACCCCATGAAAATGTGCAAGTTTGTAGCTCAGGGAAAGAGTGTACGGCTTGCATGTACAAGGTCCTGGGTTCAATCCCCAGTGCTGCAAGAAAAAAGAATTATATAATGTTCATTAAAGTCATAATAATAGCTGGGTGTGGTGGTGCACACCTGTCATCCCAGCATTGTGGGAGGCTGAGGCAGGAGGATTGTACACTTGAGTTCAACCCGGGCAACTGAATGACTTAAAGGGACCTTGTCTTAAAACAAAGAGTCAAAAAAGTCTGGGATGTAGCTCAGTGCAAAAACCCTAGGTTCAATCCCCAGTACTGGCCAAGAAATTAGTACAAGTTTTATTCTTGTAAGCATTTCTGTACTTAATTCCAAATTCTGCCAAGGCTGAACACGTGTGTCCGCTGAAGAACAACTGTTAGGAGATGCCTGGTCATGACAGGCTTTGGGAAGAGGCAACAGAACGCGTGTCTGCACCATGGTAAAAATACCCTGCACTCTTGCCTCGTAATATCAGTGATTCCCTAACTGCAAAGGTGGTCGCATGTATCTTTAGATTCAAGACACTCGTTACCAATCTCCTGTTTCTACAGTATATAAAAATTTGTATCCTTTGATTGGATCTTTATTTTTTTGAGACAGGACTTCACTATGTAGCCCAGGTTGGCCTTGAACTCATGGCCATCCTCCTGCTTCAGCCTCCTGAGTGTTAGGACTACATATGTGCACTACCACACCTGGCTTTCAGGGAATGGATTTTGTGTGCTGAACTTTTTTCTTAGATCTAAAGATTCAGACAGAGTCTTGTGGTTTTCTCCATAGATTTCCTTCCGGGAGAACCACCCAATTCTTATTTTTTTTTCTTGGTACTGGGGATCGAACTTGGGACCTTTAGCTTGCGAGGCAGGCGCCAGAACCACCCAATTCTTACACAAATTAAAATGATTCCCAGTTCAATTCCACAATTCTCCTGTGGAGGACTCAAAGCTCCCCCTGTCACCTGGGACACAGTCACAAGTGGAGAATAAACACTGGTAGTTAATGGCCCTGCTGAGTGCAAATGGGAGCGAGGAAGGCGGAATGGCCACACCTGCTAGGGGTTTTCTTCCTCTTCTGGGTGTGGCACGGTGGTTACAGGCCTGGGCTTTTTAGTAAGGCAGCCCCGGTCAGTTCCTGATGCTTACAAGCTTATGGCCTGGGCTGAGTTTTAAGCCCTTCCGAGCCTTAGTGCCTTGTCTGTGAAATGGATCAGCAGTAGCCTTACAGGGCTGTTGAAGATGAAATTATAGATTTAGATAGATCCAGGCACATGGAGGCATCGTAACCCAACTGTGTGCTTCCCCTATTCACAGGCTGAAGCCCTAGCCCCACTCTCACAATGGGACTAGTTTTACAGAAAGAATCTTGAAAGAGTAATTAAGTTACAGTGACAGTAACCCAAACAGTCGGGTGTCCTTATGGTGGTGTTTTGTTTTTTGTTTTGTTTTGTTGGAGGCAGGGCCTTGCTATGTAGTTCAGGGTGGCTTTGAACTCACTATGTACCCCAGGCTGGCCTCCAACTCACAGCGATCCTCCTGCCTCAGCCTCCTGAGTGCTGGGACTGCAGGGGTGCGCCACCACACCAGGCTCTGGAATATTCCCAATGTGCCGTTAGTTGAAGGTGCAGATGTGGATCCCGTGGATACCGGGCTGACCACACCTTTGTTCAGTAAATGTAGCCATTATGACTATTTTTCAGCTTTTCCAGTGAAACTTCGACAGAAAGCTTATTCCCCAAATCACATGCACACCGTGGGTCATTTTCTGTGGTAAACGCAGGCCCAGAGTGTCCTCCGCTGTCTTGGCGAGCAGTTGCATTTCTGGCTGAGCCTGTATGACCTCCATGCAGGTGTCCTCTGGGATCCACCTCGGCTGCAGACATCCTGCCTGTAGACCCACTCCCCTCTCTGCCCTGCGCCCATGCATCTGTCTCCCCAGGGACCTAGCACAACGAATCCCGGAATTCAGTTTAGTAAGTGGGGAGTCCAGCTTTGTTTGGTAATCTTGTTAACTACTGCAAGGGTGACATTGCGGGGCAGGGGCCATCTTTCGTGTTGCGCCTCAACCTCTTCCCAGAGAGGTGGTGGGGCCTCCGAGCACTGCGGTGACCTTGGGGTCTTGTCAGCTGCTGGGGGGGGGGGGCGGCGGCAAAAGGCGTCCTGTTTAACTCCACCAGAGACCCAGCAACTCCAGGTGCACCTACTGCTAGCTTCATTTACCTGGAAAGGGCAGATACCTCCTCCCGTGATGAGGCCCCTGGGTTTTCCAGAAATGCAAGCAATTAGCTCAGCAAGAACAGGTGACAGTGAATCAGTGGTGGCAGTGAATCACTGTGCCCCTGCCACTGTTCCTAATGGGGTGATGCGGTTTGCCTGGGAGGCAGGGTCCCACTGGTATTACAGATTTTTTTCCCTTGTGGCTGATAGGGCAGGCACCTGACACTGAGTCGTACTTGAAGGTCCACGGGAGCGGGGTCAGTGTCCCCAGTTTGCCTTCTGTCTAAACGACATTGCCACACTTTCTCAGCTGCATCTGAGCTGCTGCTGAGCAGTGGCGGCCCGGAAATAACTGGGATGGCTCTGGAAGTTCTCACGTCACTCCTGTCTTGCTCTATTTGTGGAGAAAAGAATGATAATGACTACCTCACAGGAGATGTGGGGTGTTTTACAAAGCAATTTTACACTTGAAAATGATTTTAGAATACATTAGCAAAACAAAGAAAACGGGACAGGGAAAAGAGAATTATTGAAAGAAAATGTAAAATACCATAATTGCCTTAAGAGAAAAATCTGCAGTATAATTTAATGAGTATGAAGGTACTTTTCTTAACTTAAAAAAACTTACATATACCATCATTGAAAATAGTTCGTAGGAATCTAATAAATGAAACATAAATCTTTCCTATATTTCTTTTGTTTGTCGTGAGATGGAGTCTCACTATATACCCCAGGCTGGCCTTGAGGTCATGTGAATCCTCCTGACTCAGCCTCCTGGGTGCTGGGATTACAGGCACGTGCTACCACACCTGGCTTCCTTTATGTCTCTTCTATATCATCATACTAGCTTCCTGCTATTTGGCTTCTGATGCTCACACTTAAAGGATGAAGTGCTATCCTAAAGCAGAAAACAGCAAGAACAACAGCAAAACAACCAAAGGTACATCTAGTATGCGTAGTGCCTTTTAATGTACATTTCAATTTTAGCATGTTTCAGTAAACTAAGAAAGCGCTATGTTAACAGGGTGATGGTAATTTTCATTGTGTAAGGTAAGTACTTAATTCTTCTTTTTATTAGTGGGGATTGAACCCAGGGCCTTTGCACAGAGGTACCATGGTGGGCGGAGCCGGGGAGGGTTACTCAAATGTAGAGGCCCCGCCTCTCCCACAGGCCCAGCCTCCCACTGCACCCTGGGTGTGGAACTTCCTGCTGGATGGGCCCACCGAAGTCAGCAGCCCAGGACCCTGTTACTCTCCAAAAGCCCTGCCTGTGAGCGCTGGGGGGTGGGTGGGGGCTGTCTCTGTCTAAACTGGCAGGTACTATGGTCATGTTCCGCAAAGTAAAGGTGTTTCATAAATACAATACCAGTGTAACGCCTAGTCAGATTAGTAAGTGTGCCTTGGTATTTCCTATGTTAACTCCATTCTGGGATTCTCCTGATCATTCCTAAAATGTATTTTTATGTGATTTTTTTTCACGTTAGTGTCTGAACAAGGTCCCCATGTACTACCTTTAGTTTTCATGTCTCTTAGATGTCTTTTTGTATCAGTGTTCTTCCCTTGTCTTAGTTGCTTTCCCGCAGCTGGGACACAATACCCGACACCCATAAGTTAAAGAGGAGAGGTTGAATTTGGCTCCCAGTTTGAAAAGGTCCACAGCCGGAGCCCAAGGCGGGGTGGCAGGGCGGAGGGGCACCCAGAGGAGAAAGGGCTCAGCACAGCTGGAAGCAGAGAGGGATCCAGGGAGGGGGAGCCCCGCCCTCCAGGTCACGCCCCCAGGAAACCCCTCCTCCCACCAGCCTCTCGTTTAGCTAAGAACCCATCATGGACTAATCCACTGATGAGTGGGTCCAGTCACCTCCCCAAGCCCCACCTCTGAGTGCAGGAGGCTTTGGGGGCATCTAGACAGAAACCCCAACACCCTCCTTCCTTCCTTTCATTGATTTGTGGGTAAAACCTATTCATTTGTCCTATCAAACAAATATACCTGGATCTCCTGATCTCCTTGTAGTGTTAACTGACTCTTCTGTGTCAGATTTTTTTTTTCTCTGTAAAGGCCTCCTTGGCCTTCCCACTGCGCCACATCCCCAGCCCTTCTTAAACTTTTTATTTTGAGACATAGTCTTGCTAAGTGGCTAAGTTTCCAAGGCTGGGCTTGAATTTGTGGTGATCCTTCTGCCCCAGCCTCCCAGAGTGCTGGGGTTATATATGTGCACCAGCCCATCCAGCTACATGTGTTTTTTCAGTGCCAGGGATTGAACCTAGGGCCTTACACGCTAGGGAGCTCTGCTGTCAGAGCTCTCAGTGTGACTTTTAGCCCAGAGAACTGGTTGTAGGTTCTGCTACTGTTACTGACTGTGTTTCTCAGTCACTTGCATTCTCCGCAGGTTCATTCCTGCTGTGCATACTTCCATTACCTATCTGGAAAAACAGGGCTAAGACTGGTTTGTTCTATCTTGGGCGTCATGCAGACGAACTGAGGAGCTTTGAATCTCTGAGGAAGAAAACTGTCCAGGAGCATGTAAAGAACCTCAGGCTGGGGCTGGGGATTTAGCTCAGTGGTGCCGCAACCTGACTCAAAAGCTCAAGGTCCTGAGTTCGATCCCTGGTACCAAAAAAAAAAAAAAA
>NW_004624796.1:7034605-7074925 GCF_000247695.1 Heterocephalus glaber
TTAAGTGAAATAAATAAGACACACATGTGTAAATGCTGAATAGTCCCTCTGGTGTGAGAAACTGAAAGTGTAAATAAGGATTAAAATGATTAAAATGAATAACTGATAATGTGAAATAGGAAGAAAAGGTCCAAAGGGGTAGGGGAAGTTGGAGGGGTAGGGGAAAGAAAAGAAGAGAAAAGAAAAATTATGAGAAAAGGAAAAAATGGAAAAAAAAGTCTTTGTAAAGAGGGAAGGGTGGAGAGGGTGAAGGGAGGACAGGAAATGGGGAAAAAATAAGAACCAAGATACATCATGTAAAGGTACAAGCACCCAATGATAAATGCAAGTGTAATGTATACCTAAAATGTACCAATAAAAGAATTTTAGGAAAAAAATGTGCAATGAGATTGAAGCACTAATACAGATTAATAAAGTCTTCCAGTAGAGTAAAGCCCAATAATGGACAGGTTCCCTGATGAATTTTGCCAAACTTGAAAAGAAAACCTAATATCTGTGATCTTCAAACTATCCTCAAACACATTCTACAAAGTATCATCCTGTTACCAAATCTGATAAGGACACAACAACAACAAAACTCTAGAACAATATAATTGATATCATAGCTGTAAAAATCTTTTAAAAATTTTGTAAATTTAATCGAAACAACACATTAAAAGTTTGAACACATTGATTAACATGATTTCATTCTAGGCAGGCAGTTTGTGTATACAAATTAATAAATAGAATATACTTCACAAGTAGAATCAAAGATCAAAATCACCTAATCATCTTACTGGATACAGAAAAGGCCTTTGGTAATATTCTACATTAGTCCTATTAAAAACCCTGAAAAAACTAGGTAGAGAAGGATCATGCTGGATCATACTAAAGGCTATGTATAAAAAGTCTTTTGCCAATATCAGACTAGAATGGGAAATAAATATGAAATCGTTTCCTCTAAAATCAGAAACCAGACAAGTGTGCCCATATTCACCGATATTTTGAGTATAGTACTGGAAACTTGAGACATAGAAATCAGGCTAGAGAAACAAACAAAATGAAAACAAAAGGAAAAAATTCAAATGAATTATGTTTGCAGATGACGAGAGTGTATAATTTCAAAAATTAAGGACTCTGGCAAGTCTTAGAACTAGGGCAAATTCTACAAAGTAACTAGATTCAAAATCAAGTTGCAAAAATTGTAGCTTTCCTGTACATCAACAATGAACTTGCTGAGAAAGACCTCAAGAAAACAATACCATGGGCCGGAGATTTAGCTCAGTGGTTTCACCGCCTGCCTTGCAAGCGCAAGGGCCAGAGTTCGATCCCTGGTACCAAAAAAAAAAAAAAAAAAGAAAAGAAAAATCCTGTGACAGAGAACCTCAGGCTGGTGGGAGTTAGGGGACTTAGAAAACTAGAAGCTTGAGTGACAGTGGGGAGGAGGCATAGTTCTTTGGGTACAGCATTCAATAATATCCTTTCCCTCTCTGCATGTATATCAAGGTGTCTGCTCTTAACCAGTAAAGAAAGGTGAAAAAAACAGCCATCCGCTTCCATCTGGAGTGCCACATCACACTAGGCTGATTGTTTATCTTGCATTGTGACTCCCAGTAAGTGTGAGGATGAGGCGGGGATCTAGCCATTTCTTTGCTGAGGATGGGTGATGCCAGCAAAATAGCATGAAAAGGACATTTTGGTGTGGAAACCTGTGTTGCTTAGGGTGACAGTGTAGTGTCTAAACAGGTGACAGGTACTGTGGTGAACCTCCTGCCTCGGCCTCCAGAGTGCTAAGGTTACAGGTGTGCGCCACCATGCCTGGGCAGCCCATTTTATTTTATTTCATTTTATTTTATTTTGGGTCTCCCTAAGTTACCCAGGCTGGCCTTGAACATGCAGTCCTCCTGCCTCAGCCTCCTGGGCAGCTCAGGTTACAGAAGGGCACCATTGTACCCAGCAGAAAAGCACCTCAGGCAGGACTGTGTGCCAACCTTCACTGCCTCTCTTGTGGTGGCAGCAGCATCACAGTGCCACTGGCTCTGGGAACCGGGGTCACACGGTTGGTGTCACCGAGTGTCCCTTGGGACAGGCCCGGCACTGGGCAGGGAGCTTTGCCCTTGGGCCAGGAGCCCCGCAGTGCCTCTTGGGAAAGAGGCTCATCCCGGGGCCTCAGCGGGTGACCTTGGTGGAACAGACACCTTTCCAGCACGCACAGTGCTACAGACCTGCGTGGGCTCCATGGGGCAGCCCTACACCCAGGGGTGAGTCCCTCATTCAAGGAGCATACAAGGACACGGTGACAGGTGACACAGCCCCCAGCTGAGGGACATTGGGACAGCAAAGGTGGGAGGCGGGGAGGCTCCTCCTCTACAGGTTTTGGAGGCAGTGTGGCCCCGCCAAGCCCTTGCTCTCAGGAAGACACATGCCTCTGGCTGGACTTCGGGCAGCTGCAGGAAATGGGTCTCCTTGGCCTCTGTACGACCCCACCTTTGCTGAGCCCTTGATCACCAACAAGCAACTTGGGTTTGAAAAGCTGTGTCCAAGCTGGGTGTGGTGGTGTGCACCTGTCATCTCAGCACTCAGGAGGCTGTGTCAGGAAGATCACCAGCCTGGACTACATAGGGAGATCCTATGAGGTCTGTGTGATTTGAGGGGATTTCTTTGGGCAAGAAAGGCAAATTTCGTAAAGTCTCACTTTAGTGTTCAACTTCTGAGCCAACTAACAGCTGTCTACTGTGTAATTAAGGGTAGTTATGATTAATATTGAGCAACAAACTGAGTGTGGTGGTGCAAACCTATCATCCCAGCATTCTGGAGACTGAGTCAGGAGGATCCCTGTAAGTTTGAGGTCAGGCTGGACTACAAAGTGAGACCTTGTCTCAAAAAGCAAAAGTCTATTTTATCCTAGCATTCACTGTGCTGTATTCCAAGTCATGGCTGCTGTGCCAGTTACAGTGACATCCCTGAGCTGTAGTGTTGCTAGCGCCCCAGGGTTCCTACAAGCTGGGGCAGGGATGCTTTATGTTGTCTGTCTAGATGCAGCTGTGACTTCAAGTGGCTGCTGGTTATGCTTCCATTTATTTGCCTGTTATTTTTGTTTATTTTTATTTTGTAAAGAGACACTGTTTCTCCATGTTGCTCAATCTGGCCCTTGAATTCTTGGGTTTAAGTGATCCTCCCTGCTCAGCCTCCTAAGTAGCCCAGACTCCAGGCTCATGCCACTGTGCCTGGCTCTGTGCTTTTGTTTTTTGGTACTGGGGATCAAACTCAGAACCTTGCACTTGTGAAGCAGGCGGCAGAACCACTGAGCTAAATCCCCGGCCCTGGCTGTGTGCTTTTAAGTAATAAATTCCCTCAAGTTTGAATGATGTTTGGTGATGTTGACTCCTTCAGGCTGGCCTGGAACTCACTATGTAGCCCAGGCTGGCCTCAAACTGGCAGCGATCCCCATGGCTCAGCCTCCCGAGTGCTAGGATTCCAGGCGTGCACCACTGACTCGGACTTGGCCTCTGCTCTGTGAAGAGTCCGAGGTGGCCCCTGGTCTCCCTTGATGACTTCTGCAGTCTGCTCTCCTGGGTTGCAGAGGTTACTTTCTAGCCGAAGCCACCTCTGTGGGGGCTGAGACTCACTTCCTGTCTCGCTGGCCTGTGCCCCGGGGCACCTGGCTTCCTGCCTTGGCCCACCCTGAGGTGGCCTCTCGGCCTGCTCCTTCTCAGACTGGGAAATGGTGCTGCTTTCTCTGCAACTCATGGGTTCTTCTCCAGGCCCCTTCTGTATCTTTGCTCTTTGAATCCTCTCGGATTTCACAGTGCCTGCGCCTTTTTCACTTTTATTTTTTAATTAATCCACATTTGCATGGCATCATGACTGCATTCCTCCTGGGGAGTTGGTGCCTGCACACAACACATTTCAGTTCTTTTTTCATCCCCTTTCTCCTCCCCACTCTTGATCCTCTTCCCTTTTGCAAACAGTGCTCTGCTTCCTGTTATCTTTTATTTATTTATTTTTGGTACTGGGGATCGAACTCTGGACCTTGCACTTGCCAGGCAGGTGCGGTGCCACTAAGGTACATCCCCGGCCCCCTATTATCTTTTATTTTGCTCTTTGTTTATATTTTAGATTTCTCATATAAGAGAAGTCATGTTTGTTATTTTTGTTCTGTACTGGGGATTGAACTCAGGCCCTTGCGCTTGTGAGGCAGGCAGCGGCACCACTGAACTACATCCACAACAGCAGCCATGTAATATTTAAGTTTGTGTGTCTGATTTATTTCACTTTACATTATGGTCTCTGGGTGAATCCATTTTCCTCAAGTTTATTCTTCTTTATGACAGAGTAATGCTCCATTGTGTGTAAATTTGTATGGTGCTTAAAAATTTTGAACAGCTGTTTGCCCCATATTGTCTTACCTGGACTTCTTTTGGGTGAGCAAGCTAAACCTTGTTTGCTTATGTGACAAATCCCCTTTTTAGGGAGGGCAGAAGGCCGGCGTGATGGTGCACACTTGTGATCCTAGCACTCTGGAGGCTGAGGCAGGAGGATCACTGAGAGTTTGAGGCCAGCCTGGGCTACATAGTGAGTTCAAGGCCAGTGTGAACTGCATAACAAGACTCTGTCTCAAAAAGAAAACAAAAATCCAAACCAAACCAAACACAAATTGGGAAGCTCCAGGCTATGGGGCTCTTGAATTTTAGGGAGGAGCCAGCCACCTCTGTGGCTGAAGATGGACAACAGTGACCAAGACCAAGTGACCAATGGGCCAAGACCAAGGGGAACTTTTCTGCCTTTTCCTTCTCCACCCTGATGAAAGTGGGCTACTGAGAACCCCTTGGATAATCATTTCCTTTCTTCCATTCACATCTGCTTCACCCTTGGCCTGCAAGCTCCCCTGTAAGGAAGAGCATGCTGGCCCTTTGTGACTGTCCACCTGGTGCTGCACAGGGCCCTCCCCGAGGACGGGGCTCTACCAGGGGACCTCGACAAACCACCCACTTCCCACCTGAGCAAGAACCTGCTCTGCAGCCCTCTCTGAGCCCAGACCCTTGATGCTGGAGATTTTCAAAGAAGTGAGGTGTGTTGCCAACAGATGCTGAAGCAGCAGAAACAAACAGATTAAATTAATCTAGGCTTTCCAAGTCAGCCCCATTCTCTTGTTCATGCAACGCCTCCCACATGGCCGGCATCCTCTCTGGATGCTGGGGTCTCATTCACTTCATCTCTTTCTCCTCTTGCTTCTGAGTGCAACTCTGGGATGGAGCTCAGCACTCACACCTCTCCCTCCCCAGTGCTTCTGCCAGTTGTCTAATAAGAATCTTCTCCGCTGCAGACTCACCCAGTTCAGCCCCTTACCACCTGCAGGGGTATGTGCAGAGGGAAGGCTGATGCATTCAGCCCAGTCTGCTAAGTGGCCGCACTCACAGTGAAAAGGTAAGGCTGGTGTATACCCCACACAGTAGCACCGTGAGCCCCAGATCTTTGGCTTAGCAAGGTGCTTATTTCATCTGGGGTGGGGGCTGTGGGGAGCTCAGCAAACACAGCATCCCTAGCTCCTGATGAAATAAGGAGTTGTTGACATCTAGGGCTCATGTGGAGCAACCTATAGACTATAAATAAGTTTGCATGTCCTGGAGGCAGGAGGATTGCCATGAGTTCGAGGCCAGCCTGGGCTACACAGTAAGACCCTGTCTCGAAAAAATTTTTTTTGTTGATGTATTCTGTTTAATTAGATGTATCCAAAATAACTATTATTTCAATATGGATTTAATGTCAACAATTATTATAAAAAATTTTAACATACTTATTATCGAAGTCTTCAAAATCCAATGTGGAGACTTCTGGGAAGATGGTGGAGTGGTGAACAGCAGAGATATAGCTTCTCTGAGATTTGGTGTCCAGATGCTGGAATAAAGCAGTGTGAGAAAAGAAGGAGGGAAGTGGGTCCCTGGGACCCAGCAAAGATCTGAAGTGAGAATTGAAGTCCAGGGGAGAGCAAGGAGGGAGATTTCAATGAAGAAGAAAGAGGTGGGAAGTGCTTTCTCCCTGAGCCCTGACTTGCTGAATAGAAGGGGCAGCTCCAGCCTGCAGACCTGCAGTGACTACTGGCAACCCCAGAGGCTTCCACAGAGAAACACACCAGTGGAACAGAGCAGTGGATGCAGCAGGCTGCAGCAGCTGGTGAGTTACTTGGGTTCAGATGTCATTCAGGAGAGGGTAATTGGCCGGTAGCCATTTTAGAAAGGGGCCAAATGAGCTTGGAACTCAGAGCAGCTTTGGACTGGCTCCATCTAGTGGATCCCAGTGTCAGGGTGAGGTGAAACTGAGTGCAAGTTGGCAGGAGATGAAGGGAGCTGAGTTCAAGCCAACAGGAGCCACATGGAATGTTGGGGGCTGAACAAATTGGATTCTAGCCTCACAGCCAGAAACCAGCCTGAGCTCCAGAACTAAAGGTGCAGGCTTGCTAGAATTATCCACTACCTTGCCATAAATCTATGGCTGGCTTGTTGGGCGTAATCAACATGGATCTGGGCTCTGGACCCAATGTGTTCACCAGTAACAGTAGAGACATGCCTTGAAGTAGACACTTTTTTTGTTAGTTTCTGCTTTTTTTTTTTTCTCTTGTTTTTGTTTTGTTCTCAATTGTTTGTTCTTGTTTTTATATAAATATGAACATTGTTTCTAGTGTTTTTGTTGTTCTATTCTGATCTTGTCTTTATTTCTTCCTTCTCTCTTTCCCTCCTATCTTTTTCACCAGTTTCCTAAAGTTTCTGTAATCTTCCTTTGTCCTCCAGCCTTGCTTCTAATCTCCTCCTCTTCTTCTATTTTTTATTTGCCCCCCAACTCCTTTTAAATTTTCTTCCCTGAGGGTAAAGTCACCATACTGAGGGCATATTTACTATGTAGAATTTTCTGGTTCATTTAGATTTTATTATATAACCAGAAATCTAGTTTATACGGTTAAAGGTGGCAAATTAATACTTACCACAGTTTGTCATTTTCTAGGCTGTGTTTGATGCTATTGTTATTGGTGATTGTACTTTAGCCAAGGTAACATAATTGTTCTAATCAGTTGTTCTTCCTGGTACACTAAGACTGAGATTCTCTCTGGGTCATAAACAATGTTGTAGGCCAGTGCCAAAGAACCAGGGGCTAGGCCGAATACCCAGCAACTTCTCATCCCTAATAAATTGAAGAGGTAGGATCTTGTAACAGACTCAAAACCCAAAAGTCAGTTGCACCTGGAAGATATCTCTGACAAGTAGTCATTTCCTAAGGGTTCTAAATACTAGCAATAAAGCTACTAACCATATGCAATTTATAACCATCAACCCAGGAATTAAATTTTAAAAAATGAAAATGAGAAGACACTTAAACAAGATGCAACCTTAAACTTCCAACTCACCAAAGCAAACCCAGGGGGCAATGACATGGAACAATTTGAAACTCATCTACCTGGAATCTCTGAAGTATAACAGTGGAAGGAATAAAGCACATGAATGAGGCTCTAGAAACAATCAAATCAGAAATAGTTTCCCAGATAACTACAGAGATGGTGAAAATAATGAAAGACATGATTAGTGATTCTAGAGCAGATACAGATTAAAAAAAAAAAGAGCTTAGGAAAATGATAGAAAGATGAATACCCAACATAGGAAAGAAATGGAATCCATGAAACAGATTCAAACAGATACCTAGGAGATTAAAAATTCCACTGAAAGTATACACAGCAGAATGAGCCAATGTGAGGACAGAATAGCAGATATAGAAGCCAGGATTGTGGTCAGTGATCATGAAAAAGAGTCTTAAAGATAACAAGGGACCATGAAAAATCAATCCAATAACTGCTAGATGACACAAAGAATAACATAAGATTGATCAGAGTCAATGAAAAAGCAGCACAAATGACATAAAAAACATGTACACAGAAGAAATGGCAGAAAACTGCCCAAGCAGGGAAAAAGAATTTGGCATATAGATAAGTGAGGCATATAGAACTCCAATTAGTTATGATAAAAAATCTATACCAAGGCATATAATAGTCAAGATTCTAGAAATTCAACACGAGAACATGGGCCGGGGATTTAGCTCAGTGGTTCTGGTGCCTGCCTTGCAAGTGCAAGGTCCCAAGTTCGATCCCTGGTACCAAAAACCCCCCACAAAAAACAACACACAAACACAAGAACAGAATATTAAAAGCTGTTAAAGAAAAGAAACAAATCATCTATAAAGGAAAGCCCATCAGAATCATAGTAGACTTCTTGACGCAAACCCTCAAGTCAAGGAAAGCTTGGAGTGAAGTACTTCAAACTCTAAAAGAAAACCTCCAACCCAGATTGATGTACTCTGCAAAACTATCTTTCAAAATTGATGGAGAAAAAAGATACTTCCATGACAAAGAACACCTGAAGAAATTTATGACCACCAAACCAGCACTCCAAAGTGTTCTGAAGGACATCCTAGAAAGCGATAACAAGAAGCACAACACCATGAATCCCAACTGAATGAATACACCAGGCAAGGCAAGAAATTAAACAGAGTGGGGAAAAAGGAAACCAACAATGGGAAAATAATAGGGCAAGAATAAGTCACTACATTTCAGTTATAACCATCGATGTAAATGGCCTTATTTCACCAATCAAAAGAAACAGACTGGCAGAATGGATCAAGAAGCAAGGTCCAACAATATCAAAAAGAAATACATAGACTGAAAGTCAAAGGATGGAAAACAGTACTCCACGTGACAGGAATCCAGAAAAAAGCAGAGATAGCTACTCTGTTTGAAGACAAAATGGATTTCAAACCAAGACTGTTTAAGGGAGACAAAAAAGGTTACTACATCCTTGTAAAGGGAACAATCCAAGAGGAAGAGATAATCATAAATACAGCACACCCAGCTATATAAAACAAATATTAACAAACATGAAAAATCAAATAAGCACTAATACAGTCATAACGGGGGACCTCAATATCCCACTGTTACAAATAGATCAACTAGGCAAAAAAACAGTGAAATATTAGAACTGAACCAAAGTTGTGAACAAACGGACTTAGTAGATGTCTACATAGTGTTCCACCCCACAACATCAGAATATACATTCTTCTCATCTGCACATGGAACATTCTCCAAAATAGACCAAGTACTAGCTCATAGAACATGCTTAAATAAGTGCAAAGGAATTGAAATTATCCCATGCATATTATCAGTCCAATAGTGTAATGAAATTGGAAACTGATAGTAAAAGAAACCACAAGAGCTTCATAAACATATGGAACTTGAATAATATGACAATACAACATACTAGAATGTATGGAATGTAATGAAAGCAGTCCTATGAGGGAAATTTACAGCAGTGAACTCCCACATCAGAAAAACAGTGTGAGCTCAAATAAAAAACCTAATGTTTAACCTTAAGTTTCTAGAAAAAGAAGAGCAAGCCATGCTGAAAGCTTGTATGAGGAAGGAAATTATAAAGATTAGAGCAGAAATTAATGCAATGGAGACTAAGAAAACAGTACAAAGAATCAATGAATTGAAGAGTTGGTTCTTTGAAAGATTAAATAAAATTGACAAACCCTGAGCCAACATTATCAAAAGAAGGAAAGAAAAGACTCAAATCCATGCAATTAGAAATGAAAAGGGTGAAATAATAACAGATCCTGCAGCTATCCAGAAAATCATCAATACCTACTTTGAGAACCTGTATTCTAATAAGATGGAAAACACAGAAGAAATGGACAGATTCCTGGATATGTATGAATAACCAAAACTGAATCAAGAATATATACAAATTCTAAATAAAGCAATATCATCCAGTGAAGCTGAAGAGGTAATTTAAAAATCTGTGAACAAAGAAAAGCTCAGGCCCTGACTGATTCACTGCTGAATTCTCCAAGAAATTTAGAGAAGACCTAATGCTGCTACTTCTCAAACTCTTTAATGAAATTGAAAGGGAAGCAGTACTCCCAAATTCATTCCTGGAAGCAAGCATTACCCTGATGCCAAAACCAGAAAAGGATCCAACCAAAAAAGGGAATTACAGGCCAATCTCCCTATTGAACATAGAAGCAAAAATCCTCAATAATATACTGGCAAACATAATGCAGCAAATCATTAAGAAGGTTATACCATGACTGCGTAGGATTTATCCCAGGGATGCAGGGATGGTTCAACATATACAAATCAATGGATAAAAACCATATGATCATCTCACTAGATAAAGAAGAAGCATTTGACAAAGTCCAACATACACTCATGATAAAACCCTCTAGAACATTGGAATAGGTAGTCTTTCTCTCAAGCTGATAAAAGGCATCTACAAGAAGCCAACAGCCAACATCGTACTACATGGACAAAAACTGAGAGCTTTCACTCTAAAATCAGGAACAAGACAAGAATGTCCACTGTCACCACTCTTATTCAATATAGTTCTGGAAACATTAGTCAGAGCAATTAGACAAGAGAAAGAAATAAAAGGAATAAGGATAGAAAAGGAAGAAGTTAAATTATCATTATTTGAGGATAACATGACACTCTCCATAGAAAACCCAAAAAACTACACCAAAAGACTTCTAGATTTGATAACCAAAGTCATTAGCATAGCTGGATACAAAATCAACACTCAAAAATCAATAGCATTCCTGTACAAAAATAACAAACTCACTGAGAAAGAAATTAAGGAGACAGCTGCTTTCACAATAGCACCCCCAAAAATGAAATACCTAGGAATCATTCTAAGAAAGGAAGTAAAAGACCTTTACATGGAAAACTACTGTACTGTGAAAAAGGAGATTGAAGAGGATATCAGAAAATGGAAAGACATCCCTTTTCTTGGGTAGGAAGAACCAATATAATGAAAATGCTCACACTTCTGAAATTGTTTTACAGATTTAATACAACTGCAATCAAAATACCAATAGCATTTCTCACAGAATTAGAGAAAACAATCCTAAAATTCATTTGGAATCAGAAGAGCCTAGAATAGCAAAGGTAATTCTGGACAACAAAGGCAAGGAAGGGGGCATCATAATCCCTGACTATACTACAAAACTACTATGATAAAACCAGCATGGTACTGGCGAAAAACAAAAACAAAAAGGAAAAAAACCCCAAAACAGACCTGAGGATCAATGGAACAGATTAGAAGATGCAGAAACAACTCCAGATGTACTCAGCCACCTCATCTTCACTGGAAGAGCCAAACATCTTCACTGGAAGAAAGATAGCATCTTTAATAAATGATGCTGTAAAAACTGGCTTTCCATATGGCAAAGATTAAAAGTAGACTCATATTTTCATTATGCACTAAACTAAAAATTGAGCAAAGATCTAGAATAGGTAGAACTCTTGAAGACACTGGTGTAGGCAAAGACTTTATGAACAAAACCCCTATTGCATAAGAAATATCACAAAGAATCAACGACTGGGATCTCATCTTATTAAAAAGCTTTTGCGTAGCAAAAGAAACCGCCAACAGAGTGAAGAGAAAACCCACAGAGTGGAAAAATTTTTTTGCCAACTGTTCCTCAGACAAAGGACTACTATCTAGGATATATAAAGAACTTAAAAAAAAAACCAGACCTCCCAGATTTAAAGACCCAATCCAAAAATGGGCATCTGAAATGAACAGACATTTCTCAGATGAAGAAGTAGAAACAGCAAATAAACATGAAAAAATGTTCAACATCACTGGTCATTTGAGAGATGCAAATTAAAAGAATGCTGAGATTTCACCTCACTCCAGAAAGAATGGCTGCCATCATATCAACCAATATCCTGGTCTCACCACATCACCATGAGGATTCATGTGGCACATCAGCTAAAGCATTTGGCACAGTGGCATGTCGCCAACACCTGTTACCCACTATCTGGTCTCTAGTTCTTTGCTCATTCTGTCCCTTTTATGTAGAACATTGTTCCCTGATCTCTGGCTTCCTTCTCTGTGTGTGTGTGTGTGTGTGTGTGTGTGTGTGTGTGTGTGTGTGTGTGTGTGGTACTGGGGACCACATCCAGGGGACACTGAACTACATCCCCATCTCTTTTTTATTTTGAGATAGGGTCTTGTTAGATTGCTCAGGCTCGTCTTGAGCTTGTGGCCCTCCTGCCTCAACCTTGAGTAACTGGGATTGCAGGCATGCACCACAGCACCTGCCATCCCAGCCCGCCTTCTAATACTCAAAACAAAAACAAAAAGAAAAGAAAAGAAAAGAAAAAAGACATCAACCAATAACAAATGCTGGTGGGGCTGTGGGGAAAAAGGAACCCTCTCCACTGTTAGTGGGAGTGTCGACCGGTGCAAGTGCTGTGAAAGACTGGAATGTGGAGATTCCTCAAAAAACTAAAAATAGAAGTTCTCTTCAACCTAGCTATTTCCCTTCTTGGTATCTTCTGGAAAGAATTAAAAGCATCATACCACAGCAATATATGCACACTCATGTTTATAGTGGCAGTTTGTAATAGCTAAATCTTGTAAACAGCCCAAATCCCCACCAACTGATGAATGGAGAAAGTAGATTTTTTTTATACAATGGAGTACTACTCTGCCACAAAGAAGGATAAGCTTGAGACATTTCTAGGTAAATGGATGCAACTTGAGATCATATTCTTAAGTAGATAAATCAGACACACATGTTTAAATACTGTATTGTTTCTCTGGTGTGAGAAACAAAAAATAAAAGTAAGAATCAAAATGTATAATAGATATTGGGAAATGGGAAGAAACTGTTCAAATGAGAAGGAACAAGGGAAGGGGAAGGGGAAAGGAAAGAAAGGACAAGAAAAAGAGAGAAAAAAAGATTTATAAATAAGGGATGAGGGGATGGAAGAGAGGGGGAGGGGATTGGGGAAAAAAGAAGAGCCAAGATACATCATGTACAGGTACACATTCCTTATGCTGAATGTGATCATCATGAATATCTAAAATGTACCAAGAAATGTTTTGCTTAAAAAAAAAAAAAGAAGCGGGATCACTCACCTCGAACAATTTCACCAGAGCACTGGTGGTTATGGCATTTACCTACAGACTAATAGCACAGTTGTGTGATACTGACTCTGTTCTTCAAAAAGCAGAAAATTAAAATTAGTCCTTGCAAACTTAAATTTTAAACAACATCAAAGGACCTAGTTAGAATGAGGATGGAGCTTTGTTCCCCCCCCTTTTTTTGCCCTCCCCCCTCTTTTTTTGCCATTCTCTGAAGTGAATTTTAATATTGTATAAAAAATTCAACTTTGGGGGCTGCCCTTTTTTTGTATTTTTTGCAGACTGAGTCTTACTATGTAGCCCAGGGCGGCCTAGAACTTGCAGTCCTCCCCACCTGTTTCAGCCTCCCCAGTGCTGGGATTCCAGGTGTGGGCTGATGGAAGGATGGGTTTCCTCATGCAAGATGTTCAATCTGTTCACAAGGGCAAGATTTAAAAAATGGTATAGCTTAGTGTTGGCTTTATTAATTTTATGCAGAGCACAGTAGAATTCTGAACCCTGTGATTTGGTAGACTCCTTGGCTCTTGTGTGATGGGAATTGTCTGTCTTTGTAGGGACTGAGTTAGAGAGAGTCAGGAAACCTGCAGAAGCCCTTTAGGGGATCTTCCTTGAGCAGAAATAAGTTTGGAAAGTCTCTAAGGTCTGGAGCGAAATACAATCAAATTTGCATTTATATAGCACCCGTATGCTCTTGCTTTCTTTGTGCTATCCATATTAAATAAAAACACAATTAAGAGTTAGTTCTAAAATACCAGGTCAAACATAGCAAACAAAATCAGGAATGGCAATTAGTGCTAGAAAACCAGAACAAACAGAGGGCTGTTGAGTTTGGACTTAAGAAGAGAAATAGGATGTGCCCAGTGCATATCAATGGAGAAGTAATTTTGGAGCCAGGGCCTCCAGCCTGGGAGGAGGGACTACGGGAGCCCAGTTGGAACCAGCCTCACTCCGTGGGGAACAATTATTAGAGAAAGTGAAAATTCAGTGCAGCTAAAATTAATGGACATGCATCATGCCCTATGCTGGGGATGCAAAGATAGTCAGATTGGAATTCTGTCTTTAAGCCACCTGCATTCAGTTTATTTATTTATTTTTCTGAGACAGGGTCTCTCCATGTAGTTCAGGCTGGCCTTGAACTCATTGCGTGGGCCAGGCTGGCCTCTGAGCTCCTGCCTCAGCCTCCCACGAGTGCTGGGATTACAGGTGTGCACCACCACACCTGGCTTGTATTCAGTTTAAAGGAAGAAAGCATGTGGGAAACCAACCACTTGGGGACCCACATTATCTGTGGTAATCTAAGACTGTATTCCAGGCAGGAAAATAAGGCCATGCTATTCTACCTAAAAGTTACAAAAAGCTGGGCATGGTGTACACGCCTGTAATCTCAGCACTAGGGAGGCTGAGGCAGGAGTTCCAGGCCAGCCTGGGCTACACAGTGAGTCCAAGGTTAGCCTGAACTACATAGTGAGACCCTGGCCCAAAACAAACAAACAAGTATGTCTTCTTGTCACTTGTCTCCTCAAAAATCCCACCATGCTCCTTACATGAAGTCATGGCTTGTTTTTGTCTTTGGGGGACCCCAGTTCTTGTCCACATCTTGCCAGCTGTCTTCTCACTTGTCCCCATGCAGCTCCCCCACCGCATGTGTTGCCCCAGACTGCAGTGCCTAGAATGTTTCGGCAGTGCCTAGAACGGTCCTACAATGCCCAGAACCTTCTTCCAGGAAGCAGAAGGTTAGGGCATGGCCAACCAGCTGCGCACGTGGGCGTGGCCTGTCAATCATGGCGCTCCAGGACACAGGTTTACAACGGTTTCCAAGCCCTGCACTTGGGACTAATCAGAGAATGCTGTCTTCATTTCTTCTGGTGTGAGATCAAGCAGGTTTTTTGTTTTTTTTTTTTGGTACCGGGGATCGAACTCGGGTCTTTGCGCTTGCGCAGCAGGCAGTGAAACCACTGAGCTAAATCCCCGGCCCCTCAAGCAGGTTTTTGATAGGATGGCCTAGCTCTGACGTCAGAATGGGGGATATAAAAGATGGCTGCCATGTGGTTATTGTGTGTTCTCTTTCTCAGTGGCCTTCTCTGCACTGGAGAGCAGCATAGTTCTTTTCCTACCTTTAATAAATGTAAAATCTTGCTGCCTTTTTGCACACCTTGTCCAATTCTTTGTTTAGACAAGAACCTGGAAAGATCTTTCATCCCCCAGAATCCCAGTAATATCCCTACATATTGTTCTCTATCCCAACTCCTGTAGGGGCTTAGAGTTATTTTGTTCTTCTTAATGCCTCAGGTAAGGCAGCGCTGTAAACGGCACCTTTAACTCAGTGATCTGGTTGGTTTGAGGTGTGTGGGGCCGTCTGGGTGATAACTTTAGAGGAGAATTGAACACAGGAAAGAGACAGTTGCATGGCTCCTCTTGGTGTCCCAGGCCCACACTGCTTCCTGTTTGCTGAAGGCATCACGGGGACCGGCACCAACCTGTAAAGAGCCCAGTGACCCTACTCTGCAGGATCGGCTGGGTTCTACACAGCCTCAATAGATTATTTTGAAATATTCCCTTTAGTGATTCCCCAGGGGACTCTCTGGCTTTTCTAGAGAGGCAAAGGAGTTTTAGAGGTTGAGCAGTAAAATAAAATAACCTGTCTGAGTGGATTTGATACTTGCCCTACTACCTTTTCATAACTTTTTTTTCTTTAGTTTTGAGACAGGGTCTCACTATGTAGCCCTGGGTGGCCTTGAACTCACTGTGGAACCCAAGTAATCCTTCTGCCTCAGCCTCCTGAGTCCTGGGATCTAGGGTGAGCCCGACTGCACCCAATGATGTCATACTTCTGATGTGAGCTGTAAGGCTCATCATGAGACATTCTGGTCCTTGCACCGATCTTTTTGCATGGAACAGGAGATTGCTCTCACTGGGGGGCCTTGGAGGTAGCATCCTCATAAAAGGCAGTGGTCATAGCACCCCCTGGAGGTGGCCTGGATCTGAAGCAGGCCAGGGGTGGGAAGGGTCCTGGACGGACCAGGATGCCAAATCATCTTTTCTTTTGGTTTTTGAGCTAGGTCTTGCTATGTATTTCAGGCTGGCTTTGACTCACTATATAGCCCAGGCTGGCCTCGAACTTGGGATGATCCTCCTGCCTCAGCCTCCCAAGTGCTGGGATTACAGGTGTGTGCCACCACTCCTGGCTCTCCTCATTTTAAAAAGGAGGAAGCCCTAGAGGTCTTGAGCAAGGACCTTGCAATGAGGGCTGTGGAGCTGGGTAAACCCAGGCAGTCTGATGTTAAAGACCGTTTCTGTTAAAGAGGCATTGCTGATGCTTGATTCATCTCAGGAGGCTTTGGAATCCATGAGTCTGACTTACTTGTAACTCGCCTGCTGAGTGGCTGTGGGAAGATGTAACACTCCTAACTTCCAGTTTCCTCATTGGTTACATGGGAATAATGACAAGACTTACATCATTGTGCTGACGGGTGGGATGGAATATGTAGTTTATTCCCTGTACAACCCAGTGCTCAATTACCTTCTATTATTTTCAACAGTTATCACATGCTGCCTCTTTCTTTCCTCTGTAGACCCACGGAACTGTTCTGACAGGACGCTGTGAGCTTGTGTGACTCAGCCTGCTTGGAGTGTCTCTGTTGTCATTTACTCTGGTTCTGTGAAAGCCATTTTTTAAGATCCAGTGCAAGGCTGATTTACGGGGTTTTTTTTTTTTAGTGCTGCGGATTGAACCCAAGCAGTGCTGAGTGACATCCTCAGCTCCTTTTATTTTTTATTGTGAGACAGGGTCTCTAATTTTCTCAGACTGGCCTTGAACATGTGCTCCTCCTACCTTAGCCTTCCAAGTAGCTGGGAATGTAGGTGTGGGCCGCCATGCCTGGTGAGGATGATTTCTAGTTTTTCTTTTTCTTTTCTTTTTGCTACTAGGGATCGAACTCAGGACCTGGTGCTTGTGAGGCGGGTGCAGTGCCACTGAGCTAAATCCCCGGCCTCACTTTTGTTTTGTTTTTTGAGTCAGAGTCTCACAGTGTTGCTTAGGCTGGCCTTGAACTCACCATGTAGCCCAGGCTTTCTTTGAACCTGAGGTGATTCTCCTGCCTCAGCCTCCTAAGTGCTGGGATGACAGGCATGTGCCACCGTATCTAGCCTCTGAGGTGGAGCCTTTAAGAGGTGGGGCCTAGTGGAAAGACACTGGGACATTGGGGTCATACCCTTGAAGGGACATTGCCCCCCCATCCCCTTCCTTGTCCTGTCTTTTAGTTCCTGGCTGCCGCAAGGTGAGCAGCTTGGCCCACCACAGGCTTCCCACCATGATGCAGTCCCTTCCCCTGGGCCCAAAAGCCATGGGGACAGCTGACAACAGATGGAAAGCATTAACCAAACCTTTCCTCTTTTTAAGTTGATTGTCTTGGGCAGTTTTTATAGTATAGAAAGCTGACAAACATGAATGCCCTCATGCTCCTCTCTTGTTCTTCATGTGGCCCTAACCTTTTCATGTGCACTCCCGGCCCCACGTGCTGGCTCTGCAGGCCAGGAAGATAGCTCAGTCTTCCTAACCTGAGTGACTAACATTTAAATGCAGAATCGAAAGCTGGGCATGGTAGCACATGCCTATAATCCTAGCACTCAGGAGGCTGAGACAGGAGGATTACCATGAGTTCGAGGGCAGCATGGGCTATGGGTGAGTTTAAGGCCAGCCTGAATTATGTAGTATGATCTTGTCTGAAAGAAAACCAAAACCAAACTAAACCAAAACAAAACACCTCAAAATCTCACCAAGCATGGTGGTGCAGGTCTATAATCCCAGCACTTGGGAGGCTGAGGCAGGAGGATCCCTATGAGTTCAAGGCCAGCCTGGGCTACATAGCGAGACTCTCTCAAAACAAAACAAAACAAATCTAATAGCAGGGTCCCACTCAAGCAATTCTTATTTAATTGGTCTGGAGAGCAGCCTGGGCATTGAGGTCTTCAAAATTTCCCATCAGAACTTTCTGCGGTGCTGGAAGTATCTAATGCGATAGCCACTCATCCCAGGTGGCTTTTGGGTCTTCAGAATGTGGCCAGTTAGATGGAGGAACTGGATTTCAATTTTAATTCATTTAAATTTAGATGTAAAATAGTCACAGGAGGCTGGTGGCATCTACACTTGATAGCATAGGGCTAGAGTAATTAGTGAGAGATTTCTGTTGAGCCAGCTTACTTTCTGTATGACTTACATTATTTCATTTAGCCCTCAAGCCCAGTAATTAGGGATTTGTTTTGTTGTTGTTAATTTTTTTTTTTTGAGACAGGGTCTTGTTACGTAGTTCAGGATGGCCTTAAATTCACAGCGATCCTCCTGCCTCAGCCTCCCCAGGGCTGGGATCACAGGTGTGCGCCACCACACCCAGATTATTTTAGTCTGTTTTCTGTTGCTGTAACAAAACACCTGTCCTGGATGCTGGCAGGACACATACTGAATCAGTACATGAAGAAACAAAGAGCAGAATCAGCAGCAAAATGAAGAAAGTGAGAGGCTCCTTGTACCTTGCGAAGTCAGAACTGTTTTGAAGAGCTTTGTGTGGAGTTTCCCGAGAGTGACCAGGGCAGGACACTGAGAGCAGCAAGCGCCAAGCACCTTTGCAGCCAGCTCAGTTTTGGTGCAAAGACACCTTCCCTAGGAAGGGTGAAGATTTGTAGCAGCGAAGTGGGTCTTGGGGTCAGGACTTAAAAGCTTCCCCGGGGGACAATGGGTGGAGCCTCTGGGGGGCAAATTTCTTCTGCCAGTGGTATGGATCCAGCTCAAAACAGCAGCGCATGGATGCTCAGGAGCGAGACCCTCAGTTTTCTGAGTCCAGGCAGGTGGAGAGGCTGCTCCTCTAGTAGTGCCTGCTAGGGCCAAGCTTGCTCCAGGATGGAGAATTCCCTCAGCCTGAGACAACACAAAGGCGGGGGATTTGTTATGAGCTTAGAATGGCCCGAAATAGCACAGACGGTGTTATTTGCTCAGCATTTCTGTGGGTCAGGGATCTAGGCGTGACCTTGTGTCTCATCCGAGGGATCCTCTTGGACCCTCACCTGGTCTCGGGCAGGGTTGCATCTTCCAGGCTGAGGGCTTGGGAGCTTGGGCTTCTTGCTAGCTGTCAGCTGGATTCTGCCCTCGCCCTCTCCCACTGGGTCCTCCTACTCTGCAGCTTGCGTTTAAAGCAAGCGTCTTCTAGAAAAATTTGAGGTAGAAGGTCTTTCCACTCCATTGTGGGCATCACACCCCTCCGTGTCACCATATGCTGGGGTAACAGTGTGGCAGACAGCTCAGTTAGCTTATCAGTAGGCAGTCAGTACAGAAAAATGGATTAAGTTGAGCTAAGAATGGAGAGGTAAGGACCTTCCTTCCGAGGAAGAAGTTCTTAGGCAGAGAGAGTGTGCTCAGTTAGTGGACAGCTCCTCCTAACCAGGGTGGAGTGGGAACAAGTAAGAAATGCAGAGTAACTGTTGCCTTTGAACTCAGTTTCCACTGGACCAGCTACATAGTTAATTTTCTCCAGTCCCTAATGCCACAAAGCCACCTGGTTTAAACAAGTTCCTGCTCTCTGCTTACCCATATAAAGCCAAGACCAAGGAAGCACGAGAGGCGAGGCCTTCCATTTGGATGGAGTCCCCTCCTGGTTACAGCTGTTTCCCTTCTTCATATTTCCAGTAAATCCTTCCCTAATGTCCTCCTTTTGTCCATGAATTCATTTTTTGACTTAGTGAGACAGTGAGCTCAGTTTGTACCGAATTAACTGTTTCATGATTGGTGAGAAGCAAGTTACCTGAGGGGAAGGGTCCACAAAGGCAGTGAATACTGGGAGTGGGGGCTGTGGGGACCATCTTGGAGTTGCCCATCATGGCCGGCATGGGCAGAGGGAAGGGGAGGGGCTGATGGCATCTGCTGGCAAAATTCTGGCAGAGGGGACATGGGCAAAGTTGTCATTGTGCACGGATGGGGTGGGCATCCGGGGAGGCTTTGATCCCAGAGGGGAAGTCAGATTTCAGATGCTCAGCTCCTTTGCTGGACTTCAAGGGGAGGGAGCCCTCCAACCATGAGTACGTTTAAATTTAATTTAAATTTATTTTACTTTAATGCAGTATTGGGGATTGAACCAAAGACCTCTGCATGGTAGGCAAGGTCTCTCTACTCCTGAGTGAGTCCAGCCCTATTTATTTTCTATTTTGAGGCAAGGTCTTGCTAAATTACCCTGGCTGGCCTTGAACTTGCAGTCCTCCTGCCTCAGCCTCTAGAGTGCTGAGATTATAGCACACACCCCACCACAAACATAATTATTACTGCCAGTTTTCACGTTGTACATCTTATATCTCCCTTTGAGCAACATCTTCCCTTTTTTTCCCTAACTCCTAGTAGCTGGCAACCACTTCCTTATTCTCTGCTTCTGAGTCCAATGTCTTTAGATTCCATGTATAAATGAGATCGTGTAGTGTTTTTCCATGTCTGTATTATTTCACTTAGCATGATGTCTTTCAGGCTCATCCATGTTTTTGTAAATAGGAGGATCTTATTTTTTATGGTTGAATAATATTTCATCATCTATCTATCTCTATCACTTTTTTTTGAGACAGGATTTCATTTTTGTCGTTCAGGCTGGCCTTGAACTTGTGTCGATCCTCCTGCCTCAGCCTCCCAAGTACTGAGATTACAGGCTTGTGCCTCCACACTGGTTGTAAATGCTATACACTTTGAACTGGACATTCTGCTCTCTTTAGTATAGTTTACTCATGTGTTGTATACATGATTTGGTCTTCGGTAAGTCCTATTGAGAACCCACAAAGACGGCAAAAGGGTAAAGTATAAGAAAGGATTGAAAAGGCTGGGGATTTAGCTCAGTGGTTCCGTCACCTGCCTTGAAAGTGCAAGATCCTGAGTTCAATCCCCAGTACCAAAAAAAAAAAAAAAAAAAAAGGATTGAAAGACTTAATCTCAAGGAGTTTATGACCTTTTGAGGTTTCATAAGATCTGCATACACTAAACAATCAGAAAGTATGGAAATCCTCAGGCTGTTCCAGCTGATAAGATTTTATAGCAGCCTATAAGTGTCTTACTAATTTGGAGAGTTGTAGCTTAATTGAAGGTGCCGAACAGGGCTTATTTCAATAGTTTACAATAATCCCTGAGTGATCAAGCACCATTAAGAAATTAACATTCCCCACAGGAGGATGACAGGGACTCAGAAGGGAGCTGCAGTATCGCTTATGTCCACCAGATGATGCCACCATTCAGTGGAATTCCAGATTCTGGCTTGGGGACGCAAGCATGACTGTGGCCAAGTTTGAGGTAATGGCCAGAAAGATATTTGACCCTGCTTCAGACATTGAGGACTTTTCTTACAGTTTTATGCAGAGCTCACACATATTAGAATCCGGAAGTGAAGAACCGCTAACTTTTCACTTAAGCAAAGTCTATGTGCAGACTTTTTCCTAGCTAGGTCTTACTGCCTTTTGTTACCTGTTCCGTGAACATCAAGTGACTCCAGAGGTGCCTGCCTGGACACTGGGTGGTAGAAGGACCACCTTGGAGGAAAACTCCTCACTCATTAGGCATTCTGTCTCACTAGGTATACACATATCTTCCCTACAACAAATCTTGATAAACAACAGATTTAGCCCAGTGGAGAAGCCAGCATGGACAGCTTGATATAATTATATTCAGCATTAACGAGCTGTGCGTTCCAGCCTAATGTGTTGATATTTAGTAATCTTTGATAATGAAGGAGAAGTTAGCCTTTGAAGTCAGAATGTTCTGGTGTGGTGTGCTGCTTCCAACCATGAGCATTCATTATTTTGTTTGACAGATTGGCCTGCTTTGGAATATCAAATACCTCCTCTTTGGAGGGGAAGGAAGATGAAAGCAATGACATCCACACTCCCCCAGAGCATCTCCCCAGCACAGCCTGAGCTCTTGCAATGGGGTTTTGTCGGGAGAGCTCATCACCTGGAGTGGTCAGGAGGGCTCAGTCACTGTGCGGTCACTGGGGGAGAAGACCTCGTGGCTTCAGCCTAGCCTGCTGAGGAAGCTCTTGGAGTCAGGGTGTCAGAGGGCTGAGACCCCACAGGAAGTGCAGAGCCGGATGGGAAGGAGAGGTGACCACATCCTGCATTTCTCTGTGGTTCCCCCAGGAACCAGGTAATCCCTACAGTGTTTCTCTTGATTCTTATGAGATCTGGCATGGGTCAAAGCACAATGCAGATGCCATTATTATTATTGTTATTATTTTTGAGCCAGGGTCCATGCTGCTCAGGCTGGCCTCAAACTCCTGGGCTGAAGTCATCTTCTAGGCCAGTGGTGCCAAACCTATGGCACGTGTGCCAAAGCGGGCACACAGAGCCCTCTCTGTTGGCATCGTCCCAGCAGCCGAGCGTCACATAACAGCACAAATCGGGGCAGTGTTGGCACTTTGTGATAAATGAGTGGTTTTTGGGTTGCAGTTTGGGCACTTGGTCTCTAAAAGGTTCGCCACCACTGCTCTAGGCCAAAGGCAACCCTGGTCAGGGTAGCTAAAATCCATTGAGTAATTGTTACATTGTGAACACCATACAGACTGCTGTGGATGTATTATTTTTTTCTTTTTCTTTTTCTTTTTTTTCCAGTACTAGGAATTGAGCTCAGGACCTTGTGCTTGCCAGCAGCAGGCCAGAGTTTGATTCCTGGCACACCCCTACCCCCATTGCAGTAATTATGAGGCTAATGGTTGCCATATTGGCCAATGCAGTTCCAATAAATCCACCCTCAGCACCCTCCATGGAGAACACACAAGGAAAGGTCATCCCGAGGTCAAACAGGTGCGGTGCATGGAGGCCCAGGCCTGTAACTCTAGCACCCTGGAGGCTGAGGCAGGAGGATCCTCATGAGTTTGAGGCCAGCCTGGGCTACGTAGTGAATACAAGGCTAGTCTGAACTACATAGAGACCTTGTCTCAACAAAACAAAACAAAAACCAAGGTCAAGCAGTGGGCGTGTCAGAGGCCATGTCTTACTTGAGCAGGTAGGGCCTTTGGTGGACACAAAGGTGAGAGGTCGCCAACAGTACTCCTGATGTGCTCCACATCTGGACAGTGGCTGGGAGGAGAGGGCTTTTGGGGAAAGTTTCCTTCTCTAATTGAAACCTGAGCCCCCAGGAACCCCCTGCGGTCCTCCCTGGGGGGTGGCAGTGTTTGTCCAGGGCGGGAAATCCACAGGCCTGGCAGGAAGAGTGAGAGGGGTCAGAGGATGGAGCCAGAGCCCTGGTGGGCGGGATTTAGAGCTTGCCCTGATTCCAGGCTTCTTGTCATGAAGAAAGCCGTGCAGTTGGGATTCCTTATTTGCAGGGGAAACTAATGATCTCATCTCACAGATCAGGTAAATGAGGCTTGGAGAGCATGGACATCTAAGCCAGGGGTGTCTGAAATCTGGAAACCAAGCAAACAACCAACCAGCATCCCCCCCCCCCCCCCCGCAAGTGTTTCTTTTGACCTTTTTCTGTTTACTCAACATTCCTTCCCTACACGCCCTGAAACCAGCTCCTTCCCCACACGCCCCGAAATCAGTTCTACAGATTCTGCCCAGGACTCCCTGCCTGGGTGTCCTGATTCAGTTCTGACACTGTCTACTCCAAGAAGCCCTGGGTTGCTGGATCCCCCACAAGACTGTTCCCACCTCGGTTGCCAGTCGAAAGCCCCAAGCTGTGACCTGTACTTCTGCCAACTGGCTTCCCACGGTGCCTTCCTCAGGAATGGTTATTTTGCTAGACTGGCTCACAGGACTCGGAAACCTCTGCTCACCTGTTATTGTAAAGGATATTCTGAAGGCTATAGACGGACAGCTGAGGGGCAGAGAACTGGGAAGGAACCCAGGGCACTGGGCAGTCTCTGGACACCACACTCCACACCTTGCATGTGTTTTGCTGCCTGGAAACTCAGAACCAAGGACTTCTGGGGATCTATGGAGGCCTCCACATGCAGAGAGACCAGTTAGGTCACTGACCATTGGTATCACAGTGTCACAGCTGGTTTGCCATGAGCTGGAGAAACTGCTCACCCCGGGTTTTCCCTGTTTGTGCTCTGTGGAGCCCCTGTGGCCAGGCCACAGGGTGCACAGCTGCCCATGTCTCCTTCCTCTCCCCAAAGGGAGGCCATGTCTTGAGGAGGTGGCACCCGGGTTTCCCTGCAGGTGCCAGCATATGGGATTTCCATGTGAGGTGACAATGCAGACTTCTCAGGCTGAGTCAAGAAGGTTCAAGGTTTGTAGGAGATGGGAGGGAGAGAGGAAGAGGACATGGATGTCTAGAAGGCACCTCAAATGACCCTGGTTGAAAACATCCCAGGATTATCCCCTTTGTAGAAGATGAGAGCTCTAACCACCGAGCATTCCCTAAAGATCTGGGCTGTTGGAGAAGTGAAACAGACATCCCAAAGGGCCACATGGGGGAAAATTGTGTCCATGACCAAAATGAGGCTTTCACGATGTCCTCCCACCTTGGACCCTGCAGCTGCCCTAAGGGGAGGGTCTCCTACCCCCAGAGACGGGGGAGTCGGGCCTCCGGGAGCAGGAACCAGAAGCCCAGGGCTCTAGAGCTGCTCAGACAAGGTCAACTCGGCTTGGCCCTGAGTGGGTGACCGAAAAGCTGGAGCCGTGTGACAGGGTGACATTTGGAGATAGTCTATGAGACCGGGGCAAACCGTGGACTCCTCAGCCTCTGGAACTTCGAGGAATGAAATTTTGTTACTGAATCACCCAGCCAAAAGGATGCTATTATCACGACTGGAAGGACTAAGACTGGAAGCAGTGATTTCCAGAGCACTGGAAAGCATGACACCCGGATGGCTTTGCCTGCCTGCCACTGTTTTTCCTGATGATAGACTAATGCTGCTTTTCTAAGACTTTCCCTCATATCCTGAAAAATGCACATAGCTCTCCCTCTGGGTGGCTTAGAAGGAGGTGTGGGTGATGCCTATGGAAGGTTGTCAGCTTGCTCCCTCGCCTTGGCTCATGTGGGGGTGACATGGCCACCCCAGCCTTTCCTGGGACCAAGGACGGCCAATGCTGTTCCTCTTTCCCTGTGCAGGGCCCCTTTGCTGTCCCACCCCATTTGTGAATCAGCTGGTGCTTTTCCATGTCATCCCAGGGTCCATGTGGGCCATTGCACAGGGTAAAGGCTGGCCTTGCACTCTGGTGATCCTCCTGCCTCAGCCTCCTGAGTGCTGGGATGATGGGCTGGCATGCATCACCATGTCCAGCTTTAACTTTCTTATTATTACTATTACTTTGAGAGCACCAAGTATGGAGCTTCATTTGTGCATCCAGTAGTCACCCAAAGTAGATAGCACTCTTGAACCTCCTTCAAGTCTGCCCCGAGGGGCTGTGGCCTCTTTTGCAGAATGCCTGCCCTGGTGTTGGAGGGGATGCTGTTTAGACCGTGTCATTTAGGTGTCTGCCTGGGGCATTTAATGAGCGCCTTGAAATCACTGCCAGCCAATTATGGCAGAATGACAGGGCCCCAGCAAGGCAGATGCCATTAAGCTAGCCCTCAGTCCCCAGCCCTTGGGCTAGGACCCTGGCTCCTTGTGGTGCTCACACCCATCTAGAAAAGGAGGCTTTCTTTTTAAAAGTCTGTCCTTGAACGTGACCACTTCCTGGGAAAAAGATCAGCCCCCGTACTTAGCTCCCTAGCTCCCAGCAGCTCTGAATTAGCCAAAGCCCTCATCTCATTTCCTTTCGTTGCAGATGAATGTTGCTTCCTCAGGTTTCCTGCAGGGTTTCCAGCCCTGGTGCCAAGGCCTTTGCAGGAGTCAAGCTCTTCCGAGACCCCATGGGCAGCAGGCTGAAGGCCAACTGTGCCAGGGGCCAGCTGAGGTTCCAGCAGCTGGAGTCCAGGAGCCAGGGAGCAGGGGGCAGTTTTTCCCTTTCAGTCTTGTGACCCTGGGAGATGACTTCTCCTGGGGGCTCCAGGATGCAAAGCCATTTGCTCCTCCATGTCAACCTCAGAACAACATCTCCTCTCCTCCCACATTTCCCAGGCTGTGAGGTCCTTCATTCTTAGGGTTCAGCTGAGCTGTTTCCATAGCGACAGCCACTTGTTGCACGTTCAGTCTCCCATCGAGGCCCTTGCAATCTGCCAGCTAAGCCACCAATCACTGGGTGTGTGTGCCAGGTTAATAAGACAAAGTCTGTTTTATTTTGTTCTTCCTTTTTTTGGTCTGCTTGCAGTTGGGGGCCGCCTTACAAAAGAGAGGGCTTTTTGGCTTTCAAAGTCCTGAGACCTCTGCTCATTGTCCCAGGTGAAATTTTGGACAGGGCCAGGGTGCACTGCATTTCCTTGCTGTCCTCAGGTGGCTGTTGCCTGATTGAGCCAGGGCAACAGCTGGCAAGGTGTGTGGCTGAGTGGGCCAGGCGGCTGCTCTGGGTGTGTGGGTGTGCACTGGACTTGACGCACCTATTTACTTTATTTTATTTTATACAGGGTCTCTCTTTGTATTACAGGGTGGTCTTAAACTCACTATGTAGCCTAGGCTGGCCCTGAGTGTGTGTTAATCCTCCTGCCTCAGCCTTCCAAGTGCTGAGATTATAGGCATGCACCACCACGTTAGCTATTTTAAAGGTAGGGTGATTAAGGATGATAAAAATAATACACTTCAAGGTTTAGCATCCTTTATGGAAGGTTGGAATCAAAATTCTTTGTAGAGTCTCTAATGGAAATGAAATGTTGGTGACATTAATCAGAGAATCCTGGAACATCATCTCCTGCCTCAGCCTCCTGACTAGTTGGGATTATAGGAGTGTGTTCCAACGTTTGCCATGTGTACAGGCTGGAGTTGTGGTGGGGACAAAAGGGTTAAACTTCTCAGCACTTAGACTTCTCTGATAGTTCACCCCCCCCACAGACTGGACAGTCACGAAGTACTATACTAATGAGACTAAAATCAGCACAAGATAAAAGCAAACCTAAAAGCCATCCTGTCCTCCCCCGAGCTCCTGTTCTATCTTTCCCTGAAAGATTAAATATGCAGATGTCCTCAGCTAAGCCTGAAGGGACTTTTGTGAGGCCTGAGTGAGACTGTACCAGTTTGCAACTTTCACGCACAACTTTAAAATGGTACAGATGTTCGAGGAATCAATATACACCGGAAGAAGAATCTGAGACCTCTTCCCCGTGTCTCTTCCCTGTAAAGACCCCGAGCTCTTGCCTGACTGCAGAGTTGCTCTTGGAAACCCGCCTGCTGTCCACTTTTCCCCAGGGTGTGTTGTCTAATAGGTGTAAGCCGGGACAAGCAGGAAGCATTAGCGATCCTAGCAAACGATTTTCTCCACAAGTAGAATTAAAGAAAGAAATCTGATAAAGGAATCAGCAGATCAAAGCACTCATCACCATCAACTATCCCTTCTCACTGAAGAGAGGACAGCGGCTGCGTTCAGGGTGGTGTGGGCGTAGACTCTCAGTGACTTAAATGGAAATGCTTCCTGTCTACACCAGCACTTCTTTTATTTATTTTTTTGAGAGCACCTTGCTGTGAAGTTCAGACTGGCCTCGAACTTGCTGCAGTCCTCCTGCCTCAGCCTTCTGAGTGTTGGAATTACACCAGCGCTTCTCCACACACCCATGAGAGATTGAACTCCAGGCCCTGTGCATGTGGGGAAGCACTCTGTCACTGAGCTACATCCCCAGCCCTTTTTACTTTGAGAGAGTCTTGCTAAATTATTCCATCTGGCTTGTGCTTGCTGTTCTCTTGCCTCAGCCTCCCGAGTAGCTGTGGTTAGGTGTGTGCCATTGCGCCTGGCTTCCATGAGGTTTAAGGATGGGAGAGCTTGTGTTTTCCTTCCTATGTTTTGCAAATTAGGGTGCCAGCTTTTGCTGTTTGGTGCTATTGCACTTTTGGAAGAATCTCCACAGCCGAGTGCTCTGGTCTGACGGGTTTGCTGTCTTGTGTGTGTGTGTGTGGGCGGGGGGGCCGTGAGTTTCTTGCTTTTAGGAGATGCCAGGTGTAAAGGGGTACGGAAGAGAAGGCTCGACCTTCAGAAGAATGCCTGAAAACCCTGCCTGTCTGGCTGCACTACAGGTTTTAACTGAGTCCTTGAAAAGGGAAAACAGAAGAACATAACGATCCAGAGCCCAAGGCTTCTTGGCTGCCAATGTACAAAAATACTTCAACAAATGAACACACAAAATCAAGGGCAGTTGGTCAGGCAGCATCGCACTGCAGATGTATTTGAAAAGCAGGCGAGAGAAAAAGAGGGAGACCATCTGGATTCAAAGTAAATGCTGTAATTGCAGACAAGAAAACGAGACACGATGTGGTGGAATAAAGGAGCCCGACACAGTGCCTGGAGCCCGCAGCACCGTGGGCAGGGCTGGGCCCAGAACCCATGCAACCGACCAGGTCAAGCATTGGGCAAGGCTGGTGGGTTTGCTTCCCAGGAAACCCAGAGGGGAGGGCTGGTCCAGTGGGGCCAGAGGCCCAACAACAGCATCAGGACTGCTGATCTGACTTGGGGCGACAGCTTCCTTGGCCAAACTCAGAACAGAGTGAGCGTGTCCTCCTCTCAGATACAAAACCGAGCCATTTGCCTCCTCTATCCCACCCTCAGGTGCGCATCGAAATCTCCCAGACCAAGAACAGGCCTAGTGCTGATTGGTGTAGGGCTTCCTTATTGCCCACCTCAGAAGCCACCCCATTGGTGAATGGGTAGAAGTCTCATGAGTGGTTTTGGCCAGTCAGTGACTCTCCTGGAGCTATGGCTTGGGTCCCTCTTACCCCAAGCTCTGGCCTTTGCCGCCAGGAAGACTAGAGTTCCCCAAAGGAAAATTGGGGCGTGCTGAGCGAGAGGGAGTCACATGGGGTTGGAGGTTGGAGAGGACGCTGGGTCAGCAATAACACAACCTTCCCAAGTCCAGACCCTTCGGGAGTGGGGAGGGACATGAGGGATGGGGCAGCATCCTGAGTCCTAGGAAAGCAGGTTGGGAACGAACTAGAAACCTAGTGGATCCGGTTCATATCTGGGCCCTCATTTCTTTTTTATCCAGTGCCCTCTTCCTCACCTTTCCGGAAGAGGGACCAGAGCAGCTTGGAGATTACGAATGTGTTCCATGGGCCCCGCCACCCGGGGTGAGCTACTCCATGTATTTATATGTATTTTGGTGGTCCTGGGGATTGAACCCAGGACCTTCCCCCTGAGCTACAGCCCCAGCCCTTTATACATTTTATTTTGTTAAATTCTCCAAGCAGGATTTGAACTTGTGATCCTCCTGTCTCAGCCTCCCAGAGTTGCCACCATTCATGGCTCTGTTACTTAATATCCTTGGCCTTCAATTTCCTCATCTGTAAATGAGTGGAATAGTGGTACCAGTCTCGCGGGTTTGTTGCAAGAATTAAATGACTTAAGGGCTGGGGATTTAGCTCAGTGGTTCCACCGCCTGCCTCGCAAGCACAAGGACCCAAATTTGATCCCTGGTACGAAAAAAACCCCCCAAAACAAAAACCACCATGTAGAAGACTTAAGATGGTGCCTGACCCAGTGAATACGAGCTGTTGTTCTTCCATTAAAAGAATAAAAACCTGTTTCCTGGTCACCTCTGGCATCGGCTGAAGGTGGCCATGGGGCTTAGCTGTCCTTGGCTGCTCAGGGTCCAGGGAGGTGCCTGCCCTGGGGAGCCTGGCGCCCTCTGAGTGGGTGGCTGGGTTCCTGGGTGTGGCTGGACTTTCATGCTGTCATCGCAGCCGTGGCTGGCACCTTGGCTTCCCTAGTCCAAGGCCCATCGTGGAGGCCGCTTGGTGCCTGGCATCTCTCACCTTGCACCTCTCATTTCCTGAGTCTCCCTCTGGCGAGGCCCTGTCTGCTCCTCACTGTCCTCTGCCACATTGTGCCATGTTGCATACAGCTGTGACCACATCAACCCCTTGCCCAGAGTGTCCTCCAACTTCTGCTGCTGTCCAACTCCTGCCATCTTGCAAGACTCTGACTAGGCCCAGTGACCTTCATGAGCCCAATATGGCACCTTCCCTTTCTGAATTTTTTTTTTTGGTACCAGGGATGGAACTTGGGTCCTTCTGCTTTCTAGGCAGGCAGCAGAACCACTGAACTAAATCCCTGGCCCCTCCTTTCAGAATTTCTTTGGCACGTTGCCTCCTGCCTCTCTCCTCGCCCCTCTCTTATTTCAGCTCCAGACGTGCTCTGTGCAAGCTTCTGCTCCAGCCAACCTTCTCCCTCAAGCCCACGTCCTCCGTTATGTCCTTTCTTTCCTAGTAACACAGCCTGGAGGCTCAGCAGAGGAAAACCAAGAAGCCAAATGAAAACCACAATGAAATACTCCTTCATATCCGCCAGCATTGCTATCATGAAAAGAAAGATAATAACAAGTGCTGGTGAAGATGTGGGGAAATAGGAGCCCTCAGGCACTGTTGGTGGATAGCTGCTTTGCACAGTAATCTAGCATTCCCAAAAGGTTAAATAGAGACTTGTCTTTCAACACAGCAATTCCACTTTTAGGTGCATACCCAAAAGAAATGGAAATTTTGGTCCACATGAAAACCTGTCCCTTAATGTTTGGAGCAGCATTAGGCATAATGACCAAAAAATGAAAAGTACCCAACAGTTCTGCTGTTAAGATTGAGAAGTTTTTGTGGTGTCTGAAATCCCACCATGGCCAATTTGAAGCCACCAGGGTGGGGTTGGGAGGAGATGTGTGGTAGCACAGCATTATATAGAGCTAGCATTTCAACTGATAGATAGGACAGGTATAAATAACCCCAGCTGCAGAGATAGCAGTAAAATGTAGAAAAAGAACTGATATGTAATAGGCTTGTGTATTTTCCTTTTGTTTGTAATATAGTTTATTAAATTATAAACATTTTTGGGGGGTTACTGGGGATCGAACTCGGGACCTTGTGCTTTCAAGGCAGGTGGTGGAACCACTGAGCTAAATCCCTGGCCCCTATTATAAACTATTAAAATCTTTGTGGTACTGGAGATTGAATCCAGGGCCTTCACACTGAGATACATCCCCAGCCCTTTCTTACTTTTATTTTTATTTTGAGACAAGGTCTCGCTAAGTTGCTAAGTTGCCCAGGCTGGGCTTGAACTTGTGATCCTCCTGCCTCAGCCTACCAGAGTGCTGGGATTACAGATATGCACCACCACACCTGGCTTACCTGTAAGTTTATATAATTTAATATTGAAGAATGGTTATGTTTAGCAACTGGCTTACAAAATCCTGGAAATTTAATATTCAGCTGTCACAGACCAGGATGAGCTGGCTTCAGTTTCTCTCTGGACTGTGAAATGTAAAGAAATTTGACTAACAAATGTAACTGAATTTGTCTTGGAAGGCAGGAAGTGACTGACCTTTACAGCTGGACCCTTCTCTGGTGCTGACAGCTCAAAGTGAGAAAATGTGTGTAGTCAGGAGGGCACGTTCTCCACAGCAGCACTGCCCCGTAGAACTCACCACTGCTGCTGCCCTATACAGCGGCCACACAGAGCTCTTGAACATCTGAAATGTGGTCAGTGTGACCAGGAACCAAGTTGAAATTTTATTTAACTGTAATGAATTCGAATTCAAATTTAAATTTAAGTGGCTGCATAGTTAGTGGCTACTGTATTGAACAGCAGCTTATACTTTGCCAAATCCTTTTATTTATTTATTTAGGTTTTTTTCAGTCGCTATGTAGCCCAGGGTGGCCTCTAACTCATAGCAATCCTCCTGCCTCAGTCTCCTGAGTGTTGGGATTACAGGAGCACACCACCACATCCAACTGTGGCTACTGTATTGGACAGTCCAGCTTATGCGCTGCCAAATACTTTTCAGTGGGTTGTTTTATTTATTTATTTATTTTGGGTTTTTGAGTCAGGGTCTCGGTGGGTAGCCCAGGGGGGCCTCGAACTCCTGGCGATCCTCTGCTTCAACCTCCTGAGTAGTCGGTCTTTATTATTAAATTACACTTCAGCTTCTCAGCCTGCTTCACCTGGTTGAGGCTTCCTTTGTCCACCCATTTTCATCTCTTCCTGCTGTCAAATGTGATCTCTCCATCCAGCTCCACTGTTATCGCGTGATATGGTCACGTGATAGTCTTGGCCGATGTTCTCTCGCATGCATGCTCCTGCGCTGTTGCTGTTTTCGACTCCTGGAGCAGCCTGGAAGGACCTGGTGGGGCTGGAGTTCCTAGGGGCGTCGCCTTTGGACACAGATGGACTTTGAGGGGACCATCAGAGGGTGGCTGGGGGAGTGCAGTCTGGCAGAGTGGGGAGCGAGGGCCACACTGTCTGGACTCATGTCGCGTTCGTGCCCAGGTGCCCAGGCAGCGCAGCTCCAGATGCGGGTGGCCCTAGGGGTCACCTGTTGAAGATGCTTCGCTCCCTTTGTGCCTGGGCTGTCCCTGTCGCAGTGACCACGTTAGTAGCTGGTTAGTTGCCTGATTAACACATGCGTGTTCTGTGGGTTAAGGGCTCCATTATTACTATGAAATCTTTTTTTTTTTTTTTGAGACAGAGACTTGTTATGTAGCCCAGTCTGGCCTTGAACTCGTAGTGATCCTCCTGCCTTAGCCTCAGTGCTGAGATTACAGGCGTGCACCACCAGGCCTGGCTGGGACTTCTGTTTTACAGGCGCTAATCCCACTCATGAGGGCTTTACTCTCATGACCTAATCACTTTCCAAAGCCTCCACCTCCAAACATCATCACATTGGTATTAGACTTAACTCTGACCGTGTGTGTGCACACATTTAGTCTATAGCAAGCAGAGGCTCTTGGAGAAGAGATGTCTGCCAACACCCTATTTCCAAATAAGGTTACACTCACAGCGATGCTCAGCAGGGAGGGAACTGCTCTTCCTGCTGTGTAGACAGAGGAGACGTTGGGTACTGAATGTTCACCAGGAAGAGACTGAGCTGACTGAGGTGAACTGCGTGCTGATGAGGCTGAGATTCCTTTTTTTCCCATTAATTTTATTGGTACATTTTAGGTATACAATATGATGACATTCAACATTGGGATCTTGTACCTTTACATGATGTATCTTGGTTCTTATTTTTTCCCCATTCTCCTGCCCTCCCTTCACCTTCTCCACCCTTCCATATTTACAAAGACTTTGTTTCCGTTTTTTCCTTTTCTCATATTTATTCCTTTCCCTTCCCCCTTCCCCCTTGGACCTTTTCTTCCTGTTTCACATTATCTATTATACATTTTGATTCTTATTTACACTTTCAGTTTCTCACACCAGAGAAACTATTCAGTATTTACAATATGTGTCCTATTTATTTCACTTAAGAGTATGGCCTCAAAAAAAAAAAAAGAGTATGGCCTCAATGTGCATCCATTTAGCTATAAATGTCTGTAGTTTCTCACTCTTCATGACCAAATATTACTCCATTTTATTAAAAAACTCCCACATCTTCTTTATCCAGTCACCAGTTGATGGGCAATTGGGCTGTTTCCAAGTTTTAGCTATTACAAACTGCCTCTATAAACATGAGTGTGCATGTATTGGTGTGGTATGATTCTTTTAATTCTTTTCTTTGGTACTGGGGATCAAACTTGGGACCTTGTGCTTTCAGGGTAGGCGGTGGAACCTCTGAGCTACATCCCTGGCCTCAGAAGCTTTTTAATAAGATGAGATCCCACTTGTTGATTCTTTGTGCTAGTTCACGTGTGACTGAGGTTTTGTTCATGAAGTCTTTTCCTACACCAATGTCTTCAAGAGTTCTACCTAACCTCTCTTCCAGCCAGTTTAGTGTTTCTGTTTTAATATTTAGGTCTTTTGATTCCTTTCGATTTTAGTTTAGTGCACGGTGAGAGATATAGGTCTAGTTTTAATCTTTGGCAAGTTGAAACCCAGTTTTTCCAGCACCATTTATTAAAGAGGCTGTCTTTCTGAGATACCATTTACTGGCAAGTTTACATAAACTTCCCCTGACCTGGCCACAGCTACCATACCAAAGGGAATGGAGGCCCTTGAGGGACATTAAACTGTTGTAGAAAGCGAATGAGTTCCCTTGTTTTATGTTGTAGGGACAGTGGGATTCTTAGGTAGGATTAGATTAGGGACTAGGCCTCTTTAAGAGGACTCTGTATCTCAGTAAATAGCTCTGGGGTTTTGACACCCCCATCTGTATAGCTACATTGTTTCTCCTAAGCCTCTCTTTAGTAGGTTACCTATTTTTCCCTAAACAAACAAACAAAGTTTCTTGGCCCCTAGCAAGTTTAATAAACAATCAAGTAGTGACCCTTGAAGGGGTGGGGATGGCACCCTAACTCTATTAAGAACAGTTGCTGACCCTGCTCAACTCTGAGCACCCCACTCTTCCCCCTGAGTGGCTTTTTAGGGCTTCTTGCAATACCTGCAGTAAAGTTTTTGCTGATCTTCTCTGACTCTCTCTTCTTCCTCTTTCTACATCAGAGAGAGATACAGCCCCAGGGAGGGTAAGCCTGGGGACCCTGAGACCCCAGGCCTCATGGACATAACAATGTGTGCAGTATCTGTGCAGCTGGGGTAAACATTGCCACTTTAGTCTAAGTCTGGCTGGCTACTGCTCCAAAAGGAAGTAAGAGCAGTCGATCCCACACAATCCCAGTAAAGGAGCCAAAATCATACAATTTGGAGGAATGTGGCTGGAGAAGGAAGAGGAAAAAATGATTGTATTAGAGAACAAAGTTGAAGAACTGTTAGTATGCATAAAAAAGTATTCTTCTTTGCCCTGAGTTTCTTCTCAAGAAAGAAGGGAAAGAAAATACTGTAAGGAGTTACTCTTTGTTAAAAAGAAGCATGCCATGTCACCAAAAGACTAAAGAAATGTGAAAGACACAGGCTATAAGAGGACTCCAAGGGGGCGTTTATAGGTGGAACAGAGATGATGGTCAAATGTGATTTAATAGGAATTCTACAAGAAATTCAAGGACATTTTCATGTAACATTTCTTATGTCTAACCTTAATATATTTAACCTTATGCTAAGAATATAGTAGCAATCTGAGGGTCTTAAAGGCTTTTGCATGAAATATTTTACTTTCTGCAAAAAACAGAGAATCTAGACATTGGTCTCTCCAGTATGGTAGCCATTAGCCATATAAAGTTATTTAAATTTAAATTAAAAAAATTTTTTCAGGCAGTGTCTCACTATGTATGTTAAGCTGGTCTTGAATTCATTTTGTAGCCTAGGCTGGCCTTTAACTCCAGTGATTCTCCTGCCTTAGCCTCCGGAGTGTTGGGATTATAGGCACGTGCCACCACACCCAGGTTGAATTAATTGTAATTAAATAAAATTCAATATCTAATCTCTCCATCACACTGGCTACATTTTTTCTGCTCAAGACTACATGTTGCTGGTGACCACTATTTGGACTTGGTAGAGAAATTCCCATGCTTCCTGAAAGTTCTATGGACAGTTCCTAGAGGAATCTGTTGATGCAGTTTTTGGCTAAGAATTGTTTTGCAAATAATTTGCTATGGAGATTGTGAGAAGTATGTTAGTACACCAAGTGCTAGATAAACTTAGGAAATCACTTAATAAGGCTCTTAAAAGTTAAATTAATAGTTGAATTATTTTAAAATATGATACTAAGGGCTGGGGATTTAGCTCAGTGGTTTCGCCACCTGCTGCGCAAGCACAAGGACCCGAGTTCAATCCCGGGTACCAAAAAAAAAAAAAAGATAATAAAATTTAAAGTTAAAATAAGATCTTTACCTTACCTCATAAGATATATAAAAATTAACTTAAAAAATTTAGATTTAAGAGCTGAAACCATAAAACTCTTATAAGAAGACATAGGAACAAGCTTATGACATTAGATTTGGCAATGATTATTTTTGGATATAATTCTAAGCAACAAAAGAAAAATATGGACAAATTAGAATTCATCAAAATTAAAAGCTTATGTATCAAAAGACTATTAACAGAATAAAAGTCAATGATTATTTTATCCCATTGAGTGGGATAAAACATTTGTAAAACACATCTGGTAAGGGAATAATATCCAGAATATATAAAGAACTCCTAAAACTCAGTAAACAACAAGCAACCCAATTAAAAAATAGGCAAAGGTCTTGAATAGATAGTTCTCTAAAGAAGATCTACAAATGGTCAATAAGCTTTTGAAATGAGGCTCAAGGTTAAGGATATTTAAATCAAATCTCCAGTGAGACACCACATCATATCCATTTGGATGACTTTTGTTAAAAACAAAACAACAAAAAAATTGAAGACGACAAATGTTGGTGAGGATGTGGACTAATTGGAAAAATTCTTGTCCATTGTTGAGGGAATGTAAAATGGTGCAGCTGCTAAGGAATCACAGTATGGTGGTTCCTCAAAAAATTAAACATAGAATTGCGTTGTCACCCAGGAACTCTATTTCTGGGTATATACTCAAAATAATTGAAAGTAAGAATGCAGATATTTGCATAGCTGTGTCCATTGCAGCATTATTCACAAAGGCCAAAAGATGAAAGCAACTCATGTGTCCATCAAGGGATGAATGGATAAACATAATGTATTATATGTACATAGTGTGGTGTATATGTGTGATGAGTTATTTGGCCTTAAGAAAGAATGAAGTTTTAATGAAAATTTTATAAGTATTTAGATCACAGATAAAAGTTGTACATATTTGTTGTGCACAACGTTGTATTAGCCATCTTCCTGTTGCTGAGACACAATACCTGGTCATTTTGGCTCACAGTTTCAGTGGGTTCAGTCCATGGTAAACAGGCCTTCAAGGCAGAGCTGGTGTGGCAGAAGGGTACAGCAAAGGAAAGCTGTTTAACCCATGGCAGCCAGGAAGCAGTGAGAGAAGGGAAGAGCCAGGGACAAAAACACACTTTTCTAGGTCACATCCCCAGTGACCCACCTCCAAACAGGTCCCACCTTTCAGCAGGACATTCCATTCAGGTACTGAAATTACCAAAGGATGAATCTAGTGATGAGTACAGCACCTTCATGACCCCATCACCTTCAAACACATGAGACTTTTAGGGGACATTTTAGATCTAAACCATAATTAACATGTTTTGAAATGTGTACATTATGGAATAATTAACAAGCTAATTAGCATATGTATTATCTTTTTTAGTGGTGAGAACACTTAAAATGTATTCTAGGAATTTTCAAGAATACAATATACTATTAACTATAGCTACCTTGTATATAACAGATCACAGGGACTTATTCCTCCTGTGTCATTGGAGCTTTGTTCACCATCTCTCCCCAGCCTCCCAATCTGCCCCTTGCTAAACACCATTCCACTCTCAACTTGCTTGAATTTGACCTTCTCCGATTCCACATATAAGTGAGACCATGTGGTATTCCTCTTTACGCAGCTGGCTTACTTAGTATAATATCCTCGCCTTCACCCATGTTGCTGCAAATAACATTTCTTTATTATTTAAAGGCTTTTAAAATTCTATTATGTGTATATAATCTCATGTTTTCTTTGTCCATTCATCTGTTGATAGACATTTACTTGATTCCATATCCTGCCTATTGTGAAAAATCCTACCCTGACCGTCAGAGGACAGACATATCTTTAATAAGTTGATTCCATTTCCAGTGGGGTTGCTGGATCATACATAGTTCTATTTTTGTTTTTTTTTTTTGGTACCAGGGATCGAACTTGGGTCCTTTTTCTTGCACAGCAAGCAGTGAAACTGCTGAGCTAAACCCCTGGCCTATTTTTGCTTTTTTTGAGGAAACTCCACAATGTTTTTCCTGGCAGCTGCACCAATTTACATTGCCACTAACAAAGCTGAGCACTTTTTTTGCACACCCCATCCTATACTTGGTGTCTTTTATCTTTCTGATCACAGCCTTTTCTAACAGGTGGGAGGTGGCTGTTCACTAGAGTTTGCACTTGCATTCCTCTGATGATTAGTGATTTTGAGAATTTTTTCACACACCTGTTGCCTTTTATGTACATCCCCTTTTGAGAAATGAATATTCAGATAAGAAGGAGAAATTCTGACACACTTTTAGGACACGGATGAACTCTGAAGACACATGAAGAGAAATAAGCGAGACCCAGAAGGACAGGTATTATAGGACTGATTTGTTGAAGGCACCTAGGACACAAGTTCAGTGGCCATGGGAAGGGGAGAAATGAGTTGTTGTTTAATGGGTACAGGGCCCCAGCATGGAATGATGCAGGACAGCCCACTTTGCTGAGTTCAAGGAGGTGGGAAAGGGGACCCCTGAATCAGTGCTGTCCTACTTCCAAAACTCCTGTGTGCTGTTTCCTTTACTCTTTCACAAAATAGACTGAGCATGGTGGTACATACCTGTCATCTCAGTGTGCGGGAGGCTGAAGCAGAAGGATTATGGAGATTGCTGTCAGTTTGAGGCCAGCTTGGACTACATAATGAGACTCTGTCTCAAAAACAAAAAGCCACAAAAAGTGAATATAAATCATTTCTTGCACTTTATGAATCTACTACAAGTATAAAACATCCTTCTCAGCAACCAGATGGTCTATTGTTGAAATCTGAAATTTCTTGGGTGAAAAATAGGTCCTCAGGACGTAAATGAGAGCAGGTGTTGTTGCTGGTTCAGTATCTCAGAAAGAGAGAACCCTTGAAAGAGATGGCATTGAACTTGCCTCCAATGCAGCATCTGTGATTGGGTAAGCCACAGGGGTTAAAAGCAAGGATATCTGAAAGACTAGAGATGGAGCCCAGGTGTTTGAAAGAAGGTCAGCTCAGCCACGTGGTAAACAAGAGCTGAGCACATCCAGCTAAAGAAACAAGATCCTGGATTATATAACCAGCTGGGGATATTTCAGTAAGGGAACAAAAGACTTCTATTGTGTGTGTGTGTGTGTGTGTGGGTGGATGGAAATCACACATCTGGATAAGAACACCTGTTTCTCTCAAATTCTTCAGTTCCAAAAGGACATTTGGAGGGTTGCTGTGCGTTCGAGGCCAGCCTCAGTGAGGTCTCGAGTTTTGTTCTGTCTCAAATTGGGGTGCTGGGATTGGAGCAGGACCTGCTGCTCGCTGAGCACACACTCTAGCCCTGTGCTAGGCATCTTGCCGGGAGCACAATTGTGATTTTAATTTCACTGACCACACACTTCCCCATGGCAGACTCCCCAGCATGTGGCACCCTGATCATTCATTCCTTCACATGCATGGTCCTAAAAGCAAGGGTCAAAGGACTCGGAGATCCAAGCACTGTCTAGAATCCCACTGCCAAGAGGAGCCAGCTGGATTTCCCGAGGCAAAGACAAGTCTCACTCTGCAGTTCAGGCTGGCCTTGAACTCACTGTGTAGCCCCGGCTGGCCTTCAACTCACTGGGACCCTCCTGCCTCAGCCTTCCGAGTGCTGGGATGACTCACTTGCGCCACCACGCCTGGCCGAGGACAGCAACTCTGAAACAACCTACCCGATTTTTGTTGTTTCTCCCCCTCAGCCCCTCTCCATCCACCGAGCCCAACCCTCTGCCCAGCTCTTTGGCACATTCCTTCTGTCTTTTAGAACTCCATGTCACCTGATTCTAGAACTGCAAAGAAAGCCAATGAAGATGTTTAATCCAAATTTGCTGCAGTTTGCTTTTCGAACAACACGGAGACTGCAGCAGGAAGGCAGAACGTCAGCCACCGTGTTCTTTGTACCGTGCTGACCGCGGAGCTGTGTGGGCTTCTGACCTCTGCGGAGGAGGGTTGACTCCGCGCTGAGAACCCTGCTGAAACTGGGACCTGGGCAGAGTGCGAGCCCCAGGGAAACACAGGCCAGGCTGAGGGAGCAGCCCACCCAGGAAGAGCTCTGCCCTTCACAGATCCCTGCAGCTTTTCAAAGCAGCAGGACAGAAGAAGCAGGAAATAGCGAAAACCCAGAAAAAGGGCTCGCGAAGAAGTGCTCACGACGCCAAAAATTGTCATGATTTGATGCTGTTCTTTTTCTCTTCCTTCTGTTTCTCGGAATGAACATCCCTCCTCCTCTTTTCCCAGGAAATAGAGCTCCCATGTTTTCTTCTAACTTTACAATTCTGCTTACTTATTATAAACCCGCAAAAACTAAGAGATGATATATTGTTTCCTATTCTGAGCCTGTGATGCCATTTGTTATAAGTCTAAAAGCATTAACAAGCCAGCCAAGAACTTGTGATGATATTAAATACTATTTTTGTGTTTACTACATCAAGCACAATGATTTTTTTTTTTTTTTTTAAAAAGCAAAGCAAATGATTTTCTTTGTAAGCAATGATTTTTTTTTTTTTTTTGAGACAGGGTCTCTCTATGTAGCGCAGGCTGGCCTGGAATATGTGGAAATCCTCTTGCCTCAGCCTCCCAACTGCTGAGATGACCCACGTGGGCCACCATGCCAGGCAGGAATACAGATATTAAGTACTGCTTGGAATGGTTTTTTTTTTTTTTTTTTTTTT
>NW_004624796.1:7076848-7110904 GCF_000247695.1 Heterocephalus glaber
CATCAAAATTTAGAACTTTAAATGACATCATTAAGAAAATGAAAAGTAGTCCTTAAACAGATCATATTTATAATGCATATAACCTATGACTAGAATATATAAAGAACTCTTACAGCTCATTAATAAGACAACCCAATTAAAAAAGACACCAGAAGATGATAAATAGCCAGTACAGGACAAGGAAAGGTGTGCAACACTAGAATCAGAAAAATATTAATCAGTACAATAACAAGATTGAATTGTACACTCATTAGGGAGATGAAGTTAAAAGTTTTAAAAGAACAAATGTTAGCTTAGTTGTGAACCAGTTAGAACTTTCGAATACTGCTAATGTGAATGTAAAATGATAAAACCATTTTGGAAAACAATATAGAAATTTCTTGTATTACTGCTAAGAACCAACAGTCCTGTTCTTAAGTTTTTACTTAAGAGAGGAATGAAAACACATGTTCACAATAGATTTGTACTTACAAGTTGAGTATCCCTTATCTGAAATTCTTGGGACCAGAGTGTTTCAGATTTCCGTTTGAAATCCACTTGATCTGAAAAGAGGATAGCTACTCCTGCTTTTTTTCGGGTTTCTGTCACATGGAGTATTGTTTTCCACCCTTTAACTTTAACTTTCAGTCTGTGAGTTTCCTTTTGAATTAAGCGTCTTTCTTGTATGCAGCATATTGTTGGATCCTGCTTCTTGACCCATTCTGCCAGTCTATTTCTTTTGATTGGTGAATTGAGACCATCAACATTGATGATTATAACTCATACATATTGACTTATCATTGTCATGACCTCTTCTGTTTGCTGGACTCTCCCCCTTTGTGCTTAACCTCCTGTCACACCCAATGGATTCATTCTGCTGGGCTTCAGGGGGTTGTGATCCTCATTGTCTTTTCCTAGGATATTGTCTAAAATTTCTTGGAGTGCTGGTTTGGTATTCATGAAATTCCCAAGGTGCTCCCTGTCATGAAGGTATATTATTTCTCCATCAATTTTGAAAGATAATTATGTAGGGTACATCAATCTGGGTTGGAGGCTGTTTTTCTTCAGGGCTTGAAATACATCACTCCAAGCTCTCCTTGCCTTGCGGGTCTGCATTGAGAAGTCTGCTGTGATTCTGATGGAACTTCCTTTGTATGTGATTTGCTTCTTCTCTCCAACTGCTTGTAGAACTTTGTTCTTCTGTTGGGTTTCTGAAATTTTAACAATTATATGCCTATGGGTAGATTTTTTTTGATCAAGCCTAGTTGGAGTCCCATATGCCTCACCCATCTGCATGTCAAGCTCCTTTCCTTTGCCTGGGAAGTCTTCTGCCATCACTTCTGTGAACAGTTTTTTTTATGTCATCTGCACTCTCTCCTGCCCCTTCATTGACTCCAGTCAGTCTTATGTTATTCTTCCCTTCATCATCCAGCAGCTGCTGGACTGATTTCTCATGGTCCCTTACAATTTTAAAGCAATTTTTCTTTTCCTGGTCACCAATTGCAATTCCATCCCCTATACTTGACATTCTGTCCTCACATTGGCTCATTCTGTTGTGTAGACTTTCAATGGAGTTTTTAATCTCCTGGAAATCTGTCTGCATCTGTTTCATGGATTCCATTTGTTTCCTATGTTGGGATTCCATTGTGTTTCTGAGCTCCTCTCTAGATTTATTCATGTCTTGCACTATGAGCACAATCTCTGCTGTTATCTGAGAAATGATTTCTGATTTCATTTTTTCCAGATCCTCCTTTGTTGTCAGTTCAGGGAGTCCAGGTGGTTGAGTATCAGAGTGTTCCATCTCCTTTCCCTTTGAGGTTGCTGTAGATGATCTGGAAGTCTGGTTTTGAGACTTGTTTACGTGTCTTCTTATTTTGATGGGGGCGTGGTGGTGGTGGTGCTAGTGGCGCCCGAGGCTCACCTCCTCTGTGCTTGCAGGGGTGGTACAGCGGCCTGGAAGCCTCTTCTTGTGCACTGGGAGTGGCTCACCTCTGGTGTGCTGGTGGGGGTGGTATGGTGGCCTGGAAGCCTCCTCCTGTGCACTGGGAGCAGCTCACCTCCCATGTGCTGGCGGAGGTGGTACCCTGGAATGGTTTTTAATGGGAAAGTCTGTGTTAGGTTTGGATGAGGCTGGCTAAGGTCAGGTTTCCTCTGGCAAAGTCCCAAAGACCTCTGGGCTCTCAAAGTAGAGGTGGCATGAGGAAGGATTGAAGAGTAGCCCCCCAGCATTTAGGGGAACAGAACCCCAGAGACTGTGGGGTGGGAATTTTGGGATAGGTCTCTCTGGTGAGCCTTCCAGGACCTGGGAAAGACTCAGACAGGAGCTGGGGGTCCGGGGTGGACAGGATTTCTGGGGTGTCTGTTTCCTTGGTATAGTATCAGCAGCAAGCAACTAGATCCCAGAGGAAATCATCCCATGTCTTCAAGTTACTATTTCTTAGCATTTTTATTGGTAACAAAGAGTAAGATACTCAGCATCTTCATAGTAGGCCAAGACAGTAGTACAATATTTGATTAAAAAAAAAAAGAACGTGCATTGTGTTTGCCATCTCACTAGGGCAAATTGGAACAGAGTTGGGACTATTATTCAGGGACTCCAGGCAGTAGAGATAACCAAGTGGACAATTCAAGATAGGAGACTTGGCTTGTCAGAATTATTAAAGCTGTATAACGTTATCCAGGAAACAAAAGATATATTTATCCTGAAAACCATTTCTAGGGTGCTTTGAATCTATCATGGAAACAAGTTTCAGGCACGTAGCTCTGATAAAACGGTACTAAATCTACTCAGGCTTGGAAAGAGAATTTAGGGTCCAGCATGCTGGAGCTGTTTCCTGTGTTGTCAAGGTAACCAGAGCCTTGGTTTTTCTTGGTAACTTGAACCTTCCCAACCAACAGCAGAGACACCTGGTGCATTGCAAGTCAGCCACCTGCCGCTAAGCTACAGTCTTTTTTGGGGGCTGAATATCCTAAAAGTCAACTCCAGTGTCTCCTCTTTCTCAGCCTCTTTTTTTAATTTCTAATTTTGCACTCTGGGGATCAGTACCTGCATGCTAGGCAAGTGCTCTGCCACTAGGTTACATCCTCAATCCAGCTTGCTTTATTTAGGTTTTTATTTTTGAGATAGGGTCTCACGATGTAGTTCAGACTGGTCTGGAATTCACTGTGCAGTCCAGGCTGGCCTTGAACCTGCAGCGATCCTCCTGTCTCAGCCTTCTGAATGCTGGGATTACAGGCATGCACTACAGGCATGCCTGGCTGGCATGCGCCATTTCAGAGTAATAACTCTGCACTCTCCTGAAGTCACAAAGCTTGACTGTGTCTCTCAGCTTTTGGGAAAAAATACACTTATTTCAGAGCACCTAGACATTACTACATGACAACGGACAATTCGTACAATCACCCTTTTCCCAGGAATGTGTGACTTTGCGACATGGGCCTACTCCCTGGTCTCTCTCCTGAGTGGTCTTGAGCTTCCCACAGGGCCCGGCCAGGCTCAGGATGCTGCGCCTGAAAGGTGTGACTCTGTTTTTATTTTACAGCCCAAGGAAACTGACCCGACACGAGGAGGATAGTGAGCGTAAATGAACTCATTCACTGTGACCTCTTGGTGGTCCCGGGGCTCCGGAAGATGCCTGGGCTCAAGGTTCCCATGTTCCTCAGGGGTCTAAGTCAAGACGCTCAACATGCAATAAAGCAGGAATATACTTAGGGCCACGGGGGAGACAGGAGGCTCTGAGCAGGATGCCAGGATGCCCGAGATTGCCAAGGAAGAGCGGGTGGCTGTCAGGGAGGTGGATGTCAGGCAGCGAGGAGCTTCCTGGAGGGGTGGCGTTTGGTAGGATTTTGAGCTTGGGTTTCTCTGGAGGAGGACACTTAGGATGTGGGTAGGTAGAGGAGGGTGCCGGGAACAGGCGAGCTCAAGGGAGGGAAGTGGTCAAGGTCAAGTGTGTGGGATTAGACGTCAGGGTGCTGAGTCTAAATCCCGGCTCTACCATGTGCTACGCTGTGACCCTGGGAAAGCCACTAATTTACGCTGTTGTCCTCTATACATAAAGGAGGTGGGGAGAAGACAGTGCCCACCTTTCTTTTCTTTTCAGTTTTTATTTTTTATTAATACGTGCTTATAGTACATAATGATCCCGTTCCTCATGTGGAACACAACACATCACACTTCTCTTTTTCATCCCTTCTCCTCCCCTGCTTTCTCTCCTCCACTTCTTGGTCCATCCCTTTTGCAAAAGATCTCTCTCCCTCTTCCTATCATCTGTCTTATCTTTTGCTCTTTATTTATACTTTGGGTTTTTCCTAGAAGAGAAAGCATACGGTATTTACACTTGTCTGATTTATTTCACTTGACATTATTGTCTCAAGATGCATCTTATTGGGTAATTATGAAGATTAAATTCTTTAAAATGTATGAAACTCTTGGAACTGCTCCCTTTTCCAGCAAATGCTTTCAAAGTGTGAGCTATTATTGCTGTCATCATTATTGCTGCTGTTGTTGCTGAGAGTTTAGGAAAAATGCAGTGCTTATGAGACCAGAAAGAGTCTGGGATTCGTTTCATGACTTGAACGAGAGAATATTTAAATTTAAATTTAATTTGAAAGACAATAAGGGACTCTTTTAACTTTTTTTCTTTTTCTTTTTTTGAGACAGTCTTGTTATGTAGCCCAGGCTGGCCTTGAACTCATACCAATCCTCCCACTGCTTGGCTAAAAAAAAGTTTTAAGAAGGTAACAGAACAGTAAAATATCAAGAAGCAATAATATTGTAAAATTCAGTTGTGACATTCTTTATTTGGTCTAGTCTTCTTTTTGTTAGCCAGCCTGAAACTGCTGACCTTCAGGGGGTGGCCACTGGGAGCTGGTGAACGTGTCAGATATAAATCACCTGTGGGAAGCATCACTGACTGCTGGTCTTGGACAGGTGAAGTGAAAATCATTCGGGGAGGAGCAGCTTCCTGTTTATCACAGAAATAAAAGCCATGGGGGCTCCGACTGCCAACTCCCCTGGCTGTGAGCCCTTCTTAGGGCCTCCAAGACTGTACAGTGTTTCATTTTTTAAAAAAGCCATTTCCTTTCCATCTGGTGCTCTGGGACAGTTGACGGATGCCCTGTGTTTCAGGAGGAGCAAGACTGAGCGAGAACACTTCTGTCTTGCTGTAACCTCGATCCCTAATTACAGGCGACAATAGGGCAAATGTTTTCTTTTAACACCACTCCACAAGGGGTTTATGGACCTGAGACATGTTTATTGGCTACTCTCAGTCCGGAGTGAGGGTTAGTCTCCTTGGAATCACTCGGGCCACCACCATGTCTTCACTTTGGGGAGAGCAGTTGCTGATTCTCAAAACTCCGCCTTTCTAGCTCTGGTGACCTCGGAGGTGTTGTCACAGGCAGTCGTGCACTGGCCCTGGCTCTTTGATCGCCTAGGCCCCTCCTCTCCCTCTGCGGACGGGGCATCTGGTGCTAGCTGTATCTCACAGCCCAGCTGTGCTGTGGCCTGTTCAGGAGGAAGCCATCGCTGTCACTTCCTCCAGCCAAACCAGCACTCTCAAGTGCTCTGCAGTTTCAGGGGTGGGTGCAGCTCGAGGACAGTGTATGGCCTGGCTCTGTGGGTCAGTGGGCCACTCTGGACCCTCTAACACTGACTGTTTAGGAAGCTGGGTTTGAAATCCGAGCTGGCTGAGGTTATCAGAGAGACGGATGACATGGTGGACAGAAGAGAGAGGGGATTAAGAGCGTGTCAATGCTAGCCGGGTGTGATGGTGCACACCTGTCATCCCAGCACTCAGGAGGCTGAGGCAGGAGGACCGCTGTGAGTTCAAGGCCAGCCTGGGCTACCTAGCAAGGCCTTGTCTCAAAAACAAAAACAAAACAACCAAAAAAATATACACAGTGAAGGTGAGAGGAACAAACACAGTTAAAATTCTGAGAAGCATGTCAGAATTTGGGGGAAATTTCAGAACGTGGTTGGTCACAAGCATGACAGGAAGAGCACTGTTGATAGTAGACAGTGTGCAGTGGTCCCGGAGCTCAGAGGGACTTGTCAGTTGTCAGCTGGGCCAGGGGCGAATGTCTGCACGGGAGAACTTTTTACTGACACCTGGCAGGTGACTTAACTTGTTTTGGATGCAATGATAGGTCACCAGGTTGGGTGTGCCAGCTGTTTGTTGTCATGCCTTAACCTCATGATGACCAAGCTTGCAGTTTTGCCACTGTCCTGTGAGAAGTGAGACACAATTCTGGAGTTCCTCATTCTGTCAGTGGCTGCTGTTAGCTTTCTCCACCCATCTCTTTGCTGTCCTGAGATCTGGAAGTGCTGTGCACGACTCTGAGGCACTATTACAACTGCTCAGACCCTCTAGGAAAGCAAAAGGTATTTTAATTATTGGGCTGCCCAGTTCCTAGCTGAGGAGGGGCTTTCTGCTAGGCGGCTGGGCCTGGCACCTTTGGCACAAGGCCCTGGGGGAACTCGTTACCCAAGCTTAATAACTACGTCTGCAGCAACCTGCCACGTTCTTCATTCTGCCAACATGGACATTCTCATCCCCTGCATCCTTGCCCTCTCCTCCTTCCCACCATTGTCACTGTGGATGCGCTCCTCATGCTGCTGGGAGAAATATCTCTGTGAACAGGGTGTTTAACTCACCATTGGAGCCTTCTTATGCCAAGAACAACATTCCCGTCATCATTTCTGTTTCTGAGCATCGCTGACAACCAGGGAGAGCAGGAAGCAGCAGGATCCTCCTTCTCCATCACGACTGGAGTGTACTGTGGGATTGCCTGGGGATGGCAGAAAGCTCACTTCTGATGATGTCCGAGAAGTGTATGACTGGCTTTGTCATGACAGTCCCACGGGTTTGAGGTCACCCCATGATTTGGCTGTCAGATTGAAGCTGTGGCAAACTGGAGGCTTTTGGAAGACTGTTGAGCTGGTCTTTGGATGATGCCAATACATTCTTTGTGTGCTTGGGACCAGAGTGAGTGCAGACAGGTACACAGGTCAAGAGGATGACTTGTACTCCCACTGGGGCACCCATGTGGATGCCTCCTACGCCAGACGCGCTCCTGCCTCGGGGACACAGCACCCACCAGCCTTGACCACGTCCGGAATGCTGACCCTGGGAGGAAGGACCTGGGTATGATGTCCCCGAGGAAGCACAGGCCACAGAACACTGGCGGGTCAGGGTATATAAGGTGTAAGAGCTGCACCATCCAGGCTTGTCAAGAGCATAATGCTACACCCAGCTCTGAGAGGCTTCACACTAACCGGATCATATTAGGTCGCTGGAGATTTTTCTTTTTGGTACTGGGGATCAAACTTGGGACCTTGCACCTGCGAGGCAGGCGGCAGAACCACTGAGTTTAAGCTCCGGTCCTCGATGAAGATTCTTTAATGCATAGTTTATGAGAACAGAGCTAGATGGGATTGCAGTTGCCCTGGACAGTATGGGGTGGGCCCGGTAGAGTGGTTTGTATAATCAGAGCAGGTTACCAAATGAAATGTTGTGGCTTTACTTTGGCCAATTAAAGGGGGAATGAAAAAAATAATTATAGGCTCACAGGAACTTTCAAAAAACAAGCTTTATGTACTCTGGCCCCAATGGTGACATCTTATGTAACTGTAGCACAATATCAAAAACAGGAAATAGAAACAATAGGTGACTTTTCCCTCCAATTCTTTTTATTATAATAAAATATATGTACATAAAATTTACTAATTTTTTTTTGAGACACTCTCACTATGTAGCCCAGGCTGGCCTCAAACTCATGGCCATCCTCCTGCCTCAGCCTCCTGAGAATTGAGATTATAGGTGTACACCACCACATCCAGCTACTATCTAATTTTTATTTGTTCACTTTTGTGGTACTGGGGATTGAACACAGGGTACGTTATCACTTAGCTACATCTCCAACCCTTTTTGTTTTTAATTTTGAAACAGGGTCTTGGTTAGTTGCTCAGGCTGGGATTGAATTTATGATCCTCTTGCCTCAGCCTCCTGAGTAGCTGGGATTACAGGCATGCGCAACCACGACTAACAATTTTTAAATGTACAGTTCAGTGATATTGTATATGTGTTTCTTTTTTCTTTCCTTCTTTTTTGAGACAGGGTCTCTCTATGTACTTCAGGCTGGCCTTGAACTCACTGTCTAGCCCAGGCTGGCTGAGAACTCACAGTGATCCTCCTGCCTCAGCCTCTCAAGTACTGGAAATACAAGTGTGTGCTGCTGTGTTCAGCTTGGATCTCCCTTTATCTGCACCCGGGACCCTGGCCTTGAATCCCATCCCAGACATCCCTCCATCTCCTCACCATGCCTCAGGCATCAGTGAACCTCTCAATCTGTCTGGAACAGAATTCCTGACTTTCTCACCTACACTTGTTTGCCCCAGCCCAGGCCAACCCCAGTACCATCTCTTCCAGCAAACGGCACCCATGTTGGATCGTTGATCGGGCTGGAAACCTGGGCACTGTGCTCCCTTCCGGTTTCTCCTTCATATTCCACATGCAGATGCTCAGGAAGTGCTGTCTGCTCCATCTTCGAAGCAGACCCCCCAACTCCCTCTACCACCACCACTGCAGCCGAGGGGGATCCTTTCTCTAATTCCCAGGGGCTCAGCTGCTCCTGCGCTCTTAGATGGGAACCTCAGCGATGCTTTCTAGCCCTGTCCCCTCCCCGCTGCTCCAAACCCCCAGGCTTCTCCAGCCTGAGAATCGGGTCCCAGGGCAGCTGTGGGGTGCTGAGACCCAGGCGCACGGCGCCCCCTGTTCCTAACCTCACTTTCTGTCCCTCTCACCTCCTGCTGCCAGAAGCTGGTGGAGGCGTTGGCCTCAGTCCTTCCAGGCCTGGCCCCTGGGGATGTTCCCTCCTCAGGCTTCACACTCCTCTCTGCCGCCTCCCCGTCACCCTGTCATCTCAGACTCTGGTTTGTCTTTAGGGCAAATGTGCTCTTGAAGTGGAAGGAAGGCAGCCCTTTCCTCTCTTCATGGCTGCTTCCACGGAGGTGAAAACTCAAGAAGAACCCAGGGTGGAGCACACCAGCCTGCTCCCTTGTGCCTCTGAGCAGTGCAGAATTATGCTGGGTGTGGTGGTGTGCACCCGTAATTCCAGGATGTTGGAGGCTGAGGCAGGAGGGTTACAGTGAGTTGGAGGCCATCCTAGGTTACAGAATGAGTTCAAGCCCAGCCCGAACTATAGAGACCCTGTCTCAAAACAAACCCAACCAAACAAAACACCATTTAAAAAACTGAAAAGCACAACACAGAAGGAAACTAACATTTTTCTTTCTTTTTTTAAGTGAGCAGTTGCTGTCTTCTAGGCAGTGTACTTTAACACCCACACTGAGTTCATTTTGATGCTGGGATGGGCATCTATCATTACCTTTTTCGGAGACCAGGAAGTGGAGAATCAGGGAATGTATGCCCCTGCCCTGGGCCAGAGTTAAGGGCAGAACTGGAATTTGACTCCTGGCCCAACTCCTGTTCTCGCTCCCTTTCCTGCCTCTGTGGGAGAAAGTGGAGGCTGAATCTCAGAGGTGGGCTTGAATTATTTCATAGGCTATCAAAATTCTCATTTAAAAATGAAATGGAGTGGGTTGCATCTCAAAACACCACAGCAGGGGTCTCCGGCCCTAGAGATGGAATTCTCTGGTGAGCCATGAACTGCTGCCTGCCACCTGCATCAGCTCAGTCGGCCCCTCAGGCTGGTGCCAGGCTGTGTCATGGTGGAGTCGCTTCAGGGCTGCTGGGCCGTGGGAGAATCCCAGGAGCCAGCTGAGCTTCCACCCACCAAGCACACTGTCCCTTCTGACACGGACCTCTGAGTGATGAGTGAGCAGGGGTGAGAGTTCAGCTGCCCTGTCCCGTCCAGCTCGCTTGAGAGACCCAGAGTAGGAGTGAAACCACTGGGAATCGAACCATTGGAAACAACACCATTTATACTCTGGTCAAAGGGGAGCCCAAAGGGTTTCAGTAGGCAGTGAAATCAGGTGGGCTTACGTCATAGGGAACAGTTGTCGCAAGTAATATGATTTGCTGAAAAATTCTGATTGAACTGGGTGTGGTGGTGCATGCCTGTCACCCCAGCACTGGGGAGGCTGAGGCAGGAGGATTGCCACAATTTGGAGGCCAGCCTGGGGTACGTAGTGAGTTCAAGGGCAGCCTGAACTACCTGGCGAGACCCTGTCTTAGAAACCGAAACCAAAACCACACCAAAATTTCTAATTCTGAGAAGTTACTAATTCAATCTGTTTTTCTTAACATTATGCCAAATTGGTGAAAAATGTAAAACAATTTATTATTAAGTTTTAAAATTATTATATGGAACTTGTAGCAGTTAGATTGATTACATTAGAAGGGGTTTTTCCTCCTTCTTTCCTGCTGCTTGCAGGGAGTTTCTGGGGGCGCAGAGTGGAGATGTTATCGTCTCACTCAGGTGCAGGCCCCGACAGGAAGCAGACAAGGTTGGAGGCTCTCACGGGTCCCTGTCACCCCCAACCCCGGGGCCACTGCCAACTCCTCTCTCTCACCCCCACACCCAAGCAGCAGGAAGTGCGGTGAGGAAAAGGAATGGTTACGACAGGCTTGGAGCCAGGGTGGAGGCTCAGGAGTGAAGTTACATTTCCTGAGCATAGTACCCTCCGTCCATTCTGGTGATGAAAAGAAGTTACACATATGGGAAATAATTTAGGATGTGATCCAGGTTAAGTGTGGGACAACTGGGCCTGGCATAGTGGCACGTAACTGTAACCTAGCTACTCAGAAGGCGGAGGCAGGAGGATCACAAGTTCTAGATCAGCCTGGGCAATTTGGCAAAACCCTGTCTCAAAATAGAAATAAAAAGGGCTACAGATGGAGTCTAGTGGTATCACATCCCTGGGCTCAACCCACTGCCCCAATATCATATGTCATTTAAAAAAAAAGAATTCAACATGTATTTATATTTTTAACAGGAGGTATGTATATACATGCTATATGCTAATTCTATTTTTTTTTTTGGTACCAGGGATAGAACTTGGGTTCTCGCGCTTGCGCAGCAGGCGGTGAAACCACTGAGCTAAATCCCCGGCCCTGTATACTAATTCTAAAACTCCTACAGGGCCGGGGATTTAGCTCAGTGGTTCCAGAGCCTGCCTTGCAAGTGCAAGGACCCAAGTTTGATTCCTGGTACCAAAAAAAAAAAAAAAAGATACACTAAAACTCCTACAAGTTTGTAATAAACAAAAGCCCTAAAACATGAAACTATATAGAAATATAGGATTGCAGCAAGGAGGATGTCTTGAAAAGAACTCCTTTTTCCTGGGTAAGGGAGGATGCCATGAGATTAATAAACTATTCTACAATACAGCAGGGTGCAGTCGCATATGCCTATAATTCCTGAACTCAGGAGGCTGAGACAGGAAGATTGCCGCAGGTTTGGGGTCAGCTTGGGCCACGTAGTGAGTTCAAGAGCAGTTGGAATTACGAAGTGAGGGCCTGTCTCAAAAAAACCAGAAATAAAATAAACTGTCCTATAAGTGGGTTTTTAAGTTCACAGATCAGAACATTTCCAATTGAAAAAAATAAATTTATCCATCAATAAATGCAAAAAATATCACTGATTTGAGATTTTGGCTTTTTTTTTTTTCTTCAGAGAAAGCTATTAAGAATTAAACTGAGTTGAATCATGTCTGTGTCTTTAGGAGAGGAATGTAATATTTTAGGAAAGTTGTAATGATTTGTCAGAAATTTTAGGTTTAGCATCAATTAAGGTATGAGTAGTAAAAAATTTCTTTACCTCAATCAAAATCAGCAGAAATAACAAAACAATTAAAAGGCAAAAGATTTATACAATATGAAGAGAAACCAGAGTATACAAAACAATTAAAGTACAGATTTCATAGAAGAAAAGACTTGAAGAGTAAAAAAACACAAAACAATATAAGTAAGAAAATCTCTCATTGAAATTATTTATTCTCTAGGCTATAAATGGTGAGTGTGAAACACTACTCTGGTTTCAAATCATTAAACTTTAAAAAAGATCATTAAGCTTTTTAAAAGCACATTTTGATGTTGTATATAACACAGATTGAAAAGGCAAACTTTAAAGCAAGATAATATGAAACCCATTGAAACAAACATGGTGGAGTTGAATGTGCCCAAAGATGTCTCCACATCTGGTTCTCAGTGGCGATGCTATGGTTTGGGTCTGGAATGCCCCCCAGACACCTGTGTGTTGAAAGATTGGTGCCCAACCTGGGGTACTATTTGGAGGTGGTGGTACCTTTAAGAGGCGGGGCCTAGTGAGAGGTCTTAGGCCATTGGGGGTGTCTCTTTGAAGGGGCTGTTGGGATCACCCATCTCTTCCTCTTTCTCTCTCTTTCTTTCTTGGCCATGAGGTGAGCAGTTTGCTGTGCTCCTGCCATGAGGAGCTGCCACAGGCCCAAAGCAACAGGGCCAGGTGATCTGGGACTGAAATCCCCAAAAGTATGAGGCAAAATAACCTCTTCTCTTTCTAAGATGATGATTGCAGGTGTTTGTTACAGTAATAGAAAGCTGACTAACGCAGGCAGCAAAGGGAAGAACTTTGCTGGCTCACAGCCCATTTCCTTTCACTTGGCCTTCGTACCCTTTAACCAACTTCCAGTTCATCCCCAGACCCTGGTGACCACTATTCTACTCTGTCTATGAGTTTGACTTTTTAGATTCCATATACAGTATAAATGAGATAATACAGCATTTGTCTTGCTATGCCTGGTGTATTTCACTTTGCGAAATGTCCTCCAGGTTCAACCTTGTTTTAGCAAATGACAAGATTTCCTTCTTTTTAAAGGCTAAATAGTATTGTGTATGTGTGTAATTTCCTTTACCTCTTCACCCATCAGTGGACTTAGGTTGGTTCTTTATTGGCCTGTGTGAATAATGCTGTAATGGACATGGGACTGTAGCTGTCTCTTTAATATATTGGCTTCATTTCCTGTAGTGGGATTGTGGGATCATATGGTAGTTCTGTTTTTTAATATTTTAAGGAACCTCCATATTATTTTCCATAACAGTGGCACCAATTTGTATGTACAAGGGTTCTATCTCCACATCCCTGCCAATACCTATTGTCGTTGGTCTTCTTGATAACAGACATTCTAATGGGCATGAGTTGATATCTTATAGTTGACTTGACTGGCATTTTCCTGATCAGTGATGTTGAACATTTATTCATATACTTGTTGGACACTTGTACATCTTCTCTTGAGGTATACCTATTTAGGTTTTTACAATGCCATTTCTTTCTTTCTTTTTTTTTTTTTTTTTTTGGTACCGGGGATCGAACTCAGGACCTTGCACTTGCAAGGGAGGCGCTGGAACCCCTGAGCTAAACCCCTGGCCCTACAATGCAATTTAAACATCAGGTTGCTTACTTTCTTGTTGTTAAGTTCCTTATATATTCTGGCTAGTGACTCCTTATTGTATGTGTGGTTTACAGATAACTGTCTCTCATCCTGTAGGCTGTCTCTTCACTTGATGCAAGCTGTTTTCTTTGCTGTGCAGAAGCTTTTTAGTTTAATGCGATCCCATTTGTCTATTTTTGCTTTGGTTGCCTGTGGTTTTGGGGTCATGTGGAAAGAAAATCATCGCCAGACCAATATCCCAGAGCTTTTCCCTGATGTTTTCTTCTAGTAGTTTTATGGTTTTAGGTTTTGTATTTAAGTCTTCAATCCATTTTGAGTTGATCTTTGTACACAATGTGAGACAAAAGTCCCAAGTTTATTCTTCTGTATGTGCATGTCTGGTTTTCCCAACCTGTTTATTAAAGAGACTGTCCATGTGTGTTCTGGTATCTTTGTCAAAGATCAATTGATCATAAATGTGTAAATTTACTTCTGGATTCTTTGTTCTGTTCTATTTGTCTTTATGTCTGTTTCTATGCCAGACATAAACTGTTAGAATAAATGAATTCAGTAAAGTTGAAAATTCAATCCTATCGAATAAACTTTTTTTTTTTTTGAGATGAGTTCTTGCTTTGTAGTTCAGGCACTGAACTCACTATGCAGCCCAGGGTGGCCTTGAGCTCAGAGCAGTTCTCCTGCCTCAGCCTCCTGAGTGCTGGATTACAGGTGTGCACCATCACCCCTGGCTGAGTAAATATTTAAAAACCTATTTTACAGGTGAGCAAACTAAGCTTGCCAGTAGCTAAGTAGCACCTTATTTGGAGCTGGATAGACAGTAACTAGCACAGTGTGAATTGGAATCTAAAATTGCATGATGTCAAAACTTAATTTTTTTTCAGTAGCTGGAACTTTAAGTTTTTAAATTATTGGAAGATGGTGTGTATTTAGTCTCACAGGCTTTGCTGGCAATGCTTGGGAGAGCTGTTCACCGCCCTTAAGTAAATGAATAGTTCTTCTCATTCTGGGTGGAACCAGCTGGAGTTACCCTCGTGTGGAGCAGCTCCTTTGCAAACCCATGCCCGGAATTCAGTGTGGTCTCTGGCGAGTTCTGGTTTGGGGCTCATGTTTGGTTGTTTTCTCTGCCCCTGGCCGGCAGGGGCTGGGCGGTTATGTCTCTCTCCGGGACCTCCCAGTAGATTTTGTAAACTTCACTCCATTCCATGACCAGCCCCTCACTCTAGCTTTTTGGGGGTGTGGGCTTCTCTCTGGTCCAGTGCAGAGCAGTTCACCGTGGCCAGCGTAGATGGCTGTGGCTGACTGTCCATGGTAGCAAAAGAGGGCTGAGAAGCCAGGCAGATGGTGCCCCGACCTGTCCTGGGGACTGACCAGCAAGGGATGGGGAGTGGAGGAGGCCAGGGAGAGGCAGAGCAAGTTTCCAGGAAAATATCTAGTGGCGGGCCACTTCTCAAACAGACCCTGTCACTTCCCTGCATTTTGTGCTGTTTTAAAGATGTGTTATTTGTTTTCACGTCTTTTCTTAGTTTGAATATACTTCAATGCTACATTTTGAATTTATTATTTTGTGTTCTTTTTCTTTTGTTTTGTTTTTTAGGGACAGGGTCACACTATGGAGTTTAGACTGAAGTCAAACTCACTATGTAGACCAGGCTGGCCTCTAACTTGCAGAGATCTTTCTGCGTCAGCCTCCCAAGTGCTGGGATTATAGGCGTGTGATACCATGGCTGGCTATGCCTGGCGCATTTTAAAAGGTATTTCATGAAGCCTTCTTTTTAAATTCCTAAGGTGGTGTTAAGACACTAGTAACCATTTATGCACTTATTCTGAGGAAAAGGGGAAAGGAGAGAGGGAGGAAAGAAATAGAGTAGAAGGGAAAATGGTCTTGTCAGTATAGTGACTGTGCCCCTCATGCACACACACACACACACACACACACACACACACACACCCCTGCAATTGTTGGGTACGGTGGGAGAAATATTGTTCAGGGCTTCCTTTAATGCTAATCATGCGATTATAGAAATGTTTAAAATTATACGTGGCAAAAGGAAACAAATGGGACTCACTTTTAATTGAAACTTCCAGGACTAACGACTGTTAATATTTTTAGGTAGCCTTTTAGCATTTGGTTCTTTTTGTTGTTTGTTTTTGGTACCAGGGATCAAACTCGGGTCCTTGCGCTTGCGCAGCAGGCAGCGAAACCACTGAGCTAAATCCTTGGCCTGCATTTGGTTCTTTTAAGAGAACATTTGTATTCTTTAAAGAAAAAAAAAAAAAGGCCAGGTGTGATGGTGCATGCTTGTAATCCCAGCACTCAGGAAGCTGAGGCAAGAGGATTGCTTCGAGTTCAAGGCCAGCCTGGGCTACATAGTAATTCTTAATTTGAAAAGCATAAGGAGTCCTCTTTCTTGATTTGTGTTTTGTGTATGTACGAGAACTATGCGGAGGGGCAACTGCTGGTAAATCACCAATTAGTTGTGGGAGAGAACTGAAGACTGTGAGGGCAGAAATCAGGATCTAATATGCTGCTGTCATTCAAGACAGGAAACTGCTGAGTTTTACAACGGTGGGGGGAATCTGTTTCACCTGTGACCGCTCCTGGCCAGGCTGGTGTTCTGCAAGGGAGGGATGGTTTCTTGCTTTTGAGGGGGCTCCTGCCTCTTCCTCTACCCCCTACAGGGCTGGTGGACTGGGGTCCAACTTCCTCTCAGTGGGGCGCAGCTTGTGACTTGAGCTGGCAGGGGCAGTGTGGCTGTTTCCTAGTTCATTTAGGGACAGAACCGTTGAGAGCAAAAGCAGAAGAATTCATTTAAACTATAACCCTGTTTCTACCTGTGCTAACGGCTGCTGTAGCGCTTTCTGAGGGTTTCTCTGTTTATTCTCTGTTCCTGGCTGCCCCAGGCCTTCTTCTGCCTTGGTTCAGTGCCTGGGGACATTGTCATTGTCCAGTCGTAGGAGCCTGGCTAAATGCCTCATTAACACTCCTGGCTACTTGTTAGCAAAGCCAGTGTCTCCTCTAGGACCCTTAGAAATTTTCTCTCTCTCTCTCTCTGTCTCTGTCTCTCTCTGTCTCTCTGTCTCTGTCTGTCTGTCTGTCTGTCTCTCTCTCTCTCTCTCTGTATCTCTGTTTTGGGGATCAACTCAGAGAGGGCCCTGGGCTCTACCCACTGGCCTACACCCCCAGCCCTTCCTCTGCCTCTTTCTAACCCTCCCTGAGGTCCACTTTGAGACCCTGCATTCTAGCCGAAAGGAGCCATGTTTGTTTGCAACAAGACCATGAACAAGTTCAATAAAGTTAAATCATTAAGTGAAACCCGACTGTCAAGCCTGTGTATTTTTTTATCTTTTGAGTATTAGTGTGTAAACAGGAGCTCCAAGATAAACTACATTTTAAACCCAACTCCCAGGGCCAGGCAGCACACAGGGCTCGGGTTCGGATGAGATTTAACCGGCTGAGAACAGAAATCCGGCGGCACTGGCATGGCAGGGCCTGCAGTGTGAATTCATTTCCTCCCTTTTGTCACGGTGGTCCGGTTACATCTGTAGCTGTTTCCGTGTGCCGCACTGCTCCATAAAGAATCACTAAGAACTTAATGAGCTGTATTTCCCCCAGTGCCATGGGCTGTGTCAACACAATGCTAAACATTGTGACAATTTTTGACTGAATTGATTTAACTGACTGAATGTTTTGAAGTATTGACACAGCAGCTAAAGGAGTGAGAACTGCAGTCAAGCCAGCTCTTTGGGATGATGAGAAATGGCAAATGTTTCCCCCAGGAGACTCCAGGAGAGACGGGAGAAGCCAGCGGGGTTGGGAGTGGCCACTGGGCCTGGAATGAACCACCCGCTGCCACCGGGCTGGCCTGGGAGGCAGGGCACAAGCCAAAGCCGAAGTGTCCTGCAGCCACCCAGCGAGTGGAGCGGGCAGAGCTGCAGGACCATGCATTTCTGCGTCTTTGAGCAAAACTTTCATGATTTATATTGAAGAAACAGAGTCGGAAATGGAAGGCTTCTCTGGTTCTTAAGCCATGATGGCTGGCAGTTTATTCCTTCCGTTCCTCAGCCGCTGTGACTCAGTTTATCCTTTGACCCCCGAGGAGGGGATGCTGTCTAGGACTTGGTGCCCCAGATGTGCTGGGTCTGGAAGTCTTCGCAAGGGTGGCTGGGGCAAAGATTGCACTCACTGGGCTGTTTGAGTTCGTCTGTTTGATTTTCAGTACATTTTTCAAAAGATTAAAACATTTTGTGTGACATTACAGGCAAATATAAATCTACAAGTTGTTACATATGTGTATGATATAGAACATATATAAATAACATCTTCATATTCTCTGTCTGATACGTATATGATATATACATATAGTTTATGTAGTGTTATCACAGGTATAGAAGAGAACACTGTTATATGATATAAACAGCATGTGTTACATGTATTACAAATGTATAATACATGATACTATCTGTGCACATAGACTATACACACACTTATTTATGGATAGACCATATATGTATATCCATGTATGTAAATATTTCATATATGGGGTGATAAAAATACGGCAAATATTTAAATTTTGAAAACTTATTACAGGGCTGGGGATTTAGCTCAGTGGTTCCACCACCTGCCTCCCAAGCACAAGGTCCCGAGTTTGATCCCTGGTACTGAAAAAACAAACATTACAGTAAAAGGCATGCTGCCATTAATCAAAATACTCAGTATCCTCTCCCTTGCCTCTAACACACTCATCCCCTCACTCTTGGCACTTTCTGGAGCAGTTCTGGAGTCTTCTTTAGAGGTTTTACGAGGAGTGATAAAAGTATGATGAACGCTGTTGCTGAGAGCCGTCCAGCGGAAGGGCGGGCCTGTGAAAACATGATGATGCGCCCTGGGTCTGGCACCGCACAACTTTTGGCTCTCTCCAAAAGTCAAAAGGACCACGAAAGATCAACATTTTGAGTCAATGAAGGACATCGAGACAGCCGTGACAATGCAACTAGACACTCAGGAAAGAGGACTCCAGAACTGCTCCAGAAAGAGGCCAGAAGGATGAGATCAGTGTGTTTAGAGTGAGGGGGAGGATTTGGAGGGAGATTAATGACAACATGTCATTGTGTCTTTTAATATAATAATTAAAAATTTTAACACACTGTAGCTTTTTAATACATTTTTTTTTTTTAATACCGGGGATTGAACTTGGGACCTTGCACTATCGAGGCAGGCAGTGGGACCACTGAGCTAAATCCTGGGTCCTTAACACACTGTAGTTTTTGATAGAGAGGGAAGGAGGAGAGAGAGAGAGAAGGGGAGAGAGGAAGAGAGGGAGAGAGAGAGGAAGAAAACAAACTTGGACTTATAGCATGGACAACCTCACAGAAGAGCAAACACACACGACAGTAGCCTGGCAGGTCATTTCTGGAAGATTTCTGCCCTGGGTTCCAGAGAAAGATTCTGCCTTCTCCCTTCTGTGTGGTAACCAATGAAACCCAGCTTCCATCAGTGCAATGACTGTTACTAGTTCGAGGATCCTGCTCTAAGAAAAACCTCTCCTTCTGCAGTGGCTAGTTTAGTTTACATAACACAATTTTACCTCTACCAAAGTCCATAGGGAGGTTTTGGAGGCCGACCTAACTGGGCTTGGCATCTCTGCTCCAGAGGAGACACTGCCAGGCCGCCCGGTCCTCAGGGAACTGACACGTTCAAAGGGGTTGGAGCAGGGAGCCCTGCAGAAAGGTCAGCTGCACACACAGGCCAGCTCAGCCATTCATCCTGGGACTTTTCCTCCCTGCTTGGGATTGACTGGGGGATCAGATGGCGGCGTGCAGACACAGAGTTAGGCTTCGTCTGAATCACCTCTTCCTCCTGAATCTGTGACACACAGCACCTGCCAAAGAAAACCTGACTGAGGGTATGGATCATGGTGTGTGTGTGTGTGTGTGTGTGTGTGTGCATCATAATATTTTACAGTATTCCCAAAGAGCCCAGAGGGCATGCATGAAACAGTGAGTGGAACCCAGCTAAAATTAACTTCTCCTGGCTAGGATAGCTATAAATGTCAAGCTAAGGATTTTAAAGCCCTACAGTGGCTCAGACATAGCTTGTACATTTAGAAGCATTATTGAGTTTGAAGATAATGACAGTCACATGTTGAGAATGGAAGATGACATCCTTGCGTATGTTCTTCCTCTCTGTGTGTCTCAGGAGTCCAATTACTGAAACTTAAAAATGCAGCACTTCAGTGCACAACTACAGAACCAGTGGGGATAATTAATACCAAAATTTTAAATCTATTTACAGGCCTTCCAAAACTTCGAGGATAATAGGGGAGGAAAATATACTTGACAATGACATTTAATCGTGTTATTTCACTTTGAATTTTTCTTTTTTAAAAATACAAGTTTTCAAAAAAAAGTTATTTCACATACAGGTACAAATTCCATATGATGAATGTGATCATTATGTATAGCTAAATGGTAGCAATGAACTTAGTTTAGAAAAATACAAGTTTTCTGACTCAAAGATGTCTGCCATGTTATATCAGCTCATGTTAATTTTATTCCTGTGTCTTGGTCTAATGAGATAAATGCTGTCAAATCCATTAGTTGGGTATGTATTGGACTGAAGAATCCAGGAATTTGGTTTTATGAGTTAGGATGTTTTTTCTACAAGAAGAGAAAGTCTGGCTCAAATGACCTTAAGCAATAATGACACTTGGTTCGTGTCACTAGAGCTATGGTGGGCTTCAGGGTCAGCTGACACAGGTGCATATCTGGCATTGTTTAAGGGAGCCCCATTAGCTGTCCTGCAACCGGACACGTATATGTCATGCTTCAAGGGCTATGGAGGAGGAAGGGAGGAGGGGGCCTTTTTTGCCTGGTCTGGATTGTCTACTCCCAGATTCCTTGTTGCTTGAAAACAAATGGATCCCTTCTTACTGAAGTGACTGTAGTTCAGCTTATACTACATGCTGCCAGGTGTGTTCTGGCAGTCCAACCTCTCTTTGCTGGAGAATGAGTTAGAGGCTGGCCAGTGGTTCATCCAACTGTTCTGTCCACTTCTTGGCCATACAGCGACTGCATCCCCAGCCTCCTGTGGTCAGGAGCAGGCTCTGGCTGAGTTCTGGCCCAGGAAGTGTGGGTGGAAGGCACATACCCAACTTCCGGGCCTGGCACCTCCCTGTACCTGCTTCTCTCACCTGCAGCAAGCACACAGGAGTGGCAGAGACCCTGGGTGAAAGTGGCCAGGCCCTGATGGCCGTGGGGGACCCCTCCCAGCTCATGCTGACTGAGTAAGAGACAAACCTCCCTCTTGTGGACAAGTGAGATGTGTCACTGGGGCCGGCTGTGCCAACATCTGCCACACAGTGACTGCACCCATGCTGAGCCCATGGCTTCTGCCCACTCCTTGGTCACTGGAATGGAATTTGCTGATCGCCTTAAACCGTGGTGAGTTCCTGGAGCAGGACCAGCTTTCCCCAAGACATACGGACCAATCGGGGTCCCTGTGGGAAAGAGATGACGTACTCCATTGAGAAATCTGGGGAGAGATGAATAAAGTGATTATTTACGAAGGCGGGGAGGCGTTCAAGGATTCACATGAAACTGCAGTGCCCTGTTGCTAGTGCCTGCACGGCCTTAGCACCCCAGGCTGGAAGGTGGCTGGGTGAGTGGCTTCCAAAGCCTAGGCTGATGTACCATGGGTCAGACGCTCTGTGGAGAGGCTGTTTCTGGTCCTAGCCCCTTAGGCTGAGAGATGCAGGCAGCCTGCAAGAAAGAGCCAGGGAATAGCTATCCTGGTGCCGCCTTTCTATAGCAGCCAGCTGCAGGTTTTTCCCAGCAGGCTTGAAACCAACCCAGGACCTTGAACATTCCCGGGCGCTGATAAAGGTATTAAGGTTGTTGCCAAAACACTCACAGAAACTAGTCCTGCTCCTGAGCCAAATTCCTTAATCCCCATAGAAACTCCACACCTGGACACGTGGGTAGAACGTCTTACACATGCTGGGGCACTGTGTAAGTTCCCCTGATAAACGCCACAGACCGATCACCCTGGTTTTTCTGGATTCATTCTTTGGAATCCCAACTGGCTCCTCCGGGGAAAGTTTGTCACCACTTCTGGTGGATGCAGCCTTGGTCTAGCCTCTGGTTCAGCCGAGAGAAGCTCCTACGCATCCTTCCCCTGTCCCCGCTGGCCAGGCCCTCCTGGAAGCTCAAGGTCACAGGAGTCAATGGTGTAGGCTGTGAGGGTCAGGCCCCCAGGGCCAGCAGAGTGGAGAAGGGAGACAGTGCGAGCTCTGTGTGCAGGCACTCCACACCCAAACCAAATCCACGCTCGTGAGGATGGTGCAAGGGGGTAAAAGATGGTGGGGAGCAATGCAGCTTCTAACTCACTGGGTGCTAAGTACATGACTATAACTCAAAAAATCTTTGGTCATTTGACAAGGAGATGGGAGAAATGACTTCAGAATTATTAGTGACCCATGATAAATTCCAAATTCTATAACACGGCAAATAACTTCTTTCTCAAAGCCTTAGAGTTGCCAGGGCAACAGAACATAATTTAGCAGTATTTGACTTACACGTTTGCTTTAATTTTTTTGGCAGAGCTACTTATTTATTTGTCTCCTTAGGATTTGAAAGTGTTCTGCTAACAACAGTTATGACATCAGTAATATCCACTGCTTTTAATAATATTTGTGTGTAATCCAAAGGCTAGTTTCTTGGCCAGGACTTTTTGATCTAATGTAATTGGTTTTATTCCAGAACATCTTGATTCAACTGATGCTGAAGACAGTCTTCGGTTTGTACTTTTAGCACTGAATGAATTCCCATATTGAGTCACACTTGATGGCAAATTGTTCCTGCATAACCTTTCCATTATTTTTGTGCCTGCTGATATTAACCATAACAGTTCTAGTAATGCAGTCAGTGTTAAATTATGTGCTAAATTGTCTTGAAGATCTTTGTGGTGGTTGAGCTTAATAGTGTCAACTTGATTGGCTTGGGAACTGCCTCAGGGATCAGTAAAGCACACTTCTGGGTGTGTCTGGGTGGGTTTTAGAGGTGTGATGTTGGGTACTGTGTGTGGTCTTTTGCCCCTTCCTCTTTGGTGCTGTTCCTCTCTCTACTTCCTGACCATCATAAACTAAGCAACCTTGCTTGGCTAAGCCCTTCCACCATGATGCTCTTGCCTTTGGGGCAGCTGACCATGGACTAAATCATCTGAAACCATGAGCCAAATTAAACCTCTCCTTTAAGTTGTGGGTGTCAAGTATCACACCCAGCAATGGGAAAGTTGATTAATACAATCTTCATATATCTTTTTCTAAGGAAGATTTCCTTAACTGCATTTGTAAAATTTTTAGTGATAGTCACTTTCTTACCCTAGACCATCTTTGCAAATGAAGAAGAACAGGTACTATTTTGATGTAAAAATTTGGTAAGTAGCTAATGCTTCTGATTGAGCCATTAAACATATTTAAATATAAGGTAAAAACAAAAATTACCTTTGTTTTTCTCCCCAAGTATAACTGTCATTAATATATTCTGTCTATATTTTCTTAAGACCTGTATACTTTTTCTTACAAAAATGGGATCCCACTGAATATACCGTTGACTTGCTTTTTTATTTACACCATGAACATCTTTTCACATTGAAAACATACTTTTATAATGTCATTTTTAATAGCCACAAAGTATTCCACTGTACATATATTGCAATTAATTTAAACATTCCTCTAGTTTTGGACCTTTGATTTGTTTCTAATTTTTTTTGCTGTTATTTATAATGCTCTGAAAAAATTATTCATCTTGTAGCTCTTATCCAATTATTATTTTTTAGGACAGATTAGCTAGCAACAGAAGAGCTGGGTTACATGATAAAATGTCAAGGCTTTTTGATACATATTTGTGGCAGATACTGTAAACTCATTTTGCAAAGGGTATTCCTTCAGGGTCATCTATGAATTTGCCTTGTCTCAGATAAAACAGATATCTTTGCTGTTGCAGTTTTGGATGGCAAGATACAGATGATACTCAAAGATTTAACTTGGAGGGCACAGAGGTTATTTCTAGTTGCAAGCAACAGAAAGGGAGAGAAATTTATGAGAAAGCAGCTTCCTGAATCTGGGAGAGTGGGCACCTGGCACGAGGCTAGGCTCCAGGAAAAGGGATGAAAACGATGCCTCCGAGCTGGTCTGGGGAAAACCCCACCCCTGCTGCTGCAGAATTCTAAGTGCAGCAGTTTCATGATGGTCTTACCTGTACCCCCTGGGGACCCACAGCTCCTTCCTTAGTTAGGGTTCCTGAAAGTTGCCATGATTCTTCACCCAGTGTCTGCCTCTGACAGTATGCCAGCCACCCCAAGTGGGGCAGGCTGGGAGTGACAGTGTTCGCAAGACAAAGGGAAGCAGACGAAGTATGTGTCACTTCAGGAAGCCATAGTAACATACCATGGCCTGAGCCACAGAACTTAATTTTTTCAGAGTCCTAGAGGTGGGAAGTCCAAAGTCAAGGTTCTGGCTGATCTGGCTTCCGGTGAAAGGCTCTCTTCCCGGCTTCTGGATGTCCACCTGGTATTTCTAGATGGCCACCTTCTTCCTGTGACCTTTAGATGGCCTCTCCTTGTGTGGGGGCTCTTTGGTGGCTTTTCGATAAGGATACCAGATGGGTCAAGGTCCACTCTTATGACTTGATTTACCTTAATTATTTCTTTACTCCACATATAGCCACACAGGGCTTTGACACAGGAATGGGGAGGGGACATGTACATTTAGTCCATGACATGGGCTAATAGTCCAGATTCCTCACCTCCCAGTGGGGTAACTTGGGCTTGTTCTAGCCCATATCCCAGGATCCCCAGTGGGACCAGAGCTTGGGTGCTCACAGGGGTGACCCTTTGGTTAAGATGCACTATGGCTCCCTAACTTCCAGAGTACTTTCTGAGCTTGAGTCCCAAATAAACAATGTGTCTTCAAAGCCTTAGTTCACTGCTTTTAGGCGACTGACTTGGCAGAGTTTTGGGCCCAAAGACTTATTCCTGAAACAGTGTTGCTGCAGATATCAGAGAAAAAGCACAACCCACTGTTCTTGCTTCTTTTGCTTGGATTCAGGGGTGGATGACATTACCTGCCTGTGTGCTGGCCACAGGGAGCCTGGGAAAACAAGCACCTGGCACAGCTAGTCAGCTTTTCAGACCCATGAGGGGGTATGTTAGACAGCTTTCCATTATTGTAACAAATATCTGTGATCATCAGCTTGGGAAGAGAAAAGGTTTATTTAGGCTATCATGTGTGGAGGTGTAAGCCCAAGATTGGTTGGTCCCATTGCTTTTGGGTCTGTGGTGAAAAACCACATGGTTTGGTGTGAAAGAGAGAGGACAAGGAGGGGCTGAGATTCTAACATCCCCGCCAAGGGCAGTGCACCCAATAACTCAACTGCCTCCTGCTAAGTCCCGCCTCTCATGGGTTCCACTTCCTCCCAGCAGTGCCAGGGGCTGGTGACCAAGCCTTTGAGCGCATCTGCCTTTGGGGGATGGTTATTTCACAGCAGGTGAGAAAGTTGCTAAATACAAGAAAGAGCTTCCAATATTGGGCAGTCAGAAAGAATAATAAACATCCTTTTTGAGAGGCCTCTGTATTTTAGCTGGGTTACTCTGTTTTCCCAGAGGAGGACAGGTTGTATTCAGACGTGTTGCAAAAGTCATCGTTAGCATGTAAAATAATGGTATTATTTGCTCCTTTTGTTTGTCTTTATCATTCAGCCCCACTCTTCTGTTTCAATTACAGAGGGAATAATAAGGTGTTGGCAGCAGTTCCACAAAAATAGAAAATTATCCACTTGCCACTCTTAGGCTGCAAGAGAAACAAAGTGAGAGATTCTTCTGTCCAGATAGACACCCAGGGGATTTCCATCCACAAGTTGGAGAACTTTTTCATAAAAGCTATTTCTCAGTTCTTTTTTTTTTTTTATACACTAACTTACATGGAGGATTATGGATCCTCTAGGGAGAACCCGTAGCTCAGGTGTTCTGAAGTTCTGATGGAGGTGTGTGGGGCCATCTGGGCCTAATGATGATGGTGCAGACTCTTGGGGGGTGTGGGTGGGAGGAGAGAGAGAGAGAGAGAGAGAGAGACAGAGAGACTTTATTTGCAAGAACATTCTTCCCAGGATTATGACATTAGATTTTTTTAAGTGAATATGCAAATATGCTTCCAAAAAATGTCTTATTGAATTTATGAACTTGAAACTACCTTTTCTAGTTTTTATGGAGTTTTCTGTCATCTTGGGGAGCATGATAAATGAGAGTAGGTATATATTTCCCAATGATATGATTCCTTATTAATTATAAGATACTACTAATAGCAATTAACTTTGTGAAGTTAAAAGAAAATTTTCTAAACTATCAATAATAAAAAAAGTTGCTGGATCAGCCTTGTCAGGGGTAAGGCTAAATTATCTTGGCATTCTCAGTAGGAAAATATTGCACATGGAAGTCATCAAAGAGCATACAACCAAAAATTGTAGGCCAAAAATTATTACAGAGTTGTGTTAGCATTACACACTTAGTTAGAAAAAATACTATTATTTAAAAAATTTTTGTGGTATTTGTCACTTTTTGAAATTTGAAATTCTTTTTATTAAATAAATATTCACATACATAAAGTTTTATTATTTTGGGATACAGTGTTGCTATGTAGTGTAGGCCAGCCTTGAACTCACTATGTAGCCCCTGTTGGCTCTGAACTATGATTCTCCTGTCTCAGGTCCTGAGTGCTGGGATAACAGGTGTGTGCCACCATGCCCTGCTTATTTTTATAATTTGTGTATTCCTTTCTTTAGAGAATTGCTCCCAAGCTTCAGGGCCCACACAACCTGATCTGCCCCTGGTTTTTACCTATGAGTGTAAATTTGCTAGTGTTCTTGACAATAAATTCTGACACACCCAGAGGAAAATCTTTTTCAGTTAGATTTTTGGAATTCAGCCCCTAAAGTGTAAAGATCTCGTCAGTCACTGGGTAAGATACCATTTTTTTTTTTAAACAATGTATTTAATAGCGACAGAGTCCATCACAGTCCAGGAGGTTGGGCCTGTTTCCATGGAGAGGTAGACATCATGTGCTTTTGCGAACAGCCACTTCTGTCTTACACCTTGACTTTATCATTTGTCCCTTTGAGCCAGCAAACAAAATCCTGTAGGACAGAACTGGCCACTTTTCATATCATCTCCATATCTGCAAGTTCGGTCCCGGAGATCCCGAGTGACACTCAACAGGCGACACTTGCCGGGGGTGCTGGCTGGCTGCAGCTGACCTCTGTCTGACTCCAGAATGCCCACATCCTACCAGGTGTCCAATACTTTGAGTGACTGCCCTTTCCCTGGAGTTTTGGCTGTCTTAAAGTCCCCTTGGGGCCTGTCACTTTTCAGGACCAGTTTCGAGAATCCAGTCAATAAACGTGGCCAGTTGTGTGAGGCTGGGTTTTCCCAGAGGCAGTCCCTGGGAGTGAGTCTGAGCAGACAGCTGAACAGGGACCCCTCTTTGGTGCAGCCAGGGAGGCTGGGCTGGCTGAGGCCATGACGTCACAGCTAACGCCTCAGCGGAGGCCAGGAGGAGGTGAGAAGATAGGGTGGCCCTGACAAGACAAGGGGACAGCTGTGGTCCCATGCATTAGCCAGTGACACAACGTGCATTCCCCCAGTTGTGCTCTGAGCTGCTGGTCCTCATCTCTTCCCAGTTCGCCATTCAGCAGCACTATGGTGTAGCTTGGAATCTGCCTTGGCAGGAGCCTTGGCACCTTGACAAGCTACATGCCAGTCTTCCTCCTCCACCCTCCTGCCCTGTCAGAATTTCCCGGCAGGTGATGGTGACAGCAGAGTCCAGAGGAGCAGCTTTCTTTGACTAATGGTGACTTCTGGAGAGGGACTCAACGGGGAACCTGAGCAGTGTCCCCAGGAGCTGGAGGGAAGGGTGGCTCATTTGGAAGGATTATCCAGGTGGCCACGCAAGTGTCACCTCACTGGTGGCTTGGTGTCTGTGCCCATGTGCCTCAAGTGACTGGCTTCTTCGCTTCAGTTGATGGACTGAAGTGTACAATTAAGGAGGCTTCACTGGCTGTTAGAGAAATATGGCACTGAGATTAAAACAACTCGGGGATTCCATCTTATCCCAGAAAGAATGGCCATCATCAAGAAATCAAATAATAACAAATGCTGGCAAGGCTGTGGGGAAAATGCAACCCTTCTACATTGTTGGTGGGAGTGTAAACTGGTACAACCAATATGGAAATCAGAGTGGAGATTCCATTAAAACTAAAACTAGAAATTCCATTTGACTTCGCTATTTCCTTTCTAGGTATCTTCCAGACAGAGTTAAAGATGTCATATCACAGTGATACATGCATAGCTATGTTTATAATAGCACAATTCATAGTAGCCAAATCCTAGAAGCAGCCTGTATGTCCATCGACAAATGAATGGACCAAGAAAATGAGGCATTTACACACCAGGGAGGACTGCTCTGCCATAAATAAAGATAAACTTAAGTCCTTTGTAGGAACATGGATGCATGTTGAGACCATCCATGTTAAGTAAAATAAGTCAGACACACTGGCTTAAAAATTGCATGGTTTCTCTTATATCAAAAACCTGAAGTATAAATAAAGAGCCAAATAGAAGACGGATGTTAGGAAGTAGGGCTCAAGCTCTTTCTCAAATGGGAAGGGCAACAAGAGATAAGGGGGGGAGGAAAGGCAATGAGAAAAGAATTGAGACGTGTTCCATACATGTTCTCACCCCTTATGAGGGGTGTAAACATTATGTGCTGCAAACATATGGTAAAAAATAAAAACTGGAGCAAAGAATAGGAAGAATTCATATATGTCACATTCAGAGATCCTAATAAGCAGCTGATAAGGCACAGAGATTTTCTCCAGTGGTTTGATAGGACTTCTTTGTTTTAACTTATTCTCCAAGAGGTCAAAGAAGCTTACAGATTTAAAAAATAGCTATTCATTCAGTCCAATCTCTGTTGGGTGTCTGGGGGCCAGTTTAATGGACAGAAAATTAGTTTAGAAGCAGATGGTAAAGTTTCTCAGAGAGAAAATGGTCACTCTCTGGATGATTCAATAATTTGATAGTGTTTGGGGGAATGATAGGGAAAGGAACAACTCTGGACAGAGGAAGAACTAAACTACTGCTATCAGTTGGGTCTGGTATGTTCCTTAAAGGCCCATGAGCTAAAGGCTTGGTTGCCAGCCCGTGACTGCATTGGGAAGTGGTGGAACCTTTAAGAGGTAGGGCTAGTGGGAACCCTCAGGTCTTTGGGTTGCACCTTTGAAGGGGACAGTGGAACTCCAGCCCCTTCTCTCTTCTTGCTTCCTGGCCACCATGAGGTGAGCAGCTTTCTCCACCATGCACCATTGGCCAGGATGTAGCACAGGCCCCACAAGCAATGGGGATAATAAACCATGGACTGAGACCTCCAAACTGTGAGCCAATAGAAACCATTTTTTGGAGATAGGATCTCACTAAATTTTCCAGGCTGGCCTTGAACTTGTGATTTTCCTCCCTCAGCCTTCCCAGCTGGGTTGATAGATGTGCGCCACCTTACCTGCTGTCTGAGGTATTTTGTCAACCTTAAGTTGGCTGTCGGAGGTATTTTGTTACAATAAGAGAAAGCTGATTCCCACACTTATTTGCATTGGAAAAGCAGCAGGTGTTGGTGACTAGGGCTGGCAGCTGGAGGGTGGTGGTGGTGGAAGAGAGACTAAGCAATCTAGCCATGGGTAGGGTTTCTGAAGTTTGCTAGCATCTCCCTTTGTGACAGTGTGCTTCCAGGAAGGAGGGTATCAAAGCTTTATCCAGTGGGGTCTCCCTCTGAAGAAACCCTGAAGGGACAGGAACTCGGAGACCCAAGTGACAGATCCCATCACTCTTGTCTTCTTTCCAATCCATCCCAATAGACTGGAAATCAGTGTTATCAAGATCTCCGAGGGCAGGGTGACCCAGCAGGCTGGAAGACTTGGCCACATCCGGCAGCAGATAGCTGTGAAACATGAGCAGGAAGTTGGGGTTCAGAGGAGGTGGGTGAAGACAGGGACCAGCGGGATGGATGGCTGTACTGTGGAACAGGTATCAGCCTGTTCTCTGTAATGATTCTAGTCCTTTCTCCACTGAGTTATGACATAAAAATATGGCTCAATATTGAATTACTGCCTGCAAAACTTAAGAACGAGCCCATCTTTACACTCCACTCCTGCAGAAGAAACACTGGAAGACATATTGTGGAACAGCAGTTCTCTACCCTGGAGAGAAATTACCTGTGGAGCTTTTAAATATACAACTAGCAGCTACAGATTCAGGATTTCTGGCAGCAGGGCCTTAGGCATCTGTATGTTTAAATAGCCTCACAGGGTTTCTGATGTACAGCCAGGGACTGAGCGCCATGCTGTAGAAAATCATCTGATAAAACTCACCAGAAGAGAAATAACGATTTTTTCACAAGTTGAAGAGCAAAATCAAATATGCTATGATTTTTTTTAGATGAATTGGTGCCAATGTATCCTCATCAGGCTTGTAGTTTATAAGTACAAGCTGCATCATAACTGCTAACTGGGAATGTGAGAAAATCGAATCACATCCTAGAAAATTTCACTTCGTGGGAAATGCTGCCACGCGTTTCTTGAGCTGCAAAGCTTGGACATGTATTAAAGGAACGATAGGGTGATGATAAAGAGTCTTGAATAAGATCCTGAGCTTTTGGAAGAATGCTTAATTATCTTGGCCCAGACTAGGTCAAAGTGAAACCAATGAGTTGTTTTTTTTTTTTTTTTTTTTTGTCAAATAAGTTGTTCAGAGTCCCAGGGGCTGGAAGGGTAGCTGTGATAGATCACGTGTTTAACATGCATGAGGTCCAGGGTTGAATTTCCAGCATGCACATGCATGCGCACACACACGTATGTGCACACAGAGTCTTGGCACAGCATAGCCGAACAGTGTCTTTGAAGCCAAGAGAACAGAGAGAGCAGAAATGAAGATCTAGCCCCGACCCCAGCAGTGTCAAAATAAAGCCAATAACATAGACAAACTCAAAACTCTCAGAGAGTTTCATACAGGTATAACTTTAGATGATTATGTCAATTTTGACTGTGTGTAGATAACAGACCTTATGAATAATAAAGGATTATTTTTGCGTATCTTAAATTTGAGATAAAATATCACCAATATTTCTATTTGATTACGGTATGCTTTGGTAGCCTGGAATTTACTAAGAAATAATGAAATAATAAATATATATTTTAGACTAGAAGGAAATTTGATTTGAAAACAGCAAAGATGAGTTTGTTTTTCAGCTCTCGAGTTACAGTTGTGCAATGAAGTGGCTGACACCCAGTGTTCAGCGAGTCACTGGAATCCCTGTCGTGGTTTGAGGCTGCCTGGCAGGTTCAGGGATGGGATAGGTTCTGACGGAATAAAAGCCCTTTCTGGTGACAGATAGTCGATTTAATTACTGGAATAAGTTGTGCATCTGGATATGTTATGATTTCTATGCTGACAACTTGGGGATTTATGTTTTGAGAAAACATCCTAAGTAGTGTTAATTTTAGGCTGTCGCTCAAGCCAGGCCAGGTGTAGATCCTCATTTATCATCGTCTGCTTTTCTTCCTTGTGGTTTAGCCGCGTTGAGTGATATCTCTTCAAAAATGTACGGATCTTCCTTTCATAGGTACAGCCAGAGCCACCTGACGTCTAGGGTGACTGTTTGGATTGATTTCGCAATAATGCCGAGTGGGGAAAGGAGGGGGCAGCCGGGCTGAGAAAATTGCTAATTTTATCAGTTAGCAATTTATGAAACTCCAAAGTGAGCTTAGAAGTGGGAGCTACCTGGGCCCCTCCCCGCCCCTCCTGCTGTGCACCTCGTGGGTCTGGAGCGCTCATTTACCCTATCTAGTCCTGAATCCAGCCACCCTGAGTCCTTTATATGGACCAACCTTTGCTCTTTCTGGATTCTGTCATTACCTTCTTGCCTAATTTCCCGGAAGTGAGGCTTGAGTTTGACCATGGAGCTCTGTAACAGTTTAGGTTCTTTTGGTAGCAAGTGATTGATGATTTGAACCAAGTAGCTGAAGAAGGAGGAGAAGAGAAATGAGAAAGAAGAGGAGGAGAAGGGAAGGACAGGAAGGAATGAATGAGGGAGGGAAGAAAAGAACGTACAGTATTGGCTCAGAACTCATTTTGCAGGGATAGATCTCGGAAACTGCTTCATGTGGCCTCAGGAGAATGGACATAGGTCTGTCTCTCTCTCTTCTTGGCTGTACTTCCAGGACAGTTGCTGGCCCATATATAGTCAGCCCTTGATATCCCTGAGAGTGGGTTCCAAGGCTCCCCTGAGTACCCAAATCTGCCAATGCGAAAGTGACTGATACAGTGGCCTAGTATTTGCATGTAAATGGCACACACCCTACTGTATACTTTAATCTCTAGGTAACTTAAAATACCTAATGTAATGTAAACGCCATGTAAATGGTTGGTACACTGTATTGCTTAGTGAATAATGACAGGAAAAAGCCTGTACATATTCAAGATAGATGGAGAGTTTTTGGGAATATTTTTGAGGAGGAATATTTTTGATCTCTGCTTAGTAGAACCTGCGGATGTGGAACCCGATATGGAGGCCCAGGTGCAAGGGCTTTTAGAGATTTAGAAAAGTGCCCTTTCCTGAAGTCGACAGTGTTTCAGTTACTATACTTTATTTCTCTACTAACAACGATAATTACAAAAGCATTCTGTAAAGTTATTCAGATCAGTTATTACACATGAAATCTTAAGAATTAGTAAACAGTTCCAATTAGTAATCAGAAACACCAGAGTCTCTCTGATTTAATAATTTGTTGTAAAACAGTTACATATCTTGTTTTTAGGTTCAATGTTTATTTCTTTTCTATTAAAAAAGATTTCTAGATTTGACAGTGTGTGGAAGTTTCTTTGTAGAATTTAAATATTTTAGAAATCGTTTAGTTCTGAGGAGTTACGTTCTGCAGTGGGGAGAAATATGATAACTTTATGTGCCTCAGAGAGAGGAGTTGTTCAGCACAGTGACTTAAAAAAAATAATATACATTTAAAAAGCAACTCATTTTAAGTCTTTTTAGTTTTAAAATTTTTTTATGGTGCTGGGGAATGAACCCCAGGGCCTCATCTATGCTAGACAAGCAGTCTATCACTGACCTACATCCTGGATGTGAAAGCAGCTTGATCTCAACCGCAAATATCTGTACTAAAGAAATCTCGGCAACAACAAATAAACATTGCTAGAAGTTTGTCCATCATGGAGTTCTTAGGGCACTGCATAAAACAACGTAAGAGCACGATGCAGGGGAACATATGATACTAGGCTCCAGTAGGCCTCCGTTGATACTGGCTTCCTTATTATCGATTATTGCTCAGAATTAGGTGATGGGATCCATATTTTCTCTCCCCTTTGTCCTTTCGGTTCTCTGTGGTTGCTCTTAAATATCTATAAAGCCAGACCGTGGTGCTGGGGATTGAACCCAGGGCCTCATGCATACCTGGCAAGGGTCCTACCGCTGAGTTACAGCACACCCTAGAGCCGGGCTTTGGTCCAGCAGTGTGGTTGGAAGCAGCTTTGCAGGCCTCGGCTTGAAACCCTGCTTGCACAACAAGCTCAACACTTCTTAAAACAGCATCACCCAAACTTGGGTAATGAGGATGGGGGCTTGAGGTGCAGCAAAATCCCTTGCTGTGTGGCTGGGAAGTAAAAGAGAGAGGAGGACAAATGGATGGGTCCCCCAATCCCTTCATCCTTCCCAAACCTAAATTGGGACCTTCCACTTGGTCCCACTTCTAAAAGATTTTACAACTTCCGAAGGGCCCCTTCCTGGAGACCAAGCTTCGGAGACATGGGCTTTTGAGGGGGACATTTCAGATCCAAAGGACAGCACCCCCAACTCACCACTCAGTACACCCCTGCTGGCAGACGGCCTGCTTAGGCCCTGGCTCTGGAAGTTCTTTTTTAAAAATTCGTGTTTTTATTAGTGCATGTTTTCAGTGCATAGTGATTTCACCCTTCATGTGGAGCTGGTGCATGCACATATCACGTCTTCATTCCTTTTGCATCTCCTTCACCTCCCCAGTCACATCAGCTTCCTGTCCTGTTCCAGTTGCTGACCATGTTTGCTGAGATCTCTGCTCCTGCAACTCCAGACCCCCATTCTGGCTGGTCTCTGTCTCCCAGGCCTCCATCCTTGGCACTTCCCTCCTTCCATCACTGTGACTGCCTGGCCACCTCCTGAGAGCACTGGGTGCCCCTCTGCCTGAAATACCCGGTCCCCCAGCAAACACCTCCCTCCCATCAATCGCAAGGTTTCCTGCCTGCAGTAGGAAAGCGCCTTTTGCAGGAGGCCCCTTTAGGGGGCTCTCAGGCCACAATGTTGGTATTCAAGGTGCTTGAACAATGTTCCCCCATTTACTCCTGGCTTCATTTTCTGAGGTTTCCGGTACCTGTGCTCAACTGTGTTCCAAAAAATACCAAATGGAAATTTCTATATTTTGAGAGACAAACCGCTATTGCATCCATATAACTTTTTTAAAAAATTAATTTTATTGGCACATTTTAGGTATACACTATGCTGATATTCATTATTATTTTTTTTTTCAGATTTCTTTTTTTTTTTGTATTA
>NW_004624796.1:7116486-7200784 GCF_000247695.1 Heterocephalus glaber
TGGAACCAGGTGGCTGCCTGTCTGCAGCGGGGTGATTCGGTGTCTTCCACGTGACTCAGGACCTCGGTAGGGTGTGCACAGACCTTCCTGTGTGCAGCGGGCTGATTCGGCGTATTCCGCGCGACTGCGGACCTCGGTAGGCCGTGGGGAAACCTGCCTGTCTGCAGAGGGCTGATTCGGCATGTTCTGTGCGACCGATATTCATTATTGAGCATTTGCACCTTTACATAATATACCTTGCTTCTTATTTTTCTCCCCATTCCCCTGCCCTCCCACATCCATATAACTTTTATCACAGTGTCTTGTTATAGGTGTTCTAGTCTAATATTAAGTATTATTATTCTCTTACTATACCTAATTTATAAGTTAAGCTTCATCACATGTACGTATGTCCAGGCAAAAACACAGCATGTATAGGGTTTGGCCCTATCCATGGATTCAGGCTTTCATGGAGAGTCTTGGGACACTATACTATATCTTATTTTCTATCTCATTACTTTAACACAGCAAGTGCCTTGAACTCAGAGGGTTTGTTCTGTTCCTTGTTATTTCCAGTGCCTGTTGCACCTGGGGAATGAATGAATGAATGAAGTGCCTCGACCTCCATTCCTGGAAGCGTCCACCTGTTCACATGTAGGTCTCCTGAGAGCCAGGGGCTGATGAGTGACTCATGAGACCCCGTCTCGTGCAAATCATCAAAGGAACAAAGAGTGTGGGGCCCCTTTGAGAAGAGCAATCAGTAATCCTTGTCTCTGTAATGCCCCTGCTAAGCCTGAAAAAGAGAAATTCTAAGGACTTGGCTTGGCAGACCTTTCCTGTCACTCTGCTAAGCCTCCCACAGCCCCAGATCCCCACGCCACTTCCAGTTTTACAAGTTGGGGAGCCTTTCTGTTGTCAAGTGCTTTGTGAGCCAGCGTGTCAGGCCCACAAAGGGAAGGGCTGGGAAAACGATCTTCAAGTCAATGGGATTTGTCTTCTGATAAGAATGACTCACTGTATAGAATGCTGTGGGCTAAAAACAACAATATTCTCTAAATGTACCTATTGTCAAAGGCTTTGGGTGGATAGTCAATAATTACATAATGGAGTTACAGAAGCGGGGCAGATGTTGGCTTCCCACTTTTCTTGTTGAATAGGCCTCTCCCACATATGCCAAAATGACAGGAAAAGTTCCAGTCAGGATGCTCAGGTGTCATCCTGGCCGTAGCAAAAGACATTCCAAAAATATGAGCTTCTGTTGGCGGGAAAAGTCCTCTGACTTCCTAACCTGGTATCCAGATACCAGAAGGGAGATTCATCTCATTCCTTTATTGGTTAGGGGGAGAGAATCCAAAATCCAAAGTCAGGCATGTTGACTTAAAGTCCTGGCTCTTGCTTTATTAGTTGTGTGATCTTAGGCGAGGCCCTTTTTCTGTGTGCCTCGTTTTCCTCATCTGTAAAATGGGTTGAACCATAACACGATAAGGGTTATTGTTAGTCCATGTCCCTGAAGTGCTTAGGAAGCCACTGTGCCAGAATTAAGGCTGGGGGCTGGGGGTGGGGTGGGGGGAGGATCCGAGTTGTGAAATTGGGAAATCAAATGAAAATGCCTGTGGGTGCTCTTGAACCAGATGTGAAGATACTTAAAATTCCTCAATTCTAAGCAGGTTTTAGGTTCCCCATCAATGGAAAATACTTGTAGGCATTACTAATTATAAAGGGTGAAAATTGAAAAAGGATACAAATTAATAGACAGCATCAGCAAGCCTGTTTGTGTCTCTATTGTCTATCTCTGTCTGTCTGTCTCTCTCTCTGTCTTCCTGGAAATGCACCTACTCTCAGGCCTCAGAGAGAGGGGAAAGTTGAGTTCAGAGAAGGTAATTTGGGAGCATTCAAACATCACTTCTCTCCAACACCGAAATGTAGCTGGTTAATAGCAAGGATACATCTATCACATAGCTTTATTTTCTTGTCTTTTAGATTAGCATTTTCTTTTATTCTATAGGCATTGTCATAGTGAGTCTACATTTTATGAGGACATTTCCGTGTTAGCAACAGTTTGGACCCTGAGATCTTTTGTTCTTTATTGTTCCTTTAAAATGTTTGGTCTAAGCAGATGCTGATATCCAAGCTGCATTCATAGATTAATTACATTGTACAACTTCTAATAATTAACAGATGGCTCATCTACTTTCAGTTGGCTTTGGATGATACTACATTCCAAATTTTTATTAATTAACCAGAGAGGATAACAGCTCTAGGATGTGCGTTGTCTTTTCAGTCAATTAGTCATCAGATATTAGGTACCTACAATGGGCGATGCTTTGTACTCGGGCAGCAAGATCAGTCTTCCATGATATCCCAGCATTCAAAAAATGTATAATTTATTAGGGAATATGCTGTCTTTTTTGCTTTGAATAAAAAAGGCTCTTTTGATCCAAATCACCTCAATTCTGGGCTGACAACTGGAATTCTGAGAAATGTCAGAAGAGTAACTTGATTTAAACTATTGGTCATCAGCCAGAGATGAGATGGGGTGAGGTGGAGAAGAAGTCTGTTTAGAAAATGCTTTTAAATTACTGGATTAGTTTCCTGGGGCTACCTTTAACAAATGACTCCAAACAGGGTAGCTTCCAACAACAGAGTTTGGTCTTTCATGCTTCTGGAGGGCAGAAGCCGGAAGTTAGCTGCCAGCAGAGCCTGGCTCCCCCTGGAGGCCCTGAGAAGAACCATTCTTCACCTTTCCAGCTCCTGGTGGCGCTCAGCAGTCTTTGGCTTGTAGCTACACTGTCCCATCTCTGCACCTGCAACCACATTGCCTCCTCCGCTATGACTTCTTTTCCGCCTGCCTCAAATCTCCGTCTGCCTTCTTTTGGAAGGACATTTGTCATTTAATTACCACCCAGATAATTTGGGATGATCTCTTAATCTCAGGAAACCCCCTCCCTGCCCCATACTGGGGATTGAACTCAGGATCTTGAGCTTTCGAGGCACGAGAGGTGCCACTGAGCTAAATCCCTGGCCCAATCGCAGGATTTTTAAAAACTTAACTACACTGCAGAAGCCTCCCCTACCCCAAATAAGGGGATATTTATAGGTGTTGGGGTGTAAGTTCCATTTGATCCACTAAAGTTCTTTTCAGTATATTTTCAATATTTAAATGAAAAATACCTTAGGAAAATCTCATATGCCCTAATTTCAAAAGGGGAAGCTAGGGATGTAGTTCATTGGAAGAGGGCTTGTTTAACATGTGTGAGATTTTGGACATGATCCCCAGCACTGGAAAAAATATAATATGTATATTTAGATAAATATCACACACACATGCCAAAGAATGTCCCCTAAAACAGATGAGACTGTGCACATTTAGGGTGGTATGGTGGTAGACATGTACCCTAAAACAATAATAATCTTAATCTACTCTGTTATTTCTCCACTCCACCTATATGAATACAGTGGTACCTTGGTTCACAAACTTTATTCTTTCCACGATTTAGGTTGCAAACCGAATTGGATGAGAACTGAATCAAATTCCACGGTTGGGTTCAATGTTGATCTTATGGGGAAATTTGATGGGATTCTCATCCAATTCGGTTTGCAACCAGACTTGTGGAAAGAATTAAGTTTGTGAACTGTGGCACCACTGTAATTAAGATTTTGTAATATATTTACCAATTGCATATTTTAATTTCATTCTGCATTTGCCCATTTTGCAACTGTTACATTTCATACATATTGCCATGATAGCATATGTTAAAATTTGAGGAGAAATAGATCAGACTTCTAACTGGTATAAGAAATATAAATCCCCAAACTGTGACTAGTCTCAGCTAGAAATGGCAACAGTTTTTATACTACACTTGTGAAAATGATGCCCAGGCTTTTGGATTTTCTTCATGTTCCAGATCACATATGTGTTATCAGATCCCAGGAGAGAGAAAAGAAGCCATAAAAAGTGTTACATGGTGACTTCTGGTGTCTGATTAGGTGTGCAGAGATCTTGCTTGAGTTGCCACTCCTGTCCACACAACAAGAAAAAAGCTGAACAGACTCAAGTCAGTAGTTCTTATTAGCCGCATCAGAGAATGAAGGCCTCAGGCAAATCACCGCCTCCAAAATCGGAGAGAAAGCCTGGTGGATAGAGAGTCACAATGTGGGGGAGCAGAAGCCATGAAGAGAGGGCTCCTTGGGACCCCGAATTGTAATCAAATGGAGGCTCAACGTGGACAAGCCCCAGATTAAAATTCCAGGTGGATCCAGTCTTATGTGAGTTTGCAGGTGGTCTACCCAGTTCTCAAAGTGAAAATCAAAGTCCCCTCCTCCTTCTGGCATTGGGAGGCAGAAATGAACCTATTTGAAGTAGCCAGAGCATTCTGTTCTTAGCAAGATCTTTCCTCAGGAGCAGCTATCTCGCCAGAGCCTTACTGATGCGATTTTACAGAGCCCGAACCTCCAACTCCATCCCTCCTCACCACCAGCCTTCCATGGGGAGGACGCGGAGGGGACCTCAGAAGAATTCTGAAGGCTGCAGCTAAGAGGCACAGGCTCAGTAAAAGACTGAGGACTTATCATGGGACAATAGACTTTGTCTCCTCCTCCCTCACCTACTAACACATTTAAGGCCTCTGTACACTAAGTGGGAAATATGATTGAAAGAACCGCAGCACTGAGACCTTACTTACAAAGAGGTCTCCAGGGAAACCCAAAGACCACAGAGGGGGCAAAAACAAGGTCACCACAGGAAATTCTAGCCTCTGATTCCCATAGCTACAGCAAATCAACACAACATGATCTCTAGCCACAGAAAGAAAACCATCTCAAAATGAAGGCCTATTCACCTCAGGCCCTTTCCTCAGCATGTCATGTCCTGCTTCCCAGGAAAAACATCAGAAGGCATACTAAGAGCTAAGAAAACAAGGGTCGGGGATTTAGCTCAGTGGTTCCGGGTCCTGCCTCACAAGCTCAAGGTCCTGAGTTTGATCTCCAGTACCAAAAAAAAAGATAAGAAAACAAAATGAAGAAATAGGGCAAGCATCGAACCAGAGTCAGATAGGGCAGAAAGGTTGGAATTACTGAACTGGGAATTCAAAAACAACTATGTTCATATGCTAGGAGCTATAAGGGAAAAAGTGGCAGCATGTAAAAAAGCATGGTTAATATAAACAGAGAGAGTGACTCTAAGAAAGTGTAAGAAATTAAAAACAGTGTAACAGGAAAAAAAGTCTTTGGTGTGGCTCATCAGTGGATTGACATGGTAGAAGAAAGAATTGGCATGGTTCAAAAAATGTCAGTGGGATCTTCTAAAACTGAAATTCAAAGAGAAAAAAACAATAAAAAATGCAAAACAGCATATCCAAGAACTGTGGCACAGTTATAAGAGGTTAACATATGTGTAATGGGAATAACAGGAAGGAAAGGAAAAAGAACAGAAGAAATATTTGAAGCAATAGTGACTGAGGACTTTTTGAAATTAAGGATTGACACCAAATCACACATTCAGGAAGGTCTGAGAACCCCAAGTATAATAAATACAAAAAGGGCCAGGAATTTAGCTCAGTGGTTCCATCACCTACCTCGAAAGCGCAAGGTCCCCAGTTTGATCCGGGGTACCCCCCTCCCCCCCCAAATCTATACCTAGACCTATCATATTCAAACTTAAGGAAGTCAAAGTCAAAAGGATTTTTGAAAGAAATCAGAGGAAAATATACCTTTACTTAGGGGGAGCAAAGATAAGAACAAAATTGGTCTTCTCTTTAGGAACCATGAAAGCAAAACCAAATCTAGTAAAATATTTACACTGTTGAAAGAAAAAAAAAAACCGTCACTCTCTAAAATTCTGTACCCAGTGAAATTATCCTTCAAAAGTGAAGGAGAAGAAAATAACTTTTTATAGATGGAATTTGTTGCCTGGGGACATGCTGTCCAAAAAATGTTAAAAGAAATTATTCAGAAAGAAGAAAAATAGCATATGTCAGAAACCTGGAGCCGCATAAATAGAAGGAGAGAGCAAGGGAATAAATGAAGGTAAAGTAAAATATTTTTCTCATTCTTAACTGATGTACGCGATGATTGCTTAAAATAATAATAGCAACAATGCAATTTGGTGACAACTGACAGCAGGGTTATGGCAGGTGGGAAAGAAAAATTGGGACTATTCTAAGTTCCCTGCAGCGCTGTGGAGTGGGGCGATGTCATCTGAAAGAGGATCCGAGTCAGTTGCAGGGTGCAAATTCAAGGATGACCACTAAAAAAAATTAAAATAAAAGTATGATTGAACTAATGAGAGGAATAAAACTTGGAATAATATCAGATGCTCAGAAGAGAAGCCAAAAATAGTGGAAGATGAAAAGAAACTAAGAACAAAAGCAGTGGATAGAAAATAGTTACAAAAATTGTAAATATTAATACTACTACGAAAAAGTTTTACTTAATTTTTATAATTAAAACCACTTTTTACTGCAGTAAGCAGGGTTTGTAATTATACAGACTACTGTGTGGGCCTATTTTTTTTATCGCTTACTAATTCTGGGACTTTCCCTGTGTTTCTTTCTCTCTGTCTTAATTTTTTCATCTTTTAAAAGAGAAGAGCAGCCCAGTTGGTGGTACATGCCTGTAATTCCAGCACTCGGGAAGCTGAGGCAGGAGAATTGCTGCAAATTTGAGGCCAGCCTGGGTTCAAAGCCTGCCTCAACTACATAGGGAGACCCTGTCTCAACAAACAAACAAACAGAACAAAAAAGGAGGGGAGTAGGGAAAGAATAATAACCAATCATAATGTTGTTGTAGGTTTAAATGAGATAATGTATAAATAAAACCTTTACTGTAGTGCCTGGCACAGAATAAGCACTTAAAAAGTGCTGTCTTAGGGGCCGGGGATTTAGCTCAGTGGTTCTGGCGCCTGCCTCACAAGCTCAGGGTTCCGAGTTCAATTCCTGGTACCAAAGAAAAAAAAAAGTACTGTCCTACCCTACTACACCTTTCTGAGTGAGAAGAAAATTGTTTGTGGAGTACTTATTCTCTCTTAGGCATAATATAGATGACGTGCTGATGCAGTTTGTATTGTGTTTAGTTTATTTAATAAAAATACTGTACCATATGTGCATAGAGAAAAATTAGAGAATACTTGTACAGTAAGTATGTGTGTGTGTGCATAGGAGGGGAGAGAGATAGAGAGAGAGAGGGAGAGAGACAGCCCTCATTGCTGTAGTCTTATGTGTGCTCCCTACAAGGTGGGGATCCTGTCCCCAGAGGATGATGGCATCAGGAGGCGGTGGAGGTGCTTTGCCCTGATAAATGGGACCAGGGCCTTGGAAAAGAGGCTCCAGCGGAAGCGCTGTCTATGAACCAGAAAGTGGACCCTCTCCAGGCAACAAACCTGCCTTAGCTTGGGCATCCCAAGCTTCAGAATGGTGAAAAAGAAATTCCTGTAGTTTGTAAGCTGCTGGTTCATGGCATTTTGTTATGGCAGCCTGAATGGACTAAGAAGCCACTGTTCAGCAGTTACCATTGCCCGATAAACATCCTTTTCTGATCTCTGGACCCGTGTGTGTGTGTGTGTGTGTGTGTGTGTGTGTAGGTATTTAAAGATTTTATAAATATGTATTTAAAAATTTTAAGTGTATTAATTTTTGCCTGTTTTAAAATTTGAAAGTAATTTTTGGCATTGCTGCTTTATTAGGTGATGGGAATTCAGGGAGATATAATGGGAAGTAAACAGAACACCAGTCCTCCCTTCAGAAATTGGAGCCGCCCCAGCACGCGTCTCTGGCACTTGCTTGTTGCTGGCTTCTCTGCGAGCTTGGGCAGCAGAGGGACAGAACCGCAATCCCCATTTCCAGCCAACATTAAGGAGCAGTGACAGGAGCGGTCTGCAGAAATCAGGACTTCTGGGATAGCAAGATCTATGGCGGGTGGGACCTGAGTCTCTTTCCCATGAGCCTTTGCCCTTTCTGCTCCCCAACAGGGCTGTGGCAGGTAAAGCCTGGGTGTGGCCAGGCACATTCTTAAAAGAGAACAAATCGGAAGCTCACACCCTAGTCTGGTCCAGATTGTTCACTGCTTCCTCTCAGTTCCACTTTGTTCTTTCATGGAGCCGGAGATGGGCCATTTGAGTAACTGAGTGACATTTTTAATGGCCGTGGGGCCTGGGAGCCGGGTGGGGTGGATGTCAGACCGCAGTCCCCAGAACAAAGCCCTCTTCACTTTATAGAAGAGTTTACTTGTGAAAAATGTTTATTGTAGACAATATTTTGGAAAGCATCAACAGAAAAAAGAAAGGATAAACTGTGACTCCACCTCTGGCAAATTTTTGTTTACGAAGGTCAGTGTTTTCTCTGGACATTTACTTCTATAAAATTAACAAACAAATGAGATCATAACGAGCAAATGCCTTTAGAACCTGCCCTTTTCACTTAACAAAATACTGGAAACCTCTTTTCACGTCATGCAATGGTGTTTAACATCACTTTCTCCCTTTCCACTGTACTTTTAGGCAGCACTCTGTTACATATTGTCTCCATTTTGTTTAATGTCTGTTTTTCTTGGATGGAGGTGCAGTAGCAGCAGCTGCAACAGGGGCTCGGGGCCCCGCTTTGGATAAGGAAGGCTCCTTTCTCGGCCCATCTCCGTGAAGCCAGTGCGTCTGTTTTGTGCACTTTTTTTGTGCACTTCCGTTACTCATGCGAATGAGCGCTTACTCCGCAGATGCTTCCTTCGGATGGGCACATTCTGTACGGGGTACGTCTGGAAATGCTGGTGAGGAGCAGGCTCACGAGTCCCTGACTGATGAGTCACTTCCCTGAGGGGAAATCCACTTTCCAGGTCTCGGTGCCACCTTAGCCCCTTTCCTGAGAGACGAGCCGGCGTTTTTAGCGCGGTTGGTTCTGCTGTATCTTTGCCTCAAGATGTTTTTTGTTGCATGATTCGAAGGAGGAAAACAGCTTTTGACAGGCTTGAACCCAGGGTCCACTGGAGAAGGAAAAGCATGACCGATCACGTGAACTGCTAGCTTAGCTTTCATCTCGGTCAGCCTGCTTGTCACCACTAAGGAGGCTGCAGGGTCCTTTTCCCCAGGAGCTCAGTGTGGAGTTAGGGGTGGCGCACACGTTTAGCACATTCACGGTGCTAGGTTCACTCCCCAGCACCCCTTCCCCCCCCTCAAAGGAGCGCTAGCTGACCGCAAGCAGATGAAGCAACTGAGTTGGTTTGTTAGTGTAAAACAAAACACTTGGCTGGCGTGGTGGTGCATCCCTGTAGTTCCAGCACTTGGGAGGCTGAGGCAGGAGGATCTCTATGACTTCGCGGCCAGCCTGGGCTACACAGTGAGTTCAAAGCCAACCTGAGCTACACAGCAAAACCGTCTCAGAAGTCCACTTTGTCACTTATCTAAATGACACGTGTCCTTGATGTGGCTGTGGATCTTTCCAGCACTTGTTCTTTGGGGCCCAGCTGACCGCGGCTATGCTGGTCTGTCTGAGTTCATCAGACCTTTCCGCTTTCCTGCTGTCTCCTTCAGACCCAGTCCTGGGGGTGTTTAGGTTTACCTTTCGGGGCTCCCTTTCCACCGTAGCTCTTCTGCCCCCATCTTTGATGTCCCTTGACCTGTCTGGCCTTTCTCTTGATGACTTAGCCACCGCCTCCGCCATCCTGTGATGGAGACAGCTCGTGCGTGGTCTGGAATTTAACATCACTCCTTAGCTCACACTGGAGGCCCGCACTGCCTGTGTGACAGCACGCAGCAGGCCTCTGAACCGTGCCTCAGCCCAGCAGTGTTCCAACCGCAAGATCAGAAACTTTCCTCACAGGCCATTGTGACTTCCTTGTTCTTACTCACTTTTGTGTCTTAGCAATGGGAATAGTATGACTTACAGGCGAGACTGTATATTTCTACTCATTTTACTAAAATTAACTTAAAAGGAAAAGATGACCAGCAGCCACATCTTACCCAGGATTAGATCATAGTCTTTAATGATATTCAGATTTATTTGGTTTTTGAGACAGGGTCTCCCAATGTAGTTCAGGCTGGCCTTGAACTCGAGGTGATCCTCCTGCCTCAGCCTCCTGAGCGCTGAAATTACAGGCTTGCATCATGACACCTGGCTATGATACCCAGATTTTTAAAAGTGAGCTTAGCCCTTCCTCCGATTTTGTTCTTGAGGGTTCTTCACTATTCTGGATGCGGGAGGCTCTCAGATGCCCACTATGATCAGGCCTGGGCTGAAGGGGTCCCACGCTTTGAGTGGCCCTCTCCCTCCTCACTTCTGCCAGAGTTGGACCCATAGCCCAGAGATGTGCAGAGAGGAGCGGGCGCAGGTCCTTGAACTCCTTTTCAGATCTGATTTTCTTTTTTCTTGGGGAAAAAAAAATCTTCACAAAGATTCTGTTTTTGTTTGTTGTTGTGGTCTTTTGAGGCTGGATTGTTCAGCTCTACATGGGATTCTACACATGGGGACATAATTACAAGTCTTTTTACCAAGAGTCCTGCAGCAGTGCAGTGTATCTGGTGACCAGATTCTCCGAGGAAGGCACTACCTTCCTTCTGGATAACTAAGTGTGGATATCTTCCCTCCATGACGCTTTTGAGTGTTAGGAAGATTCCAGCCCCTTCCCATTACTTTCCCGCCTTTCTGCTGGCTTCACATAGAATTTTTTTTTTTTTTGGTACCAGGGATCCAACGCGGGTCTTTGCACTTGGGTAGCAGGCGGCGAAACCACTGAGCTAAATCCCCGGCCCCTTCACATAGAATTTTAATCAACCAATTCCAATCCAGGTTTTAAAAACTACCTTAAAAAACGGTTCATTGACTGTAGTTAGTCATATAATTTAATATCACTCTTTACGGTGATTAAATTTTTATTTGCTGTTGTGTCCACAAAGAGGAGCATGATCCCTTGTCAATGAACATAATTGCAATTCTTGCCAAGCAGGTTGGAAATCTACTTCCCTTTGTAGTGTGAAACTGATGCTAATTAGTGAGTCAGAGCTTTGGTGTAAAAAGTACAAGAACTTACTACGTGGAATTAATAACCACGTGACTGTCACTGTTTTTATAAGAACATCTTCCTTGATCTATTCCTAGCCGGTTGTAATCCTGGCTTGGGGGGGGGTACTGGTAAGGGTGGGCCGTCATAACAAAACACAGTGGACCCTTAAGTCATGGCTGACCTGACATACGAACAACTTGGTTTAATCAGGTTGATGGAAGATTCATCTGCATCTTGTTATCTATAGTATGTACCCAGGTAAACATCCAGATCTCAGCTGTACTGACTTACAACCAACTTGAGTTACAACCAGTCCTCAGGAACCGATGGAGTTCATAAGTCAAGGGTCCACTGTACCATACAGTGAGTGGGTGGCTTAAGCCACAGACACTTATTTTCTCATCCTTCTGGGGGCTGAAGTCTGGGATGGCAGTGGCAGTATGGTTCTGGGGGGACCCTCTCACTGTGTGGGGGAAAAGAGGAGGTGGCATGGGGCGTGGTCAGCCCTGTATCGGCTCTTCTCATAAAAGACACAAATCTCACCCTGATAGCTGCTCCACCCTGCATCATCCAACCTTGATTTTCTCTCCCAGCCTTCATCTCCCAGAACCAGCATATTGAGAAATAAGGCTTCCACATAGGAATTTTGTGGAGGGGACACAGTTCAGCCCGTAGCAGGAAGTAAAGGTAAATCATAATTGTAATTGTACCCTTTTTCTCCTATGAGTGTGTTAAGTATTTTAATGCAAGGGTCATCTGGGTAGCTTGCTATTTATAAAGTTGGCAGATGACTGAGAAATCAATCTGGAAATACGTGAAAAGGCTAGTAATAACTATCACCAGATTTGAAACCTTACATCTGATTTGTCTTAAAACATACCAAGGAGTCCCATTTTATTTTTCTTTACTATAGTAATTCAATGATTAAACAAATACTAAGTTTTTACTGCGGCTTAGGCACTGTGTTCGGTGCTTTATATGAATTAATTTTTATTAAAAAATATACTACGTGAGCTCCCAGGGCTGGAGACGGGAATTTTCTATGGACAGCATTTCTAAGTCTAATCTAGGAGAGAGAAATCCTACCTCCTTTCACACTTTGCGTGACAATAAGACTTTCAGAGACTTGTTAATGAACAATCCTTAAGAAGACTCCAGTTGCTACAGTAAGGCAGAGGCACAGGGACAAATTCAGGAACTTTTTTGGAGGTAAAATGGACAGGACCTGATAACTGGAAAAGGTGGGTTAAGGAGAGAGGGAAGAACCTGGGCTGATTTTTTAGGGTTTTGGATGAAAAGATGAAGATGTTACTCACTGAGTTCCTTTATAGTGGAGGAGAGGAAAATTCAAGGAAATACGGAGAAAAATATGTCGACTTTGTGAGCGACCTATGTTTGTGTCCACATGTGCAAAATTCAGTGGAGAAGTAAGGTAATCAAGACAGCAAGTGAAATAAATCCTCTTACGAGAGAAGAGGTGCTTGTGACACTTTCACCCACTCTGTTTTAGGGCTTCTCTTTCAGAGATGACATGGTAAAGACTCAGCCCCTTGACTTCCAGCTGATTCTTTCCGAACTCCTAGAACTCACTGTGGCCCTACCGAGAGAACAGAATTCACGCAGAGAGGCTGCATTAGTTTCATGTTGCAGCTGTAACTACACAGACTAACTACAAAAACAGCACACACTTAGTACCTTTCAGCTGTGCAGACCAGAAGTCTGAGAACCAAGATGTCAGCAGGACCACACTCCTTCAGAAGGCTCTAGGAGTGACCTGTTTCCTTGCATTCCAGCTTCCAGAGGCTGCCTGCCTTCCTTGTCTTATGTCCCCTTCCTCTATCTTCAAGGCAAGCAGTGCGGCATCTTCAAATCTCACTCTCTAATCTCTGCTTTTACTGTCCTGGCTCCTTCTCTGACTCTGATCTTCTTGCCTTCCTCTTAAGAGGACTTTTGTGCTTATATTGGTCCTGCTTGGGTAATATGGCTATTCTTTGCATTTCAGCATCCTTACCAATCACATCTGCCAGCTCCTTTTGTGTTATTCAGCTGTTATTGTAACAAAATATCTGAGATCATTGACTTAAAAGCAGGAAGGGTTTATTCTGGCTCACGGTTTTGGAGGTTTTAGTCCATGGTTGTCTGGCTCCATTGCTTTTGGGGTTTTCTAAGGCAGACATCCCAGATCCAAACACTAGTACCAATATATTGACAGGTGATCATAAGGAAGACATTTTTAGGGGGGCATTATCTACAACAGAGGATTTGTCTTATCCTTTATCTTGGGGAGCCCAGTTCTAGAAGGGTCAATATGATGGACTGCTGTTTCTTCTATTCTTTTCTTTCTTTCCAAATCCTTAAAGGCTTTGGGTCAGATTTGCAGTTATGAGTTGCTATCTACAAGTTTTCGGGAATTGGAGTTTGTTTTGATGAGACATGTCACTGATCAAGAAATGTTCCATCATTATTTGAAGTTTGTTGCTATGCTAAGCTATATTGGGAGGGGGCAGTGAAGTCATATAAATTTGTAGCACGCATGTGAAAGCAGAATTTGAAAGCAGCATGATCTGGTCTTGTAGGGGTCCCTATAAGACTATAACAAGGATAAGCACTCAAGATCTCTCATTTGAGGGGGCTTCTGTTCTTGGGCAAGGAGAGCCATGAGGTTCCTACTTTATTTAGGTAGCTTTTATTGACTGCAGCCTGAATTAGGATTTCCTCATCTGTTCTTCCATGGTTTCTAGAGCAAAGTTTTATTTTGGAGCTATTGGTCACACTATAGTACAACTGTTTACTTATCTGTCACACTGGATTTTATTATAAATGGAGATCATGCTTTATTCTTCAAAGCATCTTTTTGTGCTTGTCATCCTATCCCCAATAATGATGTATTAAATGGATGAATTAAAATGCTTCTGTAATAGGTTCTGACTCGAAATTTTTTTTTGCTGTTTTTGTTTTACATTTCTCATCGGCTTGCAGGGATACTATACTGGTAAACAAGATAAATTCTCTAAAGTGCTTAAAGTGTTTGGAGAAATGCTTCTCCAAGGCTAAGCCCCTCACGCAACTATCAAATGAGACTGTGAACTCAAATTTACCCTTCTCCTTTAGTTTTAGCTGCCAAAGTTGTTTGTTGGTAAACTTGCCTCCACAGTAAAGCTGAGGCAACTGGAGACAATATGCACAAATTTATACAATGCCTGACAAATGGAAGACACCCAATAAAGCTTTATAAAATGAGAAAATGAAATAATAAGTTAATAATAAGGGCCCTATGCTTTACTGGTCATTACACATCTAACAGCATATCATTTAGTGAAAAAATATGTATATATACATCTTCATTATTGTTGATGAAGTGGAAAACATTTCAGTTTTCATCACTGGTGTATCGGTCAGCTTTTGCTGCAGTAACAAATAATCCCAAGATCTCAGAGGTTTACAACAATTATTTCTTACTCTCACGGAGGGCTGTGGGTTTGTTCTGGCTCTCCTGGGCAAGGCTGGGCTTACTGAACTTAGTTGAGCTCTACTGTCTAGCAGGCCTTCTCATTCTTGGAGAAAAGTCAAAGCGGCAGTCAATACCTGAGATGCTCTATGCAATGTCAAGGCCAAAGCTCCAAGGGATAGAAGGACAGGGCAAGCCACGCAAATGCACACAAAGCTTCTGCTTGGACACAGCATATCTCAGGTCTGCTCATGTTCCACTGGTCAAAGGGTGGCACATGGCCAAGCTCAGCATCACTGCAGTGAGTGGGGAAAGGGCTACTATGGGAAGTTCTGCTGAGGGGAGGGAAAAATGTGAACGCATAGTGGAATCCACCAAAACTGTGTCTGAAGTAATGCTTGTCAAAGCCACTATTTGCCCTTCGGTAACAGTAATTATTCTCTAAAACTTTGGAGTTCAACTTATATAGTTTGAGTAATAAGGGTGATAAGTAATAAGGTCTTCTATTGGCTCTGCATAAATAGACACTGGGAGAAAAGTAAACAGATTTGGGCATTTTCGCTAAAGAAATAAAGCTAACTTTATAAATATATAAACATTTTTAAGAGGGTGATGATGTCAGTTTTTACAAAATATTTTTGTGGTCTAGGCCATCAGAGGGGATCTAAATTAAAGCAGACATATTAGGGTGCAGTTACCAGAAGGGACGATTTCTTGACCAGTCAAGTGAAAAAGACACAAAAGGGCAGAAGATATGTCTACTGGAACAATTAAATCTTTTATCTGCTTGAAGGAAGAAGCCTTGGCCAGATGACAGCCAATATTCTGTTTATAGAACTTTGAATCTGGAAATAAAAAAGTCCTTTTAAAAACAGATGGTGTTACAATTCCTCTTCCATCAGCAAAGTGGCATTAAGAAACTCAGGGGGCTGGGTAGGTACAGAAAATGAAAAGCCTAAGAGAAATAAATATGAGAGGAAAATATAATTCTGAGCATTCATTGCTTGTTCTTCGGAGACTAGCACATCACAGTGAATTCTCGTTTTCAATGTATTCACTTATTTAATCCAGATTTTCTTTCAGAAAACATTTAATTAGTACCTACTACATGTCACTCATTGTGATAGACGGTTCGTCTGGAAAGAAATGGTACAATTTACAGTTAAAACATCCAATATAATCAGCTACAAATGTCAGCATCACCATCACCTCCAAATTTTATGCTTACCCTTTAGGAAAGAGAGTAAGATATTTAAACTACATTTTATGATCTACAGCTTTGAAAGTCTAAATGCTAAAAAAATTACTGCCTTTAGAAATACACTTTTTTCCTCAGGCATTTTTAATGAGCTCTGAGGTAGGTGTGAGAGACAAGCAATCCTCTCTTACAGCAAATTCCCCTTTTATTTGCTTTTGAGGTGGATTTGTGAACACAGCAGCATTGAGGGGCTGTTGCAATCGGTGTATAGTTTTAAAGAGGTTCCGGGTCTGCAAAGTCTAACAGCAGATTCTGAATGTGTCGATCTGCACGGCCTGCCTGAGAGGCTCAGAAATCAATAGTTTTCTCATGAAAAGATGCATGTTTTTTTTTTTGGTAATGACAGAAATATTTGTCACAGGAGTTGCTCTGTGGTATTACTGAGCCTTAATCCCTGTGCTAGCAATGGATTGCGCTCTCTTCTGTTACAACCAATTTATGATAATGCTGGCCCACTCTTGCTAGCGGGCACCAAGAGCCAAGCATTTGGGAACTGCTGACTCACTTAACCCTCTTCGCAGTGGGAGGGTAGGAGCTGTTTTGTAACTCCACCTTGTCCCCATTTTGGAGATTAGGAAACTGAGGCAAGAGAGGCTAAGAATGGGCACCGGGTCACAAGACCGGTCAATGGTAGGGCTGGCTGTTGGACCTAGTTGGTATAGCTCTGTTTTTGTACCCTTCAAAAATCCAGTAACCTGAGATCTTTTTTAAAAAATTGGTTTATGTTTGGGACATAGTAGTTACACTCGCTTTGGAGAACTGGCACATACATACATCATCTTGAGTATTTCCCCGCCCCCCCCCTTCCACGGATCCCCTTCTTCACCTCCAGAAGGTCTGGCTCCTTGTCTCCTACCGTCTTTCCTTTATTTGACTATTTATATTTTGGGCTTCTAATATAAGAGAAGCCATGCAGTATTTAATTTTCTGTGTCTGACTTATTTCACGTAGCACTGTGGTCTCAAAAATCTATCTATTTTCCTGGAAGTGACAGGAATTCATTCTGAGATCTTGTTTAATAACAACAACAACAACAACAACAACAACAAAAGCCTGCTGTTTCCTTTGGTTTCATCCTACCCTTCAGCCTGATTTTCTGGTTCTTCTGGTTTGGACCGAGGTTGTCGTTGCTTCTCTCTGTGCAGGTGAAGAACTTTTCCAGACCCTTGTGGTTCTGAATCTCAAACAGTACACAGTGAGCACACGCTTAAAATACAAGGACCGAGGGCTGTCAGTAATCGAGAGAGGCCTGATTCTGGCCTAAAAGGACCGGGCGGTCTCCAAAGACAAGAAGTATTCAAAGTGCAGGGGTCGGGAGCTGGCGGCCTCCAGGCAGGACGGGGGCTCTCGGGGGCGACCCTGGGGACCAGCACCGCGGGGCCGGGGTCTCGGGTTCCCCGCGGGTCCAGGCCAGAGCGCGTCGCCGCGCGCCCGGGGGGAGGGGGCGGTGTCGGCTCCTGCCGGGGAGCGCGAGGGGCGTGGGTGCCCGAGCCGGGGAGGCGCGTGGGCGACCTCTGGGCACCGGGGACGTCAGAGCGAGCCGGGGCGGCGCAGCGCGCGCGGGGCCTCCCCGACTCTGCACCCTCGCGCCTCCCCTGCGCACCTGGCTGCGCCCGGCTGCACGCGGGCAGCCCGCTGCGCCCCGGCGACGGCCCCGTCCCCGCCCCACCGCGTGCTCCTCCCCGGGGCTCGGCGTGCTCGTTCACCACCACTCGGGTCGGGCGCGCCGGTGGGTTTGGCCTGCGCGCGGCGGGGCGGGGGAGCGCAGGGGCGGGCGCCAGTGTCGTGAGTCACCGCTACCTGGAGCGCCGGGACGCCGCGCCGCCAGCCGAGCCCAGCCGAGCCGGAGCGCGCCGTCAGCCAGGCCCGCGCCCGAGCGGGCTCCCCGGGGGATGTCACAGCGGCTCTTCGGAGCCCCTAGCCGCGTCCCCGCTGCAGTCACCGCCCGCGGGAGCCGCGACCATGAACCCCCAGTGCGCCCGCTGCGGGAAAGTCGTGTATCCCACGGAGAAAGTCAACTGCCTGGATAAGGTGAGCGGGGCGCGGGCTGCACCTGCTCGGGGAAGTTTGGGCACCGGGGACGCCAAGGGCAGAGCGGGTCGGGGCATCGCGGGCTTCTCGGCGCGGGGTCAGGGATGTCGCGGGCCACGCGTGGCGACTGTGGCGTGGGAAGCGGGGAGGCTGCGGTCGGGGTGTCGCGCCATCAGCACCCTGCTTTTTTTGGGGGGGGGCCGGGGCACCGAGGGACCAGGCTGGGCACCCAGGGGCGCAGCCCGGCCAGCCGCCTCCCTCCCTCCTCCGCTCTGTCCCTGACCTCACCCCACCCGCGTCCCCTCACTTCACCAGCGCCCCAGTGCCTCCCACGACGGCAGCTCGGGAGAAAGGCAAATAGTAATTAATATGTCATGGGGCGGCCGCTGCCGCATTGCTAAGAATAATCCCCACCCGGGAGACGGGCTACTCGCGGGGAGCCGGACCCACGGGTGTCTGATCCACCTGGGTAGGGAATTCCAGAGGAAAGGGCTTTAGCTGGGCGCCTCCAACCGTGACCTGTGTGTGCCCTTCCTGGGCGCGGATGGAGGCCGACAGCCTTCGAGAGACCCAGGCCCTCTGGGCGAGGGACTGACAATTAAAACCAGCGCAGGCGACGCGGTGCCTCCCGAGACAGAGACTGCGTCCGCAGTGGGGAAGCTGGACCGGGCTGGGGGAGAGGGGGCTGACCTCGTCGATCTGCCTGGCTCCGCTGCATGAGTATTCTGGAGATCGTCCAGATTCCGGGTTTAAGCACTTTGAACTGGAACCCTCTTCGTTTTGAAGCCACTCCATGGGCCCCGTTTCTCTATTAAACAACTGCAGAGTTCCTTCCCGGCTGCTCAGAGAAGGGCGGTAGGGATAGAACCTGAGCCTCTCCCCTCCCGAGTCTGTAGTTGTGGTGGGTTTAACCTAATACTCAAACTGAGCAGCACCCTGCCTGATTCACCGAACTGAACCGAAAGTGGGTAAACACGCACGACCCGCGGTCATCTCCTTGTAGTGTTTTCAGATATTGGGACTGAGATGCACTAAAAAGTCTTCTTTTTGTACTCCTCCTGGCCAGAACTGGCATCATACTGAATTTTTTCAATATTTTCTTTTGCAGTACTGGCATAAAGGATGTTTCCATTGTGAGGTTTGTAAGATGGCTCTCAATATGAACAACTACAAAGGCTATGAAAAGAAGCCCTATTGTAATGCGTAAGTATCTCCTGAGCCAGCCTGGCCCGCCAGCTGTGGCACAGTGTGGAGCACAGAGTCGGTGGCTCTGCTTGTTCTGAAGGACTGACTCACTGTGGCACCAGGTGTGCAGGTGGCCAATTACCTGTTTATGCCGGGGACTCTGGGGCCGTGGACTTTGCTGAAGGTCACTGTGCAGATGTCTTGCTAATGCGTAGGGTAATTTGCTGGCATCTTCTACCACATTAGCCTTTGAGGTTCACAGCCTTCCAGATTTAGGGACATTTATTAGGAGCTGCAGAGCTTACCCACTGAGAATGTGTGGGCTCTGACATGCCTATCAGGTAGATTTCCATTTTCATTGCGTGTCAATTTCCATTTTAATCATAGGATGTTACCAGCTTGCAGTGTTATATCTGAACCTAGTTGCTAGGGAGAGGAGTCTGGCATGCTTGGTCTCAGCTGAGGCCACACCAGCCATCCAGGGGCTTAAACCGGGAACCAGAGGGTTGGGACATGATATTCTCAGCCTGTTAGTAGTAGGTCTGTTGTAGTAGACAGGGTATTTCCAGCTGTCTGGTAGTGGGTGGGGATTGAAGAAGTTAGGCTTGGTCTCACAGGCTGTTCTGTAGGCACTCTTCTAGCCTAAAGCAGCAATTAGCCAGCATTTACATAGCTCTCACTGTGGGCCCGGGCTTGTTCTGAGCATTTTACTCATACTGACTCAAATGAGTGGACACTTTACAATGACCCGTGAATTAAGGGGTACTATTACCCCGTTTGACAGGTAAACTGAGGCAGATAAACCACACGCAGGTGCAGAGCTCCATGTCTGTCAGAACTTCCACATGGCTCCTTTGCTGCCTTGGGGCCTCCACTGCTGCGAGTACGCCTGGCCATACACTGCTTTTAGCTGTGTGCTCCTGGCCCTGATTCTCAAGCCTTCCCGTTCTTCCCAGTTTCCCCGTGGGGGTGGCCTGGCTTGTGGGGGACACAGGGACCTGGGGACCCCTAGCCTTTTGGCTGGAACGTTTCGGGGGCTTTGGCAGCTTCCTCCGGGTCTCCTGGGGGTGGCAGCTGGGGTCGGTGTATTGTCACAGACTACAGGTGTTTGGTGTCCAAGTGCAATGCGCTTCTACCTTTCTGGTGAAGAGGTTTAAAGAGATGTTTGTTGAAGAATTAAATTTTGTTTATTCTAATTATATTTCCTTCAGGTTTAGTTTAGTGCTAATAAGTAACCCAGAAACTTTGGAAGAAATCAGAAAACGGGGACTTGACAGCACTTACTTCCTAGGATAAGTGAAGGCCATAGCTTTCCCCTCAACTTCTTGTTTACAATCCTAGACCGTGCCTCCTCCTGGGAAAAGGGGGAACAGAAATGAGGTTTCAGCGTCACAGTGGTCTCCTGCTTTCTGTAGGGAGAAGTATAAGTGATTGGTTAAAGATCAGAGGCAGGTGGCAGTAAGGAGAAAGGAAAGGGGCCTAAAAGCCATAAACGGGATAATTGTTCTTTGGTTAAAGGAAAGCCAGCCACTCTTCCCTCTCCCCGTGGCTGTTTCAGCCTGCAGCCTGATTCCATCAGGGTTTATGGGCCACATCAGGATTCCCCACAGCTTCGAGCGAAGTGATAACCATGCTGATAACCATGCCCGTGGCTGCTCCTGGTAGGCCTGCAGGGGCTGGGAGGGGTACAGGACCCCCAGAGCAGAGGCACTGAATTTAAAGTCGGCACTTACTGATTAAGTTCATTTTGACTAAAAAAAGAATGTCAGACTCTGCCGCAAGATGTGGGTGAGTGGAGAAAGGCTGGTTTGCACTCTGACTGAATAGTGAAGTGGTGCCCAGAAATGCTGAGATCTGGGTCCCTCCCAAAATTCTGTTTATTAGTAGGAAATACCTTGCTGGGTGGTTTCAGAGATCTGAATCTTACTTTTAATATTCCAGGTAACTCTAAATCCAGTGTTTACAGATGACCTCTTTGACTTTTCTCATATGATTCCAGTATTTTACTAATGTGCTTTCAAGTCAGAGTTTTAGGGTAGCACATCAGCTATTTAGGTTAATATTGGATCTGGTAGTCCCTTTATTGAGTTGATTAAAAAGGGAAGATAGGAATCTGGTTTTAGGGTGGATGAGTAGAGAGAGCTGGGGCTTTAAATTTATTTAATTCTGAGCTGGGGATTTAGCTCAGTGGCACTGTGCCTGCCTTGCAAGTGCAAGGTCCCGAGTTCGATCTCCGGTACCAAAGAAAAATTTGTTTAATTTTGCTTTGAGTTTATGTCGTAGCCTGCTAAGCCAACTCCAGAAAGGAGGCCCGGTGAGCTGCAGGTTCCACCTGCTCCGAGGACTCCTGGTTCAAAGGCATCTGTTGCTTTTATCCCATAATGTTCTAAAGGGCACATGTTGCCATGTAAACTGGTGCACGTGGCTTGGCCTCTGGGGACCCCGAGGCATCTGTGTCTAGTAGCTATTCCCTGTGGTCAGCTGCCAGGGTGACATATCTCTGTGGGTCAGTGGTGGAAAGGTGATTCTCTAGTGTGTTGGCTCCCAGAAAATGAACCGTTTGCTCTCCATAAAGCAATATTTTTATCTGTCCCTGGTTTGGTTCAACACTCGTGTTCTTCCCCCACCCCCATTACTTTTTATTGTGAAAATTTCTGTACATATAGGATGAGTGAAAGAATGAACAATACAGTCACCCCACAGTATTTGAGGTAGGTTGGTGCCAGGACCCCCACCCATACCAAAATCTGCGGATGCTCAAACTCATTACAGAAAATGGTGTAGTATCTACATAGGACCTACAAAATCCTCCTGTAGACCGTAGACCACTTCTAGATGACTTGTAATAAATAATACAGTGTAAATGCTGTCTAAATAGTGGGGCTGTATGGCTTAGGGAGCAGTGGCAAAGAGAAAAGTCCATGTGTGTTTAGTGCAGGTGGAATTTGTAAAAAATTATTTTTAATCTACGATTAGTTGAATCTTGAAGGTGGACCCACAGATAAGCAGGGCTGATGACAGGAGCAGCTGTACTGAGATTCAAGTATTAACACTTTCTCATATTTGCTTCATATTTTAATCTGCCAGCAGTCACATGTACAATTTTTTAAACATTGTTGGGCCATCTGTCAGTTTCCTAGATCTTGACATTTCCACCCTACGTCAGGCACTATGAATGAGGACATTTTCTTAATGAATCGCAAAGCAATTAATGCACCTAAGAAAATGAACAAAAACACTTTTCTAATATCTATGTCCTGCCCATGGTCACATTTTCCTCATTGTCCTCAGAATAACTTTTACAGCTGTGTTTTTTAAACAAAGTATGAACAAGGTTCATACTTTACACTTTTTGTATGAAAATGACAACTTTTCATGGCTCTTGGAGATCCAATATCAATTGTTCAGTTTCTACTGTCGTCTCTCTTGGCTTATGTAACCTCTCAGAGTTTTCAGGAAGAGGAGTTACATAGCATTTCTTGTGCAAATACCATGCATAATTAAGAACCTTTAGAGGAAATATTAAGAATATGTTTAAAAATGTGAAACTACGCACATGGACATTTAGAATCATTTAGGAAAAAGTAGAGGGTTTGTATTTTAATTGACACCGGAGGGCATTTTTTAATGGAATAAAACAGTGAGCACTTTGGTTTTAATGTGTTGCTTGTTTGTATTCTCATATGTTTAGAGAAGAACCAAGTATTCTATTTGATTTCCTGCAAAGGAGAACTTGTATAAAGTATAATTTATATGATATTTAAATTTTGATCTTTTGATAGAAGGATCAAAGTATAGAACATATTAGATGTAAGATTGGGCATAATGCACATTTAGTCTCTAATGCAGCAGTGCACACTATTAAAATATTTAAAAACAAACTGGTCGACTTGAGTACGTGGTGTGTTTGCATAAGCTTTATGTTTCATAAGCACGCAGTGGATTCTTAAGCACATTCTGGATTGTTTTCATCTCAGAACTTGCAAAGCAAAGAGGGCTAAGCAATGTTCTTATTGTTAAGAGGTGCTGAGAAAATAACACTAGATGATTAGACAAAAAAACATAGCTCATGTTTGTACGTGAATTTATGTGCCAAGTCAAACAATAAACCTTTTGCTATGCGATACACTACACAAAGAATATAAACCCCAAGGCTATTTGTTAAATTGTTTAGCTTATTATGTATAGAAGTCACAATTTGCGTTTACTTTGTGTGTGTAAAAAAAAAATCAATTCTCAGAAATTTTCCGAGAGAGAGATGACCACGGATAGCTGGTCATCAGTAACTGGCCGGGTACAGGCTATCACCGAATATCCGATTATCTTGGATCAGGCTAGGGACCGGGTCCTGAAGCCACGGTTTCATCTGACCTTGCCCATAATTTCCCCAAATCATCTCTTCTGCAGAAATTATCTGTCCAGACCTGTACACATTTTGTATCTCTTGAACCTCTGTCAAATGCATCTTTAATGATAGGGCTAAACGAACCCAAATGTCTAAGGGTGTTTGGTTATCTTTTTGAATAAGATTCCCGTCACCAGAGGGTCTTGCTTCACATGATTTTGGAAGACTTTTAAAAAATGAAGCAGCAGGCTGTGTGTTGCTGCTCCTTTCCCTTTGGCTGTGTTAGCTGCTGTCTCCTGAATATTTATGGAGCATCCCCAGCCCGGAGGATGCTGGGCCTGGTCATTTCAGCTCCCGGTGTGGTCAGTGCACTTCAGCAGGCCGTCTCGAGGGTGATTATCTAGGGCACTGCTCTGCTGGCTCTCACTTACCATTACTCTGTTGGCCACTGTTTGTTAGTCTTCTTCCTGAGGTTATCAGAGGACAAGGGAGGAAACAACGAAATGCAAACCCGAGAGTTTCCACACCATCTAGTGCTCTGATGTTTTTGTGCCTCCCACATTTGGTTCTGTAACACTCCGAGGACTGGCGTTATCTCCAGGGAACTTAATGAAATTCCTCCTATTCAGTCAGCTCTGGTTACCTAAGAGCCTGCCACTAAGTTCAGCATGTTGTCATTAGGGAGTTGGAGCTCATTGGAGATGGACTGAATCCTGGCTTCGTCCTGTTTTACTGAGCAAGTCTCTGGATTGCTAAGCTTCGGTTTCCTCATCTGTAAAATGGGACTATTAATGCCAGACTCATACAGCTGTGTGCAGATTAACGAGACCACACATGGAAAGGGTCCAGCCCGGGGTCCAGTACATGGCAGGCCTTTATTCAGCAGTGGTGCTCTTGTTTCTGCAGTGGTACTTTTTTGAGGGATGAATTGCTAAATTGCCCAGGCTTGGCTCAAGTTTGCAATCCTCCTGCCTCAGCCTCTCAGCGTGCTGGGATTACAGGCAAGCACCACCACATCTGGCTGAAAGGTTTATGCTAAAGGTTTTTACATTGTAGATTGCTGTCCAATAGAGGGTTGTAACCCGAATTTAAAGAAAGAAAAATAGCAAGAGGAGAGAAAATATCAGAGTGCATTTGACTAGTCAAATAGTATTTTTTTGGCAAATGTCTTTCCTCCTAGTAGTATGGGTAGGTGTGTGTACTGGATCATGATACAGACAATATTTTTTTGTTGAAAAATTCCAGAAACTCTAGGTTTTTTTTTGTGGTACTGAGGACTGAAGCCAGTGCCATGTGCCATGTGCACGCTAGGCAAGTGCTTTACCCCTGGGTTACATCCCCAGCCCTTTCTTTAAATTTTGTTTTTTGAGACAGTGTCTCCCTAAGTTGTCCAGGGGCCTGGGCCTCAGGATCCTCTTGCCTCAGCCTCCTGAGTAGCTGGGATTACAGGCAGGCACCCCCTGCCTGGCTTGGTTCCCTAGTTTTAGTGCCCGGCAGGCCAGCAAGCATTGAGAATCGTCACGGCCAGGCCCTCTCCAGTGGTGGCGCAGCATGCAGGAACCACATGGGCCTATCTGTATCCCTCGGAGGGATGTGTGTGTGTTCACCTGCTTGTCCCCAGACCGTGGCACTTAAGATGTGCTCAGTTAACACCAGCCCCTCAGTGATTGTGGACAACACCAGCCAATTAGTGTGTGGTGTCTGCACTGAACCCCGGTTCAGAGTGAGGCCAGGCAAGCTCCTGACACTTGGGTGGGCTGAGTTAACTGCCTTGGGGTTGGGCTCTTAGGAGCCTGCATGGTGGTCTGGTAACCAGGCTTCACCAAGCATGAGACCCAAGGATAGAATACTCCTGTGGATGGCACAGACTCACGAATTCCAGCTTAGAACAGGCATGTCAGAATTGGCTTTCTGCCCAGTTTCAAAATACATCTTTCTGAAAGCATCCCTTATTGCTGTTGATTTTTTTCTGGGTTTCATTATATTCTGTAAAATGGGAAAAATATCTTTATTCTAACAAATACTTTATAGAGGTTAAATAGGAGAAATGTTTGTAAGTCAGTATATCGGATGACACCTACTAGGTACCTAAGCATCAGCCCAATCCCTTATTTATGATAATAAGTGAAAGCTGTCTTATATTTCTCCCTAAAGAGAGGAGAAAATGTAACCTTGTTAAAAGCAACAATGGGGGCTGGGGATTTAGCTCAGTGGTTCTGCCACCTGCCTCGAAAGCACAAGGTCCCGAGTTTGATCTCCGGTACTGACCCCCCCGCCAAAAGAAAGTGACAATGGAAGAATATTGTGGTATGTAGGGGCTCTAGTTTTATCCATTAGTACATGTTGTTTTTTCTTGAAACAGTGTTCTGGTATATAGTTCAGGCTGGCCTTGAAAACACAGTGATCCTCCTGCCTCAGCCTTCTGAGTGCTGAGATTACAGCATGCACCACTGCGCTCAGCTAGCCTGACTTTTAAGTTGCATCCTTCACAGAAAAAATGAGACCTTTGCTCCTTGATGTAGTACTGGATAGGAAAGGATGACTATTTGGGGGTCATAATTGGTGATTGAAGAAGAGAGAAGGATACGCTTTGATTGGAATGAGAATGTTCTGATATACACTGGAAGCGCTGATTCTCAGTTACCATATCTTGCCATTGACTACACCAAAGGGATTTTAGTATCTTGAAATCATGGTAGAGGACCGTATTAACAAATCATGCCCCGAAGCCGGGTGTGGTGGCACACTCCAGTAGTTTCAGCACTAAGGAGGCTGAGGCAGGAAGATTGTTGCGAGTTTGAGGCCAGCCTGGGCCACATAGTGAGTTCAAGACCAGCTTGAACTACTTAGTGAGATCCTAACTAAAAAGAAAAAAAAAAATCTTGCACTGAGCTCTGCCCCATTTGAACGTGTTTCCAAAAGGTGTCTGTGGTACCCGGTTTCTGCCTGTTTCTGTTGATGCATTCATTGTGGAATGATGTCAGATTAGAAAAGATTTCAAAGTGAAGCCAAGCAGATATCTCTTGAATCATGGCGAAATGCAAGGTTAATGCAAGACATAGATGTGTGCACTTAGAGGTGTATTGATTATGTGTCAAGGACCAGTGTAAGAGTACATTTCGGTACATCTTCTTTAACCTTTTCAGATGAGCATTGTAGGGCGCAGTTCCGGGAATGTGGGTTGGGGGAGATGCAGGCGCAGCACCCCCGACACCCTGTCCTGCAGAGCCGGGCGCTCAGGGGCTCCAGAGGCAGCCGAAGTTGCCTTCTTCTCTCTTCCGTTTCTGCTCTACTGTAAGCACACTGCCCAAGGCTTTTAACATTTGGAGAATATTTATGAGTGGAGTGACCAGCACACTGCAGACACAGGCGAAAGGGGTTATCATCGATTCTTCTGTGCTCAGGTTTGCTGTTGGAATTCGGCACAGTCCTGCTACTGAATCAGATGGTTCTGCAGGCCTCTCTGGCGATACCTAGATGGGGCCCACACAACTATGAAAGAAGCCGCTTCTGAAAGGACCAGGTCTGAATGGCTACTACTGACCGCAGCTCTGGAGCCCCACATTCATTTCATTTAGAATGAGCTTTGCATTTTCCTGGGGGTCCTGGAGGAGTGGCTTTGCAGTTAGCTTCTGTTCACCCTGCCGGCACCTCTGTTGACTCATTTCCACTGAATGCTAGGAGGAGCTGGCAGATAACTCTTTTGATATGTGCATTCCTGAGGCGCATTGATCACTAACCGGACTGGTGGGCTGTTCTACCTCTACCCTGGCTCAGGGTCTGAAAAGCCACTTAGAAATCCTTGATCAGCTCCTCGGGCAGTCCTTACCCATCGAAGGGCGAGGGCAAAGCCAAGCCAGAGCTTGGAGGGTATGATGGCTGTGCGTGGCCCAGGGGCTGCGGATCTGGGGTGGAGAGGGGGAGCGAGTGGGTTGCCTGCTGGTATTGCATGTGGCCTTTAAATAGCACTTCATTATCCATTAATGGATCAAGAGCATGTGTGCCTGAGATTGCACAGGGCAGGGACAGTAAGTGCACAGGTCACGTGGGAGGGCGGGCCCTTAGCGCACGCGTCCTGATGTCTGATTGGTTGGCTGATCAGCACCCTTCTGTCCTGGCCTCTCTCCCACAGTCCACTCCGGCTCCTGCGGCTCCTGCGCCTCCTGCATCTCTGTCGTCGTCCTCACCTCCCTCCTCGCTGTCCCCATCCCCACGTATCCATTCCTCTGCCCTTCCCCTGGCTCAGGCTGTCTTCTGTGTGGCCAGCAACCTTCCCCTTGTCCCCCGATTGTCTTGCTCCGTTTCACAGATGGCCATCACCATTGTCTTTCAGAACATGATTTGCTTCGTATTTGACAGCTGCCCGTAGCCTACAGAAAAAAAGAACAAGTTGGAATTCTGACAAACACCCGGGACCTTCCACAATCTTCTCTACCCACTCCTATTTACCCTTCTCCTGCCCTGCCACAGTGGGCTGCTAGCTCCAGAGCCTTCACCAGATTTGTTAAGGATCAGTATCCTTGCTTGTAGAATGGGTGTAAGAATAGACTTGAACTCAGAGCATTAAGGATTCATTGGAATAAAGAAGTTCAGCAGGGTTTTGGGGATTTAATAAACATTAGAAGTAATTTTCATCACTAGTTAAATACAGTGATTTGACGGTTCCCTGTCTATTTTATAAGCCTTCTTGCCTGAGAGTTACTTTGATCTGTAAGTCTCTACCTTTGTGAAAATGTTCTGAATCTCTGTCAACTGTTTGACTCTCTGCATTCATTGTAGTTTTTTTACCTAAAAAAATTACATCACTCATCAGATAGCCTGTCTTGTACTGTAGTTGTGTCTGGGTGCCACATAAGGTGATTTTGTGCTTATTGGACTGTGCTGGTTCTCAGCCTGGGGATGGAGGGGCTGGGGAGAAGGGTAGGTCAAGTCAGCATCAAGAGATTTGCTTCTGAAAGGGGCTGTTGCTGGCCAGCGCTGGCGGTGTTGAGTGCTGCACTGCGTCGCTGACGTTAACCACCTGGGGCCTGTGAGTGAGCGTCGCCTCACAGGTTATGGACGCAGCCCACAGGGAGGCCACAGATGCCAGCCACAAGTTGGGAGCTCTCAGTTCACCCACACTTCTGACCAACTGCTTGCAAATTGGACGGTGTCTACAGTGCTTTTGGATATGACATTAGGTTGGATGAGTCACAGGACCCAGGAAAGTGCCTTACTTAAGGTTATAATTTCATCATAAATGATATAAATTGAGCAGCCGAAGGAAGAGACACACAAGGCAAAGTCCCAGAGATTCCTGGGCACCCGGCACGTAGATGTATTTCAACAAGCTTTGGGCCCGAGTGCTTATTGGGTGATTTGTTACTTGGGCATGATCGCTCCATTCACTGGCCATGTGACTGTGCAGTCTCCAGCACCCCTTCCCTCCCAAGGAGGGGTTGGTTAATATCGCCCCACTCAACACCCCAACCTGATGACATGGTTGGTCTTACTGAAGCAGCCAACCCCCACCTGGATTCATCTTCTCTTTTGCTTTTGTTAGTGCATGTTTGTAGCACACAATGTTTACATTCCTTGTAGGGCATTGGTACATGTACGTAACACATCTCAGTTCCCTTTTGCCTCTCTTTTCCTTTCCTTCCTTTCCCCTCCATCCATCTTTGATCCTCTTCCATTTTGAAAGCAGACATTCAGATGTGTCCAGGGGGCTCAGGAGTGGCAGAGAAACTCCAGTTACTTGGGAAATTCCAAGTATTTAAAGTATTCCTCCCAGGAACTATGGACCAAGGCCAATCAAATTCTTTATTATCCAACAGGTGTGATCTACCTGTCTCAATCAAATGTCCTCTTTGTTCATATCATGACGTTCCTCTCCCATTTTGATAAGAGCAGCGATGTGAAGTCCACCATCCTTATTTAGTCAACAGAAGTTGGATAAGATACAGAAACAGCTACTGGCCGTGGAAAGACCCTCAGCATAACTCTCTATAGTTGGTTTTTATACATGAATCTTTCCTACAGCAAATTACATTCTTGAGGGAAGGACTGGTCCTAATTGTCATTGTGTGTCACGTGCTACTTAGAAAGCACCCTTTGGTAGAGCAGACTCCCCAGCTACCTTGGTCAGGGCACAGTGAGCCTTGTTGGCCACGTGAGTGATCCAGCCAGCCAAGACAGGTGACTCCAAGACAGGGACGAGACTCTCCTTTCCGTAAGTATCCCTGTGACAGTCCTGACTGGAGCTGGCCATTTGCACCACTTCTCAGCACCTCTTCTGCTTAGGGGAAATATTGAAATCGATAGCTAGATGACCAGTCTCTGTCCTGCACCTGGACCGAGGAGGAGAGGAATGGCACCTACAAAAGGAGTTGATAAATCACCTTGTTGCCACACCGCTTCCAAAGTCTTAGGAGCAAATCCTGTGATTTTGACCAAGGCCATATGTATGTTGACTTGCATATCATGTATATTGATCTCCTGGACATAAGTCTAATCACTTTCTTTCCTGAAACTGAATTTAATCAGGGATCAGAGACTCAATCTGGGATGAATGAAAAGTCTGTATTTCTTTCATGAAAAAATTTTATTTTCTCATGGGATTTTTTTGTAATCCCGTGTCTTTTCTTCCCCATTTCCAGAACCTCCTGAGTAACTCACAAGGATACATGCTCCCCACCTCTTCCCACTCTGCTTCTCTCCCCTTCTCGGCAGCAAGCCTATTCTGTTGCCAGTGACGTAGTTCTCCCATTTTCTTAATGTTACATGAAATTCTATTTAAAACTTTCACGATGCTCCAGGCACGTGATAATTAAGGGTTATTCCTGTCAAGAATAGAAACAGCATATTAGCACGTCTCTTCCTCCTAGGCTGCTAAAGAAGGAAAACCCTGACTGGAGGGCTCGCCTCTGTGGCCTGTTTTGAGAACTGGTTGTGCAACGTTGGGTTGCGCTGGCTGGGAGTCGGGAAGCAGGCTTGTTTGTGTCTCTTGTGTTCTGTGTACCCGAAGGGCTGAGGACTGTCTGCAAACACGAATGATTGTGCACAGGGGCTGCTTCCTGTAGAAGGGCATTTTGGCAGGCACTGAGAGAAAAGCATATTGTTTTCCCCCTGTATATGGTGAGTTTGTAACAGATACTGAGTAAGCATGTGTTGGTTGACTTAAAAAATATCTTTACTCTGAATGGGGTACTGCAGTCTTCTGTCTGATAGCCTGGCTTTTCCTCTGGTGTATCCTGGTGGGTCAGGAAAGATTGGCTCCCTGGATTTAAAAATTCTGTAGCAGGAGAAAACAGGTGGTCACATAAAGGAGGTACCTGAAGGGAGGAGGATCAGATAATGCTTGGAAGAGCCAGGGGGTGAATTTGTAGGACCGCCCATCTGTACCACCACGTAGGCACCAGAGAAAGCAAGTAGGGGCAGGTGGCCATCACCACTGTGGGACAGGCGTGGGGCAGGACTGGGATGGTGGCCGTGGAAGGTTCATGTGCTGAAAAGCAGCATGTCCAGTTGGGGGATCCATATATGGAAAGGAGAGGCTTGAGGCTGGAAGGTGACAGCGAGCATCTGCAATGAGGATGAGATGAAGGGGCCATGGAGTTTGCTCCACCGCAGAGCTGACTGTGTGCTGCTTGTCTAGAAGCTTCTCAGCCTGCCGGCACTTGGGCACTATGTGCCGAAAGCGTGAGAGAAAAAGTCCACTTGATTCCTTGCTTTGCTTTTGTTCATAGTTTCACTGCTTTTGTGTTGCTTTGGACTGAATTTGGAAAACAAGAATTGGGTGTGTGGGGGGTGGTTTTAGGAGTTGTGAGTGTTTGGGAACATGTGATCTCTGTTATTTGAAATTTCTGAGAGTGAAGGCAGGAACTGCTGGTCACACCACACCTAGGCTTTAGGAAAATTTATCAGCAGTGTAGGAGAGGAGGGCAGGGCTGTGATGGTTCAAGAAGCCCTAGGTTCTGAGAGCTCTCTGCGGACAGGAGCCCTGTAAGCATCTTACTTCTCCCAGTACATTCCTTGGCTCGAAGTTGGCCTTTAGTAAAGTGGGCCTTTAATAGGTAAACAAAAAAGGGTGTCTTAGTCATCTTTCTATGACTGTAACAAAATGCCTGTGATAAATCAGCTTTTGTAGAGAAAAGGCTTATTTTGGCTCACAGTTTTGGAAGGATCAGTCCATACTTGGGTGGATCCATTGCCTTGGGGCTTGTGGCAGGGGAGTGCATCCTGGCAGGAGTAGGTAACAGAACAGGTCCACTTCATGGCCAGGATGAGAGCAAAGGAGGAACAGCTCATGGTCCCACAGTCCCCTGCAAGGATGCATCTCCAGTGGTCCAAGACCTGTACTGGCTCCTACCATGCTGAGGATTTCATTCTGTCCCAGTAGTGCCAAGCTGGGAACCAAGCCTTGGGGGACATTTTGGATCCAAATTATAGCAAAAGGGGTAGAATGAAAAGTGGTTGAAATGGGAAGGCTGAAAAATAAAGTTCTGGTGGAAGAAGTGGTCGTTATTGAAGAGGGAGAATACATTTAAAAACAAAGGGTTCTGAGTCCAACACAGTTTACATGATGGATGGCTGAGAGTTCACGAAAGGGCACAAATGGAGTCAGATCAGGAAAGCTAGAGGCCCAGAGGGCAATGGCTTTCGAAAAAGCTTGAAGACAGAGGAGTTTTCAAAGTGTTTATGTGCCAAGGAGGGAGAAAAAAAAAGAGATGTACCATTGGTTGGGCGAGACACTGTGACAATAAACAATTAGACAATAGTGAAGAAAAAAGTGGTTATTTGATTCCTACTTGGCTTTCATCATTTCAACTAAGAAGAATAGAGTTACAACTAGCAACAATCCACAAACATCATTAAGAGATTAGAGTAAAAGTTGGGAGAGCCAGGAGTAAGAACCTGCCAAGGCATTCTTTGTGATCGAAGAATTTTGAGTCTCTAGATCCAGAAGAGTAGCATCTTGGGCACCCAAGAGAGCCCTGAAGATGTGGCTCTGGTCCACAGTCATGGTGACATGGCCCCAGCAACGAGAGAGGATGTGGTGGGAAAGTGAGAGGGGTGGGGTCTGGGGCTCAGCGGGTGTACTTTCCCTGTGGTGCCTCAGTTTCTCTCCCTGGAGAGTGGAGATGCTGTGCTAGTTTTCCTGTCTGCGGGAGATGCTGCATGTCAGGGGATGGTGGTAGAGCATCACCTCCGCTTCCGGTGACCGTAAGAAATCCGTAGGATGCTCTGTGTAAGTCGTTGACACAGAGTAGACACAGTGGAAGCACTAGGTGTAATTGCCACTGCCTGTTCCTTTTGAGAAACTCTGCAAAACAGAGCTTCGGGATGGGGACATTTTCCATTTCACTTTTCGAAGGTGAGAGAGACAGATTGTAGAAATTACAGCCTAATCAATGTGACATTCATTCCTGGCAAAGTTCTCATCTGGGTGAGGGCAGAGATGGTTTGGGAAGACTTCAGGCTAAACAATCCCTGTGGGCTCTGTAATAGTTGGCTGGACTTTGCAGTAGCAAAATACCTAAAACCGAGTGGCTTAAATGACAGAAATTTAGTGTCTTCTAATTCTGGGGCCAGAAGTCCGAATCAGTGTGCTGGAGAGTTGGCTTTTTTTGGGGGCTGGGAGGAAAGCTGTCCCATGCCGGTGGCCTGGGCTTGTAGGTGTCCAGCTTCCCTCGTGTCTTTACCTCCTCTTTCCTGTGTGTGCATCTGAGTACTAATCACCTCGGGTTTTAAGGGCACCGGTCCGTAGAAGGGGTAGGGCCCATCTTATGACCTCAGTTCAACGTGGTTACCTCTGTAAAGAGCCTGTCTCCAGATATGGTCACCTTCCGAGGCACTCGGAGTCAGGACTCCGGCATATCTTTATCCAACAGTTCTCCCTATAGCAGATTCACTAAGAAAAAGTCAAGCAAAGCAAAACTAGCTCAATATTTGACAGTACAGAAGAAAGGAAATATATGTCCGGTGAACTTGGAATTTTGAAGACAGTATTCAGTGTTGTTATTTTTATTTTATTTTATTTTTGGCTTTGACAATCCTCCTGCCTCAGCCTCCTAAAGGCTGGGATTACAGGCGTGTGCTGTTAATTTTTGTATATCACTCCTGGTTAGTGCTGTTGATTTTTGTGTATCAATTATACGTCCATAAAGCCTGAAAAAGTTAGAGATTTAAAAAAGGAAGAAATAGAGACTTTGAATTATAAATTGTCCGTACTGTCTGTTTCCTCATCCAACAACACATTCTCGAGACCATTTTCCAGGGCAGAGGAACCTCCTCTTCCATCCAGGGTCTTTACCGTGTCACTTGTGCCTGCCCTTGTGAAGCAGGTAGGAGATTGTTCCTACCCTGAGGAGAACGGTGTTAAAATATTTATAGGGAAATGAATTTCAGTTTCAAGTGGAAGCGGCAAGAAGAAATACAGTTTAACATTTCACAGAAAATGACACAGTTCTTCCCACTTTATTTTAAAGAGGGGGAAAAAGAACTCTCTTGACAGCGATCGTGGCTGTAGTTCAATGTAAATATTCGAGAGTGGAGATTTATAACCCTAACGTTCCTATCATTTAGGGTTTATATTTCAATTTCAAAATTTAATTGTAGCACAAAACTTTCCCAACTAGCTTCATCTTCTTTTCTTTTCTTTTTTTTGAGACAGGTTCTCGCTACGTAGCCCAGGCTGGCCTCAAACACATGGGGATCCTCCTGCCTCAGCCTCCCAAGTGCTGAAATTACAGGCGTGAGCCACCATACCCACCAAGCTTCACTTTCTTAAACTTATTATTTTATTAATAGTGAAAGCTTTTATCTGTGTTTCAAGGGTGGGTTAGATAAACTCAGTTTTGCAACAGCAGTATTTTCCATATAAGTTACGGCCTCCTAAGAAGACTGTGTATGTGAACAGGCCTAGGTGCATCCCATGATAAGCATGAGCTTTAGCCTGCTTTGTTTTTCTTTGACCTGGTCCCTGGCCAGCCTATTCTTCCAGGTGAACTTTATGAGATAGAAATCTTATCCAGCAATTGAGTTAGTGCTTGTTTTGAGGAAGTGTTCCTCTTCCACGCTTGCCCCTGCCCTGGACTTTGAAAACAAATCCCAAACACACTCCCCCCTTTTCCTTTTCATAATCAGACCTTAGCTTTCAGTGTCTCCCCCAATGCTGCTAGCGTTTCTATCTTGGATTACTTTTTTTGGCAACTCTTTGTACGTTTGGACAAAAGCACACTTGGACTTTTTTGCACCATGCTTACAAATCTAGTCGAGAGAAGCCAGATGGAAAGCTCTCCATGTCTGTAAAGAAAAGGCAAAGGTACTTCGCCCAAATTACATGAGTATAGTTCCTCCTCTTCCTGAATAAATTAAAGCTCTTGATTCTGCTGGTCCTTTTTCTTTTTATCATTTAAGTGGCCAGAAATTCAGGACTTGTTGATATTTTTAACTTTTCTGAAACCCTTTGTTTTAAACTTTGGGGTCTGAGCCTGCCTGAAACTACAGGATGACCTTCCATGTGGCAGCTGAGAGGAGACAGGCCACTGGCCGGGGCCAGCTCTATCCTGGGGCTCCTGTCCTAGTCATCAGGTGGGTTCCACTCTTGATTGTAAGGAAGAAAAGAGATGTTTATGAACAACAGACGCAGCCCTTGCTACGTGGGAGCCCTGGTGACCGCTTGATACTACTTTTCTGAGGAAACCCTGCATGTAGTCAGTTTTGTTTCTAGAACTGGGCAGAGCTTTAGCTATTTCACCGTTTTGATCTTTTCAGATGTTGCAGTTGGCGCAGTTGTTTGAACTGTAGCCATGAGGTGGTTACCTGAGATTCGAGTGTGAAGTTTGAAGTTAAAGTGTGACATTTTTATAGGCACGGCCCTCAAGATTACAGAAGTACTTATGTGCATTTTCTGATTTGGCTTGTGTTCTCCAATTATTTTAGATTTTGTGGGAGATTTAGATATTAGAGTAAGAGTTTGAGAAGGAAATTATTTTTTTTTGCCTGTTTAAACTATAATTTAAAAAAATTGTTCTCCTTGAAAACCCATTAAAGAGACTGTTGGGCATGAAGATTTATGTCACGATGTTGTTACTTTGTAGCATTTTGAATAACATGGAGAGTTTGTGCTGCTGTTTTTGAGAGTTGTACTTTTTTCCTGTCTGGTTTTATATCATGAGTTTTTCAGTGTGCAGGTGGCGTTGAAGCCCAGGAGTGCAGAAGACAGGATTAATGTTACAGTGTGTTTAGATTGCGGCTGACTCTCTTAATGTGACTTCAGGGTTTGCTTTAAAGAGCTGCTGTTCTCTGGAGAGTATTAACACTACAAAGAACTCTTTGCTGAACTGGAGAATTGTTCTCTTTATGATTAAGCCAGTTTTTAGCAAAGAGAAATGCTAAAGAAGGTGAAAGATATTTCAGAGAAACATACCACATCCACAATGTTTTGTATTTTGCCTATTCCATTTTGTTTATGAGGCCTTAAGTTTTGTACCATTTAACAAATAGAATGTAGTCCTACATCTTTTAGGAGAACATATAATTTCTGGGCTGGGGATTTAGCTCAGTAGTTCTGCCGCCTGCCTCAGAAGCGCAAGGTCCCAAGTTCAATCCCCAGTACCACTAAAAAACAAAACAAAACAAAAACAAAACCCAAACAAAGAGAACATTTAATTTCTATATGTACTCTTGTTTCACAAAGTTAGCTTATAATACATTAACCTTTATAACCTTGCTGTGTGGTAGACTTATTATGAGCCCAAGCTTTGAGATGAGACTTTTCCTATATTTCAGTGTTGAGATAATGTGGTACTACAGTTTGGATCTTAAACGTCCCCCCAAAGCCCATAGGCACCAGCCATTCCCGTCATTGGGGCATGCGGCTGAACTGGACAGCCCAGGGTTCAGGGTACACAGTTTGGGACAGGCAGAGAGGAGCTCAGAGAAAGTCCACAAAGGCTGGGAGGGGAGGGGAGGACGCGAGACCATCTTAGTGCATGTGGTAATGTTGCTTCCCTTCAGGGTTATTCCTTTACTCAGGTTGTTGGACATGGGGAAGGTGGTGTAGCTGCTTTTTCCAAGGTCACTTTTTCACTTTAGAAGAACAAAGAGGAAAAGAGTTGTGGTCACTGGATTTCTTGACCAGCTTGATACCTTGGGCTTTTGTCTCTCTCTCCAGTTGTGGTTCTTGAGTTGGAATTTGTGTCTGGAACTGAGCACAGTGCACTATTACCTGATGTTGGATTGGGTGAGCTAGGTAAAAGTCCAGGTGAAATTAAATCTCCTTTCTGTTTTTTCTTAGCTTCTCTTGCTCTGGATTTATGTTGGATGTTTATTAATGGTAGGTATCTCTAGCCTGGTCACCGGTGGGTAGATTCTTATTGGGTGCAAGTAGAATTCTTGGGATAAGTGGATTGGAAACATTATATTGTAATTACTTTCCTAGAGTCCAAACTCGGAAGTTACTCCCTGACTGTTGAGGGTTGGCAAGACAAGGGGCCTGACATCCACTGGGGATTGTCCCATGCTGAAATCCCACATTTGTTGGACACTGGGGAGGAAATAAAGTTGGGTTTGACTCTGGCTCCCTGCTTGCCTCCTTTGTCCCACTGCTTGATAATGAGAATTCCGCTATAGTGGGAATTTGGTTACCCCCACATTTATTCAGTCAGTTTAGGATTCATCCATTCACTTACTCTTCATGGAGCATTTACTGTGAACCAGGCGCTGCCCTGGGCACTGTGGAACTTCCATGTTAGCGGGAGGAGTGGGCCGAAAATAAAACAATGGGTAATGCGTTAGAAAGTGATAAACTCTGAAGAGAAATGTCAGGTGGAGAAGGGAGACAGTGTAAGCGGCCTGGGCTGGAGTGTGGCCCGGGGTGTAGAACGCGCTGGGCAGTCTCCCTCTGGCTGCTGTGAAAATAAAGTGCAAACCGACCCCAAATGGGCCCTTTGTGCACGTACAGTACAGGGACAGTGGCCTATCTGGTGTCAGCAGGAAAGGATCTGGTCAGAAAAATGAGCCCAGGGTTATCAGGAGGCCAGGAACCCAAGGGACTCTGTCCCCCGGGAGGTGCAGGACAAGAAAGAGTGTGAGGACAGAGGCCAGCACCCTCGACAGTCACTGCCGTGACACGTGCAGGGTGAAGGGCTGGGTGTGCAGTGTGCAGGACTCGGTTGCTTCCCGAGTGTTGGCCCTGGCTGCTGGAAGAGGGGCGCAGGGGAGTGCTGCAGAGTGACCCTTCATCCCGCTGCTTGGCCCTCCTTGCTTGGCCTCCCCTCCCTGCCCTTCCTGGGTGCCCAGCATGAATACCTTTCTGAGCAGGGCCACTGATTTCCCTTGGTCAAGGAATGGATTGCAACAGTGGAACCTTGTTCTGCAGCCAGCGTGAAGAGTTCGGTTGCCGTTACACCTCCTGTTCATTTTCTCTGTGACCCGGGCACCTAGGAAAACCCTGGAAGAAAGATTTTATTTTTGGAGCTACTAACAAACACCAGCCTGTCAGCTTTGCATCTGACTTCTGTTCAGAAGTCTTACCAAGGATGTTTCCTATAAAGGTCAGCTCGGACCACGTAAGTCCATCTTTTAAACTTTTTTCTTTGTTTTTTTGAGATAGGGCTTTGCTGTGTAGTTTGTGCTGGCTTTGAACTCATTATATGGCCCAGGCTGGCCTTGAACTTGTGGCCATCCATCCTCCTGCCTCAGCCTCCTGAGCGCTGGGATCACAGGCGGGCTCCACCACGCCCAGCTTCCATCTTTTAAATTTTGGAAACATGGAAGTTGATTTGCATAGTTGATCATCCTGAAGTTTTCACATCTCATCTTTGTATTTGCCAACATCCCTACCAGTTTCTTTCTTGGCAGGGCCAGCGTTTGGCATTCCATGGCCTGTTCTTGGGCCCTGGGACTCAGTGGTTTGGCCTCACATTGGGCCTGTGTGGGTCCCGGAGGGCGCCCTCCTTGGGGTGGGGGTGGGGGTTCCCCTGGTTTCAGGTTTAATTGGTTGTGAAATATGAACAGGAAGGCAAACTTATTTTACATCCAAGCGACTTTTTTGGGGGAGAAGTGGCAAATTAAATTTTATGGGAACAGCTGTTCCTCACAGAATTTGTCGGAAAGTTGATGAGAAGTGAAAACTTGTAATACTCACATCTAAATTCTTAGTTTAAAAAAGAAGCGAGCTGCAAATAAACTAGGATATTGAAATATGAAGAAAAATATTTTTGTAAATATATGTTTGAAAACCTAGGCTCTGTCATTTTACATTTCAGCCTAAGTCTTTCCAAAACAATCCTTGCTCTGATTTGGCAATGGGAGGCTTTATTTAGTTTTGAAGTTGATACTGATTTACTGAAAGAGAAACATAACTCAGAGAGAGAGAGAGAGAGAGAGAGAGAGAGAGAGAGAGAGAGAAAGAGAGGGAGAGAGAGAGAGGGAGAGACACTCCCTAAGGGAGAGGAAGCCAGGACCTTTGCACCTGTTCGTCTTCTTTCTCGGACTCCACCACCTCAGAACGTCGGCCTCTCAGTGCCTTTCACCCTGAGTCTCTCTGCTCCCAACAGGGGTGCCTTCCCTCACCTCACCTGCCTGCATTTCTCGCTCCCTTTTTTTTTTTCCAGTGTTGGGGCCTTGTGCATGATAGCCAAGTGCTCTACCACTAAGCCATACTTCCTAGACTCAGGTGGCTGAGGCAGGGGGATTGCCTTGAGTTTGAGACCAGCCTGGACTACATAGTGAGTTCAAGGCCAGACTGAGATAAATAGTGAGATCCTGTCTCAACAAACAAGCAAGCAAAAAACCAAACTCTTATAGCCTAATTTAGTTCTTAGCACTTACATTTACTTGGATAATTCTTCTTCTTTTTTCTTCTTTTTTTGGATTTTTTGAGACAGGGTCTCACTATGTAGTTCAGGCTGGCCTTGAACTCATGACGATCCGCCTGCCTCAGCCTGCCCAGTGCTGGGATTACAGGAGTGTGCCACCATGCCTGACATTGGGTAATTATCCTATGAACTTAATTATATGAGAATACTTCATTGTTGTTTTTGTTATTACTGTATCATCGTTGCCTAAAAACCATACCTGGCATGTTGATGCTTGATAAATGAAGGAATTCCTGAATAGGTTGATGTTGGGTGGCCACAGCAAAGCCAGCGTGAAGACCGATGCATGAAGCTTCAAGTTCAGATGCACTGAGGGCTAGGCAGCCACAGTATCTACGAAGCCGACCAAGCACAGCCCAAGTTCTAGTAGAGCAGGTAGACAGGGATCCACAGAGCGGTTGTTCTCTTGCCTCCTTCCAGAAGGCCACAGGCTTGGACCTGGGTAAACTTGAAGCAGAAGGGACTTCAGGGCAAGAAGAGCAGGGAGGGACCCTAGGTACCTTTTGAAGAGTGGAAGGAGATGGCTGGATCCGAAAGCATACAGGAAGAAACATTAGGCAGCCATGTGTCTTCAGACAGGAAGTTAAGATGGTCAGAGAAAAGCAGGAAGAGATTGGAGGGGAAGCAGCATGAGAGAAAGGCCAGAAGGACTCAGGGAGCAGAGGGACTTGCTCTGCCAAGGGGACTTCTTCCTCTGAGACAATAAGCGAAGGACCCCAGTCTGGGAGATGGAAAGGGTGATCCGGCTTGTCAGGAGACAGGAGCAGGTCCTGGCCCTGCGACAGGAGTGTGGGCTTGGGGTTTCGCCTTGGTAAAGACGCACGGAGGATGTCATCCTAAAATGCATTTCCATTGCCTCTTTGATCACAGATTTTATTAACAGGCGCTGAAGAAATATTCTTGGAAAGATTGAGGTGAAGCTTTGCCTGCTTTTGCCTTCTGACTTGACAACTTGTCAGAAGCCTCAAGCATTTCTGAAATCTTGAGGAAAGAAGCATTCAAAGCCCTGCCAGGAAGGGTGTTAGGGAGCTGAGGAGATCCAGCAGCCCCTGCTTTTTCCTGTGTAGCATCTTGTGTCTGTGACAACTCTTAAGACCCATGTCACCCAGCTTTGATAGCTTTCCGGTCGGTTACCTGTACCTGAAGTGGTCCCGAACCTAAGAGATCAGTCATAAAGCAGAAAATACTGTCAAATACTGTCAGACTCAGTGATAGCTCTGTGATGTGTTAGCACCCTAACTTTGCAAGTACTTTGGTAGCTAAAAAATGTGTTTACTTGATCAGGCCCTTGCTATTTTTTTCCATCAGTGAATTTCACTCTCAGGTCTTTTCAGAGCATCTCATAATAAGTCAACAAATCTATTTCAAATGCATTTGTTACTAAGCAACGGTTACTAAGAGCTTCTGTAATTAAGATGAAAGTTCCAAGGTAACAATGTCCCACACAGCAGCATTTCCCCCACTGTCTAACAGCGTGGGAGTGGGGAGGAAAGGGGAAGAGCGTTCTGCCCGTCTGGGACACCTGCCGTCTCCGGACACATTGGCTGTCCTCTGGCTTGTTCCAGACGGCGTTGGTGTTTTCTGAATCAGCCCGTCCTTTTTCCTGGTGTGTCTGGAGTGTGCATTCCAGGCATGCACAGGTAGCACGTGTGTCAGAGGCCGATGACTACACAGCTGTCAGGGCCACCAGGGGCCGTAGGAGAGATGCCTGGAGGATGCCACACGGAACTTCCTCTGCAGTTATGCCTGCCCTACATTAAGCAGCCATGCAGGCCTGCTCTGGACTTGGCTTAACAAAACAGTTTCTTTTTATTTCGGTGATTTGTAAAGGAAGACGCAGATGAATTTTTTTCTTATTCACCATGCCTGGCTTATAGCAGGCATTTTAACAAACGTTCCTATTTCCCTGCCTGCTCCATTTTGTTCCAGGAGCAAGGAGGGGGGCTAGGGTTTCCATGGCAACCTGTTGTTGAATGACCTCCTTTCAGACCTGTTGTTGGATGCCCAGTGGGCCCGAGCAGTGGTCCGGAAGGGCAAGTGTCACTGAGTGGAGGCCTTGGCTGGGGAAGGGCAATCCTGTCCAGGTCAGCAAGCCGTTACTGACAGACCTTCCTTCCAGCTGCCTAAAAATGTGAGGTCTCCTTCGTGGTTTGCCTCCTTGCAGGCAGAATGGGTGTCAGCTCCACAGCGTGGGGTTGTGACTGTGGGTAGGTCATGGGTGCCTTGAGCTTTGATCCTAACCCTGACAACAAGAATGCCTGCTTGGCTGGTCTCTGAGAATATGATGAGATAGAGTGGGTGAGGGGCTACAAGAAGACCGCAGAGGTGACATACGTGTTTTCTTTTTATTCAACGCATATTTTCAACTCCGAGGCTCCAGTGTGTCAGGCACTCTTCCAGCTTGATAATATTCCACGCCAGTACAAATCCATGTAATGGCAGCTTCTGATCCAGAGTAATCCATCCTGTGGTCCTCAGCTCGTGGACGTTTAAACAGTGCTGCGTTGAACATTTTCACACATGTGACTCTTGGATATATAAAAGCATGTCTCTAGGAGAGTAGGAGAAGAGATTTCACTAGGTCAAAAGACATGTATTTCCCATTTAACTGAGTATGGATACTTTGTTGGATACTACCACATCCCTAGTAACCCACCTTCCCAGTCAACGTGTATGAGGATATCTTTCTTTCCATACTTTTTCTGATCTTCCAAATCTTATTAATATCTCTGATGAGAAGTAGTGTTAGATGATTGTATTTTTAATTCCTTGCTTTATTAGCGAGCATCTTTTAATGGTTTTGGCCATTTTTGCTTCCTCTCTGATTAGCTTTTCTACCTACCTCCTTTTCTCCTGGTCTATAGGTCTTTTGCTAGTTTGAAGGGGCTTTTTGTATATTTAAAACATACTTACGTACTTTTTCCTTGAGACAACAGCTGACATTGAGTCCCGTGTTACAGAGGAAGAGAGGGGCTCATAAGTTAAACAGCTGCTCATGGGCCACTTGACCTTAGCCAGATGACCCGGGTGGAGCCTGGCTCCTTCAGGCCAGTCTGCTTTTGTTGGAGCACAGCTATCTGGGAGGCCCTGCGGGTGTGTGTGTGTGTGTGTGTGTGTGTGTGATCCTCCAGGGGGCAGCAGCACGGGGAGGACACTGGATCATACCAGGGAGGGGCCCTGATGGGACCCCTCCCAGTGCCAGCGGCTGTCTGAGCCCAACTTTCCAGAGTTACCCAGTGCTGGGGGAAAGCGAAGCCAAGCAGGGTCTGAGGGCTGTAACTGTGTCTTTGTTCCTCAGAGGGTGGAGACCAAGGCGGAGGCAAACAAGTGAGGGTCCCTGCCGGGTGCCACCTCTCCCTCTTCTGAGGGCACAGGAAAGTTTGGCAGCCTCTGCATTGCAGACCCGAGAACCTTACTGTCCTGTCACCACTGCATATACGAGGGGTCCTCTCCTCGCCTGAGTTTCCTGCCGTACCTTATTTGAGTAATATAATTGTTTTCTGATTGAATAATTATCATTTTTATTTTCTGTATAAATGAATAAACTAGATGAAAACTTTTTTCTTTTGGTCTTATTTTAAGTTTTTTTTTTTGTCTTGTTCTGTGGTCAATGGGACTGAGTCCGAGCATCGAGATTGATTTATTAAACACATGCAGAATCTAGGATGTGAGAGAGTAGGTAAATTCTCTCATGATTTTTTAATTAGTGCGCCTTAGTTATGCGCTATAGTGGGTTTTATAAAGGATTTGGAGGGAGCGGAGGCCGCAGCTTCCCTTAGATGGTCATTTCTGTGATGCTGGGGTTGAGCTCCAAGCCTGCCTTCCATGCGCCGGGCAAGTGGTCTGCCTGTGAGTCACACCTTCTGCCGCTCTTCCCAGCTTTGGTTCTTCGTGCTTGATCGTTAGAAAACATCTCTGTCTGCTGTTGACTCCTATTTCCTGGTGTTCTGTCCTGAGTGCTCTTAGCCACCCTGGCGGGGCGGTTTTGCCGTGGGGAAGGGTGTGCCCGCCACCAGACAGCGAGGCTGGAGTCTGCCTGCAGAGTGCCGTGGGGCTTGCGTGGCGGCAGTGGACCAGGCTGGGGAAGCTGTACATTTTCTGGGCTGTTTGGTCTTTCCATCCATCTGCTGTGGTCTCAGAGAACGGCTGGGTCTGTTGGAAGGCAGACGGATCAGGAGCATCATCCATGGGGAATGCTTGGGGCCGAGGGGCTGTATTACCAAGGAGAATGCTAAGGGAGTCATTGTGTCTCAGTCTCCCCACTGAATAAGGCCTTTTTTTCCTGTTACAAAGAGTGATTCAAAGCCCTTTCTCCTGGCCTGGCTGGAGTTAGATGTGAGTAGCAGGGTGCGGTCTGCCTTCTGCCCGGGAGCCCTTGGTATTGGGCCAAGAGGAAGATTCTGGAAAAGGATTCTGCTGGGCTCTTGGGAGGGCGGGGACAACCCTGGGCCCAGTGCCCTAGCGGCTGAGCCTTTGGGCCGAGCATGTCCGGCAGCCCTGCATCAGTGCACTGTCCAAAGAGGTGTGGCCAACTTTGGGCGGGGGCAGAGGAAGGCTGAACCCTCTCGAAATAATGCTTTCTCCAGTTTACAGACTTGTAGTCAGAACCTGAAGTCTTCGTTTTGTACTTTTTATTCAATCTCAGTCTGTTCTCTTAGCTTTACACTTCCAGCACTTAATCGTTTTCTTTTGTACTTTTCTGTCAGTGAGTGATTTTTGATGTCAAAGAATGGCTTTTGAGAAAAAAAATTGTTACTTGAAATATTAGTTCTTCCTTCCTTTAACTTTTATTTTGATACGGCACTAGACATACAGAAAAGTTAAAAGGATAGGAATATAGACTTCTCATCTAAATTCTCTAAACGCTGGTTTATCATTTTCTCTTTCCTCGTACTCATTTTTCATGAACCATTAAGATAAGCACGATAAGATATCTCTTTTCTCCTAAATAGTACACTGTGTATTTCCCCAAAACAAAGGAATTATTACATAAATACTGTATGGCTTTCAAAATTGGGAAATTAACATTGATACTATAGTATTATCTAGTCCCACTTAGACCATTTAGATGTCATGAAATGAAACTGTCATTTTTAGGGAAAGAAAATCCCAGATCAAGAATTGTCATGTCCCTTGTTCATTTTTAATCTCAGGGTATTCTTTCATTTCATGACATGACATTTTTGGAGTATAGACAGATAATTTTGTAGAATGACTTATTTTACATTTATCTGACATGATCTCATAGTTAGATTGAGGCTATCCATTTTGGGTGGAATTAAAATTAATATTAGTTAATTCAGCAGTTTGGTTGCAACCAGAATCATGGAATGAATTCTGCGACCAGAATTGTGGAAAGAATTAAGTTCGTGAACCAGGTGCCACTGTAATATTAATTTTTAATTAATATTGATATATGAAATTTGGAAAGTAATCTTCATTTTTTATCTTTATTTTACCTTAAATGTCTTGTTAATCTACATACAAAACTAGTAAGTAATGTATAAAGTGACAAAGAGATTTACTTTAATGGTCAATATATTCAAGTTGGGTAGACTAAATTCCCATGAATCAATTTGATTTGTAATTTAAGCACATTCAAGTCATATTTGTACATAAATACATTCTATCTGCTTGTAAATCACTTCAAATGCCTGGTAAAGCAAACCTGAAAACCTTAGCAACTTTTCTAAGGACTTGAGTAATTCTAGTAAACTAAAAAATTAAACTTATAAATACAGAAGATTCCTCATTCTCCTAAACATTCTAATAGTGTTTGTAAAACCTTTATATTTTCACTTTTTACTCAATGTTACATCTAAAGTCACTTACCCCTGACAGGTTCTCTAAGGGGTCAGATTCTCAAACATTCCCTACACGGTAAAGCCTGATTTACAAAGATTATTCTGATTTCACGTAAAACTATTAGTACTTTGGCTTTTATTTACTTCAGCATCTCTATATTTAATTGCTTTCCTTTCCAGGGTTGTAGAGACCCAGGTTTCACCATGGAAAGCAAGTCAAGGAGGGGCCTTGAGGTTATTATGCTAATTGTTGAGGTAACTAGGCCAGCAATAGGCACCACTGTAGAGTTGTTTATCTGATAGAAATTTGGAGTGGAAGAGACATATTTCTAGGCTGTTTTTGAAATATAGACAAACCCACTTTCTAATTACTATGACAACGTGAGATTTAAGTGCTATATAGTTGCTATGACAACAGCAGTCCACACCTTTCAGATGTGATGGATTTTCGGCAGTGGTCTCCCGGGTGATATTCTCATGTCTTTCTTTCATCTGATTTGGATAGACATCCGTCCGCATCCTCAGCTTGCAGAGAAGTTTCTCCACTGCTCCACTACACTCTGCATTTCCTCAGTGCTTGGCAACAATGTACAGTCATTATATTCTGATTGGATTTGACATTTTCTTCCAAAACCTTTGGCCACACCTCTAAAGCTACGTGCTGATCAAAATGTCTTTCTCTAATTTCTTCATGTTAGTTTGAATTACAGCCTTTAGAGCTTGACTTAGATTCACAGAAAGAGTTCTACTAGAGCTATGTATCTGGATTGTGAAAACTCCTGGGCTGGTCCCTGCTCTTACCATCTGAAAGCTCCGTGTACAGCTCCTAACTAGAGACGACCAAATGTGTGTGTTCTCTGTAGAATTTTCTTGCTCAGTTACTCTCAAACCAATCTGAAGGCTAAATCACAATTGTACCGAGAGAAGTATAGGAGCAAAGGGTTGTGTGTAAGCACATCATGAAGTCGCAGGTAGTGACTGCTGTTTATTGGGATGTGCTGTTCAGGTTTGGTGATTTAATTTCATTTTCCTTACCCAGAGTGCCTTGGATAATTGCAGTCACTGTTTCCTTGGCAGATCTGCTGTCCTGCTAACCTTTGCCTTTTTCTAGTTCTCTTTCTTTAGTGTAGTGAAAGTACATGTTTTGCAATCAGTGGACCTAGGTTCAACTTGCATTCTGTGGGTGAGTAGCCAGGTGATGTGCGTGGGTAACTGAGCCTCTCAGAGCCTCCCCTGGGCCGTGAGACCTCCCAGAGCCCTCACAAGGGTTGAAGGAGATGCTGCTTGCTGGGCACACAGTGTGGGGATCTGGTTTTCACTGGCCACCCTGGTTGGGTTTCTGTCATCATCCGTCACCTCTGGTTTGTCTCACTTGTCCCTCTGACATCTTGTTGAATCCCCACTCCCTTTCAGCTTTTCTATAAATGGTATATCGCTTATGCTCACTATGCATGCCCTCTGCTTCGGAACCATGGTAGAGGCATGGCTGACAGCCCATTTATTTTGAAGGTTTTTTTCTCTTTTTCTCTGGGAGAGCCCTTCAGTTTTACCTTCTGGGCCACATATGTTGAGCTTGGTGGAACTCTAGTCCATTAACTCTGTCCATCTTGGAGGGCCGTTGCTTATGGGTCCATCTTGCTTTGATCTTGGGGATTCTCAGCAGCAAATACACTCATTTTGCAGTGTTTATTGCAAATTAGGATCATACTGTCACCCAATAATGCAAGACTGTCTCAAGTTTCTGCTCTCTGAAGAAGCCAGTTTTATGCCCCTCTTTCCTTTGTCCTGTGTGGTTATTGTCCTCATGCCCTTTAGAAGGAGGACTGGCAGGGAGGAGCTGATTATTGACCATTAGGAATCATGATTCCCAGCCAGCACAGTGGTGGATATCTGTAATCCCAGTGGCTTAGGGGCTGAGGCAGGAGGATCACAAGTTCAAATCTAGCCTGAAAAACTTAGTGAGGCCCTGTCTCAAAATGAAAAATAAAAAGGGGTGGGGATGTAGCTCAGTGCAAAGACACTGGATCTGCTCCCCAGTACCACCACCAGTGAACCACCCAAAGAACCCCAAACTGGAAATTATAATGTCCATCAACCCTGCATGTTTAGCTCCTTTCCACTTCCTTTTCCATTTTTGCTTAGGTGCTATCACCTGTAGGAAGTGTCTAAGGAGGTATTAGGCTCAGTGAGTGTGATGTTGAATGGATTTCAAAGGCTGAAAACCCAAGGGGGATATTAGCAGCATTAGCCTTGGGATTCTTAGACACTGAGCAAGAGTGAACTGGATTAACTCTACAGATGTCTACTTGTCCAGAGCAGATCCAGGTTGGTCAAGACCACTGTCTTCCCTAATTGTAAAAAACATCAGGGTTTTCTGAACAATGAACCACGGAGAGGAAGAACACACACAGATATTTTTTGTAATTGAACACAGCAAAGTTGTTTGAATGAGTAATTATTACATACATACTGTAATAATGCTAATAATAATACTTTCTTTGGCTTATGACATGATTTATTCAATCTCTTTTACATCATCAACCGCTACTTTTTCACATTTAAATTTGCTAATATTACCATATTATATCCATTTCTTTTCAAATAACAAATCAAGCTTGCACTAGAATAAAACTCATGAGGTCACGATCCATCTTATACATTAATGGATTTCTTTTTGGCTATTGTGTACCTAAAGATTTTTCCATTGATGCCTATGAATGATTTTAGTCTTAAAAATAACTACTTATTAAGTACCTATAAACTCCCAAACTATTTTTTCTTGGATGACCCTTAATTCCCCCGGTCTGTGACTCATGGAGAAATAATCCATTCTTCCTTCTCGAGAAGACTGTCAAGTCCTGTCAGCCATTTTGCCCTAGGTATGAATGAATTTATCCAGATCGTTTTCCTAACAGCTGTGTGAATGAAAGACTTGATGGTTGGGGAAGGAGAACTTGCAGGTGATTTGGGACACAGAGATCCTTCAGAATTGGGTGGATCTTGGTGAATGTTATCCAGCCACAGGGCAACAAATGGCAATGGGCTCTTGGGGCCGAGATAGGGGAGGGATACAGGAGGAGGAGGGGAGGCTAGGGAGAGAAGCTCACCTCCGTCCTGCTTTGCTGAACCCAAGGATTGCTGATACCAGTCTTCCTTGAGCTCTGGCTTGTGCTGAGGGTGAAGGTTTGGAATAAGAGATAGTTAAGACATCAGTCCTTGGGATTCAGTATTCACCAGATGTATTTTTGTTTTTGCTTTCCTAAAAATATGAAGAGTTTTAAACTCTATTACCAGAGACTCTGATCTAGCAGGTATGGGGGAGCCCCGGAAACTTGGGTTTCATCAGTCTCACCAGGCAATTCTAATGTGGATGGTTTGAGCACCAAACTTTAAAACCCTTTGAGTGGGGCCAGGATTTAGCTCAGTGGTTCCGGTGCCTGCCCCACAAGCACAAGGTCCCGAGTTCAATCCCTGGTACCAAAACCAGCCCCCAAAACAAAAACAAAAACAAAACCCTTTGGGTGGGAATCTGCCAGTGGGCCACATTAGGCAAGGTTACCACTCAACCTAGAATATATGACCAGTGGCTTCTATGAGGGCGCAGATGCCCTGGTTGAGTAATGTTGCTTGAAGAAAAGAAGGAATTCCTCTCTTGAAAGACTCTGTTCAATCTAACCGTCAAAACTCTTTAGGGCCAACAATGTTCTGTCTCAGGGAAAAGCTGCCCTAACCTTCCTTACCTCTTTCCTCATTTCTGGCCTTCTCTTGTGTCTTGGCCTGGTTTGGAAGATGACAGAAGAAGAGCAGGCCAGCAGCAGAGAGCCGGTGTCAGAAGGGTGGCCACTGCAGACACAGGACTTTCACGCCTGGAACTGGGACAGCCCCCGGTGGGCCAGGATGGCTGGCTGCCCTCGCTACACAGAAGCCCGCATTGTGGAGGCTGCCACTGGCTCCTCAGCTGTGGAAGGGCCAGGCCACAGTGTCTTAGCCCACAGCGGTGGCTCCACAAGGTGTTGGCTCTCGGGGCTGTTCTTTTTTCTTCAGGGGAAAAAATCTTTGGTGTTTGGTTTCTTTGGCTCATTTCCTGAATGCAGGGAGCCTCCCCTGGCCTGAGAAGTGAGTCTTCTGCCTCATGTTTGCAGGTACTGGTGTAGCAAGACTCATCCTTAGCATCTTAGGAGGATAAGGACGGGGAAGGCCAGGGACAGGGTTGTGGGAGGAGCCTCGCTGCACCCTGTGGCTTTCTGGGAGACCCTAGTATATTCTTACTGAGTTCAGTGTGGAAAAGCAAAATGTGTTTTCTTAGGAGAAGCAGATCCTTAAGGTGGAGTCAGGCTGTTTTGCTCTCAGCTTGGGCTCTGGTGTGAGGCCGGGCCATTACAGACAAAGCTCTGTTTGCACCACAGTGACTCACACGAGGTGTGCAGGGAGGAAATGAGTGAGTGCTGGAACTGGACAGGATGGCCCTCAGTTGAGGCTGGCCTGGGTGAGTGACCAAGCGGAATCATCACAGTTTTAGTCCAAGGCATAAAACACTCAAGTGTGGGTGATGTGAGTGGACATAGAGAACAAACAGGGTCTGAAAAGATTTCTTTATTTTTTGGTGCTAGAATGGAGCCCAGGGCCTTGCTTGTGCTAGGCAAGGGCTCTACCACTAAGCTACACCCCCAGGCCTCAAAGGCATTTTAAAAGGGAATTTCGAAGACTGTTTTAAGCCACAGCAACAGTGGAGTTACGGTGGGGGTGAAAAGGTGCTTCCTGGTGAAAGCAGAACCACAAATCCTGATGTTTGTCAGAACTCAGTAGTCATCCGTACATGATTCAGTCCCAGAAGGTTTCCCTCACTAATTATATTTGGAATATGCTAATATTGAAAGTAATTTGCAATTGCTCAACATACACTAATTGATGGGGTAGTTGTGAAGGGAGGAAGGAAATGTTCCTGAAGCTGTCTAGCTGGTAGAAAATCACCTTTGAGTGTAAAATTGTTCAGATGTACATCATTAGGCATTGACAGTATAAAGGAGAGTCTTTGGAGGGGAGATGGAAAGATGTGTATGATGTGGGTTTCTTAAAACTTAGGAAATGTGCGGGAAATTGTGGGAAAAAAATAAAAATAAGACAGAATTAATTCTCCCCCCTCCAACTCTAGCATTAAAAAGTATTTCTAGCACTGTTGCTAAATGCCTTGGAAGCAAAAACACTATAGAGAAAGAATCTAGAGAATAGAGCACTACTTGATTAAATCTATTTCTTTTTTTTGTGGCATGGAAAATTTGGCACCTGGATTTGTCATAGGGAAATGTACAGGACTGTGGAAGATACAACAGGAAGTGAGCTCCTATCCATGCCCACAGCACCCCTATCAACATGGCGAATATTTCTAAAACCCACTGGTCTTTCTCAGAATCGAGCAGCGCTGTCCCACACAGTGACACGGTGACTCAGGAGGCAAGGTTCTCTGGGCCCAGCCAGGGAAAGTGGCAGTGTGGCAGGAAGCAGAGTGGCTATGGCGGGCAGACTAAGCTGATTTTCTGGAAAAAGAATATGCTGGCATTGGGTGTGTTGAACCTAGCTGCAGATCTGAGGGAATGATAGCTACTAACAGACACAACATTTTGAATTGGAAGAAGGCAAGAGAAGAAAGGACAATGTGATCTTGTTTTATTATGAAGATAATAACATCTTGATATTATGTTAAAAAACCCCGGGAAGTGACCTGGATACAGGACAGAGGTGACTATGACCATCAAGCTATCCTCAGTTGGGGAGCCCTAAGGCTCAGAATTCAAGGAAACTTCCTTGAGAATCAGAGATGTTGTCATAGTAACCGTATCACTCATCCCAACTCCATGCTGCTATTATTTTGAGATGTATGTTTCTTCGGAAACTGTCTCCCAGGCATTAATGTGATGCCACCTTTACTGATAATAACAGCGAACATGTACTGAATGTTCACAGCATGCCCTGCGCCATTCTGAGTGCTCCAGTGCCTTGCTTATGTTAACTCACGAAACCTTAGAAATCTATGAAGATGCTCTAGTTTGTCTCTCCTCATTTTACGAGGATCTGATGCACAGAGAGAACAATCTGACTTTAGGTCACATGGCTTGAAAATAGCAGAAATAATATGTAGTATCAGAAATAATATGAAAATAGTAGAAATAATATGTCTTTGGAATGTATGCTCTTCACTGCCACCTGCGTATTGGTCTCCATTGATTAGGGACCATAGAAAATTTATAACAGTTACTTTTCACCTACAGCATGCAGCCCTCCACTGAGCCTAGCTGCCAAGGACATAGTATTTTCTCCCTTCCAGGATTTAACCAGTAATTTTATTTTGTTAAATACTTGCTTTTCTGAGGGTTGCAGCTCTACAAAAACAAATTGAAAGCATCACAAAAAGAAAGCTGCCTAAGGAATGAAGTTAAAACCCTACCTCACACCAAATAAAAATTAGCTCAAAACAGATCAAATATTTAAGTGTAAGAGTTAAAATTATAGAACCTTTAGAAAAAAAACCAGAGACATAAGTTACTGTGACTTTGGTTTAGGCAGTGGTCATGTATGACATGAAAAGCACACACACACAAAAAAAACCTAAAAAAAAAAAAGACTTCATTCAAATTTAAAAGTACCCACCCTTCAAAGAACATTCTCAAGAAAATGGAAATACTACCTATAGAACGCAAAAAAAAAAAAAAAATTCAAGTTGTATATTTGATGAAGGACTTGCTTCCCAAATAGATAAAGGACTGCTTAAGAATTAAAGGACAGGGCTGGAGATTTAGCTCAGTGGCTCCGTGCCTGCCTCCCAAGCACCAGGTCTTGAGTTCAATCCCCAGTACTTGGCGGGGGGGGGGGCGGTGTTGGGGAATTAAAGGACAAATAACCCAATTGAAAACAGGCAAATATTTTGATAGTTCCTAAAAGAAAATATTTAGGTGGTCATGATGCTCACATGAAAAGAGCATCATTAGCCAGAATGCAAATCAAAACAATAGTGAGGTACCATCTCACACCTAGGGTACAACAAAAAGATGGATAATAACAAGTGTTGGTGAGATTGTGGAGAAACTGGAACCCTTGAATATTGCTGGCAGGAATGTGAAATGTTGCAACTGCTTTGAAAAATGGTATGGTAGTTCCTCAAAAATGAATGCAGCACAGAATTATCATATGACCCAGCAGGTCTACTCTTCGGTGTATACTCAGGAAAACCGAAAACGTGTCCGTGCAAAGACTTGTACATGAGTGCTCATAGCAGCATTGCACATGATAGCTCTAGTAAAAAGTGGAAACGATTCACTGAAAATGGTATTTCTGAACATTATTCATTCCTAAAAAGGAATGAAGTACTGATTCATGCTATAACATGATAAACCATGAAAACATTAAGCTAAATAAACCAGATGCTGAGGGCCTGTGTTGCATATAATTTCATCGATAGGAAGTGTCTAGGACAGGCAAATCCATAGAGACAGAAAATAGATTACTGGTTGCTGGGAGCCCTCGGAGAAAGGGGAGAATGAAGAGTGCCTGCTAGAGGGGACTGGTTTTCTTTCTGGGCGGTGAAAATGGCCCTTATATAGGGATTGTGGCTGCACAACTTTGAACATATGCTAAAACTCACCGAGTTATATACTTTCAAAAGGTGAAATGCATAGGGATTATATTTTTCAAAAAATACATACATATATATATGTACACACGTCAAATAGTTGAAAAGCAAGGCTGCATCTGCCCTTCTGGAAAAGGCAGGAGATGGCTGCCTTGGATTATTCCAAAAATACAGCAACAGGAAATCTTACCACCTTCATTTTGGGGACAGGTACCAAGGGAATCTGGGACCCAGCTTCTTTCTCAGTGAGCTTTCTTTTCTCAAACTTCCTGGCTGGAAGGAATGGCTAGTTTGGTGGGGAGGAAAAAGATGGCTTGGTTGCTGTCTGGTTTTGGTATTAGGAGGATGCTGGCCTCATAGAAAGAGGTAGGAAATACTCCTCAGCTTTTATACTCTGGAAGAGATTGTAGAAAATTGACATTATCTCCTTTTTAAATGTTTGGTAGAATTTACCAGTGAACACATTTAGCCTTGTGATTTCTGTTTTGGAAAGTTACTAATGATTGATTCACTTTCTTTAATAGATGCAGATTGTCTATGGAGGACTGGAACAACTCTATTCTCTTAGGGTACAAGCTGGTTCTATGAATAAAATGACATAGATTAACAGGAGAAAAGCATACATATTTATTTACAAGTTTTGCATGGTACAGGAGCCCTCATAAGGAAATGAAGATCCAAAGAAGTAATTATTCTGCCTTATATACTGGATTGAACAATGAGTACTTGTGAAAAAGCAACTAAAAGGCTTAAAAGATAAGGTGTATTTCAACAGTCTGTACAGAGTCCTTTCACTTTTGACTTCTCATCCTTGAAGAAGTGAAAGATACCACATCTTTCAAATATGTCTAAGAAGGATCTTTTATATGGGAATTCTGTTTTCTGCTTTTAAGAAACAGCACAAAGGTCAAAGTGATCTTTTTGTACCTGGTATTTTGCAAGATTGTATCTTTCAAGAAATTGGTCTGTTTAATCTAGGTTATCAAATTAGTGGGCATGGGATTGTTCATAGCATGCTCTTCTTATCCTTTTAATGTCTGTTGCATCTGTAGCGATGGCCCCTCTTTGTTTCTGATATTCATAATTAATATTCTTTTTCCTTTTGAGCCTAGAGGCTTTTTGATTGTATTGATCTTTTCAAAGAACCAGTTTTGGTTTCATTGATTTTTTTTCTCTTTTGGTTTCTTGTTTTCAATTTCACTTATTTCAGCACTTATTTTAGTTATATCTTTTTTTTTTTACTTACCTGGGATTTACTTGGCCCTCCTTTTTTACTAGTTTTGTAAAGAAGAAAGTAAAGTAATTGATTTTAGATCTTTCTTCTTTTCTAATATATGCATTCAGTACTGTAAATTCATCTCTAAGCACTGCTTTCATTATGTCCCACAACTTTGGTGAGTTGTGTTTTCATTTAGTTCAAAATATAACTTCTCTGGAGATTTCTTCTTTGACCTTTGTGTTATTTATAAGTGTGTTGTTTAATCTACGTATTTTGCGATTTTTTCCATTTATCTTTATGTTATTGATTTCTAGTTTAATTCCATGGTAGTATGAGAGCAGACATTGTATGACTTTTATTCTTTTAAATTTGTTAAAGTGTGTTTAATATAGTCTCTCTTGGTAAATGAGAAGAGTGTTGTACTTGAGTGAAATAGTCTGTAGATCTCCACTATAGCCAGCTGATTGAGGGTGTTAATTTTTTGCCTTCAGAGTCTGTCCATTTCAGACAAGTAATTTCAGATATCCAACTACGATAGTGAATTCACCTATTGCAGTTGTAATTCTATCAATTTTTGTTCAGTGAACTTTGATTTCTGTTATTAAATGCATACACCTTCAGGACTGAAAGGATCCTGGAAGAATTCATCCTGTATTGACTTTCCTAACCCTGGCAACTTTCCTAGCTTTTAAGTCTGCCCTGGTCTGAAACTGCTGTAACTACTTCTGCTTTCTTTTGGTTAGTATTAGCACATTATATTTACTTTTAACTTATATGTGTCTTTATATTTAAAATGGATTCTTGTAGACAGTGCATGCCATTTTCATTATTGTTTCTATTTGTTCTTTTGCTTCAGTTTTTGTCTTCCACTATCCCCCTGCCTTTTGTGGTTTATGATTCTACTTTGTGTACTTTCTTAGCATATCAGTTATACCTTTTTTAAAAAAAGTTGCCCTAGAGTTTGAAATAGACATTTACAACTAGTCCAAGTCCACTTTCATATAATATACCCCTTCAAGAGTAGTGTGAGTGCATTAAAATCACAAAATAGTCCTAATTCCTCCCTTCTCTCCCTTTTACCAGTGTTCTCATTCATTTTATACATAATATACAAACCTAGAGATCCATGTGTGTAGTGCGTAAGATTATACATAAGCATAATTGAATACATTGTTATTGTTTTATTTTGAACAATTTATTATCCATTGGATCAATCAAGTATAAGAAAATGAAAGCTTTTACTTTGCTTTCATGTATTCCTCCTCCAATATACTCCCTTTATGTAGATCTGTTTCCTGGCTTTATTGTTTTCCTTCATGCAGACTTCTTTTAACATTTCTTGCAAGGTAGTTGTATTGATAACTCATTCCCTCAGTTTTTCTTTGAGGAAGACTTTGTTTCTTCTTTACTTTTGGAGAATAATTTAGCAGGGTATAGAATTTGAGATTTTTTGTCAAACTAAATATTTTACTCCATTGTCCTCTTACATGGTTTCCAAAGAGAAGTTGCTTGTTATTCTTACAGTTTCTGAGGAGAAGTTGGATGTAATTCTTATCTTGTTCCTGCACAGGTTTTTCATCTAGTTTCTTCCAAAGTTTTCCCCATTTATTTAGGACAAACACTCTACACACTGATTCTCTCTAGTCGTAAGTTCTTTGGGACAGTGTCTTGGCCTGGGGCAGTCACAGGATGGGCTCCTCTAGCGCATCTCTCTTACACTTATTTGGCCCTTTGGGTAGCATAGATTTTAAATTGGCTGTTAAACCCTTGGCTGTGTTCACCTGGATCCTTTTATGCATTTCATTGTCAACTTTTCACTTAATGTATTTTTGTGACAATTGATGATCTTCCCTAGGAGTTGAAAAATGGAAATTTTCTAATTCCATTGTTCTTTCTACATTTACTAGTTGGGATTCGTTTATATGGGTGAAATTTCCATCATCAATTATTTGATTATCCAGAAGTACAGTTTGAAAAGGAGAAATAGGTTTTTAAAAAATCGATTTTCAGGGCAGAGGATTTAGCTCAGTGGTTCCACCACCTGCCTCGCAAGCACAAGGTCCTGAGTTTGATCCCTGGTACCAAATAAAAAAAATCAATTTTCAGAGTAATAATTTGGGGCCCTACCAACCTCCACTGGTGGTCAGTGAGTTATTCTCTACACTATTTTGAGAGGAGTATTGATAGGAACATTTTATCAGCTCATTATAAACCCATGGATTTTGTATATTCAATGTATTTGAATAACTTACAGTTATTCTTTTTGATTATTATTCAGATTGTCTCAACCTTGGCCAGTAGAGACTCCTTTAATTGGCGTATGAGTGACTTTGACACTACTCTGTGAGTCTGAACCATTAACTCTGGGTGGAAGTTTCCTCTTCTTTAAGTAATTGCATTGTTTGGTCTTTAAGATTCCTTTTAGTTTTAGCTTCCCTTGCTAAGAAAAGATCCCATATTCTAATATATTCTACAGTTAAATCTCTTATGCGGATAAGCTACTATTTTGGTGATTTTCTGTTTAAAATTCACACAGTGAGTGAACTAATGCATTTTAAAATAGAAAATATTTTTGTTTCTTTCTCTCTGATCTTTTAGCTCCTAGTTGCATCAACCTCAGTATCTAGGTGGGAAACACAAAAAATGATACAAATATTATTATATTTAAAGCTAGAATGAGGTTTACCAGGGAAATCCCTGATCGTGAAGCTAGCTGGCTACATTATTATTTGTCTAAATGTGATATTTTCCGCCTTTCAATGTGGGGTACCAGGCATGGAGAATGCAAAGCTGTCCTTCATCCTGTAGGCTGGGCAGGCAGAATGGCGACTTCGGAAGCGCCCAAGGCCTCCCAGGGAGCTGATCGGGGTGACCAGAAGGCTGCAAAGCCGGCCAAGGCTGGCCAGGTGGCCGTAAAGGCAGCCTCAGTCCGGACAAGCAGGGAACTGGAGCCCATTCATGTTGGCAGCGCCTGGGTCAGGTCCAGGAGGCTGGGCCAAGTCCCGGAGGCAGACCCTGGGACCAGAAGGTGTAACCAGAGGGAGACGTAGATTTCAGTTCCAGGGTATAAAGTTCAGCATAGCCAAGAAGGAGCTGAAAGTCACTTCTTGGAATGTTTGAAGGACACCATCTCACACCAAGCCATACATGATAAACTTGCACGTCCTGTGAAGCACGTGCGACTTCAAAGGCAGCTCTCGCGGGTTTGCTTGGGGAGAAGAGCGCGTACTTTTATTTCTGGTTTTGGCACAATTCCACCAATCTCATTTTGATGGCCAGGAAGCAAAACCCTTCCATTCACTCTCCGTTCATTTGCATTTAGCAGATCCACCTGCGTTTTGCTACAGAGGCAGTTTTTACCCTGAAGAGTTTCTTTAACCTGTATACGAGGCTTTATTTTACAGGAAAAAGGAAGAGGGCAGAGAGTTGTTGATTTCAAGGGAACCCTTCAATAGCCCAGTTCGATAATTGCCCCCTCCTCAACTTCCCCTTGCTTCCCACCATCATGAGTGTCTTTGGAGTTTGAGATAGTTTTTGTTTGCTGAAGGCAAATATCCTTTCAGTACAAGGGTCATGATGTAAAGAGGGCTCCTGGGCTCATGGCAAAAGTCGGGATTCCTTGGAGGTGGGTGTGCAGGTATGGCTTCAACCCAGTGCTTGTGCACAGTGGTGTTGTGTGTGGGTGTGTGTGCACATGGGTGCGTGTGCAAGCACACTTCTAGAGAGCCTGAGGTGTCAAGGTTGCTCTCAGGCTGTTCCTAATGCCTTGTGCTGTGTGTTGCCGATGTGTGGCTGCATCGTGTGAGAGGTGCATGTGTGTGTCATGTGTGTTGTGTGCGTGTCCTTTCCTGCCTGTGTTTTCTGAGCTGAGTCTCCTTTCTGGCCTGTCTTTGCCCTGCCTTGCCCCGTCACTCGCCGTCCCCACACATCCATGGAGACTGATTTGGTTCTGTTGGTGCCATGGTTTGTCTTTTTATTTTGAGATTGGGTCTTACCATATTGCCCAGGCTTCTTCCTTGTCTTGAACTTGAGATCTTCCTGTCTCAACCTACTGAGTAGCTGGGATTACAGATTTTTTGCACTGTGCCTGGTTCTGAGTGATGTTGTTTTCATTTTTAATATTTTTGATCCTATTTATTTCTGATCACTGTTATTACTCTTTTCCAAACTAATCCCTGTGTCTGCTTAACCCATTAGAGTGTGGTCCTAATGAGCCTGACATGGTCTTACTGTCTTTTAGGTCTTTTGACTGCTTAGGGAGAAACTGCTAGTTTCCGTGAGAAGGGAAAGAAGATCTGGGTCTAGTTCCACAAGATGTTATTAGCTCTGATGGACAAGATGTTATTTGCTTCACTGTCTTAGATACTAAGCTTCTTTTTATTCCAGCATTACTAACTTGTAACTTGTCTCTATTTTCTTTAATCTTTCATTAGTAATGGTACCTTAAACTATAAAGGATAGTAATATACTATTAGCACTGGTGACATCAGTATGCTAAAAGATTTACCTCCTCCAACCCTTCTTTCTTCATCAAAATAGGACCTTCCTCGAAGGGTTTGGTAAAATGAACTTAATGCTGGTATAGAGAGTAATGTTATGGCCTGAAGCATTTATCAAATGGCCAAAGTATGTCAGGTATCATATGAAATTTTATAAAAACCAAGAGGTATTTTGGTCATTTGTAGATATTGTCTACCTTTTATGTGCACAGAGTTGCATAGACGGTGCTACTGTACAACATCTGCAGATGGGCGTTCCCTTAAATAGCTGCTATATTCTAGTAGACAGAGGGGAAAAAGGAACCTTGCATGAAATATTTATAGAGTAACATAAGAAAACTTAAACATAAATGCTAAATTGGTTGGAGATTTACATACAGATTGGTTGGACACACACAGGCACAATATATGTGTATATGTTGGAGATTATGCAATCAGTAGAATTCAGAGAAGGCCAAAGGCTAGATAAATTGGAGAGGCCAGCATGAAAGAGTGGAAGGATTTGGATAATTTGGATGGAGAGAGGAGAGGATGGGTAATGGCACTGGTAAGTTCAAAAAGAGGGACTAAAGAGAGAGGATTTATGGGAAGGCCAGGATGACTTGGGGTCTGAGTCTTGTAACACAAAAGAAGTAATACATTTTTACTAATAGCTTCAGTATATGAATAAAGTAGATGTAAGAAACTTTGAGAACATGCAGGGTTTTTTTTTTTTGGTACTAGGGATAGAACTCAGGACCTTGTGCTTGCAAGGCAGGCATGGTGCCACTGAGCTAAATCCCCGGCCCCGGACCTTGCACTTTTGAGGCAGGTGCAGCACCACTGAGCTAAATCCCCAGCCCAAGAATATGCAGTTTTATCTATAGATGGGAGGTAAGTAGCAATAGTCCAAACCATATTACTATGGGTTTGTTTTAAGTAGTTGAGACTATTTGTCAATGTCTTAGTTACTTTTCTTATTTCTAGGACCAAATATTCAACACCCACAAGTGAAAGGAGGAAAGATTTATTTCAGCTCACAGTTTGTAGAGATTTCAGTCCATAGTTGGCTGGCTCCAAGGCAGTGTGGCATGGCAGAGGGGCATTGCAGAGGAAAAACAGTCCATGGCAGAGCAGACAGGACAAGACAAGCAGCAAGCCTGCCTTCTTTTTTGTCCTTTTGTATTCCATTCAGGCTGCAAGCCTATTGGTTGGTGCCACCCACACCCAGGGTGGGACTTCCCATTATCCATGCCTGGAACTGAAAAAAAACAACCAATTAATGAACTAATCCAGTACCACACACTTCTGAAAAGCTCCACCTATGAGCTTTGGGGGGTCCACCTAGACACAAGCCATAATAGTTAATATTGAAAGAAAATTGTAAAGTTACAAGTACTTGTATTCCCAAATAGATTAGAGTACTCTAAAATGAAACAAAGTACAAAATTATCTCTGACATTGCATGAGAAGATAGAAATACTGTTTAGAAATACTGATTTAGAGGAGTGGGGACTTTGGATGTCTCCCAAGAGGCACATCCTGGCACAGTCAGTGCATTTGCACATGGTGGATTTTTTAGTAGATTTCAGTGAACAAATGCATGAATTTAATATAAAGATATCCTTTAGTGTTGATTTCAAGGAGATGCCCTGAGTGACACACTAGTGGTCTTCATTTCCAGGGACTGTGTTAAGTACTGGTAAAGTTCCACTGATAGGAGGTATTTCATAGATCTTTTTGGATGGTTATTAGAAACAGTCCAAGTGATTTTATTGAATAGTTTCTATGACCCCAGTAACCTAGGAAAAGATACATAAGAGATAACTCTTGATACTACAGAATTTAATACAAATATGAGGATATTTACTGGGGGAAAATTAGAGAATAAAGACAATACACAAGGCAGAAATACTTCAGGGGGGTGTGAGTGGATGTCTTTGTTACTGTTCTTTTTTCTCTCGTTTCTTTTTTTGTGAAGAGATTGTTTCATCATGATTTCAACTGCTGTCTCTATTGATAGCATCTTTTAAGATTTCGTACCCAGACACTAAGGATTTTCCCATCATCTCCAAGTTCAGATCTCCAAACCCAAACTTTCTCCCAGCCAAATTAATTCCCATTCCATTTCTATCTACAACACCATTGTTCTAATCCTCCAGGGTCACAATCATTGGCGACTCCTGTGCATCCACACTACCTTGTGCTATCAGTTGCCGTGGCTACTGTATTCTGGACTGGGAGTAGATCAAAGGTGTAGAAGAGACTCTTAACCAAAGGAGCCCAAAATGTGCAGAGCCAGTGGGGTGCAGAGAAGGAAATGAAATGATATTCTTGAGACTCTTTGATGGAAGACACAGATGGTACAAGAGCTTTGACTTCATGTTACTGAGGTCCGTCGTAAGGCATGAGACAGTTAGTAAAGTCCCCACATTCTTTGGCCTAAAAGTTTCTTTGTACATACGTTATGTGTTGAGTTGCTCAATATTGGTATGTTACTGGGGATTGAACCCAGGGCTTTTCACACTGAGATACCTCTCTATCCTTTTAAAAAAAATCTTGACACAGGATCTTGCTGAGTTGCGCAGACTGGGCTCAAACTTGCAATCCTCCTGCCTCAGCCTTGAAAGGTGCTTGGATTACAGGCATGCACCGCCATGCCCAGCTAGTATATTAACATTTGATAAGTAGAATTTTGCTTTTCACATTTTGGAAAAGCATAATATTGAAAGTAAGCCTATAATTAAATTTGCATTTTCCATCAGGTATTTTTCTGGCATGTTGGTGGATTTACCCACAGAAACACATTGACTCTTTGTTCCATGGTTTTCAGGTTGTCTTAGCGTAAGTGTCGATTAGTGGAATGAACTGTATCATTACCAAGGGGCATTGTCCACCAGTACTATTAAAACAGAGATGGCATTGCTGTTTTGGATACCGAAGACAGGAGCCTGGTACTGGCTCCTAACGGTACCATTGGCAGAATGCTTCTGGGTTCTTCTGTTGATGTAAACTATAACATTCTTTTGATTTTACACTAAGTTTTGGTAGGCTGGAGCTCAGCGGGAGGGGAAGCACTGGGTTTGGCATCACCATGGTGATAAGGTGATGGATCCCGAATGAGCCTGAGTGTATGAAGTTATAAAAAGGCTCAGGACATCTTTCCATAATAAAGGTAGGAAGAGATAAAAGAAACACCTTTACCTTTTTTCCAGTACTAGGGATCGAACTCAGGGCCTTTGCACTGAGAGGTAGTCCCAGCCCTTTTCTATTTTTTTTTTTTAATTTTGAGAGTTTTGCTAAGTCACTAAGTTACCCAAGTGGAGCTCAGATTTGTGATCTTCCTGCCTCAGCCTCACGGAGTGCTGAGATCACAGGCTCTGTCACCATACCCAGCTCTTTTTCCTTTGAACTGAAGCTGTGTGTGAGGTGAGAGATGAAAGGGTGTACTTTTAGAATGCTTGAGCAGCACTGCTGCTACAGTTTCAGAGCCAAGCATATTTTAGAAATGATCTCCTACATTTTTCCAGCCATATCCAATTTTCTAGGCCCGATGTTGTCTGAGGTCTTCCATCTACACCAGGGAGGAAGTGCGAGGTTATTGTATGGAAACAGAGCTCCTTTAGATCCTCTGCCAATATCCCGTCATCATCTCGACAGAGAGCCTGGTAAACAGCCACAGCTTACACAGGGGAAGAATCCCTTTGAACCAGAGCGGCCATGGAGGGCATATTTTCACACACAGCGGAGGCAGAGCTCTGAGCATCTAGCACTGACGTCAGGCTTGGGTGTGCCTTCCTTTGTAGCAGTTCCTCTCCAGGAAGCGAGAGCCTGCGTTCTTCCCCTGACCCTCTTGTACAGGGGGTCCTCGGTGTATTTTGCTTCTGCAAAACTCTTTTGAAGACTGTCAGCTAATTAATATAGGAGGATGGTGGAAGAGGCCATGACTATTTTCTGGCAACCGTAGTAATTAATAAAGGATTCAGGTTAAGAAAGATGACTGGAGGCAGGTGCCCCCCAAAGCCTCATGTGGTCATAGGTGGCTTTTTTTCTTTGGTACCAGGGATCGAACTTGGGACCTGGTGCCCGTGAGACAGGCGGCAGAACCACTGAGCTAAATCCCCGGCCCCATAGGTGGTTTTTCATAGGTGGCTGGAGCTAGACTGTGTGCTCCTGGGATTAAGGGCGTGTGGTTACTAAACCAGTGCACTGACTGCTTTGCCACCGCCCGATCCTGGTAGTCTGGATAAGATAAAAGGGGCAAAGGGGCAGAAAGACGCTGTTAAGGTTTTGCTACCATGTGGGCGCCACGAACCGTTTCTCCTCTGCGATGCCCTCTGCCATGTGCCCCCCTGCCTTGGAGCGAGCCAATTATGCGCTGAAACCTCTACAAACTGTGAGCTAAATAAACCTTTCCCCTTAAACCTTTGGACGTCGGGTATTTTGTCTCTGCAGCAAGAGAAAAGGAACTATGACAGATGCTAAAATCAGTAAGCAAAAGACTATTGGGAGACAATGCTCTCAGAGTGTCACCACTTGGATTGTTTAATTGCAAGGGGGAAAGGTACCTGAACAAGTGATCACATTTAGACAGCGCCAATACAGGAACAGAGTGATGTCTGTGTACCCAATGATTTATTCCCTGCCCGTCTCTACGCGGGATTCCTTAACCTGAATTGAATCAGGAGGAAACAATCAAACAAAAAGTGAAGGCTTGTGGTGTATTCTTAAGAAGTGCCAGTCATTGTGGATTAAAAAGGCTTGGGGAGCTGTTTTTCGTTTAAAGGAGACTAACAGGATATGACATCTCTGTACGGTATGTGATCCCAGATTGTATCTGAATTTGGGGAAGCACTTATAAAAGGCGTAGATTAGGTCATTTAGGGACATTAAAAAATAGACTATGCATTAGATAGTTACATTGTATCTATGCTAAATTTTCCGAGAGTGATAGTTACACATATGTAAGAGAATGTGTCTGTTCAGAGGAAATTCATTGGAGGTATTTGACTCCATTGTTTTGATTCTTGCTTCATATGAATGATATAGAATGCATTATGTAATAGTTATTTATAACTATGTAACATGTAAATATATACACAGTATTTAAAATGTAATAGCGTATTCATTAAATGACATTTGCCTTACACATGCACACAAACATATATACTTGTATTTGTGTATGTTTAAAGCAAATACGGCAAAATGTTGGCCACTGTTGAATCTAGAGAGCATCTTTCTGCCCTATTTCTGAAGCATTTCCAAAGGCTTGAACATCTTTTCAAACTAAAAGTTGGGAGAAACTTTTCAGTTAAGGATGAGATGGATAACAAATTTGAGCTGTTAAACTGAAGTTTGTGAGAAAATGACATTTTATTGCTGTCTGCATAAAGCAAAGTTAGATGATGCAGACTATTAAAAATTAGTATTCACAGCCATGAATTGTGAAGTGAAGTAGATTGATTCAGCTAGTCTAGAATTCAGTGTTTTTAGAGAAGAGAAAAGTTGTTGTTGGAAATCTGAGTTTTTCACTTCTTTCATTGCTGGGAAAAAGGGAAGGGAGAGGACCATTGCATACATATGTAATTTAGAAAAAAAGACTTCATTTAGATAAGATGAAGGTAGTTTTCCCCATCACATATCTAGAACAGTGTCTAAATACATGGAGCAAATATCAGCTTTTTCTACTAATGAGACAAAACTTCACTGAGTTTTTATGCTCATTTAACCAGTTGCACTTATGGAAAATCTTTCCCCAGAGGTTGGAAAAAGAGCAAACAAGTGCTTTAACATAAGTCAACAGAACATTAAATAGAGGAGAGCTCAGAGTAGCTTGCTGCACTATTATCTTGTGATAATGTCAATGAAGGTTTTTAAGTAGGTATGCTTTCAGAATTTTATTGACCCACTAACTATAAAATGGAGGCAATGTGTGTGAAGTACTTGGAATGAAGAAGGATAATGAACATTCACCCCCTTTTGAGGAAGGGAGGCCAGAATATCTATACAAAGGTGATGTTTTTATTTTGATGGGAAGAAAACTAGATAGAAAGCATTAGGGGGAGCAAACATAATCCATTTTGAGGATGTGGTCTTCCTGTCAGTTATTGTATTTAATGTTCTTTGGCTGGGATAGGTAGTTCACATGTGGCGTGGGGTGGGCACAGATGTCATCAGTCACAGCTGTGAGGTTGTCCCACTGGCCAGATGGCCCCAAGGTCCCTGTGCTTTGGCACACAAAGATGTAAAAATGAGGTGTACATTAATATCCACCGGGTAATTACCCTGTAGCAGGAGCAATCATAAATGCTTTCTGTGCATTTTCTTAGCCAAACCTCACAACATCTCTGGGGTAGGCATGTATTTCTGACATTCTTATTTTATAAATAAAATGGATTTAAACATAAATGCTCATATAAGATCACACAAATTGGAGCCACGTTGCTCCTTGAACCCAAGTTCCCTGACTCCAATGCCCATTTTATTTTTAGAGTTTTAAATTTATCTTTAATTTGTACATAGAGCCATAAAAATTTCAGGTATGTATGGGGTTCCATGTAATATTCTGATATATATGTACATTAAGCAATGTTTAAATCAGGGAAGACATATCTGTGTCCTCAAATATTTATTAGTTCTTTGTAGTAAAAGTACTCAATCCTTTTAGCTTTCTGAGATACATATTAGTCATTATATTGTACAGTAGAATGCCAAAGCTTTATTTTAAAATTTTTTATTAGTACACGTTTGCAGTACATAATGATTGTATTCACAGGGTGGGTTTTTTTTCCCCTTCCCTCCCTTTTCCTTACTGTCTCTATCCTCTGATAATCATTTTTTTACCCTCAACATTTATGAGATCAACTATTTTATATTCCACATATGAGTAGCACTTGCCTTTCTGCACCTAATTTCATTTAATATAGTATCTTCTAGTTCCTTCCATTTTGTAACAAACAACAGAATTCCATCATTTTCATTCCTGAATAATATTCTGTTGTTGTATATACAATATTTTCTTTATTCATTTACTTGATGATGGATACTTGGGTTGATTCCATGTATTGACTATTGTGAATGGTGTTGCAGTAAACATGGGCGTGTAGAAATCTCTGTGACATACTGGTTTAATTTCCTTTGGGTATACACCCAGTAGTGGAATTGCTGGATCATATAGTAATTTTATTTTTAGTTTTTTGAGGAACCTCTTTTTCCGTGGTGGCTGTACTAATTTATACTCCTATTAGCACATCCTCAACAGTACTTCTTATTGTTTGTCTTTTCGATGATAGCCATTCTAACTAGAGTGAGGTGATAGCACATTGTAATTTTAATTTGAATTTCTTTGATGGTTAGCATTTTTTCATGTACTTGCTGGCCATTGATTATCTTCTTTTAAAAATGCCTACTAGGGCCGGAGATTTAGCTCATTGGTTTCGCCGCCTGCTGTGCAAGTGCAAGGACGCGAGTTCGATCTCCGGTACCAAAAAAAAAAAAAATGCCTACTTAGGTATATTGTCCAGTTTTAGTATATGTGCTGTCAAAGTGAGCACATTCCCCAGTTTTTAATTAAATGATGATTTTGTTGTCTGGAGTTGTTTGACTCCCTTGTACATTCTGGATATTAACTCCTTTCCTGATGTAGTGTTTACAGATACTTCTCCCCTTCTGTAAATTGACTATCTGTTGATTTCTTTTTGCTGTACAGAAGTGTTTTAGTTTGATAAAATCTTTTTAGTGTATTTTTTATTTTGTTTTCTGTGCTTTGAGGGACTTATCTAAAAATATCCCTTGCCCATTCCAATATCCTTAAGCATTTCCCTGTTATTTCCTTCTAGTAGCTTTATAGTTTCAATTCTTACATATTTAAGTTTTTTTTTTTTGATATGGGGGATCAAACTCAGGTCCTTGTGCTTGCGCAGCAGTCGGTGAAACCACTGAGCTAAATCCCTGGCCCACATATTTACGTTTTAATCCACTTTGAGTTGATTTTTGTATATGATGAGAAATAGGAATCTTGTTTCATTTTTCTGCCTGTGGATATCCAGTTTTCCCAGCCCTGTTTATCAAAGAGATTATTTCTTCCCTAATGCATGTTCTTCGTACTTTTGTTGAAGATCATTCTGTTTCATTAGTCTATGCATCTGTTTTTATACCACACCACTGATTGTAATTACTACACTATGTAGTTTATTTTGAAGTCAAATAGTGTAATGCCTCCTACTTAGTTTTTTTTGCTCCAGATTACTGTAGCTATTCAGGTTTATTTTTCTTGTAGTTCCCTATGAATTTTAGGACTTTTTAAATAGCTCTGTGAAGAAAGTCATTGGTATTTTGATACAGATTGCATTAAATCTATAGCTTGCTTTATGTAATGTGGATATTTTTATAACATTGATTCACTTAGCCTATGAACACTGTCTGTCTTTCCATTCTTTGTGTGTGTCCTCTTTTATTTATCAAAGTTTTATAGTTTTCATTATAGAGATCTTTTGCCTTTTAATTAAATTTATTCCCAATTGTTTTATTTTTGTAGCTATTATAAATAAAATTGTTTTTAAATTTGCTTTTCAGATAATTTGTGTGTCGAAATGCTACTGATTTTTATGTATTTATTTTGAATTCTGCAACTTTGCCAGACTCATTCATTAGTTCTAATAGTATTTTTGGTGGAGTCCTTGAGGTTTTCTGTAGAAAAGATCATGTTGTCTATAGATGACAATGACAGTTTGACATCTTTTTTCCCAATTTGGGAGCCTTTTATTTCTTTCTCTGATTGGTTTGTAGGATTTCCAACAGTTTTTTAGCAAAATGGAAACGTTTCTGAAAAGATACGCTATGAGCACTCTAGAAGAAATAGGCAAATTGAATACCCTACTTCTGTTTAAAAGATTAAATATGTCACCTGGTCACGGTGGTGCAAGCCTGTAATTCCAGTGCTCTGGGAGGCTGAGGCAGGAGGATTACAAATTTGAGCGCCGCCTGGGCAATTTAGCGACTTAGTGCGATCTTGTCTCAAAATAAGAAATAAAAAAGGAGCTCAGTGTGAATAAAAGTTCAATATATATTTTAAACCATTCCCACAATGAAAGCTCTTGCCCCAGTTGCCTTCAGTAGTGAGTTCTACCAGATACTGGAGAAAGAAATAGCAATTCTACTCAAACTCTTTCAGAAAATAGTAGGGGCTGTGAGACCGGAGTTATCCTAATTCAAAACCAGCTCAAGGACTTCCTGGCCAGTGCAGTGGTCCTGCAGACTGGTTGGGGTGGAGAGGCCCAGCACAGCCTCTGGGGCTTCTGAGCAGCCCTGGTCACCACCAGATGGACTCTGTAGTCCTGAGTCATGGGGACAGTTTGCTCTGACAGCCAGATGTCTCACGACTGGATCTTCTTGGCTGGCGCAGTGGCCTTATGATTGGGTTTGCCTTTGAGAACTTTGCTAACAGTCAGTGTTGTGACTGCCCTGACCATGTCTGCTTCATCACCCAGTTTACTGAGTGTACCAACCACCAGCAGAGATCTCTGTGTTCCTTGAACCCCTGGGCCTTCCCCACGAGAGAGCTGTATTTTTAGCCATCGGTGATTAACTCCAACCAGGCATCTGGCATAACCCGCTGGAGCTTGTTGCTTTATCTTGAAGATAAAAATAGCTTTTTCATTCTGATTCCCATTGCAGATGAAACTTAATCCATGCAAAGTAGGTAGCAGATAAACTAGAGGCTGCCTGGCTGGCTTTCTTTCTTTCTTTTTTTGGTACCAGGGATCGAACTCGGGACCTTGTGCTTATGAGGCAGGCGGTGGAACCACTAAGCTAAATCCCTGGCCCCAACTAGAGGCGTTCTTAGACAGAAAAGGAGACCCCCTGGTCAGCACAACAGCCATGACTGTGGGACTTATGTGATGACCATGGGACATATGTGAGGACAGTGGGATTTATGTGATGACCATGGAACATATGTGATGACTGTGGCCTGTATGTGACATGTGACACTGAGGGCTTGTGTCAGAGCTTCTTAAAGCAATGGCCAGATCACTACGGGAGCCGCTCACCGCTACATACATCACAAAGAAGAGGGGAGAATGGAGAGATCGTAATGCCAGAGTTGCTAAAAATTAGCTATTGAAGAATATTTGTGACTTTTGAAGTCTCCTCTTTCTGCCCTTCCCCATTTATTGGATAGCTGGAGTCTTGGTGTCTGAGGAAAGATGCCTAGTAGAAGAAAGCTTACTGTTATTTAAAAATGAATGTTATCTTCTGCATTATCCTAATGGAAAGTTCCACTTTATCCCTATTTTGAGAGAAACATGTTCTGTGAAAATGTCTAAGGTAGCACCAAAATCTTAAGCTATTTTAACATTTACTACACATGGGGTTCAAGTAAGACTGTTCTTAATGGTATAAGATTAATTCCATTTTGCTTCCCTTATCCATATTGACTTACTCCAAAGGAAAAGCAAGAGATCTGGAAAACTATATGAAATCTGGAGGAATGCAAAAACAAACAAACAAACAAACAATAGAAGAACCAAACACTTGTTGCACATAAAGAAGTCAACCGGATGGAAGCAGATCAAGATCTAACTTAATTAAGACCTAAAGAGTATGCGAGTCAGTTATTCACTTCTGCGATGTCTCTTCCATTTACCATGCAAAGGATTTCTGGGTTACTGCATAGCTTTTGCAGATGATTGATAAAGATGATGTTAGTCCATCTCCTTCCATTTGGTATCTAGAATGGTTTCAGAAGGGCAAAAACTTGAATAACTTCATTAAAATAAACAGTTGTTGTGGAGCTCTTAAAAAAGCAGATTAAGAAATTACAAAAAAGAAAATGGACCAATAACTTTCAGGAAGACAGATATAAAAGTTCTTTAAAATTTTTTAGCCAGTGAAACTCAACAATATATAAAAAGTACAATGCACCATGGCCAAGAGGAGTTTATCCCGGTAAAGCAGGTTTGGCATTAAAAGAAAGTCAATCATGGTAATTCATTTCAGCAGGCTAAAAGAAAACCCAATCTTTACCTTAATTGGTATATGGAAGAACATTTTTTGGCTATACCCAATCTTAATCATTAAAAACTCTCAGGAAACTGGGCATAGAAGGGAATTTCTTCATTCTGAAAGAAGGCAGCCATGAAAAATGTTTAAGCCAACATCTTACTTAATGGTAAAAGACAAGAATCTTTTTCTTAAGATGAGGAAGAAGACAAAGATGTTGGCTTTCATCACTTGTCTTCCACATAGTACTGGAGATTCTTGTCAGTGCAGTAGGGAACAAGAAAATACTGTAATAAAAAGCAAATAGATTGGAAAAGAGGGATAAAAGTGTCTTTATTAACAGACAACACGATTGTCTATGTACATAATTCAGGAATGAAAAAGAAAGAATCTAAAAGAAACAACTGAACTCATCTGTGAACTTAGCAATGTTGCAAGAGATAGGGCCAGAATATCTGCATATACCACCTACAGGAGTTGTATCTAGAATATACAAAGAACTTCTAAAGCTTAACAGTAAAAAGGAAAAAAACTACATAACTATTGGGTAGAAGAGCTGAAGAAGTACCTTGTTTTCAATATCATTAGTCACTAGGTTGATGCAAAATAAAATCACAATGAGATTTTACTGCTCTTCTCTTGAAGGGCTGACAGAAGACTTGACTATCCCCGGAGTGGAAGAGGGTGTGGAGCAACTGGAACTCCATGTGCTGCTGGTGGGATGTATGGTGCTTGTGATGGTTAAATTTGATTGTCGACTTGGTTGGTTTAAGAGATGGTGGAGCACACTTAAGGGTGTGTCTGGGTGGGTCACAGGAGCCTGACCTTGGGGTCTATATCTGGTCCCTGGCTCCTTCCTCTCTGGCTCTTTTGCTGTCTCTTTGCTTCCTGGCAGCCATGAGGTGAGCAGCTTTCCTCTGCCAGACTCTTCCACCATGATGTTTCTACCTACAAGTCAACCTTGTACTGAAACCTTTGAAACCATCAGGCACAATTTTGTCCTTTAAGTTGTGATGTCAGGTATTTTGTCTCAGCAACAGAAAGGTGACAAATACAATGGTCAAACAATATATGAAACTTTTTTTTAGTTCTTTAAAGTTAAATACCACAGCCCCTGTGATACCACTCTGAGTTGTCCAAGAGAAATAAAAATGTACATTTATAAACATATGTGTATAGACTTATAAATGAATTTTTTTTTAGCTTTATTTCAAATAATCCAAACTGGAAACAACCTAAATGTCCGTTAACAAGGGATTGGATATATTTTGGTATATCCATGTAGTACAGTGCTACTCAGAAGTGAAAAGGAACCAAATAGCACACTTGAGAACATTCACAAGTCTCAAAATAATTACACCGAAAGGAATCATACAGTAATGTGTACACACTGTGTGATTCCCTTCCAAGAACATTTTAGAAAATTCACATTAATCTGTAGCAATAGTGTAGCATATTGGTGGTTCCCTGACTTTGGGCTGCGGGGAAAGAAGGCTGAATGGATGATAAACAGGTACACAAAACTGCTAAAGGTGGAAGTGTTCATTATTTTGTTTGTCGTGGGCATACACATGTCAAAACTCACTGAATTGTACACTTAATAGGTGCATTATACTGTATGCCAGTTATACCTCATTGGAACTGTAAAAAAGATATGGGGAGTTTTGACGCTGAGGTTAGATGGTGCATTGAACAAGAATCCTAATTTATGATAATGGTGAGATGTTGAGGTAGCATATTAATAGTTGTGATCAAAGTCTAGACATTTAGAAAAGATGAAACCTGAGAGATGATCTTCACCATCACAGAGAAGTGAAATGACTTATCCAGGATAGGTGATTGTCATTGGAGTTTGACAGAATGCTCCATCTCATGACATACCCAAGAGCATGTTCCAGAAGACTGGCATGTCCTGTCCATCTTTGCAGCCTCCCTTCGGTCTGGGACAGTGCTGTGTACACAGGGGTGCTCAGTAAATAGATGCTGGCTAGTTGAAAGCATGATGTTTCCTCAACTGAATTATAGATGAGAACTGCTTCTCTTTCTTGGTATAATGGAAAGATGCACTCTGTAAATGGTAGATCTTATTACAGTTTGCACTTACTGAATCGATTTGAAGTTTCCTTTGGGCACAAAGTTGTTCAAGCAAGGTGGGCACTCCTTGGGTCTGGGAGACCCTCTGAGGGGAACATAAATTATGGGTGTCCATATTTTTTAGGGTTTGAGCTTGGCTGTACATGACAGATGCCAAACAATAGTGGTTTAACCAAGGAGGCCGTGTGTTTCTCTGTCCCCAAGTCTGAGCTATTGAAGTTGTTCTTCTCTGGAAGCTATTAGGGACCTAGATTCTTTCTTCTCTATTTTCCCATTTCCAAGTCTTACCTTTGACCTGAGGTACAGTGGCTCCTCCCATGTTGTTTCCCACCAACAAGGCTGAAGAATGAAAGCTACCACCAGAGCTTCCCCCATCATTTCTGTGGGAGTTGTTTTGGTCAGTGCTGTTACTTGGCCACAGTAGCTTCTCATGAGTAAAACCTGAAGACTTCTCTTGGAAGAATGGGGAAGAGAGATTTGGGGTTGACCAGTAGTCTTAGCTTCAGGGGAGGATCTGGATATCCCAGCTCTTTTGTTTTATTTTATTTTATTTATTTGTTTGTTTATTTATTTATTTATTTTCCCAGCTTTTTTAGATGTCCAGCTGGCTGGGGTTCACAGAAGGTGGGGATATTGTAATATCATTCATTTCCTGCCTCAGGAAGTGACACAGAGAGGAAAGCCTGAGTCCTGGGCCAGAGAGCAGACCCCATCTTTGCCCCCCTGATGGCCCACCCACTTCCATTTCTGGCCTCTGCATGAAGGAGATGACCCTGTTGTCTCTAAAGTTATTACCTCCAAGAAGCTATGTAATGTTCTCATGGAAGTCAATATGTGGGAATGGAATCCTTGAGTAAAAAGTAAAAAGTGCCACAAGGACATCTAAGGAAGGTCACAGGAAGCTTGTCATCATCATTTAATGGATAATTAAGTCACTACCAAGTACTTTAAATTGTTGTTGGATACTTAATTTCTTAAGATTTGGTGAGGCATCCGGTTATCATTTTCACCAGGAGGAAGCCAAGTGGAGGCAGGACATGTAATCAAGCAGTCCTTGCCAGCCAGAGATTTTCTGGCAAAACCAATTGTGGAAACCTAACTTGTGAGTTTGCTATCTACTTCTTTGCCCATTAGTTCCTGTTTCTTTTTGGAGAAAACTAGAGACGATCTATAGGAAAAGAAGAAATGTAAGAACTTTCCTCCCTGGGCCCTGTATTGATGGAATCTGCGGCTGCATGGATGTTGGCCCCTCACAGCTGTCGGAGCCTGGTCCTCAGAGCCCTGCCTCGACTCTTTATCTTTTACACGGGGTGCAGAGGGGTTGCTTAGCAACATCGATTCTTCCAGCTCCTAACAACTTCAACAGCCGCTGAGCTGACAATGGAGGGGAGCTGGAGAGAGATCCTCATTTTTCAGCTTCTTCGCTGTGCTGAGGGGAAATAAAGGAAGAACAGGCAAGTCGGATGAAAGAAAGGCAATCAGCAGCATGGAGCAGAAAAGCAGCCGCGGACGGTGGCAGGGGCTGACAGCCACGCATCCCACGCATGATTAACAAATGTTCCCTGGGAGAATTAAAAGGCTGTAATCCCAACAGCGGAGGTTAATTAGGGAAAGTAAAGAGCAGGTGAATGAGATGGCCACGCAGTCTGGAAATGCAAGTTTTTGACCAGCTGGATGCCTACTCCCATTTTTCCTTTCTCTGCCTCGGAGCTCTTATTGGTTTCTTTTTATTTATTTATTTTATTTTGTTTCCTTCCCAGTCAAGACTATTGGGCATAGTTTGAAGGGAAGCAGGACCGAGGGAGGCTTTTAAATTTATTATTTTTTTGTGCAGCTCTCTGCCAGGTAACCCTAAAATTGGGTTGAAGAACTGTGCCCGAGTGGTGTTTAGCAAGGCCTTGGAGACAGCCTGTTCCCCAGAGCAGTGGAAGTGTCGCGTCCGGCTGGCCTCTCTGCTGGCCACTGTGGAGCTGCGGCGTGGAGGGGACTTTAATGTCAGCACCGCCCAGGGCCCTGGCTCGCCTTCTTGCCGCCTCTTCCCGTCATCCCCGGGGAGAAGACGGAGCACACGTGTTGCCCACACCCGTGAGATATTTCAAATCGGGGAGATTAGCATCTTCCCTATCCTCTATCCCTTTGTAGAGCAGTTTTCTGAAGTGAATCAGATGAGTTTTTCAGAGCACAAGGAAGCCAGAGGATGAAATAAATAAAAGCAGAGAGGAAATTGAAAGGGGTGGTGGTGGGGGAACATATGTTTTCAGATGATATTTTAAAATAGACAGAGTTGATGAGATGGGCATGCTGCAAACCGACTCCAGATGGCAGGAATAGCAGTGGCAGGCTCTTGTGAGGGACAGAACGCAGGCTGGCACCAGATCGGGGACAAGTGACAGAGGAGGAGGATCAGGAGGGAGCAGCCCTGGGTGGGGCTGGGGGCGCCGTGTTTGAGGTTGCACAGAAAGCAATCAGAATCGCTGGATCTATTCTGAGCCTTTTAGTCGAATAATTTACTCAGTAGGCTGCTTGTCGTGTAATAGACGCTTTTTATGACATGTTTACGAGAGAGGCAGATTTGTTTCACTTTGACTTCTTTGCAAAGGCAGTGGCTGTAGGCAAAATGACAATTCAAAGCATCACCCCCTTGCAGGAGGCCTCGGAGGATGCAGCCCGAGGGAGATTCTATCAAATATTGTTTTTCCACATACATTCAAATTATGATGATATGTGCACATTGAAGAATATTTACGCTTTCCCGTAATGGTCTTGGAGGACTCTGAGTGACTTGAATTCCTTTCTGTGGATCGATTGGGAAAGGAGGGATTCCTGAGAGAGAGGGGAAATTGAGAAAGGAGAAATCATTCTCATTCTAGCATTAAGATGTCCAGAAAGGCTTCTCATTATGAGGAGCATAGGAAAACTCGCTCACAGTCCCTTTGTGTGGAAAGGTGCAGCTTTATGTGCATAATGATCAGCTGCCAATGAGGCACCTGACCCTGAATTTGGCACCATATTTTCATTCAGGGAGCATTTATTGACTGCCTCCCATGTGCCTATAACAGTTGTAGGGCTACAAAGAGCAAAAAGTCACAGTTCTGTCTTTGTCTTCCATGTAAGTGAACAAAAATGTCCCCTTTCATATCTGCCCTCTGTGTGTATAAGAGTGTGTTCATGTGTATCAGTGTGTGTGTATTTGTGTGTCTGTGTGTTTGTTTTTGTTTTTTTGAGACAGGGTCTCACTGTGTAGCCCAGGCTGGCCTTGAACTCACTGCAGTCCTCCTGCCTCAGGCTCTGGAATGCTGGGATTACACATGTGCACCACCAAACCTGGCTGTGTGTATATGTACATGTGTGAGTCTGTATGCCTGTGCATGAGTGTGCGGGAAAGGGAGGGTGTGTGTGTGTGTGTGTGTGTGTGTGTGAGTTGCTGTCTTATGACTGAGAGGGACCAGCAGCTTGTGTCCTCTGGCTGCTGCCAGTCCACATCTACTCACATTTTTATTGTTTTTTTTGCCTCTTTACAGATGACCTGTCCTTGCTGATTTCTGTCTTTTGCAACACCTGTTTACATTTAGATGATTTTAGTTACCAGGGTAACAGAAGGCATCAGGACTCAGGAGAGGATGATAACAAATGCTCATCTTATGTGGGCGCTAAGGAAGTGTGTACGCTGGAGTGATAGCCCGTGGCCTCTGAGACTCTCCCCAGAGGAGGAGCAGTGTCTTCCTTCCCCGTGCTATGCCTGCCTGTCCCGGGGAAGTGCTGAGTTCAGGTGTTGAGACTGAAGTACCTAGTTGCTCTTGGGCAGCCTTCCTTCTCATTTCATCAGATTGACCTGGCCTTATCTTTTCTGTTTATATTTCTCTGGGCTTTTTCATTTGTTCTTGGTGTTTGCTGTGGAAACCTGTTTGTTAATCTCTTGCTGGTAGTGATGTAATGGGCATAGCCCAGGCAGGGTCCAGAGGATGAGTCCAGAGTATGAGTCATTTAGCGTCATGGAAATCCAGGTCAGCCTACTGCTGTAGGGAGCCGAAGGCACGCACCACATTATCAATCCCATTGTATTTGCTAAAATGCAACAAATAATTATTACAAGTTTTATTTGGAAATAATAAAGAATCAAGAGTGTGTAGGCAAACATTTCCAAAGGAGTGGTAGCTCAGAAGTTCAAATTCCTATAAATGGGTATAAATAAAATGTGAGCTGGATGTAAACTACTGCAACCAATGTGGAATCAGAATGGAGATTCCTCAAAAAAACAAAAACTGGAAATTCCATTTGACTCAACTATTCCCCTTCTTCCCAAAAGAGTTAAAGACATCATATCACAGTGATACATGTGTACTCACATTTATAGCAGCACAATTCATAATAGCCAAATCTTGGAAGCAGCCTGTATGCCCATCAACAGGTGGATGGATAAAGAAGATGTGGTATTTATACACCATGGAGGACTACTGTCCTATAAAGAAAGATAAACTTGAGTCATATGTATAAAAATCGATGTACCTTGAGGCCATAATGTTCAGATTTATTTACCAGACACACAAGCTTAAGTATCACATGGTTTCTCTTATATGAGAAACCAAAAATATAAATAAGAGCAAAATGAAAGATGATAGGAAATAGGGAGATGGATCTTTCTCAAATGGGAAGAGGAGCAAGACATGGAGGGAGGGGAGAGAAGGGAGAGGAAGGGGATGGAAAAGAATGAAGATGTACAGGTATCAACTCCATCCAAGGGATGTAAATGTCGTGTACTGCCAATATGTACTAACAAAAATTTAAAACATTAAAGACTTTTAGTATTGAATCTCTGTAAGATTGAGAAAGGCAGAGGAGTCTGTGGAGCTCTTATGGAGTAGATGGGCCAGAGAGAGGGGAAAAGGTTACAGAAGGCTGGACTGCTTTGAGGAAAGCAGCCTAAGTCACTGTTAAAAGTGCATGTTCAAACCCAAGGATCTTGAAGACTTTGTGTAACTATTCTGTTTTTTATGGACTCTTTTTTTTTTTTTTTGGATCGAACTTGGGACCTTGCGCTTGTGAGGCAGGTGGCAGAACCACTGAGCTAAATCCCCCAGCCCTCTTTATGGACTCTTTATAAAAAAAAAAAGAACTTTTAAAAAACTTTTCCATGCTGATTTAAGATATTGCTCTTGAGTAAGTTTTTCTGAGAATTAAGTTTTATTTGCAAGTTATGTTATGGCCAGCTCTATAAAAGGAATCGGCTGATGGTGGGTGAGGGAGGAGGAGAAGGCTATGAGGCAGGGTGGAGGGAAGGAGAGGACCAGGCTTGGAGACTCCCACTGCTGTCGACATCCAGGCCCTCTCATTTCATGTTCATCTGTTTTGTCTTCCCAGACACAGTATGTTCTGGTTTGTGTCTAGATGTCCTCCAAAGGCTCGTAGGTGGGGCTTTTTGGAGCTAGCTGGATCTAGGGTGTGTGATACTGGGATTAAAGGTGTGTGGTACTAGATTAGTCCACTGATTGGATTTAGCATAATTTTGGATGTGGCTGAATGAGTTTATTGAAGACAGAACCTTCTGCTCTGGGTATGGGTGGTGCCACCCAAAAGACTTAAGCCTGGATGGAATAAAAGGGAAAGGCAGGCTTGCTGCTTGCCTCTTCCTGCCTGCTCTGCCATGGACTGTTTCTCTTCTGCCACGCCCCCCTGCCTTGGAGCCAGCCGATTATGAAATGAAATCTCTACAAACTGTAAGCTGAAATAAACCTTTCCTCTAACTTGTGGGTGTTGGGTACTGTGTCTCAGGAACAAGAAAAGTAACTAAGACAGAGTATTAACACATGATCCCTTTTTTCTGGATTATGTATTTTTTAATTACCTTAGTTCCTGAGTTTGTTCATTTATCTATGTTGACACATCATTGTGCACATTGCTGTGGTACAGTATGATGTTCGAGGACACATGCCCATTGTATCATGTCAAAATCAGGATAATTTTGTCTGTCACTTTAAACATTTGTCCTTTTCTGGTGCTGGGAGTGAAGCTCAGTGGGAGAATCCTTGCCTAGCAAATCTAAGGCCCTGGTTTTGATTCCCAGTGCAGCAAAACAACAACAACAACAACAACAACAACAACAACAGTGAGAAATTATTTCTTTATGATGAGAGAAGTGAAAGACCTTGCTTCTAGCTATTCTGTTGGTGGGGAGTACTCCTGGTTAAACCTAAAGCCTTTGTACTGAGCTACATCCCAGACTTTTAATTTTTTAAAATTTCGAAGCAGGATCTCAGTGAGTTGCCCATGTTGGGCTTAAGCTATAGATCTTCTGCCTCAGCTTCCCAGAATGTGTACACCACCATAACTTGCTGCTATTTTGAAATAATAGATTATTGTTAACTCTAGTTGTATTACTAGACAAAAGAACACTAGAACTTACTCATTCTATCTAACTGATTCTAACCTGTTGACCAATTTTCCGATCTCCTCTCCTCAGCCTCTGGTAACCATAATTTTACTTTCTGCTTCTATGAGAACAACTTTTTTAGCTTTCCCCATATGAGTGAGATCGTATAGTTATTTATCTTTCTGTGGCTGGGTTATTTCACTTCACACGATGTGTTCCAGGGTCATCCACATTGCTGGAAATGACAGGATTTTATTTTTTGTGGCTGAGTAATATTCCGTTGTGTGTACATACAACATTTTCTTTATCTGTTCATTTCTTAATGGACATTTAGATTGATCCACATCTCAGCTGCAATGAATAGATATTTTTCAAAAGGAGACACACAGACACCCGACAGATAGATGAAAATATCGTCAGTATCATTAATCATCAGGCAAATGCAAATCAAAACCACAGTGAGAGAGCATCTTACTCCAGTTAGAATGGCTACTATCAAAAATTAAAAGAAAACAAGTGCTGATGAGACTGTGGAGATGAGAACCCTGTACACTGTTGGTAGGAACATAACTTGGCATAGTCGTGGAGAACAGTGTGGCACTTCCTCAAAAAATTAAGAACAGAATATATTCCAGCAATTCCACTCTGGGTCTTTAGTGAAAGGAAATGAAATCAGCAAGTTAGACAGACCTCTGTGCTTGTATGTTTATTGTAGCATGACAAACAGGATTATTTTGACTTATCATACTTTGGGAGAAATGCTATGAGGTTATCCTACTTAGAGCAAAAAGCACCGCCGTGCCATTGTGGGTGATGTTCCATTTGGGATAGTAGAGCCAGTGATCTGCTCTGACCTCTTCATTTTCCTGATGGGAAAGCCCCATCTGTCAAGGTGACATGGCTTCTGCAGCCTGGTGAGGGGATTAGTGGGGTCCTTTCCTGTTTTGTGTGTAGTACCGAGACACTCACCGGGCTGGAGGCCTGGGAAAACCCAGTCGTGTCAGTTTCTCACAAAGCTCTGGTGAATAGGCTGCTTCCAGGTGAGATAGAATGAAGCCAACCAGGGACCAGGAGACCAACAACATGAGGCTGTCATCTGTCTTTGAGTCCAGACTTCTCCAAATTCAGACCCAAGGTTAATTAATACCGAAAAAAGTGCAAATTTTAGAAAGAATTTGCTGTTCTTATTTGGACCACACTTAACTTTAAAATCATGCCCTATGTCATTTGATTGGCTTCAAAATCCCCAAGCTTGACATTTTTTTTTTTTTTTGGTACTGGGGATCGAACTTGGGTCCTTGCGCTTGCGCAGCAGGCGTCGAAACCATTGAGCTAAATACCCGGCCCGAAGCTTAACATTTTGAATGACAGTTTAGTGATCTCATTATAAAGATAGAATTACTGTAACATTATAGTTTAATATCCTCAACTCCATGTTTCCCGAAAGTTTATTATTTAGAGTTAAGAAAAGCTCTGACTGTAAGAGAATTTGTATTCAGCCTTGGGCACCTTTCCTCATCAATTCTCCGCACTCCTGCTTTGCTCTTTACCTTCTCTTTTCAGGCAGGAGGTTCCCCAACTCCATCCATACGTGGCCTAAATGTCCCTGCCTCGTCCCTCTGCTGGATAGGAAGCTGGTGAGGCCGCCTTTCAGGGCCTTCTGGGGTGTGAGTGGGCCTGTGGGTGGATGAGGGAGCCGACACAGCCCCACCTTGAGGTTCTGAGATGGTATTTTATTTTACCTTTCTAAATTAATTAATCTTTTTTATGAGTACCTGTGTGCAGTACATAATGGTTACCGTCCTTTGTGGACTTGGTCCATGTACAGAACACATCGGAATTCCTTTTCTTCATCCTCTTTCCCTCCCTCCATCCTTGATTCCCCTTCCCCTTGGAGAAAGATCCGTCTCCCTACTTCCTGTTACCCATCTTTTATTTTGCTCTTTATAATTTGGTTTTCTCATGTCAGAGAAACCGGGTGATATTATTTTAAGCTTGTGTGTCTGATTTATTTCACTGAACATTATGGTCTCCAGATGCACCCATTTTCCTACAAATGGCTCAAATTGACCCTCCTTTATGGCAGAGTAATGCTCCACTGTGTGTAAATACCACATTTTCTTTATCCATTCATCTCTTTATGGACATCTAGGGTGCTCCAAGATTGAGCTGTTATGAATTGTGCTGCTGTAGACATGGGTGTGCATGGGTCACTGTACTATGATGTCTGAGACTCTTCCAGCAGACCCCTAGAACAGGAATAGCTGGGTTGAATGGAATTTCTAGCTTCAGTTTTTTGAGGAATCTCCATTCTGATTTCCATAGTGGTTGTACTAGTCTACAGTAACAGTTCCTCCTGTTCAGGCGAGTCCTGAATGGGAGGCTGGTATCCACCTACCACAGTGCTTCATGGTGTCTGATGTTGGACGCATTAATATTCATGACAACACCCATGCTTTGGACCAGTTTGACCACAGAGAACCTTACCTGTGGCTGTGTCTCCTTTCCATGTTGCTGTGACAAAATACCTGAAAAGAATCAATTGAAAAAGAGGAACATTTCATTTTGGCTCATAGTTTCGCAGGTTGTAGTCCATGGTTGCTTGCCCCCTTGCCCTGAGCCTACAGCCAAGCAGAGCATCATGGTGAGGGGAACACTGTGGAGCCAAGCTCCTGGCTTTATGGTGGAGATAGAGGCAGAGACACCGGATCTCACAGTCCTCTTCAAGGCCGTGCACCTACTCACCTAACTTCTTCCTTTTTTTTTTTCCATTTAGTTTATTGGTACACTTTGGGTATACAGTACAGTCACATTCATCATTGGAATCTTGTACCTTTACATGAGTATCTTGGTTCTTATTTTTCCCCCCTTCCCCTGCCCTCCCTTCAACCCCTCCACCCTTCCCTATTTACAAAGACTTTGTTTCCATATTTTTTCTTTTTCTCATAGTTTTTCTTTTCCCTTCATTCCTTTCTCCTACCTAACTTCTTCTTTTTAGATGGTCTCATCTCCAAAATGTTCCACCATCTTCCAAAAGTGCCAGGTTGAAGATCAGGTTTTTAACACATGGGTCGCTAGGGAAATATTTCAGATCTAAACTATAGCAGGTTCTGTCAGTCAGCCCTGGACTTTTCTTTGGCACCACTTGGGAACTGTTAATGGGGAAGAATTCCAGTCTCTCCTGCAGGATTCTCATTCTGCTGGTGATCAGTCCAATCCAGTGAAATTCACTCTCACTGATGTGAGGCATAGAAGCCAAGCAGTGACCCTCCTTTGACATCTGATGTCAACATGGGTCTGTAACCCACAAACAATCAACAGAGTGACACTGGAGAAAGAACAGGCTTTAAACAACAGCTGACTGCAGGTGTTTAGATCTTGAACATTAAGTAATGATGTTTCATGTGTCAAGCCGCAGATAAACATAATTTTCTGTGGAAAACCTAGAATGGAAAACAGTCTTTCACAAAACTGACAGTGTTTCCTGCTTCCTAGAAAAAAATTGTCTCTGTATAAAGGAGGTCAGGGAGACTTTGGTGTCATTCACAGAGTGTGAGCAATACATGCAGTGGTGTCTTAGGAAATTGGTCTAGGACATTTGTATAAAAGATTTTCAGCAGAAGTATACTGATTTCTTTAGAAAGCAGAAGATTTTTCAGGAAAAAATATTTTTGTTCTCTTTCAGTGGGTGAACTTAGATATAGTTGATCAAGATAGAGAACTGTGGATACAGTAGTGAAGGAGACCCTGCCTATCCTTTTCTTTCTCAGTTCTGCCAACTGTTTTAATCTTGAAGAAAGTTCTTAAAACACTTTGACCATGTCTAGTTCACATTCTTTCTTCAGTTTCAGCTTGTTGGCAAGAGTGGTGATTTGGAAATGTTCTTCTGTTTGTCTGGGCTTAGCAGCTGGATAAATACTGATGGTTTTTTTCCAGGGCTTGTAGAGGGGATGATGAACTTGGCTTTGAGCCTCTCATTCCTTATGTGCTTTGTAAAAGTAGGAGGTCGCAGAAGAGCAGCCGAAAGAGACCAGGAGCCCCTTCTCCTGCCTGTTGCTTCCCTCTCCAGTTCTAAAGGTCTGCTTGACCCATGGTCTTCTGGTTCAACCCATGATTCAACTACTTCCAGATCAGTAGACCCTGGCAACACCATCCGGGTCTTTATCAAATACTTACCTTTGGTACCACCCGGGTAGATCTGGCCATGTGGAAAGAGACCCAATCTTGAAGAATCTTCATTTGGCTGTCTTAAAATAATAAAATAAGGATGGCCTCAATTCCGAATTCTTAAGTGCTCTTAACACATCCTTCTTGCATTCTTCTTTCCCTCGATAGGTGGCCCAGAAACCAAGAGCCAAAATCAAAATGCAGCATCTTGAAGAAAGCAATCTATATTTTTCTTATTCTCTTGTCATAAACTGTTCCCACATCAGAGAGAATATGCCGGGAGTTCTCTTTGGGCCTTGTGCATATGGGCTAGTTATTGCAAGTTCAATAAGACTTTGTTGTAATATAATTTCACCAGTTTCTTGGCATGAGTCCCTGATGGACTGCCCAGGAAAACTGATAACAGAAGCTGGCAGAAAGGCAGAGGCTTTTAATGTCTTATTCAATTCTCTCTTCGTAAGAGATATCAGGTGCGAAGGGCCTGGACAGGTTCCCAGTTTTGATGAGAGAAAAGAGTCAAAATAGAAAAAGAGTTAAAAAGTGCTTTGAAGGACAGGAATTCTTTGGATTAGGAAGGCATGTGGAGTGTGGAGGGGCTGGTGGGGGACACTGAGGTGGTGAGCTGTTATTATTATACATTTTCAGTTACGGAGATAAAGAGAAGTCCCTGGGAATTAAGATTTAAGTATTGTGACTAGTTTAAAAAACACAGAGCCAAGAGAGATTGACCATGGAAACAAGGGACAAGTCAGAGTAACCACAAATCCATGAAGTGAAATCAGAGCAGAGCACAAAATCACTTACACAGGGACAAAGAACCAACTGGGCTTCCCATAAACTAAATCACTTTCGACCAGTGGAACTGCCTTCTGTATATTCAGAGACCACAGATCAGTAATAGCTGTGTTCATCTTAACTTTTGTAGGTTGGTATTTTGTCTTGACCCTGGTCCTGATACTTGAATGGATGAGTGGGTGTCACATTTGTAGAACATTTGTCATCCTTCCCACAGACAAAAAAAAAAAAAAAAGTTTCATATGAGTAGCAACAGCACATGGAGGCTGGTTGTGTTTAACGTATCTGTGGGTAACCTGATAAAAAATTGAGAACATAACTCATCAAATTTTCAGATTTCATGGAGTTTCTGAGACTGTAAAATATTAAGGAATTCAAATTGGCCTTAACAAATTGGAAAATGACTTGTAAAGGATTCAATTAGTTATGGATGAAAATTTCATTAGCAAATACAAGATGAGGAAAAACTATTCTTCTGCAGTCGCAATTTAAGCATGTGATAAAAATCTCAGTTGGAGAGGTAGAGACCAGTGACTGAATTTGGGAGAAATTTCAGAGAAAAAGTTGAAGGTACCTGATAGCTAATGAGATAAAGAAGTGAACGGCTTTCGTATTAGCACTGTATTTTCTAGGCTACCTATTTAGTCTCCTACATTATTTCATTGTAATAGAGGGAACATAAAATCTAGCTGGGATTATTGACATTTTATTTTTTCTTTTTCATTTATTGAAATGTTTTAGCCACATTAAAAACTCTTGTGATTTTTGAGGAAAGTAAGTGTCTAATTTCAAAGTGCTGATAGGAGAATATTCTAAGTGAGACATTATAAGGGGCAGCTTCCCAGCCACCCACTCAGTAACAGAATGGCACGTGTAGACGTTGGAAGGTTTCTTAGCTAGTTGTGAAGCACTGGCCTGTTTTCTTGCTTCCAGTCAAGGCTATTTCTGAGAAGTCACTACGTTTAGGTTTTTTTTCCTTATTTCTTTTTTTTGGTACCGGGGATCGAACTTGGGACCTTGCGCTTGCGGGGCAGGTGGCAGAAACACTGAGCTGAATCCCTGGCCCCTGGGAAGTCACTAAAGGAATGATGGTGGCTTGAACTCAAGCTGTGTTAGAGGGAAGGAAATCCCTGGGTGAGTTTGGGAGTCGAATTGACTTTGGGGTATGGAGAAGAGGAAGTGTTGGAGGGTCTAGTTGGGAAGATTGTTGGGTGGTGGTGGACACTGGTGAGGAATTAGTATTTTTTTTCTTTGAGGGAAGGAGTATGGAACTTGATTTTGTATATTTTTGCTTAAATTATTTTATTGGTACATTTTAGGTATACAGTTCATTTACATTTATCATTGGGTGCTTGTGCCTGTACATGCTGTATCTTGGTTCTTATTTTTTCCCATTCCCTGTCCTCCCTTCACCCCCTCCACCCTTCCCTATTTACAAAGACTTTGTTTCCATTTTTTCCTTCTCTTACAATTTTTCCTTTCCCTTCTTCCCTTTCCCCTTCCCCTCCCTCTTCCCCTACACCTTTGGACCTTTTCTTCCTATTTCAAATTATCAATTATTTGTTTTAATCATTTTAATCCTTATTTACACTTTCAGTTTCTCACACCAGAGAAACTATTCTGTATTTACACATGTGTATCCTATTTATTTCAC
>NW_004624796.1:7215866-7265506 GCF_000247695.1 Heterocephalus glaber
AATAAATAAATAAATAAAAATAAAAGCAACCAGTACTGCTTAAATTTCTCTGGGAAAACTTTTATTAGAATTATTCATGTACATGCTCATCTTCCCCTCTGGACTGTGGGACCCAAGAACAGAGGCCAATTTCACATTATAGAACACCTAGTGCAACATTTGTTGAATAATTCAGTGAATGACTCTGGTCTTTGATTCAGTTTCCTTCAGCTTATATGGCAGATTTAGTCCCAAATTACTCAGCTGTTCCCTAAAATGAAATCCACCCTCAAAGCATGAATATTTACCATAATTGAGAAGAGTCAAAAATACATGTCTCAGACACTGGATGCAAGGTCAAAAGAGGATTTTCACAGGAGTTTTTGGCAGTCTCAGGATCACAGAATATGTACGTAACATCCCAAAGTGTCTATTTAGAAGGTGAGGACATTCTTTATATTTGTGTGTGTGTGTGTGTTTTGTGGTGTTTGTTAAAATACTAGTTTTTATTAATTAGTTTTTAAGCCATATTTTATATGCACCATAAACTAAATGCTTATAAGATCCCAGCCACCAGAAATAATGTCCCTGTATTTTATATTTCACTGACGATGATTTATATTTGGAGTTAGCGGAAATACCATGTAATGCTGTTCTCACCACTAAAACTCACATTGCCTGTCGTTCCAAGCAAGAATGTAGTAACTATCAACACATGATCTTCTGCTCCCCTTGGGACAGTCTGTATTGGTCATTGCTTAAGGCTTCTGTGACACCCCTGTACTGTACAGAAAAGCAGAGAGAAATTATAGCACATGGATCCAGCTACGGGGAGGTAGAGAACCAAGCAATGATGCCGTGTATGTCGCTTCCTCCAAATGTTTATGGAACTAAAATCTTTAAAAAATCAATAGTATTGGCTCTCTCAAAGGTGGAAAAAACATTTTGAACCAGTGAAGAAATATGCAGCCCAGTATGTGGGCAGCTGGGGAGTGGGTTGGTGAAGACGAGAACTGCATACCTTTTTTAGAAGCGGGCTCTCCGCTTCAGTCCTTAAACTGGGGTCACGGGATGTGGGGCCTCTGCGTGTATGCACATTGGGAGCCCTTAGGGCAGAGTGGCATGGGGTGGCAACTTAAAGAAGCTGAGGCTCCAATCTTGCATCCAGATATTCCGGGTGCTGTTTTTGACCAAGCACTCCTGTGAACCTTAGTTTCCCTGTCTTAAAATTGGATCCTCCCACAGGTGTGTTGAGAGCTTTAGATGAAAGCACTACCAAATAAATCACAGAAATGAAAGCCCCCCAAAGCATTGTTTTGTGTGCATTTTATATGATACTTAAAAACATTTCAAGATAGGCGTACTACTTCCTTTTTGTCTTATTTCCTTTCTCAGTCCCTGCCCAGTTGTTCCCGCCACCAGGGTGACATCCAACAAATCTTCCCACATTGCCACACCTGATGGGGCACTGCGCCAACAGTCAGTAGGGCCAGTTTCTCAGAAGCAGGCTTGGAGATACGTAAAAGGAAAGGTTGGGTATATGGATTTGGAGACAAAACAAGGGAGCTTCCTAAGAGGGGACATGCACTGTCCAATCCACCCTTTAGATCTGGAGGCAACGGGAATATAGATGTTCTGATGTTTCTAGAAAAGCTGTCAGGGCTTAATGAAGTTCCTCATGGGATAAGAGCCACATGTGCTTATTAAACTGAGATCAGTGGATACACCCGCGCCCGGGATCAGGGAGCAAACCGGAATCAACAGTGCCACCAAGTGGCAGTAGGCTATAAGAAACTTGAAACATGAAGATGGCAGCTTCGTCCAGTGCTTTGTCCAAGCACCGCTCTGTCCCTTTCTCTCCCTCAAAATAAGAACAAGGTGTATTTTCCTTGGGTGAACATAGAGAGAGTGAAATGGGACATGGACCGTCTTCTGGCACGATGTAGATGATTCTTTTTTATTAAGCAATCAAAACCTTGGAAGTCCTTCCCAACTGAGCATGTCAGGGGAGTAGACAGGTCTGCATATTGTGTCCAGGTCATTCATAAAAACAGAAGGATAGCTGCTGTGTAGTATGTGTTGCCATTTGAGAAGTTTTTAGGGTTTATTAACCAGGGGTGAAGGTCCAGGATGATAAATACTATAGAAACAGTATAGATGTAGGGAAGAAAACCATTCACATTATTTTTCATTCCTTATTTGTGGTATTTATTTTTCTTATAAAAATTTTTATTGTAGTTTGAATAATGTATGGCTTTAAGAACAGTAGTTTAGTTGCTATTAACTACTTTGTAGTAATACAAAATGTTAAAATTTTTGAGGAATACAAAAATGTGCTTCAACCTTGAGTGTTCTTCTGTCACTGAGAGTGGACTTTTGTACTTCCTGCTGCTGTTGATCTAATTTTGGATGAAAATATGAGATAAACTTATAGCTGGCATTGTGGAATTTCTCATTATTCTTTCATCTCATGCAATGCATTCTCTTCTTTCTTATTTCCACTGCCCGTCTTTCTACCCAAAACCTGGCTGTCAGGATACGACTGATGTTGAGAACCAGGGCTGCTAAGCTGAGGTCCAGGTGCTCTTGTTACTGCCCTTGCTCTGCAAGATCCATCTGAATGAAAAAAAAAAAGATCCGTCTGAGTGGATATTTTGGCAGTTGGTTGTGAACTTTTCTAAGAGCGGAACCACTTTCCTGTGGTCATTTATGGTGACGGGAAGTACACAGCTTGGGCGGTTCAAAGGTCTATCTACACTGTTGTGCCTAACGGCGTTCCCAACCACATTAACTCCAGAGGAAAGAGATTTCTTTCTACCACATAAGTGTGTGGCAGGAGGGACCAGAGCTAGAGGATTTCTGAATGAAATGGACATGGAGACCAAATGACAGGATGCTGTGTGAAATGAGACAATCACGAAGGGACAAATAGGGTATGATTCCATGTACATGAGCTGTTATTTTTTTTAATAACAAAAGTAATTTAAAGCTTACCTTACGGTGTAGTAGCTCCAGAAATCAGTGAGCAAAAAAGAAAGCCTTGTGTCTTTCTCCTTTTTCCTTTTTATCTTTTAAAGAAAGGTGGATTAAATGTGATTTTTTCAGCATTGTTCAGGAGCAAGATAGATGCCAACAACTTGTTTTAATTTTGAGTTTAGTATTATCGAGTAGATCATTTTTGGACTGGGGTGGCTATTTTTATACATATGTCATTTTGTCTTGGTAAAAAAAAGTTATCATTTTATCCATCTTTGGTCAGTCTGTGGCATTAAATACATTCACATCGTTATGCAATCCTTTCCGCCGTGCATCTTTAGGACAGTTCATCTTTCCCAGCGGAAGCCATGTACTCATTAAACAGCAGTTTTTCTAAGCCTCAAATGTACACAGTAAAATTTATTTAAAATGAAACACTAGCTTACCGTTCCTGGCTCTGCAGCCCCCAGCTGCAGTGAAACCACAGTTTCACTCTCCGTGCCTCTGAGTTTGACTACTCTGGCTGTCCCAGACACATGGGGTCGTACAGCATTCATCCTTTTGTGACGGGCTTATCTCACTGTGCGTGATGTTTTCAAGAGCCTCAGTATGCTGGCGTGGTGTAGCACAAGTCAGATTTCCTTCTTCTGAAGGGTGATATTCACGAGTATACCACACTGTGTTTATCTGTTCATCTGTCAGTGGTCAGGAGCTGCTCTGACCTTTTAGCTGTTGTGTGAAATGCTGTTATGCGTGTGAGAATGCAAATATCTACTTGGGTTTCTTCTTTCAGTGTTTAGGGGGATTTACCCAGGGGTGGGATTCTGGGTCATGTGATCGTGCACCAAGAGTTCCACTTTCTCCGCATCCTCGCCAACACTTACTGTTTGCAATATAACAGCCTCGAAGCCATAGCTCACAGTTTCGATCTGCATGTCCCTGATTATTAGTGATGTTGAGCCTCTTTCCATGTGTGTCGTGGCCATTTGTATTTCTTCTTGGAGACATGGCTATACAAGTCCTTTGCTGTTTTTAAGGTGGCTTGTTATTTTGTTGTTGAGTTGCAGGAGTTCTTTGCATTCTGGATCTCAGTCTCTTATCAAATACACAGTGTGCAGATATTTTCAGAGGGTAGCTGCATTTCAGGGGTGGTGATTTCAGTGGGTGGTGCTGTAGGCCGCTGAGGGCTTCCGGTCTGAGCTGGGGCTGGGGCTGCTGACCCAAGGGCTTGAGGATCCAAGCTGTTCTCTGGACAGCAGACCCGACTGATCCTGGGACAGAAGCCTTTCCTCTTGGGCAGCTGTATCCCGCTGCTGGAAGGATGGGTTAGCAAGGGTGACGCAGCCCTGGCACCTTTCCCTCCCCAGCCGCGTGAGCTCCATGTCCTTAGCTGTAGCCTCATCCACCATGGCGTAGCCGCCTGAGACCCAAGCCACCACGCAGCGTCGGGGTCGTCTTAGGTCTCCTTCTGTCAAGGTGCTGAAGAAGCAAGCCCAGGTCTGCATTTGTAGCTCCTCCCACTATCAGCCAGTGACAGGTCCCAGTCAATTTTAAAGAAATGAGCATTAGGGGACTTTCACCCTTAGCATTTATGTGCGTACAATTGGCCCTCTCTGGCTGTGGACTCTCAGTCTACATATTCGACCAATATTCAGGAAGAAAAATTGCCTCTGTCCAGGCAGTTACAAGTTGTTACTATTCCCTAAACAACACACGTAGCAGTTACTGACACAGCTTTTACATTGTGTTAGGCATTATGGCTAATCCAGAGATGATTGAAGCATACAGGAGGATGTGTGTAGGTTATTAACAAATAGTAAACAATTTTATATGAGCCACTTGAGCATCTGAGGATTTTGGTACCCACTGGGGTCCGGGGGCTGAGCTGAGGGATGGTGGTATTTGATGCTGTGTTCCCTTCATAGATTTGCAGTAAAAAATGTCATAGTATTTCAATAACTGGTTTGCTGTTCTCATTTCAGAATAGAGAAACATTTCTTTTGTCCTATTTTCTTCTTCCTTATTTTCATTCTTGGTTTTTAATGATCCTAAAAGAAGTTAAATGAAGAATAGAGAAACAGATTACTAGAGACATAGCAATTATCTTTTGGTTAGTGAAATCCTCAGTGAAGAGAACCATGGTAGCTTCTGGGGGTCCCATGGAAGCCGAAGGGGGGATTCTCTAAACAGAGTTAGGGATGTATGGGGTAAGCAAAGCAATACGCACAAGCAAAGCCGATTAAAGTGATAACTGTGTATGTTAAAGGATGTGGACTGGGTTGGTTCTCAGGCCCAGGATGGGGGGGAATCTTGAAAGGTGAAGACTTTGAACAGAATTTGGAAAGAGGGAAGTAACATGGCTTGACATAACATAATTACAGCCATTGTGGCCATCCTGTACGTCATCGCCTCTTTCTGTTTGCGTTGTTTATGTTAAGGGGATGCCTAGAAACCCATGGGTATGAAGAGCTTTCTTTGGAGTTGCGGGGAAAGAAGACAGGAAGGTTCCTGGATGCAATAAAGGAAGGCTTTTTCTGGGTCTGGAGAACCATAGCTTCCTGAGAGGTCACAGCAGGCCTCTGTGAACTGCGTGATCCCTCTTTTGGAGGAGACACACCTCGAACCTCTTTGTTGCAGCAGAGCAGGTGGAGTGGCCACCTCTCTCCCCACCCATGGAGTCTGTCACTGGAGTAGGGAGGACCTGACAGGTGAGCCCCGAGCCACCTCGGCAAGCTGCCCCACATCCCTGGGCCCCCTGCATGGCGGCTGACATCACCATGGCCACTTTGCTGTTCCAAAGGATTTTGTCAGTGGCTTCCCATAAAAGTGGAGCCTCTAGTGTAGAAGGTTGCCTAGTGGACTTCCCCATGCCTGCACCCAGATCCCCAGAATGTGCCCCTCTTTGGAAGAGGAAGAGTCTGTGCAGACTGAGGCAAGAGCTTGAGGTGGACCCGAGCTGGGTCGGGCTGGGCCCTGGCTTCAGTGCCTGTAGAGATAGACCAGGAAAAGGCAGACTCGGAGGGGAGGGCCACATGAGGACAGGGTGGAGGGTCCCGGGAGCTTCCTGGGAAGCTCAGTCCCGCTACTGTCTTTATTTTGGACTTTGGACCTCCCGAAGCGTGGGGGATAAACATCTGTTGGCTTAAGACTCTGAGTTTGTGGCAGGCAGTTAGGGCAGTCCTGGTAAACCACTGCCTCCAGAGTGCTGGGTGTTAGTTAAATGGTTGTTTAGTGAATAGATGGACACGGAGCCTTGGGACCAGAAGATCCCTGGGGATACCTGGCCAGCCAGTAGAATCAGCTGTGGAACTTTAACGAATTATAGATGTTGGGGGTCTCACCCCAGAACAAGTTGGGGACATTCCTGGGGGCTGAGTAAGGGATTCCTATTTTAAGAGTCACAGGTGATTTTAATGTGCGTCCTTGTTCAGAAGCATAGAGTCCTAGGCTCAGCACAGTTGCTCTGGGGTTCATAGAAAAAAATTTTAGAATCTTTTTGTAAGAGCTGTGAAGGAGAAAAACAATTCACTCAAGGAGACAAAAGGAATGCCTTTGTAAATTAAAATTTCAGGGGGAGGGAGAAAAGGGAAAGAACTGCATTGATTTCATTTTTGAATTTTATAGGCGGAGTGACTAGAAATATTTCTAATATTTTTCAATGACCTTTCCCTAACTCTGTTTTTAAGATAAATATTTCTTGTTTTGGTACCAGGGATTGAACTCAGGTCCTTGTGCTTGCACAGCAGGGGGCGAAACCACTGAGCTAAATCCCAGGCCCCAAGACAAATATTTCTTAATGTGTACCGAATGAGAAATGTTTTCCCCCCTAGACATATATGCCAGTTTAAAATTTTAATGATTTTTATGCCCACCTAAATGGAGACTCTCAGTTTTCTTATTCCCTTAAGAAATCTGAATACAATCTAGATTTCCATATGGCAAAGGAGATGAAGAATTGCATTTGAAGTCTTGTTATGGGTGACTGTTTTAGTAAATTACAAGAAGATTTACTGTTCAAGGTACTTTTTTTTTTTTAGAGTGTCTGTTAGACCAGGACTTCAGTTTCAGAGACATGGTATTAAATCTAATCACTCCACTTAGGTTATCCACCCTTTGGAGACTCATAAAGATAAGGGCAAGAGGATAATTGGGATATTATGTACTCTTTAAAACAGCTTGATTTAGTCCTGGTAGGAATTGCTGGGGCTCTAAATTAATCCCCCGGGGACCAAATGAAAAAATATATATGTGGTATATTATTGAGGTATATATTTCGGTGCTTTGATATCTTGCGGAGACTTACATTAATCTGTCATTAATTTTAACCAGGGCAATCCAACGGTGATTAAAGCATATCTCGATAATCAGAAGCTAGAGGGGCACACGGAGAGATGGACTTAAATGATCTAATCAGCTTTTCTTTTCATAGAAGACACAAAACTGGGGTCCTGACGACTCTCGGGCATTAACAATCCTGGGGCACTTTTCTTAAGAGTCCGGGTATTTAGCCCCCAGTGTCCTGGCCAAATTCCAGCTGGAGTAATTGCCGTTTTGCCTCCCGAAAAGTCCCCCTGCAGCTCCCAGTGGATGTAGTATTATTCTCCCTTCCTGTCCCGAAGTGTGGGGCTTTGTGTGGAGGGGCCGTGTGTGTCGCAGATCGGCGTTGCGTTTCTATTACGAGTGCCCTGCAGTTGGGCTCCTACAGTGCTGTCCCTAAGCTGCCGGGAGGACGCGGTTGGGGCTATTTACATGGCTTGCATGACCGGGGGCAAATTACAGAAGATTTATTCTTTTGGAAAACTTGTTTGTGGAGGGCTATGTTGTGATTAATATAATTAGATAAAATTAGATAATGCTCGCTATGAATATATGACGTACATATTTACCTCCTGTGCTTGCTGTATTTTGCTCTGTGGAAGATTAGGCACAATTACCTTTGCCAGTGAGATTTCTGTCCCTATCGGGAGCCGTGCCAGGTTGTATTAAATTCTGCAGAACAAACCGTTTAAAAATTTTTGCTAGGGAAACCTAGATAAAAGATTTAAAAAGTGCTCGATGGTACAGATCCTGGAGCTGTGGCGTGATGGGTAGGTTTGGGATGCATTGGTTAACGGGCCTTAAACTTGTTAAGAAAACCGTTTTTCTGGGCGAAACGCGTGGTCCCCTAGGCCTGGGCTGTGGTTTCATAACAGTTAACCTGGGCAGCTTGACAAACTATTTCTGGAATCCTGTTTTTCTTTTTTTTTGTTCACTCAGAGAGGGGAAATTTCCACTTGCTCTGCTGGCTGAGGCACATGTGACCTGGGGCCTGGGGCTGCCATGCCATAAGGAAGAGCCCGCTTTTCAGCGTCAGGACTGCTGAGGGCTGCTGGAAGTGTCATTTCTTGTTTCCTTGAGAGAGTAAGAGAAGCTGAGGGAGGCCTTCTTGGGGCTGGAGGTCAACGAGAACAGAAATGAGCAAGACACCTACAGTATAAGCTGGAACATTGTCGGATGAAGAAGAGGATAAAATTGGAAGGCTATTGTCGGGGTGGGGGGGACTCTGAATATTTCAGGTTTTAAAGACTGACCCTTTTAATGAACGAGGAGGTTAGCCTCTTTAGGTAGTCAAGCTCCCTTCTTATTATCGAACTCCTTTGACATGAGTCCATGTTTGGTTGCAAGCAACGGAAACTCAGCACCACCTAAAGCAGAAAGGAGGGTGTACTGGCTGCCATAACTCAGCGGAGAAGCCAGGTGTCCGTGGTCTGGGCTGCGGCCCCAGCTTTCAGCCCCTGTCCCTCTCCCCGCTCTTTTCTGGGGGGCCTCTTTCCTCACAGAGGCAAGATGGGATTTAGCAGGTCCAGGCTTCCATTTAGGCCATCTCGGCAGACACTACTTTCCACACAGTCTAAGGGAATAGGGGTTGGGTCATCACACTCAAGCCAAAGGGACTGGGGTGCATTTCAAGGGGGAATCAGGTTGGTGCTGCCAGGAGGAGCATGTCGATGCTGGTGTGCGCTTTCTTCATGTCGCAGCATGTTCAGTGTGTTCGACTTTGACTGTGCGAAACACTCAAGGATGTGTCTCCTAATCCCCTCCCCGCACGGTGGAGAAATTCAGGTACAGCGTTGTTGTAAAGCAGGGGTGAGGCAGCTGGTTGGGGTCCTCTAGGGCTGCTGTGTCTCTGATCTCCTGTCTTAGTCAGCTCCTATCACCATGATGGAAATCCAGGTTACTTCAAAGTCCGGGGAGCTCTATGTGGGCTCACTGTTCTGGAGGCTCAAGCTCCCCAAGATTGGGCACTTGCTGTGGATTCGGGCCTTTGGTGGAGGAGGCGCATTGCAGTGGGAGCTGAGGAGCGAGGGAGGGGGAGGGGGAGGGAGGGAGAGAGAGAGACCGAGGCAGAGAAGATGCCCCTAGGACCCATAATCCCCTTTTGAAGGCCCCCCCAAAGACACGAGGACCGCCCACCACTAAGGTCCACAGCACCTTCTAATTCCGTCATCCTGGGCACCAAGCCTTTACAGACGGATCTTTGTGGATTGCTCGAATTGCTCAACCCATAGTGACCCATGGCATTTCATAAGGCGGCGTATGACATTTTAATAGGAAGTTCTTTCTCATGTTAAGTCAAAAGTTCCCACCCCTGTCTCCCTTGATTCTGTTCTAATGGCTGCTTTTTTTGCCCTTTGCACTTACACAGAGTACACTTAATCTCTCTAAGCCAGAGTGTCTCAGTGGTTTCCAAGAACAATTTTTCTTCTGCCTATGCACACCTACTTCTCCTTCATTATTAGAGGGATTTCTCTCTCTCTCTTTCTCTTTGATATCATGATGAGAGTTGGACATGTAATTTTAAAAATCTGTTTATTTTTGGTGCCGGGGATCAAACTCAGGATCTTGTGCTTGCCAGGCGGGTACGGTGCCACTGAGCTAATCCCCGGACCTAAAATTTATTATTTTTTAGTGCTGGGATGGAACTTAGGGCTTTGCCCATGTGCAAGCACTTTACCACTGAGCTACAACCCCTGTCATGCCATTTTTAAAGTTTCTTATGTTTCTTAATGAATTACAATTTAGAGCTCAATGTGAAGAGTTTACCAGAAAACTGAATTTTAAAGATAACACTCTCAAAAAGTAAAGTCAGATTGTTTTAGGAAACATAGGGCTTTACCCATTTGTGTGTGTGTGTTTGCGTGTGTGTTTTGTGTTGTAAGTATTCTACAAGATGGAGCAAATGGGATGCGGTAAATAGTTCTGAAGTATCCTTTATGAATAGTTCGTGGATCTAAATACCCAGTTCAATAAGAGAAATATTGAGAGAACAAAGTCAGTGTGACAGAACAATGATCTTCATAGATCAGAACTAAGATTTTAATGTGTACTTGACCTAGGACAGTGAACGAACTCAAGCAGGGATGGCTAGGCCTATTGCTCCCTCTCGTGTTCCTACGTTTTTAGCAACAGCAAGTCAAGCAAAGAATGTTACAAGGTTTTGTTTTTTTTTTTTAAAGGAAAATCAGAGGCCTAAAATAGAACTCCTTTATTAATGATTCTGTATGCTTTGGCCGTCTGCATTTCTAGATCAGCCTCATTTTCCTTTAGATTCATATCATAGGCATCTTGGTCTTGTTGAAGATCATTCCAATTCTTGGTTTTTCCATTTTAAATCAAAACTCTTCTACTCACTAAATTTTGATGTACTTCTTAACTTTTATTTTCATTTCTAATCATTACCACGAATAAAATTTTCTTTTTTCTTTCTTTCTTTTTTTTTTTTTGGTACTGGGGCTCGAACTTGGGACCTTGTGCTTGTGAGGCAGGCACCGGAACCACTGAGCTAAATCCCGAGCCCCAATCATGAATAAAATTTTCTTAATGATGAGTTGCTATCATCTTTATAAGAAAGAGAATCGATTCATTTTTAGGTGATGATTTCTGTATTACTGTAAAATTCACGAATAGCGTTTTTTCAACAACTCCAACATTCGTGTCCTATGTCTGTTCCACAGACGTGTGTGGAAAGGACATTTGGTATCTGTAAGAAGGGTCTACTCTGAGATAGGAAAGAGGCCAGTGAGTTCTCTAAGCCATGACAGGGACAAAGCTGACCCAAATCCCGGGAGGACTGAGGTCCCCCTTCTCTGCCGTTTTCCTCCTGGTTCCTGCTGACGTGGGGAGATTGATGGCTGGGGGGAGATGGCAGAACTATTAGTCCCAGAGGAGGTGGATGGAAGAGGGGGTTTGGAAGGACTAGGAGTGGAAAGCTAAGCGTAACCAGGTCGAGAGAGTGTGTGGAGACCAGAAGGGCTGCCTGTCAGACGTGATTTCTGTCCAGACCCATCACCCTGGCCCTGTTCATGTTCTCAGTCGGTGCAATTTCTTTTCCAGCGACTGTCCCGAGAAAACATGCCAGGTGGAGGGAAAGAGTTACAGGGTGGGGGGTTCACGTTCCTGCTCCCGTCTGCTTGACGCCCCTGGGGCTTTTCAGCTGCAGGATTAAAGGTTAATCCAGAGTGACACACAGAAGGGGAAGCTTCATGCATAGTAGGCGCTCAGTAAATGCCAGCATTTTTGTGTGAAGATGCCAGGGGTGGACGGGGGATTTGTGTTGAGAATTACGAGTTAAGGGGCTGAAGGTGGAGCCCAATCCAGCATGTGCTTCGCATGCATGAGGCTGCAGGTTCAGCCTCCAAGACCTCCCAGACGAAAGAAAACAACAACAACAAAAGGACCACTAGGTAAAAGACATTAGCATTTTAGGACACTTACTACTTGCATTTCAGAAGTGAGCAATTCTTTTCCTACCTTTCTTGCTTGGGAAACAAATACTTCCTGAGCACTTGCTACGTGCTTAATTTATTTTAGGTGTCCTACATTCTGTTTTTATCTATTATGAAGTTGAGGCTGTGTCCCTAGTTTTTTTGCTCCCTCACATGTGCTTGCTTGCTTTTCTTTGTTTCTTTCTGTTTTCCTTCCTTCCTTCCATATTGGGATTGAACTCAAGGCTATTGCCCTGAACTATATTCCCAGCCCTTTAAAAACATTTTAAATTATTATTATTTAATTTTTTTTAGATTGTTTTAAATTTTGAGACAGGGCCTAAGTTACTAAGGTGTCTGGGCAGGGCTGGCATTTGGGATCCTCCTGCCTCATCCTCCCATGGTGGGATTGCAGGTGTGTGCCTCTACACCCAACCTTGGTTCCTTTCTTACACCTCACATTCTCCCAAAGTATTGTAAACTTTGAAGAAAACAGAACACTGCGATCAGGCTTATCACATAAATTTCAGCAAACCCAAAAGTCTTGCATTTCTCGCATCTAAGGCATATGCTATGGACCATTGTGTGTACTCTGATCACAGTTATTGAATTGTTTTTCTGAGAAGGAAACACTCTCACCAGATAAAAATCAGGGCTTATCTTGGCTTTGCAGTAAATCCAAAAATACTAGGAAAGTTCGCAAGGAGTGACCAGATCTGTGGAAATCAAAAAGGAAACATTTGTGTATTTTTAGAAAATCCATTTGAATGCAAATTGTTTTCTGACCTCTACTCTGTATTTGAATAGGAGCTAGTTTTCTATTTTAAGCTCCTCACCCTTGCTGTGATTTTTAAATAACACAGCAAAATAAAGGAAAAAAACCCTCAAACAAAAAACAGTTCTAAATCCAGAGAGATTTTAAAGCATTTCTGTTCTGCAGCGAGAAGAATCAGGAGGAACAGAACCAACTCTGATTTGAAGAGAAAACTTCGGTGACATTTCTGTCGTGTTTCCATGGGTTTCATTAAAGATGGGTCTCAGCTCTAGGTTACTCGTTATTACTTACTTGTTAAATTTAATTAAATATGTTATTCTAACATTAGCCTAAGATAGCTGGTCCCCAGTGACTGTTAGTGATTTAGTATTCATTGAGAACTTAGTTCCTGTATGCAATAGAAGAGGCAGCTCAGCTCATATTCTCTGTGGCACACACGTGGCCCAGATGTGACCATGTGCACAGGACACGTGAAGAGGCCAGAGGTCAGAGGTCAGGGTGATCCTCCTGTGCACCAGACCTGAAATGTGGTCTGCGGTTGAGCCCCATTCCAACACCAGTGGGTTTGTTGCAAATTTTCTCACTTCTCAGAGCAGCTGAGAGATGCACAGGAGTATTGCAGGCAGCCCCAGGCTGAATCACTCTGGGGCTCATATACCTGTGGCCCCCCCTTTCCAACCTTTATTTCTATTGCTTTATCTTTGACATGTTCAGTGTCTACCTCCAGGTCTCCTTGGCAGCAAAATTCTCTGTTCTGGATTCATCTTGTTGCCTGTCACTCAGCTTCCCATTTCCTTTTCTGTCCTTTAGACCCAAATGCTTACATTTAAAAAAAATTGGTATCACAGCACTGATACCTCCCAAAGATCCCATGTCAAGCCCTGATGCTGTTAGGATGTAGTAACAATAGACTGGTAGGGAAGTCAGAGGGCTGGTCCCACCCGGAATCCTTCAGATATGACAACAAACAGAAACCCGAGCCCCTAGGCAGGCATACAAAGGTTTCCTTTGAAATCTCATCTTTTCTGTCTTATGCTTTCTCCTCTTTTGCCCTCTTCCCAACTTCTGCTCCTTCTCCTTGTGGAGTTATTATGGGGAGTTTTCGTGGCTCAGTAGCTGAGAATTTAGCTGTATTGTCTTGCCCCAGTGCACCTGCCGAAATCCCAGAGGGAAAAGCTTGGCCCATGAACTAGAGTCTGTGTGATAAGATTCAACGCCACAAACTGCAGCTGTGGGTGTACACAGAACCACTGGAATCTTCATCGCTGCCTGCTTGGATATTCTTATTCTGGGATATTGCTCTTTTCACTGGGCTTGCGTTTTACAAATCGGGAAGGAGGAAAATAAACTCCAGGATGCTGGCTCCATCCTGCAGAAGCAGACACATGAACCACACAGCTGTGAGCTCATGTGAAGGTGAATACAGCCATGCTCTGATTCCTGTCTCTAGAGGAGCCCTGGGCTGTAAGCACGGAGTTGATCCAAGTCCAGACACTGAAGGAGAAGGGCTCTCGTGAGAAGTCACATGACTCAGGTGGCTCTGTGAAGCTGAGGAGGACCCAGCTGTCTCCAGGGCCAAGGCAGCACTCACACGAAGAACTTCTCAGCATGCTGTTTCTTTTTCTTTTTAATTCTTTCCACATTGTCCAAATTCTTCTTGAAGGCCGTGATGTTTGCAATGCTGAGACAAAATTGTGCTTGTCCCAACTTTGGAGATGCTTAGGGGGATGAACTTGAGACAGTGCTGTTCATATGCAAAACAAATTTCAGTCCATTTGAGGAGTTTAGGAATTGGCTTATTTATTCATTCAAAAAGGTGTATCAGGTGCCTTCAAAGCCCAGGGAAGAGCGGGGATGGCAGTTTCCATGCTCTCGTGGAACTTATTCTGGTGGAGAGAGACAGGGGGATGAAAGGTAGATAGCCAGCCTGTCACGTGGAGACGTCTCCCTCAGGAACCATAAGGCAGGGTAGGAGAGTGCCAGGTCGGGACTGGCACTGGGACTGGCATGGACAGCTGCCGTCTCTCTGATGAGGTGAGAGTTGAGAAGAGACCTGGTAGAAGTCAAGGACGAGTGTGCAGTGTTAGAGCGAAGAGCAGGTACAGAAGTAGACTGTTGTGCATGCCGGTGTCTTGGGAAAAGTAAGGAGAGCCATGAACGAGGTACAGGCCAAAGAGCAAGGGTGTGTGTCGGGGGGAGGAGACAAAGCCAGGGAAGAGACCTAAGGACTCTTTGAGGAGGTTTGAAGAATTTTGGCTTTTCTTCTGAATGATAGGAAATGAATAATGGTGTAGATGACTTACATTCAAAATGTTTCTGCCTAGTTGCCATGTTGAGCACAGGACATTGGAGGTGAGGGAGTAGGGAGCCATCAGGAGATGAGCTGATCCAGGTAGAGATGGTGAATTTGCACCCAGTAGCAAGAGGGAGAGAGGTTGGAAGAGGTTCAGTCCTGAGTATAATTTGGAGGTAGAGCCACCAGGATCTGTCCTTGGATGTACAAAATGACTCAAATGTCACTCTGCCTTTTATTTGTTTGTCTGAACAATTTGTCAGGAAGTAGGGATTCACTGAAATGAGTGAGACTGGAGGAGGCCCAGGTTTTCTGGGGGGACAATCAGGAATCTTGTTTGGGACTTGATGGAGTTGAGATGTCTGCTAGACCTGGAGGAGATACACACATAGGTACATGTGAATGTCTGCACTGGCGTTACAAGCATAGAGGTGGTGTTTTAAGCCTGAGAGTGGTTGAGATCAGCTAGGTGTGGGCGTGTGTACAAGACTAGAGGGGTGTAGTGGCTGAGCCCTAAGCCCTTCTGAGGTCAGGGAGATGAGAAGCCATCTGGAGGTGCTAAGGAGGATGAGCCAATGTCTTAGATTCCCAGGCTGCCATAGTTAGGAAAGAACCAAGAGTGAAATGTATTGCCCTACAGTTCTTGAGGCTGGAAATCTGAAATCAAAGCATCAAGAGGGCCACACTCTCTTTTATGACATAGGGAAGAACTCACCCTTACCTCTCTAGCTTCTAGTGTTTGGTGGAGGTACTTGGTATTCTTGGCCTGTGGGTGTTTCATTCCAGTCATTCCGCCATCATGGCTCTGTATTTATGTCATCTTCCCTCTCTGTCAAACTGTGTCCTCACTTATCCTGGTTTGTAAGAACACTGGCCATATTGGGTCTACCCAATGGCCTCACCTTAACTTGGTTAAATCTGTAGAGACCCTGTTTCCAAGAAAGGTTATATTCTTAGGCACTAGGCATTAAGATTTCAACATATCCTTTTTGGAGCAATATGTCAACCATAACAGCCAAGAAGGTGGTAGGAGGACCAAGGAAGCCTGTGTTAGAGAAGACAAGTGAAGATTGTGCTTCGGGAAGAAAGATGGGCAAATAGACTCCGATGACAGATTGGTCAGATTGACAGAAAATAAGACCAGGACCCCTGTGGAGTTACTGTCACCTTTGCGATGAGTTTCAGTTAAATGGCGAGGATGAGAACTGGATTGAACTTCAAGAGGGAATGAATGGAGGAGTTATTGAAATAAATGTAGACAGTTCTGGGAATTTTGTAGGTAGGGTGAGGGGGAGAATAGGGTGTTGGTGAGGGAAGAAGGAATTTAAAAAAAAAATAGGAGAAATAAAAGTGTGTTTATATGTGAACCAGTAGGGAGGAAAAAAATATTACAGGAAAAAGGGGACAGTTTCTAGAGTGATGTCAAAGAGAGGACACATTTCTAGAGTGCTGTCTTTGAATAGGGCGTGGGATCTAAAGCCCAACTGATGATGGCTGTGTTTCTGGGTAATTCTGGGGCACGTTCAAGTTTGAGAACCATGGTTCCAAACGATCTTTAAGACTCTGAAAGTCTTTGTCTTGAGATATCATTTACCGCAGCCACAAGTGGAAAATGAAACACGTCTTCTTTTGTGTAGAATGACGGTCCTTGCCTAATGGGCATAAAGCGTGGGTTGAAAATGACCGGTGCTATTTCCAGGAGATGTGCTGTAGGGAAGGCCAGCTCTGTCTGTGTTTCACACAAGAGGTTCAGTCGGTGGCGCTGTCCCTTTACACCACCGTTTCTGCCTTTAAAAGTGATCTGCAGCGTGCTGGGGAGATCCGGCTGCCCTCTGGCCGCTATTTTTAGATGACCTTGCGTCAGACCCTAGCAGAGTGGGGAAAACGTCACGGGGACTTGAAATATTTGTATTTGGCAGGACGTAAACATTGTATAACAAGTTAATGTCCTGATACCCAAATGTTATTGTAGCACATTTGTGTATATCAGGTTCACTTCAGATATGACCTAGTGCTGCCATTGTTACTGTTCCCAGGAAGACTTGGTTCAGTATAAATTGTACTCCTGGTTGGCAGGCATCACCTTTATATCCTTTTATTCTAACCTGTGCATTTAACAATGAAAGGACCATGCTTCCTCCAGTCAATTAAAGTTGTGTTTAGTTTTCTTAAATTAGGGGACTGAAAAGGGTTAAGACAATAGGAAGGGTTTTAATTAAAGCGGCAACTTGAGTTTTAGTAAAATAACTTGGCGTGAACAAATCTTTGGCTAGCTTGGAGCCTCGAGTTGCCTGTTTAAACCAGTTTGGAGATACTCATTCCATGTTATTTGGTAGAAAACACGAGATTATTAAGGTTACCTGCACACACTCTACGAGGATTACATTACCCAGAGAGCATTCTCTTCTCATCCTCCCACTGTGAGGCAGTCAGACAGGATTTGAATTGCCTTCTGATACTAGGAAATCATGTCCCTAGTTTCTCCGAGCATGCTTTAGGGAATTTGGAATGCGACGTGCCCTTTAGCACTCTGGGATTTTGTTAATTTTCTTTCTGCTGGTGTGAAATGTTAGCGTTTTCATCCAGGGGGGAAGTGCCTGTGCACCCAGAGCTTCAGAAACACACAGGTTGGTGGGAGGGCCTGCTAGCGCATGCCACTTGTGACGCATCCAGGACAGTAAGCGCAAAGATGGGGCCCTCTCCTTGACCGCTGCTTGCCAGTGGCGAGCTTGGTAAATACGAAGTAAGTGGTCATGGAACTTTTCTGGTATATGATCTTTTAAACAGCTTATATAGTAACTCTGATAGGACCTTTCCAATTTTTGTATTTACTTGTAGATCAGTCTATTTTTCTGTCACGAACACTCAATAGCTAGGCAGATTAGAGAAGAAAATCAAAGCTTAGACTTTGACATTGCCAACTTCACCCTGTTGGTACAGTAGGAGTCAGAACTATGGGCCAGGGCATCTGAATTCTAGTCTGACTGTTTTGCATCCATAATTAAGGAAACCTTTGGAAACAAACTCAGTGATGTTCTAGAACAAGTGAAAGTTCATCAGCCATTTAAATGATGTTTGAACTGTCTTTGCATTCTTTGAAATTGTGACCTGTTAGATGCTACTCTGAGGCTGTAATAGCTTTGGGAAATTTTTTAGAAAGTTTAGGCTGAGGTTGATACAGAGACAGTTTTGTTTGTGTTTAATGTTGCATTTGATAACCATGCTATAAAATAGTATCGGTTATTCTAGAAGTTGTTATTTTAAATTCACTTTCAAACTTTACCTTCTTCTGAAGTAAAAGAGTTTGGGTTGGAGTTTTTCAAATATGAAAAAAATTTCTTTTTCCCACTTCTTTATCATATTTGAAAGCCTCATCTTTATATATGATTGAATCTATTTTGTATGTGTTTGAATTTTTTTTGTTTGCGTACTTTTGTAAATAAAGCGAATTGCTGTCTAATAGAACAGTTGAATGCCAATGGTAAGCTTGCTTTAGCTTCAAGCACTTTTCAGAAGAGCAAAAGAGCAAGAACGGGCCAGGGAAATCATGGTGCTGGGGGAAGAATCAAGGGATAAGCTTACTCTTGAGCCCAACTTGGGCTCTTGAGGAAAATGGAAAGGACTAGTGGTTGTGGTGCTGGAGCCAGGTCTCATAATCTCTGGAATGAATGCTATTCATTTTGATAGTTGCTGCTATCAGTGATATTTCTGAGAAGACATGCACTGCCTGCCGTTGGCTATAAAAATTTCTTGACATTTGTCCTGTGTTCGTGTAACTGATGTACATTCCAGTAAAAATAGATGGAAAAGTCAGAACTTTCCATCTCCCTTTTGGAGTAAGCCAGTGTTTAAGACTATATGATTTCCTAAGAACATTTGGAGAAGCCAAAGAAGCCTGACTTGAAACATTCTTTTCAGGTCATGTTAGGTCATGAAGGAGCGAGTGGGTCGGGAGTTTCTGACAGTCTTCCGTGGGAACTTGGACTTGGGGGTTTCAGAGGGGGTTCTCAAGGGGTCCCAGGGACTTCCTCCAACCTTGCATTTGGGAACTGCTTCAGAGTGACCTTTATCTCTGGTGACACAGAGTTAAGATGAGGATCCAAGTTTTCTGGTTGCTGTTTCTTCCACACGTCCAGGCTCACTCTGCTGACTTCTGTTGGAGCCTGGCTTTCTTGCCATTCATTCAATGCACTGCCCTGGCATCCAGCACCATGTGGATGACTTTGTGAACTGCCTTCCCCACGACTGTGCTCCCTTTCTAGGGAGTTGTCCTGCTGGCCGCGTGTGCCTTGCTGCCCGGGAGGCCTCGTGAGCCTCTGGTGCTTGCTTCTTTATGAGATTGCGCCTGAGGTCGCTCCAGCTTGGGTCCTGGTGCGTAGGCTCTCAGAGAATCTCAGTTGAATTGTTACTGAACAGAAGCCTTCATGAACTGAGGTATTACTGTATTTCAAAAATATTTCACAAAACATCATAGCTGCAAATAACTGTAAATTAGAAGCACAGTTTAAAGAATCCCAAAACTAACACCATTGTGCTTGCCACTGAATTTAAGGAAGAGCTTGCTGGTACTGCCTGGATTACTCCCTGACCTGACTTTTGTATTTATAATGCCTTACTCTGTTTCATAGGTGATCTGCACGTAGATGATTTTGTGAGTTGCTTTCTCTGTGACTGCTCCTGAGATTTGACCATGCTGCTTAATGTTACTGTAGATCACTGCTGCCATTTTCACTGCTGTATAGTATTCCACTGTAGCATATATCCACTTTTTAACAAAACATGACAATGTAGACAGAAATGTGCCAGAATCCTGAGTCTAGATGCTATACCTAGCAGTGCAGTCCTTGGGCCTCTGTATTTTCAACATTGTTAGGCATGTTGTCATTGTGTTTCACAAAGTGGTTGTATTTAGTCTCTCACCAATAGCATGCACTTGTTCCTATTGCTCCAAAACCTTTCCCTACCGCTTTTAAGGTGCCTGAAGGATACTTAACTCGGTGAACACCAGTGGCTCCATGCTTCCCATTGAACTCTGCTCGCCTGTGAGTACAGGTGATTTTGAACATATTTGTGGGTCTGCAGTTAATACAGTAAGTTTAATGACTCACCACACACACAGTGTGTTCATCCACAGTGTGCACAAAGCATTGGTCACTGTGGCCTTGGGGACACCTCTGGCCTCCGTAGTCTGGCCGATGTCCCTGTGTGGTTGGTCACAGTGAGTCTGCTTCAGGTCATTTTGGAGGATTTCATTTCCTTCTCCTGAGCTCTCACATAGCAACAGTGGCTACTTTAAACTTTAGAAAACATTCTGTGAGTTCATATTTGCCGCATACAATGTTTCCACTCCCCAAGTGGAGTTGGTCTGTGTACACAGCACATCTTGATTCCATTTCTCCTCTTTTTCTCTCCCCTGCCTCCATCTCTCTGTCCCCTTCCTGTTTGAGGAAGATCCGTCTCCCTCCTTTCTCTTCGCTAGCTTTTATTTTGCTCTTTATTTATACTTTGGGTTCCTCATATAAGAGAAAACATGCAGTATTTTCGCTTAGCATTATGTGATTTCACTTAACATTGCGATCTCAAGGTACATCCACTTTCCTACAGATGACTCAGGTTTATTTTTCTTTATGGCAGCGTAGTGCTCCACTGTGTGTAAATGCCACATTTTCTTTTTTCATTCATCTGCTGATGGGCATCTAGGCTGCTTCCAAGACTTAGTTATTCTGAGTCATGCTGCTATAAACACGGGTGTGCATGGGTCACTGAAACTTGATGTCTTTAACTCTTTTGGGAAGACACCTAGGAGAATAATACCTGGGTCAGATGGAATCCCTGGCTTGGGTTTTCTGGGGAGTCTCCACCTGCTTTCCGTGGTGGTCGCGCTAGTTGAGATTCTGGGGCTGAACTGATGGGATCATCTCTGCTGCTGCTGAGTCACAGAGCTGGTGGCAGGAGCCGTTGTGTGCATTGCAGCTCATTTAACACAGCCGCTTCTGCACTTCTGAGTCAGCTCTGGGAGGCGCCGAGTGTTATTAATGTTCTTAGAGATGAGACTCAGGCTCTGGGTGACAACTCACCTTCAGGTGTCAGCACCAGTGGGTGACAGTGCCAGGAAGCAGTTAGGTCCAGAACAGCTACATTGAGCTAGTAAGCAAGCAGGGAGGTGGATTTCCGTTGGTGTCACCGACGGTTTCGTGCCTATCTTTATGTGTCAGTGCAGCATTGGAAGTGAAGTAAAAAGACCTGGAAACTTTGTCTCCGCTGACGTCACTCCCAGCCCTGTTTCCTTTTCATGCCCGAATTCAGATTTAGAAAATTATTGCTAACTCCACATTGGTCTCCTTACAGTATCTCTAGAGGCCTCAGAGAATTCTTACCAGTCTGGGAATTGTCAATTATTTTCCCTGAAATTATAAATTTTAAAAGATTTGGCTCTTTTCCATTTGTGTAGTCTTTGGTCATGGTTATAACTTAAGATGTTTCTTATAAAATCAAGAAAGCATAAGGTTATAAAATAACAGAAGCTTAGAAAACATTGTAGCACCGATGCCTGAGCTATAATGACCTCTGTTGGTTTTGAAATGAACTGGACATCAGTACAGAAGCGCTTCTTACCAAAAGAAGCCGAATTTCATTAGTTTGCATTCTTAGCCCAGAAGTAAGAGGTCTTTAACTTTGTTTTATAAAGCTACGCGAAGATGTCTAAATCTGTCTTTGTGTTTATATAGCACTTATCTCTCAGCGCCTGGGTAATTAACTCTCAAGTTTAATGACAGTGCAATATTTGGGCACTTTTGGAAACTGTAATTGTACTCTATGCTGTAGAGGAAATGCCAAGGTACGCATTCCTTTTCATCTAGATTTTCGGTAAAAATAAAATTTATTCAGATGCCATTAATAGGGAGGTCAGACAGAATCTGCATTTTCAGTTTTTCAAAATTCTTAGAACATTTTGGGAAAAATATACAGTTGTGCTGTGGTTCTTACCTTCATCTGTATCCAACAGAATTTAAATGCAAGATGTGAATTGGAAAGGACTTTAAAAAAAATACTCCTTTGAATCTCTCACATTTCAAAGGGAAGAGAAAAAGACTGTTCTTGAGCCAGGAAAGAAAAAACACAAAAAACCTAAACACAAAAAAACAAAAAGCAATGCTGTGACCACTGCCCACTGGTGTAGGGACGGCACCTGCTTCAGGGAGCCGCAGGACAGTGCGGGTAACACAGGTGTGGGTGAATGGCAGTGATTTGGAGCATTGAGGGCAAGGCCAGCTTGTCATCTGCACCCACAAAACGTGGCCTGACTCTGTTTTAACTAGCTCCTTTTATTTTCCTTAATAGTAGTGACGACAATGAAAACAACACTAAAAAGATCAAATATCATTGACTCCTAAACCACGTGGTATTATTCCTAGTTCACCAATCGTAGCACCATTTTAGGAGAAGTGAGGTTGAGACTGATTTGAAGAAAAAATTGCCCCGGGATGTAAGTCAGTGTTGAGTGTTTGCCACAGTCTTGGAGATAAATTTCTGATTTGCATACATCCTGGAAATTATTATAACCAGGTTTATAAAGAAGCCAAGGACCAGGTGTGGCGGTGCACACCTGTCATCCCAGCACTCGGGAGGCTGAGGCAGGAGGACTGGTGCAAGTTCAAGGCCCGCCTTGGCTACCTAACGAAACCCTGTCTCCCTCCCCACCCCAAAAGCAGCTAAGAGATTTTTCTTTCTTAATTTGAGAAATGAAAACAGCTTTGTCTTTCCCCCCGAAATACTGATGCACTTCATAAAAATGTTTTAAACAACATAAAGGAATAAAGAAGGAGGAGACAAAATTTTAGGTAGGCCCTGAGGTTCCCATCATTCAGAAACAGCCACTGGTAATCTTGTTGCTTGTTTCCTTGAGGCTTGTGAGAGTAGAAAACACCTGGCAGGATGACCACATTTTTTAAAAAGTGCAAAATGAGGTTATAAGCAAGAATCAACTTAACATCCGTGACATTCCTCTGAACTCCTCAGAAATCTCCAGGCTACAAATGTCAGATTGCCCGTGGCAAAGATGATCAGGGCAGAGAGTCGCCAGGGAGTTCTTTGGTTGACTCGTTGTGCAGTGGGGCCATCAGGGGCCAGGGGCAGGCAGGGGCCGGGCACTTCCTGTCTCCTTCAGGAAGGCTCCGCCATTTTGCCACGCTCTAGCTCCCACAGGGCTCCAGGTCAGTGTTTCTGGAAGGGGCCTGCTCTGCCCAGTCCCATTAGGAAGCAGCTGTTTCTGAGAGCTGTGGCTTCCCTGGATCGTCTGTGCTCTTTCCAGATCATGCCATTTAATCTTGCTGCCAACATCTCCGTGCTTTACCATAGACAAAGAGTTTCTATGTCCTGATGACCTCTGGTGTCAATCTGGTGACTGACTTCTTTACTTATTTTTGTTGTTTGTATTAACAATCCAATTGTATGAACCCAATAAATGCTAAGCTACATCCCCAGCCCTTTAAAGTTTTTTAAAATTTTATTTTGAGGCCAGGGATTTAGCTCAGTGGTTCCCCCACCTGCCTTGCAAGCACAAGATCCTGAATTTGATCCCCGGTACCAAAAAAAAATTTATTTTGAGACAAGGTCTTGCTAAGTTTCCCAAGCTGGCCTTGAACTTGCCATCTTCCTGCCACAGCTTCCTGAGTAACTTGTGTTATAGGTTGTATCACCATGTCTGGCTAATGACTGGATTTTCACAGACAGAGAAAGAGCAAGTCCTCTTTTCTACTTACTTTGAACTACATAAGCTTTATTTATTACTTATTTATTTTATTTTTTTGAGAGAGAGTCTCACTGTGTAGTCCAGGCTGGCCTTGAACCCATAGTGACCCTCCTGCCTCAGCCTCTTGAGTGCTGGGATGACCCGTGTGTACCACCCTGCCCAGTTTTAGGCCCCTGAGAAAGACTTGATTGGCCTCTGGGTGTCTTTTGGGGGCCAGGCTCTCTTGGGTTTTATGATTAGCCACCATTATTCCCACTGCAGAAGAAGTGGCTGGAGAATGGAAACAGACAGCTTAGATTATCTCAGGGAGATGCAGACTTGACCTTCATCACATCCTGTGAGCCTTTTGGATTCTTTGCTCTCTCCTCAGGGTTGGCTAATGGAGCAATACCCAGTGACAGCCCCACTTGGCCACAGATCTTCTGAGTCAGGCCTTTTGGGGAATGATAGCACATTGCAACTTGAATTTTCCTTCTCAAGGAAAAGCCCCTGCATATTACTTTAATGACAGTGTTGTTGGGCCATTTGTGTGCTCAACCAACATGTGAAGTTGCCAGTTGAATTAGATACTTAGGAGATGAATACATAAAGTGTAGTATTTATATGTAGTAGAATACTACTCTGCCATAATGAATGATAAACTTGAGTTACTTGTGGGAAAATGGATGCACCTTGAGACAAGAGTGTTAATTGAAATAAATCAGACACAGAAGCTTCAATATTGCATTTCTGTGAGAAATCCAAAATATAAAGAGCAAAATAAAAGATAAATTGTTATGGCTTGTATCTAGATGTCACCCAAAAGCTCACAGGTGGGGCTTTTCGGAGGTGGCTGAATCTAGGGTGTGGATTATGGATTATGGGTCATTGAAAACTAAATTAGCCCACTGGTTGGCTTAGCATAGTTCTGGGTGTGGATAATGGGAAGGTCTGCCCTGGGTGTCGGTGGGATCAACCAATAGACTTGCAGCCTGAATGGAATAAAAAGGAAAAGGAGGCTCAGTGCCCCTCCTTGACACTTCCTGTCTGCCCTGCCATGGACTGTTTCTCCTCTACCATGCCACTCTGCCTTGGAGCCAGCTGACTGTGGACTAAAACCTCTATAAACTGTGAGCTAAAATAAACCTCTCCTCCTTTAACTTGTGGGTGGCAGGTGTTTTGTTCCAGCAACAACAAAAGTAACTAAGACGTAGATAAGAGAAAATAGGGAGCTAGCTCTTTTATAAAAGGGAAAGGAGCTAAGAGACTGAGAGAGGCAGGGAAGGGAAAGGGGGATGAAAGAAGAATGAAAACATGTTATGTCTGTGTACCAGCTCCCTACCAGGAGTGTGATCATCATGTACTGCAAACATGTGCTAATACAAATAAAAACTGGAAAAAACCCAGAAAGAACCAAACGTGATCTCTGACACACATCCCTATGAAGCTCTGCAGCCTTCTTGCCTAAGCGGGAGGACGGGTCACAGCCATGCTGAGGATGAGGTTCAGGTGCCTGTGCTTGGTGCTTTCTCCTCTTCTGGAATCCTGGCTTGGTTTCAGGGATGCACAGTTTCTTCTAAAGAAGGATATCCAGATAATCCATATCCAGTTGGCTCGTGCCTCCACAGCAGATGAGGCCACGTCAGAAGCACAGTCAAAGAACAAGGCCTCAGGAGGAGGGAGAGATGAGGAGAGGCTGCCCAAGGGACAGGAAGTTAGAGTTAGTTAGACAGGAAGTTACAGTTAGACATGAGCAGGAAGCTCTGGTCTCCTGTCACACAGTCGGGTAACTGCAGATGACAGCAGTCTGTCCATTTTGAAAAGTTAGAAGGATTTTGAAAGTGTTTATCATAAAGAACTCATAAATATTTAAGGAGATAGATATGTTTAACCTGATTTAAATGACACAAGCTATAGACATGTATTGAAAACATCACAGGTACCCCATGAATATGTACACTTATGTATTGGTGAAAAAATTTAAAAGAATATAGAAAGCAAATAATACAATGAGTCATCAAGGTAGACAACTGAAATGCTGCATGACCAGAGCTAACAGGAACCACACAGGGCTGGAATTAGGGAGTTCAGGGACAGAGGGTGGCCAACAGTTCCCATTTTCCAGTTTCTATATGGCATTTAAGGGAAAGAAATGGACAGATTTAAGATGCTTTTCTCATGTTACCAAGATGACTGATCTTAACATAGGAAGCAGTGTTGTGTACCAGGAAGGACACAGGCCCTAATGCCAATGCCTTCATGATTCTGGGCAGAATGTGTGATGCTGGAGTTTATTTCTTTTCTTTTCTGCCTGTACAAAGATAGAGGGGATAATGGAGACATCACGCAGGTTGGTTGTGAGGATTGACGTTTGTGTCTTTAAAATGCAGGTGTGAGGATGATGCAGTAAAGATGAATGAATTGAGAAAAAGCAAAAAGAAAAAAAAGTAATTCCCAGTGGGAACTAGAAAAAAGCAAATTCAGAAAGTAAGAATTCATCAGTATTTAGTGCTGTCCAGGGAATGGAGAGACTCTGGTGAGCTCAGATATCGATCATAAAGCGCAGTGTGTTCTGATTTGAGACAGTCTCGGTTTATCAGGCCGAATTATCAGGAACTCAGAGTTCGGAGGACCCTAGATATTAATTAGGCCCCACTGGCTTCTCCAGGCCTTTCAAGGTTGCCAAATCCTGTGCGTGCCATTGTCCTTTAATGATTACCTCCTTGGGGATGCCAGAGCCCTCACTCAGGAGGAAAGAGGTGTTCTGGAGACAAGAGTTGGCTGGCCAGTGGGGGTTTTATGTCAGATGAAAAGTCATGCTTAAGATTAAAAGGAGAAAATAAAAGTAGGGAAGTATTTCTGTAATGCTTGTTCACTTCGCCTGTAAGCCCCTCAGCAGCAGAGAGACTTGGAAACCAGCTTCATCTGCAGAGAAGTAGGGGATCCACATCGCTGAACCAGAAGAGAGCCAGGGATGAGAGGGGGACAGCACAATAGACAGGGAGGGACGGCAAGGTGGGTGGGTTGCTCATTTTGGGTGGGGAGATTGGCAGCGGGGCATCTCGAAAGATGAGGTTTGGTCCGTGGGAGGGAGCCTGTTGCAGATGGCCGAGCTGTGCAGATGGCTCAGGTGCGGGTTAGGGACAGTGTCTCCACGTGCTCCAGGGCCCACCCTGTGCCGAGTGCTGGTGCACAGGGAGGATCAATCCTGTGAGCTTGGTTAGGATAAACAAATCTGCTAGATTCTCACCCAAGCCCTCATGAAAATGTGAAGCCGAGGCCCCCAGCCAGTTCCTGGATGTGGTGAGAGGAGCTCCCCACTAGAGAAACCGGAAAGGGCAACTCTGCCTTTAATTCTCTGTCAACCCGCCAGGCCACGGCACGCAGTGCTGGTCAAACACCAGTTCTGAGTTGCTGTGAAGACTTATTCTCAAAAGATGAGAGGAACATTGAAATTGGTAGACTTCTAGTACAGCGAGTGACCCTCCCGGCTGTGGCTGGTTCTCATGCAGTCTGCTTGGCGTCCCAAAGGAAAGGGAATTCTGCCCAGAGACTGCAGCATCAACATTTGTAGCTGAGCAGTACTCCAGGCGCACTCACGTCCTGTGAGCCAATTTCTTAGAATGAATCGCGCAGGGCCCCTCTCCTCCCCTCCCCCTCCCCCTCTCCAGCCCTCCCCTCCCCCTCCCACTTCCTCCTTCTTTCTCTCTCCTGTTAGCTCTGTTTCCCTGTAACATCCTGATGCAGCAACCATTTGCAGTTTTGTCACTTGTGTTTTAAAAACTGACCATGCCGTAGATGTGTGGTTTGCCTGGGCTGTGGGATATTTTGTAGAAATGCATTGTGGGTAAGACTAGAGCAGCCTGGAGGGAAGAAGCGCATTGTAGGAGACTCACAGTGGCAGCCATTGAGAACGATCCCCTGGCCTGGTGTAGGTCTGTGACTCTCCCCAGAGGAATTTGGTATTCAGAAGTCAGTAAACAAATTGCTTGGATCTGCAATGCCAGCTGTCACCAAGACTGACGGGGGACCAAGTCCTCCAGAGCGGCGAAGGGCAGACAAGACGAAAATGGCCCAGGCGTGACAGAGGACGCAGCGAGGAGAGCAGGCAGACGTTCTTGGTGAGCCTGCCGCATGCAGGTGTCCGTCCCAGAGCTGTTTCCTGCGGCCACTGAGCTGCCTGCGACGTGTGGAGCGTGGGACTGGTCGGGGTGTAATAATTATCCCGTGGTGCTCGTGTGCCCCACAAGAAGCGAAACTTAAAGGCTCTTTGGCGAGAACATTGTGGGGTAGAAGTCGTGGCTAGTACTTGAAATTTATGTATCTCATGATCTACATCAGTGAACGCTCTAGACGTCATCACTCAAACACCCAGCAAAGATTACAGCCCCTCTTTACAGGGATCTTGGGACGAGGCAACTCAGTCAGGGGCGGAATGAGGGTGAGACTGACTTCCAATCCACGCAGTAGTTGTTTAGGTGATTTGGGGTCCTAGATTTTTATAAGTCTCCAGTACATTTTGTGGCCCTGCTATATATTTAGCTAGTAATTGTTTTATAGAACTTATTTGTGGGACCAAGTAGAGTATATACAAAAAAGCACTTCCTTTTTTACTTTGATTGGAGGAGATACTGAATACAATGTGGCCTATGGCTGAATGAGTTTAGGAGATATGTGAATCATATTATCTATAGATCCTTCTATGCAAATAACTGCAGAACTTCACCAATTTTGTTACCGTCTTCTGTCCCCTCCCCTTGTCAAGGGCCTGGGTCCTGTCTTTGGGCACAGTGCCCCTCGAGAGGGTGTGATGTGTTCCAGTGTGGACAGAGCAGTGTCTCACTCATCATCTGCTTGTAGTGACCATAATCAGTGTTTATAATCATCTTTTACTTTTGTTCTTAAGTCAACAAGGATCTTTAAAATAAATGAAAATATTGAGCGAAAGTGACAAATCTATGATCTGCTTCCCTCCTGTTCTTTAAATTTGTGACTTTTTCATGATCAGAATGTCATTAGAGATCAGCTGCCATGTATCCCAAAAGTCTCCATCACAAAACATTTTTATTCTGGAAATCAGCCTTCCTTGATACAATGCTCTCAGAGACGGTAGACTAAACTGTATTTTTACTTATTTTTTCCTTTTTTTTTTTGAGACAAGATCTCACTGTGTAGTCCAGGCTTCCCTTAAACTCACTGTGTAAGCCAGGTTGGCCTCAAACTCATGGCGATCTTCCTGCCTCAGCCTTGTGAGTGCTGGGATAACAGGTGTGTGCGACCATGCCTGGCTGTTTTCTTTCTTTTGAGTTGTTTGAGTTACCTTCTGCCTTTCTTTGTTCTTTCTTCTTCTCACCCTCTCTCCATTCCTTTGTAATACTGGGATGAAATCCCGGGCCTTCGTGCATGCTAGACAAATGCTGCGTCCCTGAGCTGTGTACTTCCCTCCTGCCTTCATTCCTTGATCAAAGAGGACTTACTTAAGAAGTTGGACATGGGCAGTGTTTTTTGGTGTCCTATAAGCTTTCGCGTGCTGAAGTCAATTGCATCGATGCTGCCCTCTTGGCTTCCCACAATGAGTTCCATCAGACTCAGACTGTGACACCCCAAAAGGCACCTGTCTCTTTAAATGTGTAAATGGAACTTTTCCATGAATTAGGATTTGTTCAATACTTGAGTGGTCAGATCTAATCTCCAAGTATACATTTTTGGATTCTATTCATTTACTGCAGTATCTCCTACAATTCAGAAGTCATAAAAAGGTTATGACTGATGTTAAATTGTGGCACAGAGTCAAAGTAATAATTTTAATGATACAGTTTTAATTTTAACACTTTATGGAAGCCTATAATAATAATTCTGATATGTGAAGAAAAAGAGCTTAATTTAATTTTCAGCAAAATCCTCCATAATTAACATTCTTCGGAGAGTATCTGTTCTTAGCCAGTTTCATCTTTGTCTTCTTACCAATTTCCAGTGGACTGTTCACCACAATCCCCCTGTTAGCTGGCCCCCCTCGCAGTCATTTGCTTACTGTTTTTATTGGTCTATGTTCGCAGTACGTAACGACTGCATTCCTCCTGGGGAGTCGGTCTATGTACAGAACACATCTTAATTCCTTTTTTGTCCCTCCATCTCTTTGTCCTCTTCCCATTTCAACAGAATCTATCTCCTGACTGCCTATTATCTATCTATTATTTTGTTCTTTATTTATATATTGAGTTTCTCATGTAAGAGAAACCCATGTGATATTTTAGCTTGTTTGTCTGACTTATTTCACTTAACATTATGGTCTCAAGATGCATCCATTTGCCCACAAATGACTCAAGTTTATCCTTCTTTATGGCAGGGTAGTACTCCATATCCATCTGTTGATGGACATGTATGATGTATATATATATGTATATATACATGTATACATATATATGTGTATATATGTATACATATATACATATATACATATATATACATATATATGTATACATATATACATATATATACATATATATGTATACATATATACATATATATACATATATATATGTATACATATATACATATATATACATATATATATATTTAAAGTTCCCTTCCTCTCCCAAGCAAGCATACAGGAAATTAAGGACATGGCATGTGCATGATGGTAATATAATGGGTTATTGTAAGCAGTTGTAGAAGTCCTGCTCTAAGACCCAGCTGAGGGATGAGGGAAGGGTTCTTGGACAGGGCTATTTGAATAGAGTCATCGTAATGGGTAGACTGTGTTGACCGTTAAGCAAGTGAAGACAAGCATATCCAAAGGCAGGAAAACCAAATGCATTTGGCTCAGGAATCTCAGTACCAAACAAAGAACCTGTGAATAGCATGTGAGTTTATTCTCTATCCTTTTAACCATCTTTTTCTATTTAAATAGGCTAAAGAGTATAGCACGAGCCAACATTTCTCAGGACATAACCTACACAGTACCATTTGGCTAAGATGCTCCTAGAAAGAAAAGGTCAAATCTGAGAAGCATTTAGAAAAAAATCCTATTTAACTATGTTGACCATCACTGCCCAAGTATATTTAATGGCAGAGCACTTTTTTTTTTTTTTTTTTAGATTTCATGCAATCTGTATTCCATGGAGCATCGTTTAGGTAACATTTGTCTGAAATCACCTTTCCCAGCGTCAGTTTTCTGTTTAAAAACTCCTATCTTTTTTTTTTCAAGAGAAATCTGTACAAAGGCCCATTGGTAGTTGGTCACATTATGAATTGAGACTAATTAATTAGAGCATGTATAATTCACTCCTCTCACTCTGAATTAGACACTTTTTTATTTTATATTGATTGGTGATAATAGAAAACAAATGCACAGTCCTATATCTGATTAGTCTGAAGCATCTATATTGAATAAACATGACCATTTTGTTATTAGATGCCTAATAATTGTTTGTTGAAAGAGTGAGAGACCGTGGTGATCATACTTGGCAGATGTTTTAATGGCGAGTGACAGTTACGGTACATGTAACCTTCTTGATAAGAAAGGTGATAATATTAAAATATACACATCTACAGTTTCTTTTGGAATAAAAAGAAAATCTAGTTTATAAACAGAAAGACCATTCTTTTAATCATGTATGTGGTCAGTGTGCACAAACTCGAGTCACACGCACAATATTTTGTAAAAGAGAAAATGAACTTTTGAGGAGTGGTATCTCCGAGTTGTACCTATTAAATGGAAAAGTTAAATATTCAAAAAAGGGAAGTAATTATGTTGTTCACCATGCATAGAAGGCACACTTGAAGATCATGGAGTTTTGGAAGATTGCAGGCTTTCAAAATTCTGACAAGGCTGCTTCTAAACCAGTCCATGTTGGGTGCTGTCCTTTTGTAGGGTGGCAACTGGTTGGTGCTGCTCCATTTTACTGAAAGAAGAAAAGCATGGAAAATGGCCCCACCATGTGTTGGATGTGAATATTGGGAGGAGGGGTAATGTGTAATAAGGATGGGATATGATGTTTATGGGATCTGAAAAAGCAATCCACTTCTCTCAGATTTAAATCTTTTTTTTTTTTTTTTCAGATTTAAATCTTTAAGAGAAGGGCCCATGTAGGTTAGAGGATGCTACTGGTGGATACACTGATTTTTGGTTTGTTTACGTTGCAATCTTTTCCCCTTGCCCTCCCTCCGCCTCTGTCTCTTGGAGTTCTTTTTTTTGAACCAGAAGGCTTGATTAAATGGTTCAGTGGTGCTACTTTTACTTTTCATGTAGTTTAATTTTCTAAGTCAAAGCAAAGGTGCTCTATGAAAGCCATTTGTTTGTGGTAGTGGAAATGAATGTACAGTTCTTAACAGCCAGAAGAGAGCTGTAGGAAGCTTAAGAGTTTGGGGCCCGCAGGGAGCACCCTGAGGTGTGTGGGTCAGTGTCTCACAGCGGGGTCCCTGGGAAAAGGAGCAAAGGCCTGATGGGCAGTGTTCCCCAACAGTGTGGGAGGTGAAAATACTCCCACCTGCCCATGTGCAAGCTCATGGAGTTTGTTGCCCATCAGTACGTGGTGTTTTCTCTTCTAAATACTCCCAAGAGCATGCATAATAATCTGATGCAATAGAATAATAAGGTTGGGGTATTTATTAACTTGTCTTGTCTTATTTATTTAACCATAAGTTTCTATAATCTAGTTTTAAACGAAGGCTGTGTAGTAGTGACTTCTTACAGAATCCCCCGAGCTGGTCCTCATGAGCAAAGTGAGCTTGCTGCTGCCCTGCACACTGGAGGGCGGACTGCGTCAGATTTTGGGATGCAGCTCTCACCCGGGATATGGGCTCTGAGCCTGTCCCTCTGGTCCCATGCACCCCCACGAGTGTGTTATTACAGTTAGGTCTTCATAGTAGAGGGGGTGCAGTATGGCTCTGTGTGTCTCTTTCTAGTTCTTTTAAATCTTAAATGACTGTAAGAATGGCTGAAGATTAGTTTAACCTCTTATATTTTACTATTTTTTGTTTTTGGTAAAAATATTTTTTAAAATTTTATTTTTATTAGTACATGCTCACAGTACACAATGATGACATTGTTTGTGAGGAGCTGGTCCATGTGCAGAACTCATCTTAATTCTTTCTTCATCCCCTTTCCCCTCCCCGCCTGTCCTTTTCCTTTCATCTCTTGGTTCCCTTCTCATTTTCAGATGATCTATTTTCCTGTTATCTGTCTTTTGTTTTGCTCTTTGTTTGTATTTCTCTTACAAAATAAACTATGTGATACTTAAGCTTGTGTGTCTGACTTATTCACTTAACGTGATGGTCTCACGCTGTACCCATTTTCCTACAAATGCCTCAAGCTCATGAAAGAGTATTACTCTGTTGTGTATAAATACCACATTTTCTTTATCCATTCTTCTGTTGATGGACATAGAGGCCACTTCCAAGATTTAGCTATTATGAATTGTGCTGCTATAAACGTGGGTATGCATGTATTGCTGTAATATGATGACTGTAACTCTGGAAGATACCTAGAAAGGGAATATTTGGGTCAAATGGAATCTCTAGTTTCAAGTTTTTGAGGCATCTCTGTACTGATTTCCATAGTGGTTATACTAGTTTACACTCCCATCAACTATGTAGAAGGGTTCCTCACTCCCCTACAGCCTCACCAGCACTTGTTATTATTCGATTTCTTGATGATGGCCATTCTTTCTGGGGTAGGATGGAATCTCAGTGTTGTTCTAATTTGGATTTCTTTAATAACCAGAGATGTTGAACGTTTCTTCATATTGGCCATTGTACTTCTTCTGAGACGTGTGTCTTCATTTCACTTGCCTATTTTTTGAGTGGGTCTTGTGTTTTAGGGAGTCTTAGGGAGGAAAGTTTTCCAGCTGCAGAGTTCTCCCTTTCTCCCTTGGCTTTTTCTGCATCATGGACTCTTCCCTCCATTGTTTTTGGTGATGATGACATTATCTTCACTTGGTCTTGACCGTGCTGTTGTAGTGTTGATGCTGTGGTAGTTTGTGAGGGACCCTTGGTGGCACTGAGAGCCCCCCAAATGAATAACTGAGTAGCAAGCCTGGAACGAGGGCTTCTAAGTGGAGAGTGAGGCGGAAAGTCAGTAACATGACATTGAAATACTTGGACAGGTAATTAAAATGGAAATTAACCATTATTAAAATTTAAAATATTTTCAAGTCATGAGTAAAATAAAGCAGGTACCTTATTAAGTTGGACCTCATTCATTTAGAATATGAAAATTCAGACAAAGGGGTCTTAAACATTTTTTTCAATTGAGTAAAATGTTTAGTTGATTCTTTGGCCCATAGTTTCTGTTTCTCAGAAATGAGTGAAAGCTAGTCTAAAACCAAAACTTTTTAATGTGTAACTTTAATTTCCAATCAGTAAATAATTTCATAGATTAGGAATGCTTATGTCTTAAAGTAGCAGAAAAGTGCTCCAACTGTGATTCAAACAGCAGTTATCAATAGTTTTTTTCCTTCAGGATTCCTTTAAACTCTTAAAAATGATTAAAGATCTCAGAAATGTTTTGTTTACATATATGGTATAAATTGATATTTATCATTTTATCAATTAGAAGGTTTATAATACTGTATTTTCATTTATGCAGTGATTGTAGTTAAATTTGCTTCGTGCATAGATTGATGCTATGAAATTAAATCTTATAAAAATAGGATTGGAAATACAGATTATACAACTAATCCTGACTGTAGAACACTATTGTGGTTTGGGCCACTGGAAGGAAATGCAATGCTTGGCAATCTCCCAGTTACAGACTCAGGTGAACCACACATGGGACTTTATTTTCCTATTAAAACTTATCTTTCATTCAAGCACTCATTGTGACCTAAACACGTATCAGTGAGGGCTGGGGCAGCAATTGTATGGGCAATGCCCTGGGGTGCATCCCCAGCACTGTAAGAAAACACACACACACACACAAACACACACACACCCCAATGTAAGTTTTCGTAGCATCAATTTCTAAGTTATAAGTCAATGCGGGCTTCACCTCCTTCTCCCTAGGATGTGGGGAAGTTATTGGTGGCTGTGTCCAGCAGGAGGCGCCATCTTCTCTGTTGCTTGGTTCTCAATGCTTGGCCCATCTGAGGGGTCCCCTGTTGCTGTGTCCCTGACCTTTTGGTTTTAGTGGTTCTGGCTCCTCCCTGGATGTGCACACGAGGACCCCACTGGCCATCTGGGCTGTCGATGTTCTTTCTGCCTGGACTTGGGGTGTCTGAGGCACTTAGGGGTACATGGCGCCGCTCTTTATTATCTTTATTCCCTCCTCTCCTAGCAAGTGTGATGCTCTCTTCGAGTTTCTTACCCCATGGTGCTTTCCCCTCAAAGGGCACCTAGCACATTCTCCAAGGCTTGAGCTCTGGGGAGGGTGATGCAGAGAGCAGCCAGGCCTTCAGCTGTCCTGTCGCCTCGACTGGGACCCGAACCATGAAAGGAGGGTCTGCCTGGTGTGAAGTTGGGGGGTGTGGACAAGGGGCAGGGTCAGAAGGGAAGAAGTCACTGCGTGTTTCTGGAACATTCTCTATGCCATTGAGCCCCGCCTCTCAGGGGTCAAGGTCATCGTGTCCCTCATGACGATTTTCTCCCCTTGTTTGCTTCTTTTAGATCTTTGTTTTTCAAACCATGGACTAGGCTAAGACATTAATTTATAGGTCAAGATTAGTATTTGTAGAGAGGAATATTCTAGACTAAGAGAAAATGTCGTGGGATATTGCACAGGGCAGGCCTGGGTATTATTTTGAGGCTTTTATTTTAAGGCCATTCCTGTGTGTACTGAACTGGGAGGTAAGAGGGGTTTCTGGCCGTGGGCCCCTAATCACAGTTTTTACATCATTTTCCATCATTTTCGGTTGCCACTGAATTTGGAACATTACTTCTCTCTGGAATTTCTGTGTTGTAGAAGATATTCTATATTAATTTTTTAGACTATAGCATGCGTAGGTTGTAATTTTGAGTCCCTGCTTGACTGAAAATGTCATGTTTTTGGAGGATAGAAAATTATTTTCCCTCAAAATTTCAGAGGAATACCTTTGCTGATAAGAAGATTGATGATATCATAACTTGTAAGCACACTTTCTTCCCTGTCTGGAAACTGCAGGCTTTCTCTATTTTGGGCTCCTGCACTCTCCTTAGGGTGTGCCTGATAAAATATTTCAGTCGTTCCATTCAGTAGTTAGTTTGTCCTTTCAGTGAAGTTGCAAGTGGTCCTTTATTTACTCTTGTTTCTGTTTCTGAATATCCTATTAAATTGATTTGTCCACAGATTTCTTAACACTTTCCCTATATTGTTTATGTTATAGAAGTCGTCTTCTCTCCAGTTCATCTTGAAGGTCACTAGTTTGATTGTTCCTCCCATTGCTGTCTCCATTGGGTATTTTATTTCAACAACCTTATATTTAAAAATTCATTTAAGATTTGCAGAGTACAATCTTTTCAATTTAGAATACAGTTCTCTGAGTCTCAACAAGCTACTACTGCAATCAAAATACAGAGCATTTCATCTCTCCAAAACAGCCTCTCCTATGGCCTCCGTGTATTCAAGCCCTCCCTCCTCCAGTCTCTGCCCTTTGCTTTTTGCTACTGAGTTTTCTTTAATGATTGCAGCCTCCTGAGGAGGGCTCTGACCCTTGGCTTCTCCACATGAGTGCCTGGGGAGTTCCCAGGCCAGCTTCCCTAAGATGTATTCATGGGGGACTAGCACAGGTAGAGAACCCCTCAAGTTTTTGGCACACAGCAAAGAAACAAAAACGAAAGGCCAGCAGGCTGTGCTCTGTGCTTTGAGTGCTTTGGAATCTTCCCCTCTGGAGCAGTGCTCCTACCTGTTATGGTTCGTATCTAGATGTCCCCCAAAGCCTCATGGGAGCATAGGTGGAGTTTTTGGAAGGTGACTAGATTTGGGGCGGCCGATAGCTCACTTGCATTAGGAAGTGGGTCTGGTTAGAAGAGGTGGGTCACGGGGCATGCCTGCTATGTGGACTCTCAGTTTAGCTGTCTTCAGTCTTTCCTTTCTGTCTATCTTCAGCGCTTTTATTTTAAACAGCAATCTCCCTCTCTCTGCGTGGATGCATATATTATATATAAGCATGTATAAATGCGTGTGTACCTATAAAGATACCTCACTTGGGCTGTGGGTGGGTGGTGTTTGCTTTGCAGGTAATAGCATGTTTCTTTTAAAATAGGGTGCCCACTTCAGGCCTTCCAAAAAATCCCTCTTTTCTTCCCATGCTGGAAAAGGGTAAAAGCTGAACGTGGTTCTCTTGATCCAAGACACTGAGCCCAGGAGAAGTGTAACGGTCCATTGAGCTTTAGTTTAATCATACAATCAATGACCAGGAAGGCGTGCATGCATGGAAGAGTTGATGGATTCTGTGACTAGACTCTTCTGGCTTGAGGGACCTGAGAACAGGCTGTGATTTGCTTAGTGAATTGGGAGAGACAAGAACAGTCCGGGGCGCAGTGGTTGGCAACGTTACAACAATGTTCATTTCAGTCTGCCTACCCTGAAAAACCATGTGCAAACATACTTAACCTGCACGATTTGGAACTTGATAAATTGAAATGCATCGAACAGTTCTTCCCTTTCTCCAAAGATAGTTCTCCTCCATAGTAGAAGCCAGTGATTAAATAGTTCTCAATCTGCTGAGATTGCTTTCATAGCTGAAAAGCTAGGAAACAAGTTGTAATTTATCAGATGAATACAGTCAGTGGATCGAAAGGGGATTCAGCTTATGTTTTGGCCATCAATTTATCTGTGAGACTATAAATTCTTTATGAGAAATATACAGCTGAACATAATACTACCTTTCTAACTTTACATAAAACAGAAATATTCGATGCTATTCTCCTCTCTTTAGACTTTAAATAATTATTTTTATTGATATTGAATGTTTACTGTGGTGCATTATTATTATTGCCAACAAAGGAATACATTATATATGTATTGTGAGCTTTTTCTAGTCTTCTGTTATCTTGCCAGCTGTGTTCTGATGTTTTGCAGACTGCCATACTATGGTAGAGTCTTGCGTCCCTAAGCTATTTTTCTTGGCTGTAATCTGTCACACACTTGCTTGTTTGCATGTCCCATGATCAATAGCAGCAGCAGGGCAGCGAATTGAGTCTCCTTCCTCAACTCCTGTTTCTCTCAAACAACATGCAGTGGTGTGTGAGTGTGTGCGCGCTCACATGCATGTGTGTGTGCAAATATTAATTTCTCGTCTTGGACACCATAATTCAAAATCTAGGTGACATGTTACAGTAGCTGATAAGCATTCCATAGTGTGGCAGGTCAGGCTGACTGCGTAATCCCTCCGATAATGCCTTCTTTTCTAGATACACGCGAGGAGTTACAATGGAGTCCTGCTGAGGAAGTAAATCAATAGGTGGCAAGTTGTTTGACCCTGGGAGCCCGAAAGAGAACTTGGTAAATTGTTAGTCAGGTTATTGACTGCCCTTCAGAGAGCCCGGGGTTTGGCCCCTGTAACTCTTCGGTTGGGGCTTGTATTTCATGTATGCGGCCTACATTACCACGATCCATTTTTCGCTCTTCTGTCATCCACTGGCAGCTCTCGCGGGCCTCCTTTCTGAAGGGTGTCCCCTACTTACTTGCTCTAATTCACCGTTTGTTTTTTTTTTTTTTTTATCATAAAATTGATGTTTTGCCACCAGCGGCATTCTGTGTGTGTTGTTTCCGGGGGGAGGGCTGCGAGGAAGCAGGTGGGTGGGAGAGTTAAGGGGGCGATGCTGAATGTGGAGAGCAGTTCATGAATAGACCGGAAGGCCCCGGAGGGAGGTCAGAGTTAGATCGCAGTGTCTCAGCTGATGCTGCACAGTGCTCTTGTGATGTCCACTAGAGATCTGGACCTCAGTGGCTCTACTGTGGACTACATGCTGTGTTAACCCCACATGCAAAAAGGTGTCATTCTAAAATGCCTCTGCCTGTTAAACGGTGATCAAGATGGAACACGAGTGGAAATACATAGAATTGTTGACAGTCATCATGTGAGTCTTAAACCATTTACAATTTTTTAATAGTTTCATTTTTTTTATTAGTCCATGTTTGCAGCACATATGTTTACATTCCTTGTGTGGAGTTGGTCCATGTACAGAACACGTCTTAATTTCTTTTTTCATCTCTTCCCCTCCCCTTTCTCCCTCCTCCCTCTGTCTCTTCATCCCCTTCCATTTGAGAAAGATCTACCTCCCTACTTCCTCTTATATTCCTTTTATTTTGCTCTTTGTTTATAATTTAGGTTTCTCATATAAGAGAAATCATGATTAAGCTTAGAAATTCCATGTAGACCAGCTATTCCCCTTCTAGGCATCTTCCTGAAAGAGTTAAAGACATCCTATTAAAGAGATACATAGATACCCATGTGTATAGCAGCACAGTTCATAATACCTAAATCTTAGAAGCATCCTATATGTTCAGCAGCAGATGAATTGTTAACGAAAATGTGGTACAGTGGAGTACTACTCTGCCATAAAAAGGATAAACTTGAGTCATTTGTAGGAAAATGGGTACATCTTGAGACCGTAATGTTAAATGAAATAAACCAGACACACAAGCTTAAACCACTTAAAGTGAGTATTTTACCAACTTTGCACACCTGAAGAGATAACCCAGGTAGGATCATTGTTCAAGTTATTAATGAAATTTCCCAGGAACTTTTTAACACAAGGGAAAAAACTTCCAGGTTTTCTCATTCTCTCATAGAATATGCCATTTTTTCTTTACGGTTCTTAAACTAACAGAATCTTTCAGGTACATGGAACATGAGTGTTAAAACATCCTTTTGAGGAGTGAAATACAAAGCAGATAGCAATGCAAATGTGTACACACTCTGCCCTTAAAGAATGAATGCGGAAAGCTGAGGGCTTGGTCTTTGGGGTTTAGGTCTTCTGCCAGCTTTGGCTCCAGGTGGAAAAGGAATGGAAAGGTAGGAGGAAGGAGGGCACTGAGCGGCAGGTGTAGCGTGGCTCTGCTCCTGTCTAAACTGCCTGGGCACTGGCGTCTGTTCAGATTTGCAGTTTTTGGGGGGTGCACAGTGCCATGTAGATGTGGTCCCACCAGTGTCTACTGGCCAGGCCATTGTCATCAGTCATATGTCTTTTGTGATTGGTGGATGCCCTGACATTCTGGGGTTACACAGTTTGAAGGCCGCTTCTGCGTGGAGACCTGACTGCTGTCACTGTAGCAAGTTCTACGTCTCACACATCGGTATCTTTACTCATTGTGGCTCTGATTGCTTTATGTATTAATGATTGGGGACAGGTATTGAAATCTCTCCATGTTGGTAGACTTGCCACTTTTCTGGCCACCAGTTTGGCATTTTGTCCCACCATATATGTACACAAATTCTTTAAAGAAAAATTGAGGCTACTACTGTATTAGATCTATTTACAGTTAGAATAATACTTTCATTGGTGAATTGAACCAATATCACTATGTAGAATCTTTATTCTTAATGACAACTTTATTTGAAGTATTTTATTGGGGGTACATGCCTGGAATTCCAGGTACTTTGGAAGCTGAGGCAGGCGGATCACAAGCTTGAAGACAACCTGGGGAGCTTAGCGAGAGCCTCTCTCAAAATAAAATAATCAAAAAGGGTAGGAATGTGGCTCAGTTCTCCCTCCTTGCAGTCCTTGGTACTGGAAAACCAGTGTTTTGTCTCATAGTAGTGCAGCTATTTTATAGTAGAATATAAAAAATGACAATATTTGTCATGTAGCTGGCAGCTATTGCTCATTTACATATCTATGGTTATTGACTTGTTTCCCCAAACTGCTAAATTTCTATGTGTCCTACTTATCCTATCCTGCTTTTTCTTTCTCTTCTCATTCTTTTTTTTTATTGTTTTGAATTAGATTTTTGGTTCTTTTGATGATTTTATTTTTTCCCTTTCGTAAGATTGAATTTATGTTGGCTACTTTCCTTCTTTATGGTTACCCTTAAAATTTTATTACATGTACTTAAGTAAAATCTGAAATTTAATAATGTCCTAACCTTTCTGATGCAGGACCTTAGAATGATTTTCATACTTCTCCATCAACTTAGCCAGTATTTTAGCCTTGTCTTTAAAAGAAAAAGATATTCCCATGCAGTAGTGTTATTATTCCATGTGTTATGTATACATGCATATGTATGTATGTGTACACATTTGTCCATGTTCACATTTTTTGCTTACCATTCCCTTTTGGCCTTTTCTGTTATCCTTCTGGAATTATTTTCTGTCTTCCTGAAATGCATCCTTTGTAAGTAGCTTTACAGGAGATCTGATGGGAGTAATCTTTCTTTAGGATCTGTTTATTTTAAAATGTTTTATCTTTCTAGCCAGGTATGGCAGCATATGCCTGTCATCCCAGCTACTTGGGAGGCTGAGGCAGGAGAATTACAAGTTCAAGGCCATCTTGGGTCAAAAAAAAGCAAGACCTTGTCTCAAATTAAAAAAAAAGAAAAAGGTGGAGATGTCGCCCCGTGATAGTTTCCTTGGATTCAGTGCCACAAAATTTTTTAAAAAGTTTTATTTTTCAATCCCTAAAGATAATTTTGGATAAAACAATCATCAGTGCTGTAAAATGGAGTTGTTCGGATTTGGGAAATGTATTAAAAATTGTATTTAAACCTTCTGTCATCGCTTTCATTCAAAACAGTTGTGATCTTGGCCCTTGGAGAAAATGACTCCCTTGGCTAAAGTAGAGTGTGAAACGTGGTCTCTGGTCCTTCCCCAACTCAGAAAGGCAGGGCCGAAGGCCAGGGAGTAAGGTGAGGTCAGATCTTTTGCTTTTACAATATTCTTTAAAGTCACGAAAATTAGCCTTCTTAGAAAGGAATATCGGAAAGCATCCAGACACTTCCTGTTTCAGAAAGGATCCTGGATGGCACAGAGGGGCTGGAGGGGTCCCCCAGGGCACCCTTGGCTTTGATGATTCTTTGTGCAGCTTCGCAGGCCTCCTCGTGAGCCAGGCCCATTCCCCACTCAGCGCCAGGCAGTGAGCAGGGCATGGGCCATACCGCGGAGAAGCAGGGGCCCTTCCAGGGCCTGCGGCGGAGAGGGAGCCGCTTCACTCCCCCGAGAATGAGCCGTGACAGCACACGCCAAATGTGGCTGGCCAGGGAAGCTGTTTTGACACTCAGTGCCCACATTTTTTACAAGGAGTCTATCAGCAAATTCCCGCCTCCCGTACAGAAGGCAGGTGTTTGTCCATTTGTACAAACTGCTTGTGTGCAGTGTGCCGCCTGTCTTGGGTGATGGTGGCAGAAACTCTCCCCCAATCTAGTTCTCAGACTCCAGGCAAGGGCAAGCGTCATGAGCAGGCCTTTCCAATGACGGTGTGCAGGACTGCGTGTGGCCCGCAGGGGTCCACCAGCAGATTCTTTTGGCAGCCAGATTCTGCTCTCAGATCCTTGAGTTTGATTGTGGCTGTGGCATGGTCAGGAAAACAGGAAAGCAGAGAGGCTGGGCCTGAGTGTTCATGAGGCTGAAGATGCAGACAGGAGGAGGAGGACGTGACTGGCAGGATGAGCTGTTTGACTTTGGCCAGGAGATAAGAAGGAAAGCAGAATTGAGAGATCTGTGAGAAAGGGCTAGGCATCTTAAAATCAGTGTCCTCCTCTAATGTGAGTTACCTAAATCTCTTAAATAAGCTTTCTTGACATCAGCAAGTTGACATCTTGGACAGGGTGAGTCTTTGTTGGAGAGGTGGGCTGTGCAGGATCCCATTTAAACCATAGGATTTGAGGAAAGTAAATCCCTAAGAACCTCAGGTGCCTATGTCTAAATGTGTAACTAATATCCACATTCATAACTTCCCGTCTATCAAGCTCTCTCATGCGATTCTAGCAGCAAGCTCTAGAGACAGCTCATGAGGAATATTGTATGGTATGATGAGACACACAAGAGAAGTCACTGTGCAGGAGAACAGAGAGGAACCAGTCGTAGTAATGCTATTATTATTAATGGGAGACATTTGGTTAAGTATCTGTTCTGAGACAGATACCATTTGAGATGATTTACATGTGTTAATTTGCCATAAGCCCAAGGAGTGCTATCGTTATGTTTCTTTTACAGCTGAGGAAATTGAGGCCAGAGAGGTTAAGAAACTTATTCAGAGACACACAGCTGGTAGGTAGAAGAGGCAGGCTTAACCCAGGCTGTTTGGCTCCGTGCTCTCATAAGCACTGGGCTCTGGATAAGAAGTGTTTCTGGATTCTCACTCTTCCCACTTGTTCTTTCTCATTATCATCTCCAGGGAGGCTTCTGTTTGCTTTCCACACCCTGAGCAGCTCTGGTCTAGTGGTTCACATGTCACTTTTCCTCAGCTGAATCTATAGGAGTTCATGGCTAGCTTTTGCAACTTAGCGCGACTCCATCTCAAAAAAAAAAAAAAAAAATGGATCCAGGTATAGTGATGCATGCTTGTAATCCCCGCACTTGGGAGGCTGAGGCAGGAGGATTGTTGTAAGTTCAAGTCAGCCTAGTCTGAATAGTGCGTTCAAGGCCAGCCCGAACTACATAGGGAGATCTTGTCTCAAAAAAAAAAAAAATTGGAATTATTTTCTGGGGCCTAACTTTACTGTTTCAGATATAGCCTTGTGATCCTGTGATTCTTCTTGGCGTGTCATGGAGATCTGAATTTTCTGCAGCTCTTGGCCCAGTCTTGATGAACATACTCATTCAATTCCTATATGTTTCAACTACAGGACTTGTGTTTACGACCCTTCAGTGTTCATGAGGGATGGGGGGTAGCTCAGTGCTAGAGCATTTACCGAGCACATGTGAGGCCCTGGGTCCAGTCTCAGCACTGCAAAAACAAACCATTTCTCACTGTTCCCCAGGTCTCTCAACCAGTTCCTAGTATGTGTCAAAATTCCACAATTCGGTTTTATTTTCCAGGAAACTTGTGAGTGTGTCAGTTCTTCCATTCCCATTGTCTCTTTTCTCACTTGTTTCTTGGTTCTTTTTGAGCATCTATTTTTCCTGCCCCCTCACCTTCTGTCCCTTGTTCTGACTCCTATTAGGACAGAGGAAAAAGTGGCATTCTTCCTTTAGGGTTGGTGAATAACTCTTCTTTCCTTAATATTTCCATTGAAGGCATCTGTCTGTCTGTCTGTCCATCCATCCATCTGTCCATCCACCCACCCACCCATCTACCCTGCAAATTAAACCCAGGGCCTGCATATTGAACTATATCTCCAACCCCATTATTTTGAGACAGGGTTTCATTGAGTCTCTAAGATGCACATGCTGGCTCAAACTTGTGATTTTCCTGCCTTAGACCCCCAGAGTCTTGTGATTACAGGTGTGTACAACCAAGCCTGGCTTCATGGTATTTGTTTGCGGGAGACCTTTTACTATCATTTAAATGCAGGATATGGAAGGAGCTAGAATTAATCATATGGTCCCACCAGTTAGTTTTGAAATGCTTTGCTTCTCTGTCCCTGCCCCTGGCCTCTCATTTTATTTCTGGGTCTGGCTTTCTTTTCTTTTTCTTTTGCAGTAGGGGTGGGATGGGGGGTGGGAGGGAATGGAGGTATCGACTCCGAGGGGAATGTTGTTGGATTAATTCAGATGGACCTTACTGCTTGGACATGATGTTGAGAAGTCCAGTGTTTGACAGGATTTTCGCATGTGTCAAGTGTGGCAGAATTAATTAGGTTTCTCCAGATATTGTAATTATTTTTTTTTATAAAGTGCATTCTGTGCTGCCATCTTTGTAATTATACTTATTTCTTCTGAGCCGTCTTGTTCCAATTCATGAGGCAATTTCATTTTTTTGCCAGTTAAGGCATTTGTAGAAAAACAACAACAAAACTTGCTTGAATTTTGTAAGCTCTAAGTACAACTTGTATCCCTTAAGCCACAGGTTTTGATTTATTTTAGCACTCATGATGCATATGTTTCTGATATGAATTGCCTTTCTTCCCTCAGCATTTGTTATTTTGGTTATATTATTAAATTGAGTTTTCTCTCTCACATTAAAATTTTGGATAATATCCTCCAGTTATACAGCTTTAGAGAAAGTTATGTTACATATAAATCAACCTACTGTTATAAAATGATTACTTTTTAGGATTGAAAAGGCTGCTGGAAAAAGTGCGAACCATTGGCATTTCTTAAGCGTTCCAGATGTCATCTCGTGACTGCACAGCCTGTTAGTAAGTTTGTTGCTTGGGTCATCAGAGGTTAGCTCTTCTAAAAACTGCAGAAGCTTCTCAGTTTTTCTTTAAGCCTCTCTCCAAATAGGACTTCGTATGGGAGGCCAATTTCAAATCTGTAAAAGTGGTATTTTATTAATATGCATGTATTTTATAAATTCAAATCCAGCACACTTTCTCCTTGTAAAGTGCAACGGTTAGCTAACTAGGTTATTTTTAACAAAGCTATACTTTGTAAGTACGCATACAGGTGGCAAGTGGTGTTCCATCAGTATCCAGATAGAAGTCATTTTTCGCCCTGTAGGACGGAGGTTCATGCACATGTAGAAAAGCAGTTGTGAATTGTGTCCCACCCCCAGCAGTTCACTTTTCAATCTCAGAATGCTCCTTAATTAAAATCCTCTGAGGATGTTCAAGCCCTGGTGATCCAGTCACCTTGCATTGGCCCACCTTAAACATGTCATGTCAGAGGACACTTTAGATCTAAGCTGTGTTAGTCTCTTAGGCTTTGGTTGTTTGCTTTCTTCCTCCTCTCTCCCTCTCTCCATTTCTTCTGTCTGCAAATATTTATTCATTATATGTATTTTTAACTGACACAGAATAATTGCACGTATTTATGGGGCACAGCATGACTTTTCAATGCATGTGCACAATGTGTAGGGATCAGTTCAGGGTAATGGCATATCCATTGCCTGAGATGTTCGTCAGTTCTTTGTGTTGGGGGCATTTAAAAATTCTGTTAGGTGTCTTGAGATTTTCAATTAATTATTGTCATCTGTAGCTACCCTATTGTAATATAGAAGATTAGGTGTTATTCTTTCTGTCCAGCTGCACTCCTGCAGCCCATTGTCTGTTCCTCCAGATATGTATTTAGGTCGTACTACAAACCAGGCATTGCTATGGGCTGGAGATACAGGCCAGAATGGGCCCCAGCAAGGGACAATGTAGCCTATTCTTGCTGTCACAGCACTTTCATTATACTGTGAAACAGAGGCATGCGCCAATCAGAAAATACAAATGAGTATAATAAGCGTTATTACAGGGGGAGGAAAGCTCATCCAGAGATCCTTCCTAATCCAAATTTCAGAGGCCAGGCAAACTTCCTAGGGAAGGTGACATCTAAGGCAAGACCTGAAAGATAAACACAGTTGCTCAGGAGATGGGATGGGACGAGGCATGGGCATTCCAGGCAAGGAGAATAGCACTGCTGGGAGAGATGGGGAAGAGAGAGGTGTGTACTGCAGGATTGAATTGGTCTCCTGTGGCCAGATATATTTAGCAGATAGTGTTAGTAATTGAATGTGTGAGAAGTCAAGGTTATTCCCAAGGTTCTGACTTTGTCATCTGGGCACTAATAAATGAAAAAGAATGCAGGGAGAGGAGGTTGTTTCAGGAATGGGGCGATGAATAGCTGAATTTCACACTGACAGGTATGGGATATATAAAAGGAAATGCCACTGCATATGAAACTCAGATTTGGAAGAAATTAGCATATAAAAAATCCTCGGTGCTACAGGAATGAGTGAGATTCTCCAGATGATGGTGTAGATTAAGAGGAAAGCCCGTGTTAGGACCATGACGGTGGAGTGAGCCAAGAAGAGTCTATGGGAGACAGGAGCACTAAGTGGAGAAGCCAAGCAGGGACTGTTTGGTGACGTGGAGACTGAGGAGGAGGAAGACATTTCAAGATGGAGGATAGGTCATGCAAGAGGAGGAATACAAGGTGTTAGTTAGATATGTCCACAGGAAGTCTTTATGACTTTGGTAAGGGAAACTTCTGTAACAAGCTGGAAACCAGACATGGGGAAAGTCGAAGAGGAGATGAACGCAGACTCTTTTTAAGGATAGAATGATGGTACTGGGCTGGAATGGTGGGTAGGGCATGGAGAAGTGAATGTTGAAGTTTTGGGAGAAAGTGAGGCAAATGGAGCAATAGAGGATCATCAGAATGCCATGGGACCCAGAATGATGACAGACAGATGGTCTTAGCTAAGAGGACTGGGCCCTCTTCCATTGTGACAGAAGCAAAGGATGAAACAATGGATGTTAAAGTATTGTTTTGTAGCACAATATTTTAATTATGTTCTTTTAAACATTTTCTCCACAGACACTACCCAAAGCAGTCTTTCACCACCGTCGCAGATACACCTGAAAATCTTCGCCTGAAGCAGCAGAGTGAATTGCAGAGTCAGGTAATTTCTACAAGGTCTATTTTGTTACATTGGTAATCATAAAGCTTATTCACAAGGCGACTCTTCTGGGACTTTTGTCATTGTATTCTTCATGCTGGTCACCAGCCAGCATGGAGATTGACAGCAGTCCTGTTTGGGAACTCTGGGTGATCGAATTGAACATCTGTACTGTTGATGGTCTTGGATCCTCTCAGTATTCTCAGTTCTCTTATTCACATGGGACTAAGGCAAGTAAATGAGTTCTGGTCAGAGTGAGTGTTTCCCAACAGTATTGATTTATTTGGTCCTAAATATTTAAAAACATTTTATAAATAGCTTTTCCACACCGCATATGTAGGGGAAACACAAGGTGTTAACTTGACCCAGTTGCACTGCGTGTGGAGCTAACACCCTGTCTGTGGATCTCACACCAGCTACTAGCTTTGTTTTCATCCTGTCACTTTATTCATATTTTTTTCATATGTCACGTTGACAGCACGAACAAAGATTAGAACACCACAGTTGGCTCCCAGTCAACCGCTTTGGGTGCCAACTTGCCTTCAATATGGTGAAGTATATCGGCTACGACTCGGGTTTGGGGTGGCAGGGTTTTTTCCCACGGGGACACCTGATCTCTTGCAGAAACACAAGACACTGTCTTCCAAAGAGGTTTCCTTGCCTGACATGGTATAGGAAGAGCTGAACACCTGCAGTGTGGCCCATTGGCCAGTGGTGTGGTAAAACCACAGCTGAGAGGAGGACAGGCTGGACTGTGGGCTCCCGTGGGCTGTTCATTAGCTGTGGCCTGAGGCCGGCTGCCCTGATTCTTTGTGCTTCTGTAAGGAGATACAGTCTCTGTTATCTCTCTGTTCCAAATGGCTGCAAGTATCAAATGAATTAGTGGGTGTGAAAACATTCTGAAAAGTTAAAAATTGTGTTCTGTAACTGGGAAGGCTACTGCTGCTGCTGGTTCCTAAGAATTCCTGGTAGGAAAAAAGAGTAAGAGTAGAATTTGTGAAGGAAAGAGGAGTTTAGGAGTTTGATGAATTATTTTGCATAGGACATAATAGGCTAGAAATAAGAATTTGATTGCTTGAAGTATTTGTCAATTTAGGATGTCACTGTGGAGTTCTTTTTCCTGAGAGCTGACTGCTTTCAGTCACTCAGGATGAAGTGATTTTCTTGGTGGTGTTATCACAGGGGATATTGGGATTCCTTCCTTCTCTTTCCATGGGACTTGTAGCCATTTCTCAGTCCACTTAATTTCAGGAAATAGAACTCAAGGTAGAATTTACTGTTGGTGAACCACCATGAAGATCTGGTTGTGAGCTAATGTTTAGTTTGTCAGAAAATGCCAGTTTCTGTGTGCTAAGCCATTGGTTCCAAAAATTGGGTGCTGGCCAAAGAGAGATACCTCTCCACTGGGGTGCCTGGGCTCAGCTCCAGTCTGTGCAGATCCAGTATGTGTTTCTTCGCATCAGGTTAATAATGACCAGATAATTCTGGAAAAAAACTTCAAGCAATCAAATACTTATTTCTAGCCTAGTATGTCCTATGCAAAACAATTTATCATTACTTCATCCTTCCATCAGCCAGAGAAAGGGTAACACACACCTGGCGTGACTATGTTTAATTGACAGTAAGTTCTCAGAAAGGGAGGGGCCTGTGAGCATTGGGCTGGATGGTGCTTCATGCTAGAGGCGGGGTGGGAGCAGAGCCTTGAAGATGGGGAAGGAATCTCCCATCAGTCCGACTCCTTTCTTTTCCACACACTGCTCCCTTGGGGCTCAGTGAGAGGTACAAGGTGCTGTCCACCCAGCTAAGGAGCAAATGTGTATTGATTCCCTGCTATGTGCCTGGCTTTGGAAATGCAAAGGGGAAAGGAGATCATTGCTTTATGAAAAGCTGATTTAACTCTCCCCCTTAGAGCAAGCTTTAGAAGGCAGAATATCCAGATAATTCTAGGCAGGTGGGACAAGAGGTAACAGGTATGTACAAATTGATATGGAATCACCAAGCAGAGGTCACGCCTAAGATTTTGTCAGATGTGATCTTCCATAGCAAGAAATGTAGGACTTCATTAGGCAGGCAATGTAGGGAAATTTAATTCAGTTCAGGAAACATGAATCGATTACCTACTGTGCAAGGAGCTGTATGGGCATTGGGGGTGAAGACGTCATCAGCAACCTTGCTGTATTTCAGGCATAATGCCATATGTATTACTTCATTCACTCTCAGCCTTATAAGTATTTATTACTATTCCTCATTAGATGAAACATTCAATTTTTATTTTTATGTTTTGTTACTGGGGATCAAACTCGGAACCTTGCGCTTGTGAGGCAGGTGACGGAACCACTGAACTCCATCCCCAGACTGAAACATTCAGTTTTTAAATGGTTTAAATAACTTGCCCTCGCAAGTTAGCTGGTAAGGAGTTGAATTCAGAACTGACCCTGGATCATGAGCCCCAGTGTCTTAATCAGTATTCTAGTAGTTTTGTTCGGAAAAAGCTTAGAAAAGGAGATCTATAAGCAAATTATTATAGTACAAAGGATGGAACAGTACATGCAAAGGTAATATTTGTGTAAAGCGGGGGTAGGAAGAAGTCACTGGTGTTATTTTTTTCTGGGTGAGAGGTTAGACTTCTTTAAAAGTATTTCCATTTTTGCAAAAGGGTGGGAAGATACCTTTCCTAATGGTAATTCTCCATAATTGCATTTGATCTAATTTTAGCCCATTAAATGATTTGATTCTGCCACAGGCCATTCCCTTAGACTTTTGATATCTGCAATTCTGAACAATTCACTAGTTTTG
>NW_004624796.1:7271386-7287141 GCF_000247695.1 Heterocephalus glaber
GATTCAGGCAGATTTCTGGTTGCAAGTCCCAAACTGAGCTCCCTGTCCTCCTGCAGGGTTGCACTCTGCAAGTTTCTACTGCAGGTTTCAGCTGCTTTTCCCCTGAAGAAAGTCCAGTTTCCGATGGGAGCTGATAATCCCTCCAATTTACCAATCACAGTGGTCCGGTGGGCCTTTATTGCAGAGATTCCCTTCACTTTTCCAGTGGGCTTGTTTTCATTAGGGAGCCTGAGACAGGCACTCTCTCTGTTGTTCACTTGTGGAGCTCAGGACAATGGCTTTTGTCCCCCTGTGCCTCTGCAGTGTGTAACCAAGTAGCTGTACAGCCCAAAGGCCAGAGGCGTGGGTGGTGGTGGTGGTGGTGGGTGTATTGTTGGAGGTGCCCACGTGGCCAAGCCCTCGGCTGGTGGGCCTGCCTGGGGGGTCCTCCTCACCCTGTCCTGGTGGCTGGTCCGCACTTTTGTTTTTTAACCTACAAGCCATTTTTTTTTTTTTTTAAAAGATACATATTAGGTGACATATTGTCATAACAAAATGCTGTTAACTACTGGAGAAAAAATAAACACACCAGAAGCCAGCTTTTCAGGGCTGGTGCAAAGCAATGGCTTGCTGGCGATTATTCAGCTTGCAAACAACTAGTGACTGTCCACTCAGCCAGCCGCTGACCTCGGTGAATGTGAGGTGCCCTGGAACTTGGCCTTCGAGTGGGAAAGAGGAAAGGGAAAGTCCTTTCATCATCACAGCTCCCTTTCTGTCAGACATCACAGGCTGAGCTGCTTCAAAGGAGCAACATCAGTGATGGTTGTGAACCCCCACTGGCTTGCGGAGCCCATCCACCCAGAAGCAAAAGTGAAACTTTACTTCCAGGGGAATTAGTAACATTCTAGTTCACCCATGAGGTGTTATGTGGGTTGCTTTGGAACCAGCCTCTTAACATTTCTCTTGTGTCGGAAATTGAGCCCTGAATCCCAGGGCCCCGACTTTTGGAATACAAACTCTGTATAAATTAGGGAATCCTTACTCTTTAAAAACTCAAGCCAGACGAAAAGCTCCTTAAGGAAGATTCCCTTAGTTTGTTATTCTAAGTCGCTGTTATAGAAGACATTTCTTTTTCCAGGCTGTGCAGCTCACTGTTTTTGGAAGAGAAAGCTCAGATGCTTTGAGTACTTGAGTCATGAGTGCAGACTTAAGCCTTAGACATGATTCTCAAATGCAATTTCAGTAGATGCCTCCCCTCCAAAAGAGAATAAAGTACAGCTATATGGCTGAGACAGCGTGGGGGCCAAACCATGGCCTTCTCCTTGCCCTCTGACTCCCAGGGCCTCCGGAAACCCCAGGCCTCTTTAGGCACAGTTTAAAAATCTCCTACTCAAAATGAAGACAACGTGCTAGCTGCCTCCCCACTTGGCTGTTTATACGATTGGCTTCTCTGTTTGCAATCATGCTGAAAATAACAGGGATTGGGCGCTCACTCTGTTCTTGAATGGAGTGTGGGTAATATATGAGTGCTGATAAGATGAAAGATTGAGGATGATTATGGGCAGGATACAAATCATCCCGGAATCTTTGAGTCTTCGGTGTGCAATCTGTGTTGATTCTTTTTTAATCTTCAAGTTTCTGCAGAGGCAAAAAAACCATGGTTGATAGAGAGTACGATCTGTGACAGTGGTAAGGCTAGGAAGGCGGCATGATGTTTTGGGAGGGAGCATAATAGTTAAGTGTCTTTGTGGGAAGAATGGAGACACATGTTTAATCCTCTGGAAGCGCCTTTTCCGTGCCCCCTCCTTCTGTGCCCCTTGAGTTTCTCTCTCAGATAGCTGGCATCTGGTCACCTAGTAATGGGCTCAGTACCCAAAGCAAGACCCTCTGGGCGTCAGTTGTATTTTCAGAGGCGTCCAGTAAGGGCTGGGGATGTAGCTTATTGGTAGAACACATGCCTAGCACATCCAGGGTTTGCAGACCATGTGACAAGACCTAGGGACGGAGCTGAGTGTGTTTCAGTTACGTTTTATTAAAGCACTGGGCCTGGGACACAGGCGCCTCTCTGTTGAAGGACACATCTCAGACTTCTCTGCTGCACTGCCCAGCTGCAGACCCCACTTCCCCAATTCCTTGCGGTGGCTGAGCCCATTCTTTGCTCTGCTTTGGTCCTTTTACTGTCTCTTACCTTTAGGGCACTTCAGACTTCTAAACACAAAGACAGTCTCCAGATAGATTTTTGTTGGTAGATCTTGTGTTCCTTCTGCTGGTCTTAGCAAGAAGCCTTTCATATTGGCCTTTTAATTTTCTCTTTCCTTTGAACTTAATTTTGACAGCTTTGCACGTTGTGTCTTGGTTTTTCACCACGTGATCCCGTGTTCTCATCCCACGGGGGTGCTTCCTGTTTCCCATCTCATGCATGTAGAGGTAAAAGTTCATGGGGAGAAGCTGCAGTGTGTTGCACTTCAAGGTTTTGAGGCAGCAAAAATGATGAGAGGTTGTGTTTCACATCTAGAAAGGGGTGACTGAATAAGAACTTCAAACAAGAAATATTAATTCACTCGATGTGGTGCATTTATTTCACAGAACATGGTGTGCTGAGCAGATGTTAACTGTAACCTTGGAGATGTCTCTAAGCCCCCAGTTTCCCATAAGTCAAATTTTTTCTACGTTACTTCTGGATAAAATGATGTAAGAGACACAAATGTCAATAGTGAGAGACAGGAAGATAACCAAAATGTTTTGACTTAGTGTCTCATGACTGGGTTCGGAGCCTTTAATCATGTGTCTGGTGTTCTACTCTTTACTCCAGAAATGACCCATATCCTTTCCATTTGTTTCCAGAGTCCCAGAAAGTTGGTCCCTTGATGCCCTCCTAGCCCACTGTACCTCCCTTTCTACCATTCCTGCAGCCCAGGTGGAATGAGCAGGCTGTGGGGATATTTGCTTTTATCAAGTGGACCAGAATCAGATCATTGGCCCTTGGCTTAGGGATTTGAATATACACTTGGTCCTCCATACCTGTGGGCTCTGCATCTGCAAATTCACCCTACTAAGGATGGAAAATATTTGAAGAAAACTGCATTTGTACTCAGCATACTGGCTTTCTTCCTGTTGTCCTTCCTTAACCAATACAGTATAACAACTCTTCACATGGATCTAAATCAAATTAGGTATTCTAAGTAATCCAGAGGCAGTTTAAAGTACTGTATGTGGGAAGATGTGCATAGGGTCTGTGCAAACACTGTATCACTTTATATAAGGGACTTGTGCACCTGCAGGGTTTGGTATCTGTAGGGATAGGAGGGGTGGTTCTGAAACCAATCCCTTGTGGATACCAGGGGACAATCATGTAGCCTATCAGTTTGGTGATTCTGGACCTAGTATTTGCAAAGAAGAGAATGTTTTGAAAATATTGTCAATATGTTTTTGTTTTTGTCCTCAGACACCAACAGAGAGGACAGATGCCAAGGACTGAGAAGAGGGATGAGGGAGTATGGGTGTGGGTCCAACACTTCCTCTTTCCGGTTGGCTCACTAGCGCCTGCCCTTCTCACACTCATGTGGGCACCAACTTGGAGAGGAGACAGGGAACAGGAGAAACGTTACAAATCATCAGATGGACTCACTATAATGGAGAGAACTAAACTTAGTTCCTCCCACCTGTGTGGCAGGGACTTGTGAGGAATAGCAGTGCAGCAAATAAAAAATAATCTCTCTATTTCCTTTTGTATCTGAATAACTGTAAGTATTGCTAACCTGTCACAGGCTCTTTGACTTATTTGGTTCCATTAGTAGGTCTGGCTTCTCTTTGTGCCTCAGTCAAGGAAGGCGACTTTGGGCTCTGCCTTTCTTTTTCCAGGTGTAGAATGATGGGTTGTACGAGATGATTGCTACAATTCCTCCCAGGTTTAATGATCTCTGGTTTCAGTGCAGAAACATTCTTCATAGTGTCTCAATTCAGTAGCAAAAGAAATTGAAGTACAAGGTCCACTCTTCTGCTAAAACAGTAGTAATCAGACCTCCCATTGGGTCATTCCCCCGAGAGTCACTCATGGACGGGTCTCAGGTGGGGCCTGAAAGTCATGATTCAGAGATCACCCAGCTTTGCACTTCTCTCAGTTGTTGAGCTTCCATAACCCATGTCCAAGGCCATTCACGACCAGAATATGACTTTCTTAAGGCCTCAGTAGATATTCTTGAGTTTTCTATGTGATGGTAACCAGAATAACTGTACTTATTTATTTATTTTTGTACTGGGGATCGAACTTGGGACCTGGGGCTTGTACGGCAGGTGGCGAAACCACTGAGCTAAATCCCCGGCCCCCTGTAGTTATTAATACAGTTTTAGAAAATGTGTTACCTATTTTGTTTACCTCTTTTATTCTATTTAAAGATTTTCCTTGAATGGTTTTGATGATGTGGTAGCTTTTGAACTTTAAAAGTTGATCGCCACAGGCCTGGGTTTGTGGAAATCAGTGGTAGAGTGGTTGCTTAGCATGTCTGAGGTCCTGGGTTCAGTCCTCAGCACCATCAAAACAAGGTGATTTCTTCTCTTCTACACTACTAGTCTTTGTTCTTCAACACTTCCTTTTCCTTTCTAGAAGCAATATCTTTGGCTGAATGGATTCAGTGGGCCCAAGTGATAGTTCCAAGATAAATCATCAAATGGACTCAGTGTAATGGGACTGAGTTTGGTTCCTCCCACCTGTGTGGCAGGGATTTGTGAGGATAAAGTTCCAGGATGAAAGCTACATAACTCAGTCCAGCACCTCAGACAAGCCAATCAAGAGAATGTCCTTTTATTAAATTAGTAGGCATGTGAGGGGACTGAGCATTTCTTAATACTCTTAACTAACGAAGAGATTAATTAACGAAGAGATTCATTAATCAGAGACTGAAAGATGACCTCTCTTTGCTGGCTGAAGTTGCAGAGACGAGGCGGGAGACGCTTACTAGGAAGGTCAAGGAAAAGCCCAGTGTGGTGGCAAGGGGAGACCTGGACTGCATCTCCTGGTATCTCGGGTGCTCATGGGGTGGGAAGGTCATGGCTCACGATGGGCAGCTGAGGATGCTTTCTGGGGAGCTCCCAGCAAAGAGTCTTAATTTCTTAGTAGTATGTTTTTGGAATGGAGGATGCTGCTGCTCTGAAACCACTGCCTTGTCATAGCATCAGAGAACAAACCCAGATTTTCAGGACAATATTGAATTGAGAAAGGTCTCTGGGAGTAACTGTAAGGACAGGAAGCCACACAGCAAGCCTAGCACCTGAATATTTCAACTTCCATCAAGTACATATGTATGTAATTACTATTATTTTTTAACCGAATTATCTGGCTTAATTATCATTTCACTTTGCCGTAGAACTTTGTTTATAGTCTCCACTGACTCCTGAAAAATGCCCCGAGTGCAACTCGATAGGGACCCTGTAAAAGCTTAGAAACTGGCTCAGGAAATTCTGTGGGGACAGAGTGTGTTGGCTTCATTCTTTGAAACAGTTTCCATCCGGGACAGTTGCTGTCTTGTATTAGGAAATAAGATCTCCATTTGGGCTTTCCAGAGTATTGGCTGTGCCTTTTCAAATGAGTTTTTCTCATTGCAGAATGTTTGGAGAGAGCAGTTAGAGTTTCCCTCCTTTCTTCCCTCTCCCTTGTCTTGTCAGGAAGGCTCAGGACCATGGCAGATCAATCACAAACAAAGATGACACAGACTTGGTCCTACCTAGCCGAGCAGTGCTGGCTGCTTTAGCTAATGCTCACAGTGTGTATTTATGCGGAGTTGTTTTTATCAAAGGGGAATCTGTGATGTGTGACTATCTTTTGAGGGAAATCTGACAAGTCTTCAGGTAAAGTTAGCTCCCTCACTGACACTAAATAACTAGATGTACTTTAAACATTAAATAATGAATTGTATCAAATTCCAAGCTCTGAAAAAGTGGAGAATAAATAGTGAAGCCAAGAATCCTATCTTTCTTCTAATTAAATAAACAATCTTAGTGCTCTAATAGTTTTTTTTTTTTTGGTACTGGGATAGAACTTGGGACCTTGCGCTTGCGAGCAGGCACCGGAACCACTGAGCTAAATCCCTGGCCCTCTAATACAGTTTTTAAGAAGTATTTTTTCTTTTCTTTTTGTAGTACCAGGGATTGAACCCAGAGCCTTTGCTATGTCCATACCCCATTTAATTTTATTTACTTATTTATTTTACTTTGACACAGGGTTTCAGTAAGTTGCTAAATTGCCCAGGCTGGGCTTGAATTTGGGATCCTCCTGCATCAGCCTGCCAGAGTGCTGGAATTACAGGCTTGTGCCACCATGCCTGATCCTAATGCAGATTTTAAATATTTACTTCTAGAATGGCTATAATGCTTGTGTATGCACTATGAAAATTAAAATGAAAGTAAACCTTAACTATCCTTCTGCTGTTGGACAGAGTACATATTCTTTATGAGACTTCTTTTGAATTGGCTAATTTGTGTCTGCAGCCATGCCATCCTGAACGTGCCTTGTGCCACCTGATCATACAAGTTTAATGAGGGTCAGTTAGTCTTGAATGGGAGAACTGGGTAATTTCCAAGGATCTGAAAGTTTTCATTATGGAACATTTTATTCCCTATAGGAGTACCTCTTAAAGTCTTAGGTATATGTCTATATGTGTGTTTATAACATATGCATTATAGATTATATAACATATATGTATATTTATGCATATATATACACCCATGCATATACATGCTGTTATATGAACATGTACCTTTACTGTATCCACACATATATAATCTGATATCTTGGACATTGAGCTGTTCAGGAAGCAGTCTCCTGAAAGACAGAGAAAACCTGGGCACCTTTCTCTTTCGTTATCCCTGGCTGAATAGGATTTAATTTACTATGAGACCCTGCAACAGTTGCACTGCTCCAGTCTAAGTTTCCGGTCAGGTGAATTCGCTTTCACTTCCTGTATGTGTGTTTTAAGAAACATCTACTGTGAAAAAGTATGACAGAAATAGGATTATTTCTGCAACTGTGGAAATGAGATCTTTTTCAAGAAATTACCTATTCCAGAGGACAAATCACTAGTTCTACCACAAAACAAGCATAAACATAATAAAGGTAGCTTTCCCTCTTTTGATGGGCCTTACTTTTTATGTGTAGTTTTCTAATTAATTTCATGTTTTTTAAAAGTCTGTTTTCATCTCTGCCCTTTGCTTTTGATTTTAAAGTAGAAGTAGTGATCTTATTAATGTCATGGACATTATTCAGTAACCATGCCAAGCACTTGTCAGGATTACCATATACCATTGGATGATAAGGGTGGTAATGTATGAAATGAAGGAGAAAGAATGGAAAGCAGCTTCATGAAAATCAGGCATCTTACAAGAATGAAGCATCAGGCACTTTCTTGAGAGTGGACAGCAGATGCTGGTGTAATTCTGACTTGGCACTAATTACAAATGGAGAAAAATCATGATCCTCAGGATTTCAAACCATTGCTAGCAAAGACATCTCACCAAAGGACTCACCTGCATTCCTGTAATTGATTTGCTGTAAAGCTGCTTCAAGTATTGATTGGCTTAATCTACGTTGACCGAATGGCTCCTTAGCCAGGCACTGCCTGCTTCGGGCTGAGGGCATGTGGAGAGAGGCCAGCCACCCTGGGGAGGAAGCGGAACTCGAGGGTGAGCCCAACCTGGACCCTCCACTTAGATGTGTTTACTGGGGCTCTTCAAGAGATAACCTTCTATAAACACTTCCTTTTTCTCTGTACTTCATCAGGCTTTCCCTGCTTATCCTACCCTGCAGTGTCTACCCCTTCTTTGAAAGGAAGCCAACAGTGACTCTCTTTACCTAGATGGAACGCCAAGTCCTGAGAAACTATATATTGGAGAAAAAATAATCCTATACCTGATTCTGGAAGGAGCCCTCTCTGTTTCTTCTCTCCAAGCACCTGTGCCTTTTTGTAATCTATTTATGGAGCTTGCCTCTTCTTAAAATAATGTATATCAAAAATGGTTTTGATGGCTTCATGGACATAGGAAGTTTCCTCTAATAAAAGCCACTTTTTTGATTATTGTTATCTTCAGCAAAATCAAATCGTGTCATCAGCAGTATCCTTCCCCTCTTGTCGTCCTCCAGGCTGTGGATCAGTGGCTCCTCACCCTTTTTGGGCGAGGGCTCCCTTTGGAAATTTGATGAATGCCATGGAGCTTCTCCTTTGGAGAGAGGGCCAAAGGTTAACTTTAGAATATAATATTCCAACTTTAAAATATAATTTGTAGAACTCCAGGGCAGTTGCAGTCCTGGGAATCTCTCCCAAGGGAAAAAAATCATCACATAGAAGGTGTTTTGTATCTGCATCTCCATGACAGCATTGCTCAGCATAGCAAAAACCCGGAAATGGAGTGAACAGCATTATCATTATCATTATCATTATCATTCACTCCGGGAATATCATGTAGCCATTAAAAAGGAAACAATGCTATATCAGATGCTCTGGAGGGTGCCAATAGGGCTTGTTTTGTTTTTCTTTTTTGTTTTTGTGTTTTGGAAGACAGGGCCTCACCATGAAGTCCAGTCTGGCATTGAATTCACTATGTTGCTTAGGTTGGCCTGGAACTTGCAGTCCTCTTGTCTTGTCTTCCCAAGTGCTGGGATTACAGGTGTGTGCCACCACGCCCATTGAATTTTATTCAGCGAGACCCACAGGTGCAGAAAGAGTGGATGACAGCCCCCTCTGTGTGCACATGTGTATGCATATCACTGTATCTGTGTACCTCTGATTACCGTATGTGTAGGGAAATAAACATGGACTAATATATTCTAGGTTGTTAACAGTGTGGGCTTGGACAATGTGAGCAGAGCAAAAAGATAACAGTAATTAACAAAAAAAGCTCTATGTGTTAGGACATTAACTCATTTGCATTGAATTATATTTACATAATTTATAATTATATAATATATATCAAATTGTATATATGATATATAATGGTGATTTAAAAACATATTTGCATATATATATACGATACCATTACTTTAATTCCTTCAAATCAACACTGGAGCTGTAGAGTTCAGGTATGCTAGGGCTGACTTGGCCAATTTAGCCTGTTTGTACTGACTTCTTGGATGGGTTGCCTATGACTTATTCCTCTAAATTTCAGACTTCTGGCAAATGTTGATTGGCTGCTTTGTATGTCACAAGTGCGGTCTCGTGCTGGGGAGTGCTCAGAGAACCCAGATGTGATATGTGTCTGTGTCCACACCAGGCGCTGTTTGCATTTGAACCATCTTTTTAAAGGCTGCATTTGAGTTTTCTCTCCTCAATCTGTTATGTTTTCCTGTTGGTTTGGTTGTGAGTGGGTAAAGCATAATGTAGTATGCTCACGTCAGGGAGAATGAAGCATTTTTTTGAAGTGAGGTCTTGATTTTCCTCCTTTTGCCGCTATTAAATGCCCTGTCCTTAATTCTCTACTTTTCCCATAGAGATACTCAAAGAATTTGAGAGCATAATATTGGGAGAATTTTAGAAGAAAAAGATGTGTAAGATGCTTTCTGTAGACCAGTGTTTCTCAAAATTGTGGTTCCCTGGCTGGCCACATCACAGTGACCCAGTGAATACTATGCTGAAAATATCCATTCCTGGGCCTGGCCCTAGACCTACTGAGCATGCAGTGCCAAAATCTGCATTGTGAGCAAGTACTGAGGTCATTCTAGTGCAGGTAATATTTGTGAACTACTTCTATAATGATTTGTCTCAAGGCATTATTTCAGAATTTTGCCAAAACTTTCCTGAGTCCTCAAACTCCTTTTGCACATAGGTGTGGAAAGCTTAGATATTTTGCCATGTAGAAATTGGGCTACACTCTCATACTGCTGGTGTGAAGAATTGACCTAGGTCTAGGAGGTGGGATTATTGGAGTTACATGCTACTGTGGGCAGTAGTATAACATTTATACTATTGTTCATGTTGTGCTAAGAAAACTGACTGGAAATAAGACAAGGAATGCTTGAATTTAATTTTAAGGTACTTAGGTATTGGAGTCAGGTGATGCTTTGTTAAAAAAATTTCTAACGTTGAAATGGCTTTGAATTTTCATTATTTCATTTATATATGATACATTTTAGAGATGATTTTATGAAAAGAAAAGTTTTTCAGACAAAATTGTTGCCACATTCTAAATGTACAAAAATCAGTGTATGTTGGAAAAGACTCAGAGTGTAAAAAGTAAAATAAAAAATCTGTGGTTCAAATTTAAGACTTTAACATAACAGATTCAGCATATAAATGTGCTTATGCATATATATGTAAGAGAAAATTTCAGCTTACAATGCATTTTGTTGTTTGTAACTATAGGGGTAAACCAAAAATTTGTATCCATGATGTAATTTCTTTTTGAGATTTCAGGTTGGACTACTTTTGGTTTGTTTATGAATTTTTACAGTAGAGATAGGAACTGAAAATGTTTTCAGATATTTACAGTTTATTTCCTGTCACATTTTTTCTCCAAGAAATTTAGATAATTTTTGAGAATTATCTAAAATTGCAAAATGACTAAAGCCAGGCTAGTTGATATGAGAAGCAGAACTATGTGACTGTTTTTCTGCATTCTCCTTGCCATTGTACCTGTGTAGACAACAGCCTTCATCCTTTTCTGGTCTGAAACGTCCTGTCCAAGAACCTTTTATCTCCTCAGCAGGGGAGATATAACCTAAGTTGATGCAAGAAACCCCGATGTCATTCTCTGATCAATAACCATCGATTGAGGAGAGTTGGTTTCAGAGCTGTCTATGTGTTAGACACCAGGAGGCACACAGGAGGAAAAGTCATGGTTTCTGTCTTTGATGAGTCATCTGGCTCAGACAGTAGTTCAGATGTGCATGTTATGACATGGCCCCATAGCAGAAGGCCTTTCAACGAATACTGAGGATACCAGCTTCCAAGGGGTGATTAAAGGAGTGATCATTGGACTGGCCAGGGGTTGAATGGCATGGACAGTTGTCCTGGTCAGTTGTCAGTAGGCAGGAGTAGGAGCAAGCCAGGAGGGAGGCCAGAGCCTAACCAGACAGCTGTATCTGCAGACGGTAGGTATGGTCTGGGCTGAATGGCGTGGGGAGTGAGTCGGGAGGGTCTGTACTCCCAAGGGTGGGAAAAGCGCTAGGAGCGGATGAGTTAGGCAGGTTTTCACACTGTACAAAATACCTGAGATACCACTTATAAGAGGAAAGTTTTCTGTGGGCTCAGTTTTGGTGGTTGCAGCAGTGTGTGGTGGAGCAAAATCATCCCTGTCATCACTGGGAAGCAGAAAAGAAGGAGAGGAGGCCAGGGCCCTACTGGCCACTTTGAGGACGGACGCGCCTCCAGTGCCCTCATGTCTCCTCGGCCCCAACTCCTAAAGGTTTCATCGCTGCCCTAGGGACCAAGCCTTTCACCCGGGCCTTCGGGGGACCTTCAAGTCCAAGTTATAGCAGGGAAACTGCCATGGAGGACTTGTGGTCTAAGGATTTCAAGAAATGCAAATCGTGGAAAGATGGCAGCAATGCAGTTTGAGGAAGTGAGGAGCCAGGCCAGGGTAGAGGCCACGAAAACCGAGAAGCCGAACTTAGAATTGTTTTTGGAGAAAACTGATTATAAGGGATAAGTCGGGGGAAAAAAATAAAGCCATGTGATGAAAATGTTTATAAAGCTGTTGAATTCATCACTGTGAATTTAATCTAAGGCATTTTCATTTAGAGGCGGCAGAATGGAGAGTGGCCTGAAAGGCATCTGATGGATTCTTAAATCTTTAATTTTCTGTGGATTTCTGATTTAAAAAAATCATTTCTATAACAAAGTACAGATGGTATCTTGCAGATTTTTGACATGGTAAATATTCTACAGTTTAGAATAACGGTGTACTGTTCCATACAGCAGGTAGTGAATAAGCGCTAGGTAACTGGATTCCGGTGTTTATCTTACAAAGTAATCTGCAATTCTATCTTTTTTTTCCTTGCATAAGACAGAGCTCTGCTGCAGTTATTCATGAATAATTTTTATGACTCACGTTAGACCACTGCAGATTAACATTTAAAAGAACAATGTTTCATCAACATAAAAAAAAACTCTCCCTCCTTCTCACGTCAGGGATATTTTCCTCTTGTCTAAAAAGTCCCTACCCCTTTTTACAGGTTGACATTAACATTGAGCTGGTATATTTTATCTCTGGAAAAGAAAAACAGAAATGTACTTAGAAAAGCTCAGCTAACTGAACAAATCACCCTGATTACTATGTAAGGAGACAAGAAGCTTCTTGTATAAATATATATTTTGTGCCTGTTTTTAGATAAATGAGAAATTAGTGATATAGGAAAAATAGAGAACCTGTTTGGATTATATTTGGTGTAGAGAATGGGTACATCAAATTGATACCTAACGGAGCAAGGAGATCAGTTCTTGTTTGTCTGTTGGAAGACAAAATAAATGGCTATTTAAAAAAAAGGCTTGGTTTTCACTTACCAAGGAACATTAAGCCTCAGCAATTTGTTCACATGTGGAGTGCGAAGGTAGTCACCTCCTAATTACTGGAAATTAGGTTTTACCAATAATGCCATTATTTTCCTGCGGTTTTATTTGCCTGCAGGATCTGATACTGCTGTATCTTGCCTTCCAGAGCTCATTCGCATAGGCTAGGACTTATGTCCACCCTATAACTTGGAGGTTTCTTTTGCTGAGGAGGCTCTCTGGGCTGTGCAGGGTCTGGGACCCCCAGTGGCGCAGTGTGGCATGGCGTGTGGAACATGTATGTGGCACAGGTGGCTGCTCCGCTTTCCCTGGTGTGCCAGTCTTCCTCCAATACCCAGGACCCATCCTCATCCTGGACCCGTACCAGCAGGTGCTGTCTCAGGCCGTCTGCCACGGTGGGGAGTGGCGCCCCACCCTGGCTTTAGGTTGGCTCTTTCTTGGTAATCTCCATCTCTGCCGCCTCCTCTGCCTCCCTGCATTTGATTTTAGTGCATCAGCTTTCTCCCACACCTGACTCCCAAGCAGCAGAGCACTTAGGAAGCCCAAGATCGATCATTCATTACCTGGTGGGCTCCGCTCTGTGCCCGTTTTGATTAAAACAGACCCTTGCCCACTTGATAGTTTCTACTGATGTTCTGCTCTGTCCTTGGCAATGCTGGTCTCCTGCTTCCGTCATTTACCTAAGAGGGGCTTCTCTTCTGCCGGGGCCCTGTGTTCCTTGTGGAAGGTTCGCACCCCACAGGCCTGTGCACATGGGGAAGGCAAAGTCACCTTAGACTGGGAATCTAAGTAAAGCCAGACCCCCCCCCCCCAATAGCACAGACTGCAGTGTTGGATGCTTTTGAACTTTGCCTCGGGCAAGCAAGCACTTTGTAGCAAACATGTGTTGCTTGAACTCATTTATCAGGCAGTCTTCATTATGTTCCTTAGTCGTTATGGTTTGTGCCGTGTGATCTTGCCCAGACATCAGCCTGGTGAACCCGTGATGAAATTGCATTGCTGTGAATCAGAGAATGGATGATGATGGAGAGAAAAGACATTGCAGGAGAAACGTTGCGTTATGTTTGAGTAAATGCACAGAGATTTCCAGCCTGCGAGGCAGTTGGAACATTTGTCAGGGACCATCAGCTGTCCTACTGCATTGCCTTCAGGGATGGGGTGCGCAGAATATTTGGCCTTTTGCATGCCTAGGTACGGAAACCCTGGACGTCTAACAGTTTTGGTGTGAGTTTCTTGTGGGGCTGGGAGAATCAGTGTCACTCAGTGCTCTGATTTTATCTCAAGGCTCTAGACCCACACGAGGCAGTCAGTAAATGGTGTTGAAATACACTGGAGTCTACGCAGGGAGCTCTCCCTCCACTGCCCTCTATTCTCCCCACCCGCACCTGAGACCTTCTCTACAGTTATTGTATGGTAAATGCCAGTCCTAGGATTGGAAAAATGTTGGCATTGGTGATGGAAATAGATAGTTAAAAGCTAAGAAGTCTGGGAAAGAGAATGATGGCTGGCTTGGGCTGGTTTACTGGACCCCTTCCTCCCCAACCCTTGCCTGGCCTGAATTTCCAACGTGTCTTGGATGGTTTGCATGGCCGAGCCTGCCTCATGTTTGGTTCTCAGGCTCCACTGTGGGTGACACGCTCCGGAGTTGTCCTAAAATCTCCGCTTTGCCACGGTCCTGCTGATCCGTATGCCGTGCAGACGAGGGTCACTCAGAATGAAGGAATTCAGTGACTTCGCTGGGGCTGGTTGTGAATTCCTCTTAGGACTTTTATGGGGTATCAGAGTTGACGTATCGAAGAACGTTCAAAGCAAAGCCCGTTGGATTTTTAATGTAATGTGCAGATTGGATCGCATTGTTGCCATGTGCTTTCTTATAATTCCCATTTTCCTCATAGCCATCTGCTAGGTTATATCTTTTTATTATGATGTCAAGTGTGAGACTTGGATGTAGCATTTGTTTTGTTCTCCTGTTTCTTCTGACTTCTTGTGTCTCCTTTCACCTGTGGGTCCTGTGTAAGTGTTCCTACAAGAAGGGAGACCTTGGCTTGGTGCTCCCTGTACATTATGATGAGTGCATGGGTGAGCAGATGGAAACAGTACCAGGCATTATTCACAGGGGGTTGAAGATTCGCCAGTCATTTGCTGAGGGCTTTTTGTCTAGGATCTCATTTAATCATCATGATAACTTGTTTAGTAAGCATGGTTGTTCTCCCTTTGTGCACTAGGAGGCTGTAGCTTAGAGAGGTTTTTAAAAATTTTACTTTTTATTTATCTGTTGGGAAAAATGTATCTAGGGAAACCTTGTCTTTTTATTTTTAATACATGTTTGCAGTTTTATTTTAGTACATGTTTAGTACATGTTTGATTACATTCATCGTAAGGAATTAGGACATGTGCATAACCCATCTTCACTCTTTTCTTCCATCTGCTGCTGCTTTCTTCCCTCTGCCCCTCCCGTCCTCCCTCCCTCCATGGCTTCGTCCCCTTCCCTTTTTTTCCCTTAAATTCCTTTATTGGTACCTTTTAGGTCTACAATACGTTTACATTTCTCACTGGATGCTTGTACCTGAACATTGCTGTATCTTGGTTCTTATTTTTTCCCCATTCCCTTTGCACCCTTCACCCCCTCCACCCTTCCCTATTTACATAGACTTCGTTTCCATTTTTTTCTTTTCTCATCATTTTTCCTTTCCCTTCTTTCCTTTCCCCTTCCCCTTCCACCACCCCTATCCCTTTGGTCTTTTTCTTCCTATTTCAAATTATCAATTATTCATTTTAATCATTTTAATTCTTATTTACACTTTCAGTTTCTCACACCAGAGAAACTATACAGTATTTACACATGTGTGTCCTATTTATTTCACTTAAGTGCCTCAATGTGGATCCATTTAGCTATGAATGACTCTAGTTTCTCATTCTTTATGGCTGAGTAGTATTCCATTTAAAAAAAACCACATTTTCTTTATCCAGTTTCCAATTGATGGGCATTTGGGCTGTTTCCAAGCTTTAGCTATTACAAACTGTGCCGCTGTAAACATAAGTGCACGTATATCTCTGTGGTATGATTCTTTTAATTCTTTTGGAAAGATACCCAGCAGAGGGATAGCTAGGTCAAATGGGACCTCCAGCCCTAGTTCTTTGAGGTATCTCCATAGTGATTTCCACAGTGATTGCACCAGTCTGCACTCCCATCAACAATGGAGAAGGGTTCCTTTCTCCCCACACCCCCGCCAGCATTTGTTTTTGGTTGATTTCTTGATAGCAGCCATTCTTTCTGGGGTGAGG
>NW_004624796.1:7290476-7318969 GCF_000247695.1 Heterocephalus glaber
ACTTCACTCCAGGCTCTCCTTGATTTGAGGGTTTGTGTTGAGAAGTCTGCTGTGATTCTGATGGGCTTTCCTTTGTAGGTGATTTGTTTTTTTTCCGTAACTGCCTGTAGGATTTTGTTCTTCTGTTGGGTTTCTGGGATCTTGACTATTATATGTCTATGTGTAGATTTTTTTTGATCATGGCTAGCTGGAGTTCTGTATGCCCCACTTATCTCTATGTCTAATTCTCCACCTCTGTCTGGGAAGTTTTCTACTATTACTCCGTGAACAGTTTTTTTTTTTTATGTCTGTTGTACTTTCTCCTGTTTTTTCGTGGACTCCTATCAGTCTTATGTTATTCTTCTTTGCATCATCTAGCAACTGCTGGATTGATTTTTCATGGTCCTACTATTTTGAAGAAATCTCTGTTTTCATGGTCATTAACTGCAATCCTGTCTTCTATATCTGATATTCTACCTTCACATACCCTTAAACTGCTGTGAATACTTTCACTGGAGTTTTTAATCTCCTGAATATCTATTTGAATCTGTTTCATTCCATTTCTTTCTTATGTTGGGTGATCATGGTTTCCATTTCTTTCTTATGCTCAGCATTCATGGCTTCTGGCATGTTTCTGAACTCATCTATTTTTTTTTTATCTGTTTCTGTTCTAGAGCCTCTAATCATGTCTTTCACTTTTCTCACCATCTCTGTAGTTATCTGGGTAATTATTTCTGTTTTGAATTTTTCTAAATCCTCATTCATTTGTTTTGTTACTTCCTATGCTACCAGTTCAGGGTGTCCTGGTGGTCGATTATCAGACTTTTCCACCTTGTTTCTCCCAGAATTTGCCTTTGGTGGGGTGGAAGTCTGAGTTTGTACCTTGCTTAAATGTCTTTTCATTTTTGTTTTTGATATTGTCCTGGTTTAGTTCCTGGGTTTATACTTTGAAGTTGCTTATTGTAAGTATCTTTGTTGTTGTATTTAGAACACTTATGGAATGATTGCTTCTCAGAAGTGTCTTCCAGATATAGCTGGTCTTTAGGTTTTGAGTCTCTAATGGCTCTGAGGCTGTCTCATTTCATTATATCAGGAAGGACAACTGATTAGATCAATCACAACACCTTAGCCCAAGTGATGCAGTCAGCAACACAATAGCATCAAGTACCTCTTAGAAAATCACAATTTGTGGTAGTTATTAATCTATCACCTTTAACCATATGAATCAAATCAAAATCAAGGACCAACCCAAAATATGTTTATAGTGAATAAACTCTTCAATATAGCAACTTTACCCTGTGGGATGGGGAGTTAGAAGGTGTTGGGGAGGGAGGAAGAGGTAAGTAGATGGATAGGGGAAGGTTATCAGTGAGGCCAGAGGACACAGGTAAGAGAAGAAAAGAGAAGAAAAGAAAGATAAAGAAGATATACAGATTAGAGGCAGAACAGGAACACAAAGAGAGATGAAGAACAATGTGGGACAAAGAGGGAGTGAGGGAGAGAGAGAGAGAAAGAGAGAGAGAAAAAAGAGAAAAATAAAAATTTTAAAAGAAGGGCCTCCTTCAGGGTATGTCTTTGCTGTCACAATAGACAATGTGGGCAGCAGTATGCAGTTATAAGTCAGTGAGTCTCAGTAAGCCAATCACAGACTCGTGAGATTCAGGCATATTTCTGGCTGCAAGTCCCAAGTTGAGCTCTCTGTCCCCCTGCAGGATTGAACTTTGCAAGGTTCTACTGCAGGTTCCAGCTGCCCTTCCCCTGAAGATAGTCCAGGTTCTGATGGGAGGTGATGATCCCTCCAACTTACCAAGCACAGTGTTCTGGTGTGCCTTTATTGCAGAGATTCTCTTCAGTTTTCCAGTGGGCTTCAGTTTTCATCAGGGAGCCTGAGAGATCCCCTCTTTCTGTTGTTCACTTCTGCAGCTCAGGACAATGGCCTTTATGCCCCTCTGTGCCTCTGTAGTGTGGATCCAAGTAGTTATACAGCCACGAGGCCCGGGCAGCCGTGTGGGGGGGGGCTGTTGATGCAGGCGCCCCCCCCCCCCCCGTGTCTAAACTGGAGGCTGGTGGGCATGCCTGGGGGGTCCTCCCCCCTTCCATTTTCAAAAGATCTCTCTCCCTGTTTCCCAATATTTTTTATTTTGTACTATACTTTATTTATATTTTAGCTTTCTCATGTAAGAGAAATTGTGAAATATTTCAGCTGTGTGTCTCATTTATTTCACTTGACATTATGGTCTCAAGGTGCATCCGTTGTCTTACAAATGACTCAAGTTTGTCCTTCCATATAGCAGAGTAGTACTCTTGTGTATAAATGCCACATTTTCTTCATTCATCTGTTGATGGACAAAGAGACTGCTTCCAAGATTTATCTGGGCTGCTAAAAACATGAGTATGCATGCATCACAGTAATATGATGTCTTTAACTTTTTCAGGAAGATACCTAGAGGGGGAATAGCTAGGTAAAATGGAATTTCTACTTTAAGTTTTTTGAGCCATCTCCATACTGATCTCCACAGTGGTTGTACTGGTTTACATTCCCACCAACAATGTGAAAGGGCTCCTTTTCCTCATAGCCTTGGCAGCCTTTGTTTAAACTACTCAGGCTCTTGCAAGGATTGGGCCTTAGGTCTTTTTCACTTCAAAGCTGGAGTTGTTCTTTACTAGACCAAGTTCTTTGTCAGTGTAGTCATCATTGTGGAATTTCTGTGATTCTATGTCATTTTAAGTTTAAAATTCTCCAAGATCTCTTCACTGGATGATTAAAAACATGATAATTCTCAGTAAATGTCCTATCATTTTAGTTTTTGAGTTATTTTGGTGCAAAATTTGATTTTTACCGTTCCTACAGCATTTAAATACTTTTAATTGTTTATGCAGTAACTTTTTTGTTTTCATGTTAATGATTTTAGCCAGGTCAGCCACTTTTAACAGCTCTGTTATTTTCTTTGCTATATCCATTTCAATTTGTGTTGAATAAAGAGCTTCCTGTTTTTCTGGCTTTGAAAATTGAATTCTATATAGACGCTCATAAATCATGAATGTAATTTTTAAACTTTTTATTTCTATACTTACTGCTACTGCTCAAAGTATTGCCACTAAGGAAATAAATAAGAGAAGGGTAGATAATTTACATTTCAAAAACATGTTCTACATCATAGAAAGTACCCAGTTATAGTAGAAATTTGATTTTCTGTGTTACCATATTTTGTCTGACGAAGAACTGGCTAAGCACTTTAATACACAGCACATTGGGGAGTTGGTTACTGATCCTAACTTCTCCAGTGTTTTCCATCACTCCATCCCATTGTCTTTCTCTTCTGAGGCTCCCCAGCAACCTAGTGAGCTCTTCTTTACTGCTGTTACAGTGCTGCTTCTGGCTGCTCCAAAGCTCAAACCAGCATGCGTTGTCAGTTTTGACTTTGCCCAGCATCTCGATGGCAAGCAGAGTTACCTAGGAGGAAAACTAGCATAGCTACTCACCCGAGGGGTGCAGTATCAGGGTGCACTAGAGATGCTGGCTTGGGCTGGGGAGTTTTCCTGGGTGTGCACACATGTACACCTGTGTGAGCTTTACTCTGCACTCTGCTCAGACCAAAGAGTATTTAAGGTACCTCTTAATAGAAAACATTTAAAGATTATCTATGACAGTTATTTAACCAGAAGGAAACAAGGCCCTTTAGAGGAGAATGTGTGTTGGTAGAGGAACAGGGCTTGAATTGGTGGCAGGAGAGACAGATGGGCCCAGGATGTTCCAGGTGGAGCTGGGAATGGGGTAGATGTGTTGGTTGACTGTCCATGGGGCAGTGGCTTCCAGCAAATCTACGTGAGGTGTGGCGACCCTGCACGGAGAGTACCTGAATGGTGCCTTCAGAAGGTTGGGCTTCAGCATTGGGTATGAAGAGTTGCAAGTCCCTATGTGCTGATTTGCTGAAGATGTTATGGGAAGATGAATCTGGCAACCAGTGGATTGCATGGGGAGAGATTTGAAGCGAGGAACCGATGTAGGAAGTGTTTGCTGTGCATGAGAAAGAAGGGATGAAAGGGGAGGAGGGAGGACTCTGAAGGAGGCACATTTTGAGAAGTCTTGGGTATCAGTCGGTAAATTGATGGTGGCTCTGAAGTTTTGTTGGAGGAGCTTTCAGTTGGCACACCAGTGGGAAGTGAGTAGGGGCTCCTGGGCACCCTGTCTACATGCTGTGTTCATAGGCAGTATATTGTCTTTCTGTTGGAACAGTGTTGGGGGATTGGGTCATGGAGATCATGGCTTCTTCTCTCTCCAACCCAGTCTTTCCTTGGCAGTGCCACATGGGAGTCCAGTGTGGCTGATGCTTTTGGGATTCTAGACCTGGGCAGCTGGGACAGTTGTCAGGATGGTGGTCAGCGATAGAGTGGGGACCTGCTGGGCCACATTTTAAAGGTTTGAATGAAGAAAGGAGAGAACAGTGAGCAGGGTCAGGATCAGGCACTGATTTGAAGTGTTGGGAGATTATTTACAAAGGAATGATTTCCATACAGATGGACAAACAGTGACAGGCAGGAGAAAGGCAGGAAGTAGTTACTCACTAGAGCTTTCTAGAATCATGTTCAAGACAGTATAGTAAAGTGAGTTTTGAAAAGAAAAATTTTTGATTCCTGGATAAGTAACCCAAGTTTTATAGATTATACAGAATGAGTTGTTATCCAGTTTGAACATTTCTTTTTCAGAACGGCTCAGGTAATGACTGATTGCACACAGAGTTCGAAATTTGTTCTGAGGTTTACAGAGAGGAAAAAGAGAGTGGACAAAAACCTTAGCACAAGAACAGCACTCTTTACTTAGCCTAATGTACTGGGGGCTGCTCCTTGGGTTTGTTGAGTTTTGCTGTTAGTCTTGATATTGAGAGACATCAAAAATACCCCTGTAAAACTTTCTGAATGTTTTTAGGCAATCAGCCTGACACTTTTAAGAAAGTGACTTATGGAGTTTAATGGCTTGGCTGGGAAAGCCAGTCTTTGTGTGGTCAGTCCCTGGAGAGCCAATGGAATGTGGAGAAAGGAGTGAGGGTTAGGAGCCAGGAAAAGTTGGGTTTCAGTTTGTCTCCCCCACTTAATACTCTGAGGCCTTGGACAAGTTACTTACACCCCCATTTTAATTTTAAAATGCTGATTTTTTTCTCTCTCTCTTTCAAAAAGGTTACTGTGAGGCTGTAGATAATGTGTTAGCTTGCAGGTCTAGTACAGGCCTTGGCACTTAGCAGGCACCTAGAAAATCCTAACTGCAATCACAGACCTCCGGGTACTGGTATTTTCACATGACTGTCCAAAGAGTGATCCTGACCTGGGCTAAGAATGACAGCTGTTACTCCTGTTTCCAGCAGTGGATGGGAAATGTGAGCAAAGAAGCATTCTGGAAACAGTACCCAGACACTTGGTTGGTTTGCCTTCCCGCCTAGGGAAAAGCACTTTCCAAAAACTAGCCATAGGAAGACTTTTAAGATGGAGTAAAATGAGCTTGAATCCAGGTCTGGGTTAAAATACTGACTGTTTCTTTGTAGTTATGTGGCTTTGGGGAGTATTTTCAATTTTGACTCGATCCTTGCAAAATTTTGAAGCTTATATGAGATAGGGTGTATGTGAGGACCTGAAGTCCAAGGTAGCCAGGAATGGGCTTGAGGGGACAGGGTTTAAAAGAAACAATCAGGAGGCAAATTATGGGACAGGACAGGGTGCATTTAAGTGTTTCTGGTGGGGTCACTTCCAAAGTTAAAACATTTAAAGGGGGGGGGAAGTTGTTACTTGTTGATATTTTAAAGATTGGTGAAAATCTAATTCATATAGATAGCAAAGTTATAAAATAACTTCCTGTGGATGATAAAATCTATTAATGTGTTATGGAAAATATATAAGGAACAGTGAAATCCTGAGGACATAGAGGAGGATGCTGGAGCCTCAGGAGAGAGAGATCTTCAGAGGTCAAGGTAACCCCAACAGTTATGTCCCAGGACTGCATTGTCCTGTTCAGAAAAGGGGTCAGCCGAGGAATTTTTGCAGATGGTCAAGTTAGTGGAATTTTAAAGAAGTAGTGAAAGAGATAAATGCAAGTAAAGTTACTTTTTAAATCCATAGATACCTCTGAAAATTCATAAGGCATTTATAGATATGATTAAGATACATTAGTGTCTCCTTGTATATTCAGTACTTTCAACAAAGCAGGATTTATTTTTATTTTTATTTTTTTTGGTACTGGGGATCGAACTTGGAACCTTGTGCTTGCAAGGCAGGTGACCGTATTTTTATTTTTAAAATTTTTATTTTTATTAGTACATGTTTTCAGTACATGATGATTACATTCATCGTGGGGAGTTGGTGTATGAACATTACACATCTTGATTCTTTTTACATCCTCTTTCTCTCCCTCCATTCTTGGTCCTCTTCCTTTCTGTGAAAGATCCATCTCCCTGTTTCCTATTATCTATCTTTTATTTTGCTCTTTACTTATATTTTGGGTTTCTCATATAAGGCAAACCATGCAACACTTATGCTTGTGTGTCTGATTTATTTCACTTAATTATGATCTCAAGGTGCATCCATTTCCCTACAAATGACTCAAGTTTATCCTTCTTTATGGTAAGGTAGTACTCCACTGTGCAAAAATACCAAATGTTTTTTGTCCATTTATCTGTTGATGGACTTATAGATTGCTCCCAAAATTTAGCTGTTGTGAATTGTGCTGCTAAAAACATGGGTATGCGTGTATCATTGTGATAGGATGTCTTTCTCTTTTGGGAAGAAACCTAGAAGGGGAATAGCTGGGTCAAATGGAATTTCCAGTTTTAGTTTTTTGAAGAATCTCCATTCTGATTTCCCTAATGGTTGTCCTAGTTTACATTCCCACCAACCATATAGAAGGGTTCCTTTTTCCTGCGGTCTCACCAACATTTGTTATTATTTGATTTCTTGATGATAACCATTTTTTCTGGACCAAGAGTAAGATTTAAAATTTCACTGTAGTGGTGAACAAACCCAGCAAAAATATATTCATGCTTTTAGATGTTCCCTCTGGCAAATCTCATTTGGGTGAGGAGACGTAGCCTTTGGGGCATGTTTTATGTGAAACGAACCGAGTTGGGAAGGAAATAGTGTTAATTACCAGGTGTTATGGCCATGTCTAGATGTCCCCCCAAAGCCTCATGTGGTCATAGGTGGGGGTTTTCCAGAGGTGGCTGAATCTAGACTGTGTGACACTGAGATTAAGGGTGTATGATTACTACATTAGTCCACTGATTGGTTTGGCATAGTTCTGGGTGTGAGTGCTGCCCACCCCAAGAGCGGAGCGCAAGTAGCCTAGATGGAATATAAAAGGGACAGAAAGAAGCTTCTGGTCACTTGTTGCTTATTGCTGCTGCTGCTTGTCTCCTCTGCGATGCCCCTCTGCTTTGGAGCCAACTGATCATGGACTGAAACCTCTACAAACTTTGAGCCAAGTAAACCTTTCCTCTTTTAACTTTGGGTGTTGGGTATTTCGTCTCAGCAACAAGAAAAAGTAACTGAGACACCTGGGTGTTGCCGACTGGTGCTAACTGGGCTGTGGTGGCCCATCCCGCAGCGGTGGTGCAGCAGCTGATTTTGTAGCACTCTATGCAAGAAGGAGCAGGAAGGCTGCAGCCTTCCTGGGCTCCTGGTGCCCGTGGGTGACCTGAGTTCTGAGCTAGACTAAGCTGTTCTCTGGACCTTGCTGGTAGAGATTCGTTGTGTGAAAGAATCTGGCCTTAGGAGAGGGGAGTGCTCCCTTCCTAAGATTAAAAATGGAAGTGAGAATTAAAAAAATAAACTATAAGGGAAAAAGCCTTCATACCACCAAGGGTAGGCTGGTTGAGACAGCAGTAAGAATTGCAACTCACAGCATCCAGCCCCTCAGCTAGCCTTCTTCACTGAGAAATAATTATTTTCAGCCTGAGCAGAGTTTACAGAGATAGCTCTGAAACAGCTGCGTCAGCTTAGGATGTGTGAAAACCGCTCAAGAATAAACCATGAAAGTAGGTTTTGGAAAAAAAAACAACAACAACAAGAAAACCCCAAACAGAAGCAAACCTCCAGGAATGTTTTGATGTGTATGGGGTCATTAGCAACAGTTTACCAAAATACAGTGCAGTCAAGTTGAGACTTCATTTGGCTTCTCTGCCTCTTCCCGTTTGTCTCACTGAGCTGATAGATTTGTCTCCTCGGTTACCATAGCGCTGCTCATTGGTATTCCTCTGGGCGAGGTGTTGCTGCGAATCTCCTCATAATTGCACTGAACTAAAGAATCTTTACTTTTAGGACTCATCAAGCTCAGGGACCTTTCTCCTTTTGCGTGACAATTTAAATTTATACAAAAATGGCAGCTGTCACCCCGCACCTTTTGTTTCACTGACAGAGTGGCCGAGAGCTTCCTTCACCCCCATTCAATTGCTCATCTGTTGCTTTCCCAGGAAGGCAGCAACAGCTGCTGTCCCCACCCCTGGGGACTGCAATCATCATCTTTTTATGATGTCTGCCCTGGTTGCAGGCTCTGCGAGCCGTCATCTCCGTTCTCAGCTACTGGGAGGTGCTGTTCAGTTTCCAGAGAAGAATAACCATTTCTTTCCAAGATCGTTTCCTTTTGCATTTTCCATTTCCTGGCTGATCTTTGCCTCAAAGGTGAGGGGTTCCGTTAGCCCCCACAGTGTCTCTTAACTCAGGGTGGATACTTGGGTCTGCTGCCAGGAGAGGCGATTGTAAATGCAGGGCCCTTGCTGATTACTTTTCTGAAGAACCTGGTATAATAGTGTGACCACTGGCTTCTTAGATTATGGCCAGTGAAACAAATGATCTCTTAGTCTGGACTTCGAATGGATTTTGAAAAGAACATAGAATAAATTACACTTGTATCATCATATCTATCAATTCCTGCAGTGATTTTCAGGGCTTAGGTTTATGCATGTTGTAGATGTGGTTACTCTTTCTTGGATTCCATGGATTAAATTCACTGAAAGAGCAGCCTTAGCTGTATTTTGCCGCCAGCTTTTCTTCCAAGGAATCAGTTTCAAGTTCAAATACATTTTGCCTGATAAATTGACTGCACGTGGAGGGACTAAAGAGAGCAATTAAGTATGACATCAAATAAATGACTCAGTGACAAGGTGTATTCCATTTAGGTCAGCATAATTCAGAATGTGAGAAAACATGATTTAGCTGGCTGGGCTGAAAGACAGTTTAAATTACTGATGGGAAGAAATAGCTTGGCATTCTGAGGTTTGGTAATTGGAGATATGTAGCGTTTATTGTGTGTGTCGTGAGATGATTCTATTGTGAGGCAGTTGCAGCAGTTTGTGTGGCTGTTGTTTAAGTTGACATTGTGGGGGGGTCTAATCTTTATGCATAATATGCAGTGCCATTGGGTAAGATGAGGGTGAGTGGATGATATGGGTTGAAGTCCGTTAAGCCGCAATAAACCAAAGCAACTCTCTTTAATTAGAGTGGCAGTGGCCTCAACTGGGGAATGGGCACCTTCTGTGATTGCAGTGTCCCCCCCCCCCCATTCTTCACCTTCCCTTTTGCCAAGTGACTTTGTAGGATCTTCCATTAGGGGAGGTGTGGTTGCCCTGATGATGTTGGGTGTGGTCATGTGACTCGTGCCGGCCAATGGGCTTGGGACACATATGATGCCAGTGGAGGTCTTGGATGTGCCTCTGTGGTTTGCCTTGGCTTCTGGTGCTCTGCCATCCAATGTGATTTGCTCTGGGCAGCCCCTGGTCTAGGAGGATACAGGACACACAGAGCAGAAAGGACCCCACCCTGAAATGGGAGCTAAGTAGACTGGGATGGAGACTTGTAAATCCATGTGTAAGAAAAATAAATAGGGATATTGTAAGCCACTGATTTTGAGGGTAGTTTGCTCTGCAGTATGATGAGGGAATAGCTAATGCATGTGCATATCCAAACAATTCCCTGTCCTTGTTGGAATTTCATTTGAGTTAACAAACTCCTTTAATATTCAGATACAGGTTCTCACCCTAACCAAGAGATCAGGGTTGTTTATAACTTCATGGTATCCCACTACAATGCAGTCATCTCCTTTGCTGGCAAACATTCCCTGACCAGAGGTTGTTTCTTCACTACTAATGTAATCAGACACTTGCACTTACTCTTTTTTGACTTTGCATATTTCAAAACTTTATATAGGCCTTTTGGATTATTTTTAAAATAAATTTTAAGTGACTTAAAAAAATCCCCTAAAAGAGTTTGTAGTTGCAAACAACCAATTCCTTTAGAGTTAGCTTAGGAAGAAAGTGAGTTTATTAGAGGAGAGTAGGCAGTTCTGGGGAAGTATCGGAAGGTGGAGGTGCGTAAGTTGGGTCTGGACGCTACATAGTGGGGCAGGGCTCTCAAGTTCACTGTGACTGTGTCAGCAAGGGCCATGTGACATCTGCCGATGGAAGCTCATGGCTCCAGCTAGGCTCAGACTCTGATCTGAGCCCTGTGCTCTGCCACTGGGGGCTCTGCACCATGGAGGTTGAGAACCTTTGTAATCAGAAAAAAGATTCTGCATGGTGCCTGCTTCCTCACCATCTCTCCTGGGCCTCGTGGATGCATCTGTGATGTTACCTGGGTCACATGTGTATGTCCTAGCTGCAAGGGAGGCTGAGAAAGTGAGTTAGAATTTCTGCCTTGGGGAAGCAAGACTTAATATGTGGAAAGTGAACAAAACTTATGAGTGGTGTTAAAAAATGGTAGGTACTCATAAGGCGTGAACAAGTCCATATAAACCTATAATAACTGTCTTAAAACTAACCTTTCATTAACATAGTATTTTTAAAAAAGTAAAAATGAAGGAAATTTATGCAGTTATTAAAAATGAGCATCAGTACGAAGAAAATTTAAAATCCCAATACAACTTCTGGCTCTATAAGCGTTATGTTTGTCAGTTGGGTATAACCTTCAAAAGATCCAAAAAAGGCAAATATCAAGGAATGTTTTTTTCATTTGCATAAAGATTTCATTGACTTAGATTCCATTTACTCAAAATCTGTGGAAAGAAATTTGACTAACTTGATTAATCAATTTCACAGTATAGCAATGTTTATAACACTAAGTTGAAAAAATTCTCCATCTTTACAGCTGTTTATAGACAGATCTCTTAACTATTCAACGTTTTCTTTTTCATCAAGCTAGTAGCAACTATTTGATTTCCTTTAGGGCTTGACAGTCATATATATATACTTCTAAAAATCTCCTATATGGATTCTTCATTAAGTCAGAGACCCAATTCCCCATTAAAGTAACAGGAATGAAATTGAGAACATTTCATTTGCTGCAGACAAAATTGTTAAGCGAATCAGTGTGGAGATATCCCCAACCCCTCTATGTGTTTTATATAACCCCTGTAGAGAAAAGCTGTCAAATGTCAGAGTTTGTATGAGGGATACTAATTTGTTGTATGGAGCAAAGCTTGATTGATGGGCAGCATGCTTGAGACGTGAAGCGGAACAACCAGGTTTGTGGTCGGGGTGGAGGGGCAGGGAGAGAGGAGGGTGGGAGGGAGGAACACACTGGAGAGGGTGGAGCGGTAGAGCGGTAAGAGAAAGCAGAGGGGATGAATGACCCAAAACCAAGGGGTTACACACTGATGTGGTGAAAAGTGGCAGATGGCCAGGGATTAGTGAGAAAGTCACCCTGGGAGTGAGACAAAGAAAACGGTCTATTTTCTAGGCAGACTAACCTGGATTTGGTGAGAATTTTAACTTGCATAAATTAAATATGGACGGAGTGTTACTAGTACCCTGAGAGTTTTTGGCCCGGAGGTGTCAGTTCAGGCTTCTCTAACCATGATCCTGGGTGGTTTAAATGACAAATATTTGTTCCACAGTATTCTGCCGGCTGGGATGTCTGACAGCAAGGTGTTGGCAGGTGTGTGGTGAGGGCCTTTTTGGTTTGCAGAAGACACCTTCTCTCTTTAGGTGGTGCATGACTCAGAGAAGAGCTCAGCATCCTGATCTTTTCTTATGAGAACACTGATCCTCCTGAGGGTCCCCCACTCTCAAGGCCTGCTGTCTCCAAAGGCCCCACCTCCAAATGCCATCACGCAGGGGACTAAGCTCTAACATGAATTTTGGGAAGACATGGAATTTCAGTTTACAGCATTAATTATCATTGCATTTCAAATCAGGAACTTCTAACTTTTTATGGACCATGGACCCCTTTGGCAGCTTAATGACATTTGTTCAAGTGAGTGACATGGAAATAAATGACATTAAGTATAGTCATGTAAGTATTTAAACATGAAGTCATAATGGAATAGTATATGGCTTCTTTTACAAATGCTAAATAACGTAATTTCAAAGTAATGACAGATATAATTGATACTTTAATTTGTCATTAGCAACTCTAATGTGATATGAAAATATTTCTGAGTTTTTTCAATGTTAAAGCCACAGATTCCATAAATTCTTCATGAATAATTGGTAGAAATGCTAAATTTCAAATAGAAATAAAAATAAAGACACCCTTTTTTCCCTGTCTACATTCACTGACTTCTTGAGCCCTCTCCACAGCCCACCCCAAACCCCTGCAGACCTTGGGGTACGGACCCTTCTCCAAGGGTTGGCAGAGAACTCCCCAAGCAGGTGGTCCTCTAAATCCCTGGGATGGAAATATCAGACATCCAGTGTCTGTGTAAGTGTGGTTTTATTGCCAGGCTTTCTTTCTGCTTTGTTCCATTGCTCAGTTTATCTGTCCCCACGTCTGTGTCTCACCATGGTGAGTTCTGTAACATTCTTACTCTCCAGAAGGCAGCTGTCCCTTCTACCCCATCTTCTCAACTGCAAGGTTTATGGTGGCTTTTGTTCTTTGTTCTTTCATATAATTTTCCAAATTGCAAAATGCAATCTGTTGGGATTTTGTTTGGAGTTACATTGAGTCCATACAGCAACTTGAGAAAGAGCTGACATATTTATTGACTTTTCCAGTTCATGAATATGGTATATCTTATTTATTTTGTTTTTCACCTGTTGTTAAGACTAAAATTTTTCTTTTTGTGGTACTACAGGTTGAACCTAGGGTCTTGTGCATGCTAGGTAAGCACCCTACCACTGAGCTATATTCCCAGCTCTTTTGAAAAAAAAGATTTTTGAAACAGAGCCTTGCCAAATTGCTCAGGCTGACCTTCAACTTGTGATCTTCCCACGTCAGCCTCCTAAGTTGCTGGTATTACAGGCATGTGCCACCATGCCCTATGCTAAAACATTTTTTCAGTGATTATCTTTGGAATTCCTTACCTGCAAAAAACAAAAACTCCCCTAAAGTAAAGGTGATTAAATATTTTTGTAAACTAGGTAAGTATTTCTGAGATATCTTGGCTGTCATGAGACATGTCCTTATTAATGCACACACCTCCCAGGGTCGCAAATCTTCCGTTCATTTGTATTACAGACACCACTTTTAGAAAATTGGCCATTTATTTAAATGAAGTGATAACTAGATTCTGGCAGCTAAAATTCTTAGAGCAGTCATGTCCTTGGCATTTACTGTAATTTCATACTGAGACTATTTAGTATCAAACATCTGAGCAGTCTAAATTGAAGTAGACTAGTTCACTTACTCATTCAGCAAATATTTATTGAGTCCCTAATGTGTGCCAGGCACTTCACTGGGTTCTGGGATGAAGCCAAGTGAAGGAAGTGATTTAAGGAGGGCGACCGTCTCTGCTAAAATGGTTCTGAGAAGTTGATGACTAGGAATTGTCCCCTGCAGACAGCAACATGGAGTTCACTGTGGCTTTGCCAAGAGTGCTTTCCACAGTGTGTTGGGACAGAAAGTGATCGTGATGGAGGAACTGGAGGTCAGAGCTGTGAATTCAGACAACTGTTTGAAGAGCTTTTACTGTAAAGAGCAGTGGAAACCTGGGATTTTGGGTGACATCGCGCATTTATATGCTAATGGAAAGGGCACAGTGGAGCAGAAGAATTCCGTGATAGAGGAAAGAAGGCTTAAGTTTTGGGGCAAAGTCCTTAACTCTGTGGAGTGTGGGGCCCACTGCCTGGTGGAAGAATTGGCTTGAGCTAGGAGCTAGGACAGCTCATCCTCTGAAACAGAGAGAAGGTCAAGGAGGCTGGTGTGTGTGTGTGTGTGTGTGTGTGTGTGTGTGTGTGTTAATGATGAAGCTTTCTTTTGGGTGGTCTCCTTTCCAGGTCATGGGGCTGCGCACAGAGCAGAGGGCTCAGTGGAAGTGATCATGAATTAAATGACGCTCAGAGAGCATGGGTGTGTGTTTCTCTACCACACTGCATCTTTTGGCTGTAATGGAGATTAGGTAGAGAGTTGGGTTTGAGCAGATTGAGGTTTTGTGAAGAGAATACAACAGGGAGAGAGGGAAAATGTATGTGAGGGTTTCTGAGTGATCGTAATGACAGAGCATGGACTCTGAATTATACAGTAATCCTCCCCAAACTGCCAGTGATTGCCTAAAACCTTGGATAGTGCTGATCCCTGTATCTACTGTGTTTCTGATATACACACATCTATGATAAAGTTCAATTTATAAATTAGCCATAGTAAGAAATTAACAGTAATAGCCAATAATAAAATAGAGCAATAATAACAATATAATATAAGAAAATTGGCAACATCACTATTCTTGCAGTTTAGGGCCATTATTAAATGAAATAAGGGTTATGCGAATTCAAGCTGAGACCACAACATTCATCAGGTAACAGAGATGGGTTCTCCATGACCAATGGGTGGGTAGCATATACAGCCTGGATACTGTAGACAAAGGATGGATTCATGTCTTGGGCAAGATGGAGCAGGGCAACATGTTATGCAGAACAGTACACAGTTTCAAACTTATGAATTGTTCATTTGTGGACCTTTCCATATGATATTTTTGGGCCACAGTTGACTGAGATTGATTAAAAGCATGGAAAGTGAAACTATGGATAAGGAGTGTGTTTTACCATTTCCAGCTTTCAAGCCACTGAACTGAAAATCCAGCTTAACTGTCACAGGCTGTTTCCAAGGCAGCAATATTATGGTGGAAGGGTGGTGGGAAGCAGCTCACCTTATGGCAACCAGGAAGCAGAGAGTGAGTGCAAGAGCCAGAGGGAAAGAGGTCAGGGACCAGATGGGCCCTTCCAAGGGATGCTCCAGGTGACCTTCCTCCATTGGGGCCCCACCTCCTAATAACCCATGTAGCTATGAGCTCATCTGCTGACTAACCCATCAATGCGGTTAGTGCCTTACAATCTCATCACCTCTCCAGGTGCCTCTTAAGCCAATAAAGTTGATGATCAACACTGACTATTAGAGAAATGCAAATTAAAACAACTCTTAGATTCCATCTTATTCCAGAAAGAATAGCTGCCATCAAGAAATCAAATAATAACAAGTGCTGAAGAGGCTTAGGTGTAAAAAGAACCCTTCTACTGTTGCTGGGAATGTAAACTAGTACAACCACTATGAAAATCAATAAAACTAGAAATTCCATTTGTTCTTACTACTCCCCATATAGGTATTACTTTAGTATGTCTAACTCTTTCAAGAGTTAGACATACTAAAGTGGTACATGCATAACCATTTTTATAGCAGCACAATTCATAATAGTTGAATCTTGGAAATGGCCTGTATGTCCATCAACAGATGAGTAGATAAAGAAATTGTGGTATTTACACACAAGGGAGTATTACTCTGCCATGAAGATAAACAAGTCATTTGTAGAAAATTTATGCACCTTGAGAGCACAATGTTAAGTGAAATAAATCAGACACAAGCTTAAATATTGCATGCTTTCTTTTATATGAGAAACCCAAAGTATAAATAAAGAGCAACATAAAATATAGCTAATAGGAAGTAGGGAGATAGATCTTTCTCAAATGGGAAGAGGACCAAGAAATGGAGGGAGGAGGGAGAAAGGGAAGGGAAAGAAGATGAGAAAAGGAATTAAGATGTGTTCTGTACATAGACCAACTCCACATAAGGAATGCAAACATATGTGCTGCAAATATTTACTAATCAAAAAGTTGGGGGTCAAGATTAGCTGTCCTGGGGGGCACTACAGTATGTGGAAGGAGTGAAGACTTGAAGAGAGGTGGACAATAAGCAGTGGGAAGGACCAGTGGATTTCAAGTCCTGGTCAAGTCAGAGAATTGTGGGAGTTCAAGGGTGAGAAGGGCTAAATTGAAGAGTACATGGCCTTGATAGGAAGCTTGAAAGAGTCTTGGGAGGGAAGATAGGTGTTTGCCACATGCTCTGGGATGTGGCTGCAGGGGGCAGGAGGCTGAGCTGAGTGGAGGACAGAGCATCCAAGGGGAGTCGGTCAAAGGCGAGCATCCAGGATGTGAGCTGCATGGCATGAGTGGTGCTGCAGTCACTAAGGCTGCCGAGAGGGTGCAAGTAGAGGTGGAGGAGCGAGCCAGTGTTAGATTAAGGGCGTGACCTGTGTGTTGGCCTCGGAAGGGTGTTGTGGGTGTGTGATCCAGCAGCACACCCTCCACAAGAGCTGGGGGGAGAGAAGAACAAGTCTTGGGAGCAACAGCAAGCAGTCATGGGGACACCACCCCATTTGCCATCATTTGAGGGGCCTCCAGGGAGACCATGTCTTTAGGAAATAGCCACAGTTTGGTTAGAATGAATCATACATGAATGGCTTAGTGTGACGGAGTGACGACCCTGCTTGTGGCTGCACCAGTGGTGATCCTGTGGACAGCATATACACAGTCACAGCAACATGGAATAATCCCTTAGAAAGGGAAGATTGACTTTTATCCATTTAATCACACTTAGTCTAATCAGTGACTCAGAAATGTGGTATCAAGAATGAATTTTTAAACTTGAGTAGCTCTGGTGCCTTGGGCTTGCCAAAATAAGACTGCGAATGTAGTAAGTCAATAGTATATTTTGGGGTTGGGGGATGGGAGGAGAATTGCTAATAATCTCTCCAAATTGAATGAGACAAAAAGAAGTTCTTACAAATATAAAGCAGATGCTTAGATTTATTCCCCTTCTTTTTTATTTTAGTTTTTAGAAAAATTGCTTTCACATTTTCAGTTGCATTTATTTCACTTTAAATAATTTTCAAGTAACTTTTGGTTGGGCTATACTGTTATAGAAATTAATACTCCTGAGAAAACTAGTTTCTAAGTCATTTATTTAAATGTATGAAATGAATAAACTTTGACTTTTCATTATGATTTAACTGATGGTAGTATTTTAAGAACCTATAAAATATGTGTGTATGCACACATCTGTGTTTGAATGTGTTAAGGTACCTAGGGAACCACAGAATTAATTATTTTTCTTTTAATTAAACATTTTTTTTTACAGTGCTTGGGATTGAGCCTAGAGCCTTGCACATACCAAGGCAAGCACTCTTCCCCTAAGCTACAGCTCTAATCCATTTTGGAAAGGATTTTGGATATCATCATTTGGTTCAGCCTTCCTCAGCAGGCATTTAGGGCTATTAGCAGGTCCCCAAACCTTGAAACCTGATTGGTCGGCCTGTTGGACTATTCGTAGCTAGTTGCCTCAGTTAGCGTATAACCAAGCCATTGTGTACTTTGGGAGTTCTGAGAGGAAAAAAGTGGTTGTTGAAATACTTTTGGTTTAATTATTTCATTTAGGACAAGAAGATATGTGACATTTCCATTAGTGTTAGCCCTATTTTAAAATTTGTATTTGTTTTTGAGTAGGCTAATCTGATGAGCCTAGCCTATCTTTGAACTGTTGGCTAGCTTTGGATGGATTATCTATATGGTAAGATATTATTAGATAGTTACATTGTGCTCATCCGGAAGAACAGACACATAATGACATACGTATTACAAGGTTGCAGGAGAACCGTGAATTGCAATGCCTCCTGGCCTTGATGGGGTTCTCTTATTTAGGAGTTGGCCTGCTTTGATGTAGCCCATTTCCCCTTTGCAAGGTCAGTTCTCCATCCTTGTAATGGCCCCAGATTCAGAATATGTAAATACCATCGACCTGAATGGATGGGTATTTAAGCTTTTTATTTACTGTACAACAAGTTCTATAAAAGCAATAAAGGAAACAAAAGTCTGATATTACTGAGGTCCATCTACTAAGAACCGAATACATCTATATTTTTATTTTCTTTTTGGCCTTTTTATGTATGGATGCACACTTTTCCCCTTTGAGCATAATCTTAGTTATAGCTCACACATATCTTCTTACCTTGTGCTCACCTGCATTTGTATGTTTAGCATAGATGAATACTTGGAGATCATGGAATGTATTTGGGAGGTATGTTTTGCTTTTTGTTTTTCAACTAGGGAAGAAGAGTTTTTTCATTATTGATGAAGGAGTAGGAGGATTCAAGGAGCAGTGTTGCTGGTTAGTTTTATATTTAATTAGCAGCTTAGATTGAGATTTAATGGTAATAACATTGATCCATGTTCTGGTATTTTATATGGGGATAATCTTATTAGATTGCTATGGACTCTGATTTTTTAAAATACACTTTTTAAACAAAATATTCTGTACAACAAAATATTCTGGGTGTAGGGGCTTCCTCCCTTGACCACTTTGTGTATGGAGATGGAGTGGCTGGGTCTTTTGAGATTGAAGGTATTACATAGAAATGATGGGGGCTTAATTTGGTTTATAATAAACCAAGGCTAACTTTGGCATGGTGAGGAAAAGCTGCAGGGGACAAAACCTAGCAATGAATGACAGGAGATTTTCCAGGGCTCCTTTCATACCCTTCTTATGCTTTGATATTGCTTGCGTGTGTCATCCAAAGGTTTATTTGCTGCAAACTTTGTCCCCAGTGTGGTAGCATTGTGGTGGAGCCTTTAAGAAGTGGATCCTAGTGGATGGTGGTTAGGTCATGGGGACCATCCTTGGAGGGGATTAATGCTGGTCTCATAGACCAGATTGGATCCCATGACAGTGGGTCATTGTAAGGGAACCTGGCATCTCCTTTGACTTACTCTTCCACAAGCACTGTTCACCTCTTCCTCTTGCATGTACTCTGGCCATGATAGCATCCGCCATGTTGTGATGTAGCCAGAAGGCAGTCACCAGAGGCAAACAAATGTTGGTGCACTCATCCTCTACGACCACCAAAGTATGCATGACCTCAACAAACCTCTTCGTAAGTTACTCAGTCTCAAGTGCTTGTGATAGCAACACAAAACTAACACAAACCTGGAATGAAAAGGTGGCCCCAGCTTACAGAATGTCTCTATTTCTCCTCTTTTCTAGCTTAGAAAAAGCAGAATTCAAAGTTTTGTAGGCTAAGAACGTCTTGTCAAAACCGGACAAAACAAAAATACTCCTTTGTTAAATTGAAACTCGTTAGTAGTTTTCCTTCTCTCTAGAAATAATAGTTTTTGTTCAATAATTTATCTTGTTCTACATGAAAAACATAATATTCCATTTTACTAAGTTATTTAGTCCTGTCCCTTGGACCCTGTCAAATAAACTGACAACTACATTTTCAGATAGCTTGGAAGCAAACAATTGTGTTATTAAGTTGAAATAATGTCATGATAGTTTGATTTGAAATGAGGATGGAAATCAGTGTAGCATACACAAGCTTGCTATTAAATTTTATTCTTTGTGTACCTGTTTTTAATATGATCTTAATTTTTAGAAGTTTGAAGAGCTTTTTCTTGTTTAAAACTAAACTTTCTGTTGGATTATTGGATATTTGCCTGGAAAACTCATTACTAGAAAATGCCCCTTCCGTCTTTTTGTAGGTTTTGATTAAAAATTAATTATTAAGTGAGCTGTTTAATAGTTTTACCTTTTTGATAAACTACATGGATTTATAAAATAGATAAATTAGGGTCAATTATTTTCTCTTTAAGAAAGTAATTGCTTTAGAAGAATTTTAAATACCAACTCCCCAAGGCCTTTAAAGTAGGACTTGATTAAGCTGTAACTTACAGTCAACCATAAGAAACCAGTATTTCTTAGTGTCTGATATGTTTAGGCATTTATTTCCTTGTTTGTATTATGGGTAGCATTTTTCTGGAGTCTGTTGTACCCATGGTGAGTGGCTGTGCCTCATTAGTTTGTGGTGTGGTGGCTCAGCTGGCCTCACCCATATATTAATAAGTCTAAGCTTTGGCTTCTGTTCCTGGACAGGGCAATTAATTTTTTTTAAAAAAATTATTTATTTAAATCACTTTAAATGTTCTCTGCCCCATATACAATTAGACTCTACTGTACTGCCTGGCATGGTTGTCCATGAATACTTAGGAACAGAATTTTAGGCACAACTTTTTTTTTTTTTTTTTTTTTTTTTTCAATTTAAGAACAACTGTGTGTATTGCTTTGAAGAACTGGAATAATGAAGTTTTTCCAGGTTTGTTGTTATGGTGAGCGAGAGGTTAGTCAGAAAGCTCCCTGCATTGAAGATTTTTGAAAATAATTTAAAAATAAATCAAAAGTAAGTCCCAAGTAGTGTTTAGTGCATACAGTACTTTTGCATTAGAAGAGGGGCATGTTGATTCTGTCTTATTTGGTGATTATCATAAGCTGTTTCAGGGTAATATTTCTCACCAGCTTTCATGGCTAATTTTCTAGACAATTTTAGAAAACAAATCATAAGGTCTTAGCCTTCTGTGAGAGCCATGGAAATTACCTAACTTAATTTCTCATCCTCCAGGAGAAGAGACAGATTTCCTGGGAGGCTACTAAGTTCTCACTGTGAATTTGTCCCTGCCCCATATTTGGGGTTCAGGATCTTTCACCTGGTTGCCCACTCCCTACCTTTATTCCTAGGAGGACAGGGTCTCTGGTTCCAGCCTCAGCCTTCTAAGAAATTATTCTTTATTGAAATTTGAATATGCAGCTGGACATGGAGGCACACACCTATAATCCCAGCACTCTGGGAGGCCGAGGCAGGAGGATCACAAGTTTCAGCCCGGTTTAGGCAGTTTAGCAACTTAGGGTGACCCTGTTTCAAAATTGAAAAAAAAAATTAGATCATGAGTAAAACAGGTAGTGGATGTTCTGACATCTTACTAAGATCCATTTTGTTTCATTGTTGATCTGTGCAAATCTTGTTAAATTTGGCATTCTTAAGATATCAGAATTGATATCAGAATTTACCTGTTTCCTTCTCAGTGGACAGTTCTAAATAAAACTATGGTTGAAAAATAAAATCAAATTGGCCTGGGGGCTGGGGACTTAGCTCAGTGGTTTCGCTACCTGCTGCGCAAGCACAAGGACCTGAGTACCCCCAGTACCAAAAAAAAAATCAAATTGGCTAGAAAAAATATATTGAGAAAAACTTGATGGGAGGGGATAGTAAGAACTTTTGCATGCTTAGATTATTTGCTAAAAGACGAAAAGTTAGGTACTCAGCGGGTATGAGCAAGACTGCATCATGGAAAGCTAGGATCAGTGGGTAAACACAGTTGAATCATCGTTACCTTGTTTTCAGTCTTCTTGCGGAATCCTCATTTCTGCAAATCATTTGAAGTAGTGTTTCAGTGATCTTATTTTACTGTGCTTAAGAAGTGTGGTTATCACCAGCGGCTCAATAGTGACATCCTAGCAAATTCTGAAAACTAATTTCTTGCTCACACTTAATTTCCTACAAAGACAAGACTGGATACCCTTGCTGATACGTTGTGTCAATTTGTGTGGGCATTGACACTGGTAGTTGTGTATATGCATGTGCACACGCATTTCATGTATGTGCAGCAGTTTTGGGAGGTGACTCCTATCTGAGGATTTGTTAAAAAGTGTTTAAACCGTGTTTGATGGTGGTTTCTGGGAGTGAAGGAAATGTTCTCAAACCATATGCAAATGCCCTTTGAGTATCTGCCCTTTAGGTTTATCTAAGCTACTGTTCTGCTAGTGCGGGTAATTGAGCTCTGATCACTAACAGCTGCGTTACGCCTTAGCCCAGCAGATGGGAGGAATGGTACTGAAAGGAAAGTAATGTGGAAGGCTTTAAAGCCCATTTCGATATTTTAGACGCTAACAAGATATAGATGATTGTATCAGTTATCCTATCTCTGTTGCAAGTGCCTGAAATCCCAACACCAGCTAGCATTGGGATGGTTGGCTTAGATGCCCAAGAGGTCCAGTGGTAAATCTAGTTTTAGGATGAAGCTGCTGAGAGGCTCTCTGTCTCTCAATTCTGTGTCTTCTGGGTCATTCCTGTTTGCAGGCTGGCTCACATCACTGGGGTGTGAGGTAGCTGCTGCATCTTCATCCTGCATTCTTCTAGGAACCAAACCTCTAGTGAAGTTGCCCGACGCAACCCAGTGTCGCTGGTCTCTGGCGCCGGTTGGGTGTTATAATGGTCCATGTGTGGAAGAATCGTACAGTGACGGAGCACCATGCTCTGCACAGCCAGTTCCAGTTGCACCACTGGTGAGAACTGGGGGGAGCTGAGTACTCAAAGGAAATCAAGGAAGCTGTTCCCAAAAGCAGGAGTGATGGGTGCTGGCTGCTTGAGGAACAACAGATGCTGACCACAGGGATGAGGACATTTTTTTGTTTTCCACCTTATAAAGTAGTCATCTTATAATTGGGTGGTTTTTGGCGAAATGAAATAGAATTCTGCATAATTCCAGCAAGGGAGTGAGACAAAGTAGTTTCCTGTCATCATGAAACCAATATTAAAATGCCCATTAAAACACACATGAATAAATTCCAAATAGTTTCTCTGGTGTGAGAAACTGAAAGTGTAAATAAGGACTAAATATATAATAAGTAATGTGAAATAGGAAGAAAAGGGGCAAAGGGGAAGGAACTAGGAGGGCTAGAGGAAAGGATAGAAGGGAATGGGATTAATATGAGAAAATGGAAAAATAGGAACAAAATCTTTGTAAATAGGGAGGAATGGAGGGGTTGAAGGGAGGGCTGGGCAAGGGTGAAAAATGAGAACCAAGAGAGACTATGTAAAGGTGCAAATTTCCAATGATGAATGTCATTATATTGTATACCTAAAATGTACCAATGATTAGAATGAATAATTGATAATGTAAAGTAGGAAGAAAAGGTCCAAAGGGGTAGGGGTAGTGGGAGGGGCAGGGGAAAGGAAAGAAGGGAAAGGAAAAATGATGAGAAATGGAAAAAATGGAAATAAAGTCTTTGTAAATAGGGAAGGAAGGGTGGAGGAGGTGAAGGGAGGGCTAGGAATGGGGAAAAAATAAGAACCCAGATGCATTATATAAAGGTACAATTCCCAATGAGAAATGTAATTGTGTTGTATACCTACAATGTACCAATAAAAGAATTTAATAAAATAAAATAAAATAAAATGCCCATTAAAAAAAACAAACCCTTTATTGGCAGTTGAAGCCACTTTGGGCAGAGCATCCTTCTAGCAGAACGTGGTTTAATAAGTCTATTTTAAAACTTGATGTCTTCTCTAGCCAGTGTTTTTTAAAGATCCATAAAGTTTAAGCTGGAACCTACATAGTAAGACAGTGGTTTTTGGCAAACACTAAGTATCAATACTTCTTGACTCATAAAGTAAGCTTATCTTGTATTTATCACTTCTCCATTTGAAAAGGCAAGAATTTAACACTTTTCCAAGGCTGATAAGAGCTAGGCTCAAAACATTTCACTGAAGTATCAGAGTGTCATCAAGCAAACTCAAAGCTGCCTCACTAGAATTCCACTTGAACTCACAGGCAGTTTAATTTGATGTGGGAAGTGGCATCAATATTGTCAATATTGTCCCCCAGAGTTGGTCAGTTTCTACTTGGATGAGCAGTTTCTTAGATAACTGGGTTTCCCACACTTCCGATATCAAGTGTTGTTTGTTGTTACCTTTCCATGTTGTGCTGATTTTACCAAGAGATGGGATGAGCGGGGTAGATACACAGACCCTTTAACCTCATACTGGTCAGCTGGATATTCTTTGGATATTACTAATCTGGCTTGATCTAGAAAACTAAAAGGATTTGGTGTTTTATTAGTGTATTTAAGCCTGGAGGAGCCTTTCTTGGACCTGGGATTACAAGGTCTCAAGCCAGGAGAGAAGGTCAGAGAAGCTGGGATATTTATGGTTGATGAACTGCAATCTCATTTTGAGTCTGTTCTTTAAGTGAAGGATTATCTAGCTCATTACATATTTTTTTCATATTTATTTTCATCATTTCTTCTGCAATATTTCCAAAAGTGTCAGAAGCCCAAAACATTTATGTTAAATAAAAATATAAATTTTTTAGAAAAGATTTGTATTTCATGCCACATTACGTGAAAAATTAATCTTAAAATATAACATGAAATAGAAATCCTTCCTAAAGTCTGTTTTTCTTAATTTAAATGCTTTGGGCTCTCCACACTTCCGGATGAAACCGAGGCTGTATTTTTCCTTGTGCTGCTCCATTGGATTAGGAAATGGACCTTGGTAACATGACTTCATGTGTGAGTGGGTCCTATAGCTGGCAGAGAACTTTCAAAGATACCACCCTGATGCTGCTTTTCGTTACATTTGCCTTTTAAGTTTCAATGTTAGTTGGAGTAGACAAACACCGCTGAGTTCACATTTCTCTTTCACCCCTGGTGTGGAGCCTTTGGGCTGATTTGATCTCAGGGCACTGATTGGATGTGGTGGAGGGAGCCTTTTATCTTCCCCGGGCTGCCTCCCTTTCCTGTGGCCTCCCAGGCCTGCGTGCCTGCAGTGGCTGCCCCCTCTCCTGCCGACCTGGCTCTTTGTGTGAGCTGTTATCCATTTCCGTGGATATGGTTTGTTACCTCTATTTGTACTATAACTAGAAATCTGATAAGGTTATGTGCCCGTCAAATGATTTAGATGTCGGTGGAGATGAAGCACAACAATTTTGACAGGAGAAAGGGGGCTGCAGATGACCTGCTGGGAGAAGAAAGTAAAATCTCTTAAGGCCTCACTTTCTTTTTCTTTTAACTTTAGGTCAGTACTTTAACCTCTTTAATTTGTCCCTTCTTAAGTGAATGTGACATGGTGACTTCTAGCGTCTTTCTAAAGGGCAATGCAATGGAGGCCTTTCTTTGGAGGGGAGATGCTGGCATTTAGGGAGATTTGGCTTTGGGTATTCTGATAAAAACACCAGGGCCTGGAAACTCTATCCTTGACTGAAGCTGAGATTAAGGTCTTAGCAGACAAAGTTTATTACTGCCAGTGTCTGTTCACATATGTGCATTACAGAGAACTTCATAATTTTAGTAAGCTCTGGTTCTTATTTTAGGTGTAGGTGAGGACTTGATGCTTTGTGGCGCTTGTTTGGCATTGTGTTTTGCCATTCAGGCAGTAATTTGGTAAGTATTGCTTATTGGCTTGTCATATGGTCCATTGGATGAAGAGCCAGTAGGGTCTCTGATTAATTAGGTTTAAGTTTTTAAGAGCCTTTCCCTCATCCTCTTAATTGATCAAATAGCACCTTTGAGCTTTATCAATATCTAACTCTCTTTCCAGTCCACATTGAATGTATGGATTTGCTTTGGCAGCCACCTCAGCAGAAGATTCTTCATTTGCCAGTGATGGATTGGACAGTGGTAGCCCCAGTCAATGTTGTCATGGCCAAAGACATTGCTGGAGTTGGAGGGACCCTTCCGGTCTTGGAGCACCTGGTTTTGTGACGTTGTGGGATACATGCGGGTGTTAAAGTGTAACTCATCTTGACATGGATGGGTTCAGAGAGTCTGAAAGCACAATTCAAAGAACTAACAAATTTACATTCAGGGTAGTTTTGTTTGAGTTTATTTAAAGAGCCCAGACACGTACACAGTCTTTAGAATAGCGCTCGCTCCTGATGTATTGGTGGTGCTGAAAAATAAAACTCAGACCAGATGGATTCCAAACAGTGGGACCACCTGGCTGGGTGGCAGTGCCAACCTATTCTTGTTTCTCAAATAGCTGTGTTCTCACGGGTTGTGGAAATGTCTGAGTGGGATATGGATGGGCTCAGGCAGAACAACATTCCAAAGTCAATTAGGAGAAGTGGAAACTCTTCCATGTCAACCTCAAAGTGGTCTCTTTCCCCCTTTCCAGTACTTTTAGGGTCTCATTCCTTTCTTGCTTCTCTTTGTAACTATGAAGTCCAGTTCTTTATTTTTACATTACAAAGAAAAAATTGCTTCTTGCATGTTCATTCTGAAGGGGAAAAAAAGATCACGTGTCCTTTTGGGAAAGGGACCTAGAAATCGACTCACTGGACCCTTGTTAGTGTTTTCTGAGGTAGGCAACTTTGAGGTGGGCAAGAGAAGAATATAATCACACCTGTCACACCATGAGCACGTACCCAATCATGAAACATGAAACTTCCAAGGAAAACAATCAGGATAATATATTAATCAATGTGTAGTCTTAGGTGATAGTTTTTCTAATTATAACATTAACCATTAAGCTTTGGGATTTTTCTTGAATAGTTATCTAATTTTTCCTGTTGAAAATCAGAGTTAATTTAAAAGTAAAAGTATCAAATTAACCTACAAGCTTTTCCAAGTTGGTGCTTTACGACTTATTATTTTAAAGTTTCATTTTGAAGTCATCACCTTAGTTACTCAGTTGATGCCCACCTACTGAGCATCTAATTGCTAGTGTGTGTAGCCATTAATGATTCAATACTGGCTAATGGATGTAACACATAAGAACAATTAAAATTTATGTACGACTATGTTTATACTGTTGTTTAAAACCTTAAAGAAATAATGTTTAAGGTCTTTTTAATTAAATGTATTTTTTCATTAAAACTATATTTTAATCTACATGGCAGTCTTTGGTGTGGAAATAAGGTATTAGAAATGTCATCTTGCAACATGGAAGGGTAGGAGAATAAAGGCGTTAGGGAAGGCAGATCTGGGTTTGAATCCTGACTCTATGACTCACCAAGTGGCTATAGCCACTAAGCCGCCAAAGCTCAGTTTCCTGTGTGAGTTGAAACTCTTGGCTACAAGTGATAGAAAGCGCCATCCTCATGAACTTGGGCATTTATTTTGAAGATACTGGGATACAAAATGTGACAGTAGGAATGTACCTTCTAGGGTTTCAGGAAAGGTGGGGGTTAGGACTCAAATGTCACTAGACCAAAACTCTCTTTTTGGCAGATGAATTTTATCTACCCCTGTAATTTCTGGTGGTGACAGATGTGGGCGTTGGTAATTTCGAACTTTTATATCTTAGAGCTTTAGTAGCCAGAGGGAGACACTCATGCTACGCATTGAGTCCCAAGTCCCCCAAGTGTCTTACCTTGAACTATTTTAGGCCAGATGACTACCACTGGCCCAGTTCATGGGTCAATCTTAGAAGAAAATGGAGCATCTTGAGAAAGTCCAGATAGATCAACGAGGCCCAACAAGGAGGCTATGTTTGTCAGCTTTCAGTTGTACCAAAATACCTGACATAAACAAGTTAAAAGGAAGAAAGGTTTATTTTGACTCACTGTTTCAGAGGTGTCAGTCTGTGGTCACTTGCCTCCTTTGCACCTGGACCTGTGGTGAGATAGAACATCATGGCAGGGATTGCATGGTGGGGCAGAGATGCTTACTTCATGGCAGCTGGAAAGTAAAGACAGAGTGAGTAAGGAACAGGGTCATGAGATACCCATTGAGGACATGCTCCAGTGTCTTACTCCAACTAGGCACATCTCCTAAAGTTTCCCTCATCTCCTAGTATCTCATTAAATTGTGACTCCATTAATGGATTCATCCATTGATGAGCTTAGGGCCCTCATGATCTGGTCACTTCCCAGAACTCCTCCTGTGAACACTGTTGCATTGGGGACCAAACCTTCCGTAGGAGCCTTTGGGCAGGGGGGATGTTTCAGATCGAAACCATAACAGAGGTTTTGGGTGGACCAAACAATAGGCTTCCATGGCATTTCTCATACATGAAAAATGGTAAAATGCTTCTTTTGCAGAGTGATTTTGAAGATTAAGGAAGATGATGTGTCAAGTACATAGTACAATGTCTAGTACCTTTAGTCTTCAGTAAATCATAGCTGTTATTACATAGCAGGGAGGCACCATGCCAGAGTCTCTTTAAACCGACTCTGCAATCCATGTGAAGCTCTTCTTGTTAGCTAAGAAGCCATAATTCTTCACTCAATTCTCCAACACTTCTAATGTATTTATCTTAATAGTTTCTTCTCCATGGAAGACCTGAATTGGTATTATATTTCTAGCTGTAATACAGATTTTTTTTTAATACAGTTTTTTTTAATAACCTGTAAAATTTTCTAGGAGATTTATACTTTAAATGAGATTCTGTATTAAGTGTATAACATTCTAAATTTTTTTTATTATAATTACTTGCTGAGATCCTAGAGTCTTGTGTATGGCGAGACCGCAAACCATGAATTTATGTATCATTTGTGCACACATTGAATATAATATATTTATTTATTTTTATTTTGGATTATTTCTTTTATATTATTGCTATGCTAGTTTTATTTAATTTTCTTTTTTAGAAGTAGAAGAAGTATGTTTTCTTTTTTGTTTCGTTATTTTGAGACAGGGTCTCGCTATGTTACAGGTTGGCCTCGAACTCACCGTGTAGCCCAGGCTGGCCTCGAACTCACAGTGATCCTCTTGCCTCAGCCTCTTGA
>NW_004624796.1:7327350-7360166 GCF_000247695.1 Heterocephalus glaber
GTCTCTCTTGGTTCTTATTTTTCACCCTTGCCCAGCCCTCCCTTCAACCCCTCCATTCCTCCCTATTTACAAAGATTTTGTTCCTATTTTTCTGTAATGGAGTTTTTAATCTCCTGGATATCTGTTTGAATCTGTTTCATGGATTCCATTTCTTTCCTGTGTTGGGTGATCATGGTTTGTAGTTCTTTCTTATGCTGGGCATTCATGGCTTCCAGCATGTTCCTGAGCTCATCTATTTTTCTGTTCTTGAGTCTCTAATCATGTCTTTCTCTCTGCTCACCATCTCTGTATTTATCTGGGTAATTATTTCTGTTTTGAATTTTTCTAGATCCTTATTCATCTGTTTTGTTACTTCCTATGCTATCAGTTCAGGGTGTCCAATTGGTTGATTATCATATTTTTCCACCTCTTTTCCCTCAGAATTTGCCTTTGGTGAGCTGCAAGTCTGGGTTTATGTCCTGCCAAGGTGTCTTCTCATTTTTAATTCTGTTGTTGGTGCTGCTTTTTGCTTTAATTCCTGGGCTGATACTCCAATATTTCTTATTTTGAGTATCTTTATTACTGGTGTTTAGAGCCCCTATGGAGTGATTGCTTCTCAGAGATATCTTCCAGGTATAGGTGGACTTTTTAGGCTTTGAGTCTGTAATGACTCTTAAGCCATGTCATTTTCAGTATACCAGGGAGGACAACTGATTAGATCAATCACAACACCTTAGCCCAGTTGACACAATCAGCATCAAACACAGTTTAGAAAATGACAATTTGTGGTAACAGTTAATTTGTCACCTTTAACCAAGCTAAATCAAAAAAATCTAGGGCCAGCCCAAAATATGTTTGTAGTAAACAAACCCTTCAATATGGCAAATCTACCCTTCGGGATAAGTGTTTAGCTGGGGTTGGGGAGGGGAGGGATAGAGAGATAGAGGGAGAGGGAAAGGTTAGAGGTGAGGCTATAGGACACGGGAAGAGCACACAAATTGTGGGACTCTGTTGAAGACAGGAGGAAAAGACAGAGCAAAACAAGAGAGATAAGTACAGAACAAACTGACCACAATAGGGAAGCTAGAAATTGTGTTCACCTTCCTATAATAGTGACAGTTGAGAGAACAGAGAGAGAGAAACAATTCAAAATGGGACAGGAACAGGAATAAAGAGGGAGAGAAATATAGAGCCAGAAGGGAGAAAGAGAGAAAAAAAGAAAAGAAAAAAATATATAAAAAGATCTCACTCGGGATATGTCTCTGCTGTCCTGGTAGACAGTGTGGGTAGCAGGGTGTGGGTTTAAGTCGATCAGTCTCAACAAGCCAGCTGTAGTCTACTGAGATTCAGGCTGATTTGTGGCTGCAAGGTCCAAGTTGAGTTCCGTGACCTCCTGCAGGATTCAACTCTGCAAGGTTCTACTGCAGGTTCCAGCTGTCTTCCCCCCAAGTGAGTCTGGGTTTCTGTGGGAGGTGCTGGCCCAACAACTTACCAACCAGGATGGTCCAGTGTGCTTTTATTGAAGTGTTTTTCTTCACTTTCCCAGTGGGCTTCAGTTTTCATTGAGGAGCCCCAGAGAAGCCCTCTCTGTTGTTCACTTCTGGTCTATCTTCTGGAGCTCATAACCATGGCCTTTATGAGCCCCCCTGGCGTCTCTGCTGTGCGGATTCAGATACCATGCGGTGCGTGCGGTGTGGTCCGGCCGGGCCAGCGCAGCTGCTGCTTGCGATTGGTCCCATTTTCATCTCTGCTCCATTATAGGACATAGTCTACAGCTTGTGTTTATTTGGATATTTTTCATTTTGGCATTTTGTTTTCATTGTCAGGTAAATGGAAAAATAATGTCTGGGAAGTTGCTGGATCAGATGGATATCAGAAGGACATCTGCCCCTTCTTAGCTCTGTGACTTCCACAAACGTTCTTTCTTTATACAGTGGACCAAAAAGCATAGCTGCTAGGATTTATCTAGAGTATATGTAAAGCACATTTTTAATTTCATTTCTTGTTTTTGTTTGTATCCTGTTTTAATCCAGAGAGGACTGAGGGAGCTGCCATCTGCAAGGCACAGTATGCGTTGTGTGTTCTCTAGATACTTGCTGCTGTCCTTAAGTGAGTGGGCCTTGCTTATGGGAAGCCAGTGCTGAGCACCTCTTACCCATCACCCACCGGGCTTCTGGTTGTGGCTCTGGTCCCATCAACCCTAGAGTGTTTGGTACAATGCTTGGAGCAGAGTGGATCAATGGATGTCAGGCATCATTGTCATCATTACATTCTCAAAAGCTCTATCAATATTGTACTACAATTATGCTTATTTTGTACACCAAAGAAACCCAGACTTGAAGAGATTGAGGAAGTTGCTGAAGGTCACACAGCTAATGAGAGATGAAGCCAGGGCTCAGGATGAATTTCTCTAATTCCTGAGCCTGTGCTGTTAACTTCTAAGCTACACTTGAGTGTCCTTGGTGTGATTTTTAATTACCTTAGCTGTTGGAGAAATTAATTAAAGTATAGTTAATTATGTATTAGAGAATGTATTTAGAGTAAAATGTAGATTTAATTTTTTTTAAAGTAAAAGAACTCCAAATCTGATAAAGTTAGGTTGTGAGTATATATGGAAACTTGACAAATCTGTAAATATCTCTAAGTACCTCTGCAAATTTGATGAAAGGCTAATTTAATGCTTAAAAATCTATGGAGATTATTTTTAATGCTTCTTAATTATATTGAAAAGGTAATTATAATTTTAATTTTACTTAATTAACCATAAATTTACAAATTATAAGATTAATTTATAAAAAAGGAGATTTACTATTGAGTTCATTTCTTTAACCTAACACTTGTTAAAATTAACTTCACCTATAAAAAAGCCCTTAATCAGATTTTCTTCATAGTGTTCATTTCTCATCTAGCATTGTGAGATTAACCACTTTTCTACGTTTTTGATTTAAAAATACAAAACTGGATCATAACCCATGAGGAAATAGTTAAACCTTTACTGTATGCACAACACCAAGCAAAACGAGAGAGGCAAAGAGAAGCATATGGTCCAGTTTCCCTAGTATTTTAGAATTGTCTGACCTGGACAAGATGGTACATAATTGAGCAGTAAATTCCACAGCTCAAACTAGAGTTTTGCATGCAGTTTTAAAATACTGTGACCCTCACAATCCCCCTTTGGGAAAAAAAAATGTGATGAATTGGGCCCGGGATTTAGCTCAGTGGTTCTACCACCTGCCTCACAAGCGCAAGGTCCCGAGTTTGATCCCTGGTACCAAAAAAAAAAAAGTGATGAATCCATCATGCCATAGAAGATAATGAAATCGGTCATTGATTTCATTGTATCAGAAGTGTATGAAATAAAGAGCAGAATAACACAAATCTGTAATAAATGTGTCTGTGGGTTTTCGGCTTCCATTAAACATATTCTAACAAGCTGTCTTAGGGCTAACTACTGTTCTCCCTCTGCCCTGGATGCTTCTTAATTGCTCTGGCACCTTGAGATAGACCCCATGGTTCCCCTTGAACTTCTGTTCCTCTTCCTTTTTTTCCTAATGGTGTTGTTTCAATTTTTACTTTTACTAGTGTGTGTTTGGAGTAAGTGATGATTACATTCATCATGGGGAGCTGGCGCGTGTGCAGAACACAGCTCCCCCCTCCTTCGTCCCCTCTCCCTGCAGCTCTTGGCCCCTTTCCATTTGCAAGTGATCTGTCTCCCTACTTCCTACGATTTTTTATTTCGCTCTTTAATCTATGTTTGCAATTTCTTTTGCAGCACTCTTTCACACTCTCAATTCGTGGTTTTTTTGCTTTTTTGCTTTTTGCTTTGTTTGTTGATATAATTAAACAGCTTCATTACAAAGGAAGAAACTTGGAGTGACTTTCTGCAGATGGATATCCACTGGCTAGACCACTTGCCCTTGGCTGATTAAAAATATCAACTGAATTCTTGGCTATCAGAATTTTGTCTATTTGCCCACTCATGATTTTTGTTTAATCTCTGGGTAGGAGATGAATATGTGCAACTGTGCATTGTACAGATATCTACAAATACATGCACACACTTGTCCATAAGCATGTACACATATCCATCCACACATAGAGTGTCAATGCATGCACACCCACACACACGCACATATATACATGCACACATAGAAGGTCAGTATTGTATAGCATTCCGTATTTGAAATAAATAACATTTTAAGTTACTTTTGAAGACTAATATGGCAAAATCATTTGCTCATTTTGTGAATTGGTGACATTTGGATTTAAGAGTGCATTTTCAAAGGGTCTTCATTTGGTCTTAAAGGGATAGACCTGGGAAAAAAGACTGTGTTACTGCCCAGATGTTGTACACCCTTTCTGAACTCAGGTTGGTGTCTCTTGGCTCTGTCCTCTCCCCTTTGCCCTTCCTGTCCCCTTCTAACAGGAAGCCAGCATCCTGAAGTCGGGGGAAGGATCTTTCCTTGACTGCTGGGTTCCCAGGACTGTTCTCCAGGAGAAAACAACTGGGGAAGAGGTTCTCACAGTGCCTGCTCCCTGGGCTCCCGGCTTCGGTCACGACCTTCCCAGGGGGTTTGTAATGGGTGGCCAGAGAGAGCCTGTTAGAACCCAAGTCAGCACATGCTGTAGCTCTGGGGACACTTCTGCAGTGACGTCATGTCCCATGGGTCACTGTCTTGCACTGTTTTTCTCTTAGTACTTTTCACTACCAGGCTATTTTCTTAACTAGCTTGAACGTGTGTCTTTTCCATTCCTTGCACTGTAACGTAAGATTTGTGAGAGCAGAAATTTTGACTGTTCTCTTTCTTGCCCTGTTCTTGCATGTGGAGCGCACTTGACGTATACTGTATTAGGTGTTCAATAAATATTTTCCCAGTGAACAAAAGCTTGAATAAGTGAACATTCCAGGGGAAGATTCCAGAGAATGATGTTCCTACAGACTGCCATTGTTACTCTTGGAATCACTCTGAAACACTTTTAAAGAGAAACACAATAGATGTGAAACCAGAGATGATAATTTTATATCTAATGCTGAGCACATGGAGGAGGCCGGAGTGCCTAAGAGAGGTCCAATGAGTAAGGGAATCCCTCAGAGCCTGACGGTTGGCAGTTCCTTCCAGGGTGTGATCTAGGGCTGTGTGTCGTAGATTGGTCTCCTCCTCTTCCCGTCCTCCTCGTCCCCCTCTCTCCACCAGATGCTCCAGCAAATGGACCCTGTTTCTGGTTCCTGAAGGTGACATTCCTCTCCGACCTCTGGATGTGGCCAGTGGACTCTCCTTCTCTGCTTCCGTTCCTCTTCTTTCTCTTTCTCCCTTTTCCCCTTTGTTAAACATTTTATCAGCAAACTCCTCTGAGCCAGGCACTCTGTAGAGAAACAGGCTGCAAGTGGTTCAAAGTGTGAAAGAGCTGACTGAGGGCCCCAGGGTGCGTAGTAACAAAACCCTTGATGCTCGAGCTGGTGTTGAGTGGAAGAAGCTTGGCTGGGTACCGTACCATTAAAAGGGGATAAATACCCTTTCAATTGCTGCAAACCACGTACAGAGCTGATTGCAGTCTTCTTTAAACTAGTCACTTAACTAGGCAAGCCAAAAATCAAGCGATTCTTATGTTTTTTGTGAATGTGGAAAGGATTGTTAAATGGAAATTAACTCCAAACCTATGATTCTAGAATTTAATGTGTTTTCCTTTTTGGTTATTTCTAGGTAAATTGCTATAAAAAGGAAAGAATATGCTATTGTGCTTTCTGTGAACACCAGTGTTAGGGCGTTAGAGTTTAGCTGAGCGACTTTTCTTCTTTACTTCCTTGCCTGTTGCCAACTTAACCTTGTCATCTTTGTTCCTTTTAGCATTTACAGCTCTGCACCCTGGTGCTTGCTCCCACAGAGCTAAATGGCTTCCCCGCTTAGTTAGGCCTAAAACACGGAGAAGGTGCCAGTTGAGAGTCTTCACACATGCAGGGAGATTGAGGGTTAGAAGGCTAAGCGCACTCAGCTTTTTCTCTGGAATCAAAATATTGCAATTTATTGGATCTTTTATTTATCAGAATAATGCAAGAGGTTTAGTATTTTTATAAATTTCAGTGGAAGTAGGGGGAGAAAATTAGATAAATTACAGTGATAAGAATTATCTAGATCTTTGTATTTGTTGTCGTCGGGGATTTTTGTTTTCTTTTTTTCAAGCTCGTCTGGTAAAAGAAAATCTTACAGTAGCTCCAGGATAATGATGCTGGGGAGAATTGAGTATTTCAATACAGATGTGATCCAACAAAAGCATTCATCCCTTGTTCAACTGCTGGAACTTTTCACACACAGACAGGATCTACTTCTGGAATCCTATTTGTATAAGCTTCTGTAATTTCAATATTAATTTGAGGCTTATAATTCTGAATGTAAAATGGGAGTCACATGGACTGTCAAAACGTGTTTGCATATTTCCTGCCTGTAGTGTTACAATAAGAACAAAGTGAGGTGGCCACCACTGTCTCTCCAAGCAGAATATTTAGGGGGCCTGGCAGTGATTGTTGTCATGCTGAGCAGGCAGTGGGACCTGATGAAGTTGTTAGTGGCCGCTCCAGCCCTCTGGGAACAATGACATTCAGTTATTCACTGGGTTATAGTTAGAAAGGAAATATATTTAAAGATTGAACAACATATCTTAGGTCCCTCGGCGTGCAGAATGCCAAGGGGACATGGAGAAACTTTTGAATGCTGAGGCGTGGCCTGCTTTGTACATATCCCCACCAGCATTTGTGTCCTTGATGTCCGGCAGTGTGGCATTTTGTGGTCAAGTCCATACGTGACACAGAATGGGAACTTCACGGCAGGGCAGCTGTTGCTTGTGTGTCCCTCCTCCATGGGCCAGTGCAGGCTCAAAATGATGCCTTCTCACCTGCAGGACAGGCCCAGGTGTAGATGATTTAATTCCCCTTTTCCACCAACTTCTTTAGTGATAGTATTCATGATGATTATAATTGTAACATCTATCCAGTATTACTTGTTGCTATCAGCACGTACATGCATCAAGTCGCTTGATCCTATTCTTACCACCAATTAAATTGCAGTTGTTGTCACCATTTGACAGCTAAGACCCCTGAGGCACAGAATGGGGAAGTAACTTGCCTGAGGTCACACAGTAGGTAGAGTTTCCCGGGGCCACGTGGTCTGTGAGCTTCCTGCTGGGGGCTGTTTGTAGGAACAGTGGTCCCCACCTGTCCTGAGTGCGATTTGGATTCCTCTGTTTGCTTTTCTTTTCCATTTTATTTTCCTTCTTCTTGTTAGGTCAAGTACAAAAGAGATTTTGAAGAGAGCAAAGGGAGAGGCTTCAGCATCGTTACGGACACTCCGGAACTGCAGAGGCTGAAGAGGACGCAGGAGCAGATCAGTAATGTAGGTGCCGTCTCCTTGGTGACGTGGTAGCTGCAGCGTGTTCCTGGGTGGGCATTCGGGGTTGGTGGCTGTGAAAATGCCGAGTGGGGTGCCCAAAGTCCCCATCCTGCTGATCCCATCGGTTACCTGGAGCCTGAACAGTGTCTGTCCTCTTCTCTGGGTGGCTCTCACCTTTGAGTCTCTGCAAAATAAGACTTTTAGAATTAAGCTAAAAAAATTGACACTTTTTTTTTTTTTGCAGTGAATAAGCATAAAAATATAAATAAAACAAAGTTTAGGTACCTTAAAAAAACTCGTAGTTCCTATTTATGTGTATATGGAGTTTAATACTTTAAATGATGTGTTTGTTGAATGATCTAATTTTTGAAATAAACATCTGTACCTGTAGTTACTTTGGACTTGAAATCCATGTCTTGTTCAGTAATGTATTTTCCTTTAAAAAGAAAACTGGAGCTAGCAGAAGGTAAGAATATATTAGATTGCAGTTTAGTACCTGTCAAAGGTGGATAAACAGATCATTCTTAATTTTTGTAACTGTGTGGTTGTGTTACTTCCAAAATATTGTTTGAAGTGTGTCAAAATGTATTTTTCTACAGAAATCAGTTCAATATTAGATATCCAAGAGGAAATGTGAATGAAAATCAACAGCTGTGTGATATAAAATTATGAGCGACCATGCAACACTCTTACAGTAGTGTGTCACTTACACAGACACTAACATTCGTATATGCAAAGTTGTGTGATATAACCTTGATTTCTAGGAAATGTTTAATTAGTGGATGGATTTGTAGTCCTGATATTTGGGCATCATCATGAGATACATGTATATATAGGTATATATCTATATGCATAAAATTTTCAGGCAAAATTGTTATATAATTTGAGAAAAAGTTTACCTGTCAGAAGTTTAAAAACAGGCATATTTGATGTTTAAAAAAAATGTATGGAATAGGAGGAGGCAGAATACACTTTTCCTTTTCCTTTTTACTCTGGTGCCTAAGCGTTATCTGCTATCCTTTAAGTGTGTATTTTATGTTAGGAAGGACTTTTTCCTGTGAAGAGAAAGAGTGGAATTTTCCAGATTCGTGACATTTATCTCTTTTTCTGCCACATTCTAACAGCTCACTTATCATGAACAGCGAAGATCATTCCCCTCATTTTTCTTCCTCTTTATCCTTCCCTCAAATCAAAAGCCTAGTTTTGTTTTTCAAAATGCAAATTAGAGATGTATTCCACCAGCAGTTACAGTCAGTATCATTTACTTCTTTGAATTGTTTTTGAGTATATTAAAAAAATAAAAATGTTGCCGAAACAAAGTTATATCACAAATCTTCAACTACCATAGAAATTTATTTCAAAAAGAACTAAACTTTTCTACTTAAGACTTCCACACTGCAACTACTTTAAGGACTACGGTTGATTCAAAGGTAAGTCTTTTAATTTATATCCAAATTAAGTCCACATTTGTATTTAATTAGAAAAGAACTGATTAGTTTCACCCACCTTTATCATTAGCAGGAATGTAAATTTTGTTTGATACCAGAGGTCGTTTGCAGATCCGTTCTTAATTATGCAAAACCGTCCTATAATACAGGTATGTATTAATCTATCTTTATCATATACATAGCAGTATATGCCAAATACCAATTAGATTAAGCCTGTAATTTAGACAATGCTGAATTTTAAAAACATATGATTAAAACATTTTTAGGGCTGAGGATTTAGGTCAGAGGTTCCGCCGCCTGCCTCGCAAGTGCAAGGACCCGAGTTCGATCCCCGGTACCAAAAAACAAAAACAAAAACAAAACCCCCCAAAAACATTTTTAGTATATATTTGCAGTGCATAATGTTTACATTCCCTGTGTGGAGTTAGTACGTGTACAGAACACATCTTCATTCTTTTTTTATCTCCTTCCCCCTCCTCCTACCCCATCTCTTTCCCATTTGAGAAAGATCTGTCTCCCTGCTTCCTATTATCTTATCATCTTTTATTTTGCTCTTTATTTATATTTTGGGTTTCTCAGGTAAGAGAACCCATGTGATATTTAAGCTTGTGTGTCCGATTTATTTGGTTTAATAGAATAGTCTTAAGGTGCATCCATTTTTGTATGAATGATTCAAGTTTATCCTTTATGGCTGAGTAGTACACCATTGTGTGTAATTACCACAATTTCTTTATCCATTCATCTGGTGATGGACATATAGGCTGCTTCCAAGATTTAGCTAGTATGAATCGGGCTGCTATGTATATGGCTATGCGTGGATCACTGCAATATAATGTATTTCACTCTTTGGGAAGATAACTAGGGGAAAAGCTGCATTGAATGGAATTTCTAGTTTCCTTTTATTGAGGACTCTCTGTACTGATTCCATAGTGGCTGTACTGGTTTACACTCCCACCAACTATGTAGAGGGTTTCCTTTTTCCTCACAGCCTCACCAGCAATTGCTATTGTTTGATGTTTTGGTAATGACCGTTCTTTCTGGGGTAAGACAGAATCTCAGTGTTGTTCTAATTTACATTTCTCTAATGGCCAGTGATGTTGAACATTTTTTCATGTATTTATTGGCCATTTGTACTTCTGAGATGTGTGTGTGTTCACATCACTTGCCTACTTTTTGATTGGGTCTTTTATTTGGTGGGGGCCTGATTTTTTGAGTTCTTTTTATATTGTAGATATTAGTCCTCTGTCTGAGTAATAGCTGGCAAAAAGTTTTCCCCATTCTGTAGGCTGTCTCTTTATCCTGTTGATTGTTTTCTTTGCTGTACAGAACTTTTGAATTTGATCTGATCCCATTTCTTGATCCTTGGTACTATTCCTGTACACCTGGGGTTCTGTGCAGAAAGTCTCTCCTATGGCTATAACTTTAAGAGTTTTACCTTCTTTATCTTCCAGTAGATTGTGTTTCTGTTTTAACATTTAATTCCCCGATCCATTTTGCTTTTAGTTTAGTACATGGTGAGAGATATGGGTCTAGATCCAATCTTCTGCATGTGGATAGCCAGTTTTTCCAGCACCATTTACTAAAGAGACAATCTTTCCTCCAGTGTATGTTTTTGGGCCCTCTGTCAAAGATCAAATAGTTGAATGTGCCTGGGGTTGTTTGTACATTTTCTGTCCTGTTCCGTTGATCCTTACGTCCGTTTTGTGCCAGTACCATGCAGCTTTTATCACTAACTTCACATTTGGGGTTTTGATGCCTTCCGTCTTGTTCTTTTTACCCAAGATTGCTTTTGCTATTCTGGATTCATACAAATTTTAGGATGATTTTCTCCAGTTCTGTGAAGAGTGCTGTTGGCATTTTGATTGGGATTGCATTAAATCTGTAAAAAGCATATAATTCAAATAACATCTTTTAAAAAAACTTTCCACAGTGTCTGGATGTTAGCAACTATAGGAGTTTTGTAAGTAGTTCTTTTAGCCATGATGAGGCATATTAATGTCTGGGTAGCAGTAAAAAATAGAGATTTTTTTCAATATAACTCTTAGAGACCTACTCCTGAATAAGGGAGGCTGTTAACTACTCTGGGGTCTGGTGAATTTATTCTTCACTTACGGGACCCCAACTTCATGACCTTTTTCCATTACCTAACTGGGATTTCATATTACTCAAGGATGTCTTTCTGTAAGAAATTTGTGTTGATCTAAAAAGTGGAACTTTGGTTAGCCCATTTCCCATACCACTTTTGTTTAAACCCAGGGAGCAGTACCCAGACAGGTATTTTTGGCAGTGGCCTGGACTGTGTCTGTTTTGAGAGGAGGAAGGTGAGAAAAGTGTCTAGCCTGGGAAGACCCCAGGATTTTCCTGCTGGAGAGGATGGATGGAGCTGATTCATTTGGAAAATCATAAGGGAGGTGAGATTTGTGAGCCTTGCGTTAGGACTGGAGGTTCACGAGGTGGTTACCTGCTGACAATCTTTATTGTCCCCTCTGCTCTGCGTTCTTGTTTTTAGTTCATTTTATCCTTGAATCATTTGTGACTCTTTTTAAGCTGTCATTCACCCCCTTCTTCACAAGGTATAAAGACATAAAGCAGTGAATTTAATGACAACTCCTAGGTGTTTTGGGTAATATGTTATGGATGAATGGGCATTTTTGATTGCTTGTGTCTATGTCAATGTTAGGAAAATTTTTTTCAGCCACTCATGTTCATTTGTCCAGGATTTGAAGTCATTTGGAAATGCCCACTCCGCCTGCATATGTTACTGGGGTGTGGGATAAAGCGCAACTATAGATTTTAAATTGTGTGTAATAAAAGAGGTGCGAGTGGATTAGCCCTGCCTCCTTTCTTTGGTCCCTGTAATGACAACATATTGAACACAGGAGATTTATTAAATACTGCAGTTTAAAATTCTTCTGCTATGTTACCCAGTATCACTGCCGGAAGAACAATGAAAAAGGCAGGATTTTAGAATTTATGTAATGGTTGGAAACAAACAGAACTTAGCTTCTAAAATGAAGAAAAACTTCTTTTTCTCCCCCCAGGGACATTCCAGAAGATATCTTCATTTCATTCTGTAAATTAGTGTTCAGGTGGGTTTGGTTGTTTACGAACTTGAGTAATGGGCTTGGAGACAAGTTTTATGAGAAGTTGGCCCCACCAGCCGAGCTGTGGCTGATAATGTTCAGAGGGCCGAGTCTGCTTCAAGTCTCTCCGGCAGAAAGCAGCCTTTGTGGGCAGTGCTGATTGAGGGCCTGAGTGCCTTAAGACTTTCACAATGGAGTCCTTAATTGCCCTTTCTCCCTTCTTGTCCCCACACTCTAGGGGATAAATTCCGAAGTGGCAGGGGTTTTCTTACACATCTTTGCATTTCTTTTAATAATACTTTAGGAACATGTTTTGAAAGGACAATATACAGACACGAATCGAGGAATACTATGCCCCTGGGTATTAAAAAGACCCTTTTATTTTTCATCGTGATAGTTCTAGCTTGTGTGAGTCATTGTGAAGGCTCTTTCTAGATTCGGGTGCTTGCTACCTACCCTCAGGTTTATCGCTGGGGCATTCAGGGTCCCAACAGCAGGATGGCAAAGCAGTGCCTCGGCCGGCCTCGGAGACCCTCGGTCTAACCGGCAGGAGATTATTGTTGATGCGTTTCCTTCTGCTGTTTGCACACTCACATGAGCTGCACTTTCAATTAGCTCAGCCTGGGGATAAATTGTGAAATAAAATGGGAAAGTCAGACCCCAATAGACTTTTACAGGCTTTGTGCTGTAGATAAAAACTAGGTATTTATTTGCTAATTTATTTCAGGGGGAAGAGAAATGTCACGTGAAGAGGGAGGAAAAAAAAAAAGCCGATGAGAAAAACGTGTGTTTCACAGACTGACTGAAATAGTAAGTGCACCATTATTTGATTTGTCAGGACTTGCGCGTGTCCCTGACGCACAGGAAGCGTTTTGTACGCCTGTGTGCACCTGTGTCTTCCGGTTGCAGATTACTGGCCTACAGCTGGTCGTACTCGCACCGGCTTTCTGTTCTTTGCCTTGCCCAGTCGGTAGCTGTAATTTTGGTTATGTATTCTTTTTCCCCAAATACCTGGGTTTTTTTTTTTTTTTGCTCCCACTTACAGTCTAGCATACTCATTCATAAGAAATGCTTACTTGCTTTACAAGAAAAGCTAAGATTGGAGTCTTCGTTTTTTGAGATCATAGGAAAAAAACCTCTCACTGTAATTTGATATTGAAATGAAATTCTAAGTGTTTTTTTGGATACAGCCACATAATTTTTCATTGATTTCTTAGAATGTAAAATAAATTATATACTCATTAATAGGCTTACCTGGATACTGCTGATTCAGTTCCCTGAGATTTTGTGAGGTAGCTTCAAAAATATTAGATTATTGGACCTTACCATTGCCTGATAATTGAATACTGTGTCTATGGACTGTTAAAAGATTTGATTCCAAGTTAGGTTGACTGTAAGGGTGAGCATGTGAGGCTCAGGATGATTATCTAGGGATTTGGTCTCTGTTTGTAATTTAAATAAATCATTTTGACAGAGACTGACTGTAACCATGTTCAGACTGCTGACAGTGTGAAATTGAGTTGTACACTGGACAGAAGACAAGCAGTCAAGAGAAATCCCCACAGGCAAAATTTGTTATGTAATTGGGTCAACTCATGCATGAGAAATGCATGCTAATTGTAAACTGGTGGCAAAATTATCGTGTAGGAGGCAATTAGGTCTTATGTGAATCCCAACAACCAACAGAGGAGTTTTCATCTTCAGCAAACATAAAAAAGGTTTTGTTGGTTTTTTTTTTTTAAGGGAGAGAAAGGTAGAAATTAGAAAGTCATTCAGCATGGAGATAGATTACTGTTAACTTTCCTCCTTATACAAAAAATACAACTTTTATAACTAATAAAACTTTACATGAAAGTTTCTGAATTTGAATGGTTAAAGGCAGTGTACCAAGTAGTTTGACAAGAGAACAGGATGATATTTTTGTTAACATAGATGATTAATTATGATCCAGTGGTTAAGATGGAAATCCTTGCAGGCTCGTGTTTTTACAGAGTGAATCTCCAAGTGGCTTTCATACCCCGTACCTCACCTCCGAATCATCTCAACCCTAAACTCCCACACATTCCCGGGCAGTAGTGAGTTGACAGCATTATCTTTAAAGGCATAGATTAGATATGTCAAGGAAAACGATAGGGCAATAGCACATATTTTTCTTCTAACACCTAACACATATATGAAATACTTCTTTCTTTTTGGAATACTTTGACATACTCCATTTAATTAGCTCCCTCCTGGGGGAAAGGATTTCTATAAGGAATACTTACACTTTCATGAGAAGAATGTATGGAAAATTAGCTCTTGGTGCTTTCTTTCCAACTCGCGGTTTCCCTTCCACCTGGATTTGCTTTATTTTTCCATGTAGGGCAGAACTTCAAAGGCTGATCTATTCTTTTTATCCTCAATTTTTTAGCCATAGTCACTTAAAGAAACAAATCCATCCCAGACTAGTAATTACTCATGCATGGCAGGAACAAGAGCTGTGGTTTAAAATGGCATTGTCTAGAGGGGAGCTTTGGAAAGTGCCACCATAATCCCACTTCTTTTTGGAGACAGATTAGGCCAGAAAATGTTTTCTGAAGATCCTTCTTTGTGAGATCCTTTCTGCCTGGTCCTGTCTTTTCAGTGCCCTGTGTTCAGGCCCTTCTCCTGTCCAAGTTCCTCCTGCAGCCTCTAATTGGCCTGATTGCCTTCCGGGCTCTTTCTGGCCCTTCCATTGTATTTGGTAAACGACATCACCAGATGAGTCTTTCTGTAATATCCCTTTCATCAAGACCCTAATTATGACCCACTAAAAAGCCTCCCTGGACCTCTAGTTTGAGCAGGATAAAGTCTAATCTCCTAACCCTCTTAATTCTGACTCTGAGGACTCTCCACAATTGCTCCTAAATTATTTTCTGCCTTATCTTTCAGTGCTCATCAGCCCTGTCCATTTCTTTGAGGCCTGGCTGCTTGCTGAGTTCTGGACTTTTGCATGAGTCATTCCTCTTGTTTAGGATGGTTTCACACTATCCATAAATGACATCCTGATCCTAGACACACGGGCAAACACCAGCTACAGCAATCTTCCTTATCTCTAAGTTATTGTGTTTTGTGCTGTCATTTTTACCACTCATTTCAGACCTCTTATTCTATATTTTGGCTTTAATTAGCATTTCATACGCATAAATGTCTGACCCCTCTAACTTCATGGAGGCCACTATTATCCGTGCCATTTTAAATTTATTTTTGTATCTCCAAGAATGCACAACAGCATAGCACTTTCTTTCTTGTCCCTTATTTAGGATGTGTCCCCATCCCTTCCTTGGGTTTCTGGATAGTTTCTTGACTGTTCTCAAGGGCTAACATGTTCCTATCCTTCCCCTCAGGCTGTTGTCTGCATGGTTTCTTGCACATTCTTCCTAAAATGCATGTTTGCGTATGCCATACCCTCTCTTAAAATCTGTCAGTGGCTCCTTAACTGTTTTTAGGGTAAAATATAAAATCTCTTGCAAGGACTGTGAGGGTGTTTCTGGCTTAGTGATTGTGGAGACCTTGGGTGGCCTTCCTGTCGCTACCCCATGCACTCTACATTTCTGCCTGAGAGGCTCTTTGTCCCTCCCCCATGGATACTGACTCAAAGGTTCCCCCCTCTTCCCTGACCTTGGTCTACCCTGCTGCTCTGTTAGTCTGCTTCAGTCGCTGCATGGGAGCTGTCTTTCTCCAAGACTGGACTTCAAGAAGAGATAGCCAAGAGAATTGCCTGTTTTTCTCCTTCTTTTTCAAAAGGATTGCCTTTCTGTCTGGTTCTCAGTCTAAGAAAATAGAATCTTTCCTAAGATGGGTGCCACCGCAGAGTAGGAACTACTGTGCCCTTCCAGCACAGGGTGGCTGGCACCTGGCACAGTGCTGGGTGCCCCGCAGGGGTCTGGTAAGCGTGTATTGAATCAAGACAGAGGCAGTAATTTTTAAACTAATTTTGTATATTCTTTCTATGACGTGCCCCCTTGCAAGAAAGTCTGTAGAGCTTAAAATTGGTTTAGATGTTGTCGTCTTCCTTGTTTGTGCTGCTTGGTGATACCTGCTACTAGATGACTCTGGTACTTACTGTTCAGTGACCTGTGCATTCTATTGGAAGATTATAGCTCCTCGGCAGAGCACAACCCGCTGCACCCTCGGGTGTCACCTGAGAATTGCATTACTTAGGGTACCCAGCCCCTGTTTTAAAGTGTTGGCAACTGGGGAATTTTTTTAGTGTCTCACTTAAGTATCTAAAAAATAAGTAAGACATTTATTAATTCGCTTAGGCTTGGGATGTCATCACAAAGTGCCACAGCCTAGATGGCTTTAAACTACAGACATTTATGCTCTCACTGTTCTGGGTGCCGGCCACCCGGGATTAATGTCCAGAAGGGCGGTTTCTGGTTAGGGCTCGTTTTCCTAGTTTGTAGAAAGTTGCCTTCAGCTCCTGTCAGGCAGACAGAGGGAGAGGGGGGAGGGGGGCAAGAGAGGGGGAGGGAAAGGGGGGAGAGGGAGAGGGGGAGGGGAGAAAGAGAGATCAATCCATCTGCTGGCTCCTGTCTTAAGGGCATCCATCAAATAGGATCCAGGCTCCACCTTTGCGACCTTGTTTAACCTTAGCTGCATCCTTAAAGGCTCCACCTCCAAATGTCACACTGATGGTGAGGGCTTTAAAAGTAGGAGTGTGGGGAGGGGATGCGGGAAGAAGGTGCAGCTTAGTCCAGAACAGGGCTAAGAAATAATCTCCGTGTATCACAGGGCAGTTTTGAGGCAGTTAAATGACGTACATTTTGTGAAAATGTTTTGAAAAATTCAAAGCATGATACAATTACAAGCTACCATCCTAAGTCAGTTTCTTGAATGGAATTAGATGATGCCATCCTCTGCTTGCTCCCATTCCTGGAAAACTTCTGCATTCAGGTTTTAATTTTTTCCTGTTTTCCAACGTGCACAATGTGAAAAAGCAAAATCATGTCTAGGTCTTATTTTCAATCCTTAATTGGCCCTTTTAAAGCTCTCCTTATTTGCAGTTTTGAGCCATAGTCAAAGTAACTTATAGAGATAAAGATGTAGTAATTACATTTTTGAAATTTCCAGGTCTTGGTTGAATTACATGGCTCAGAAAATACTTCACACATCCCGGGTTGGCACATTGGCCCAGGCAGATGTGAATGAAAAGGAAGGCAGGGGTGGAGTCACCACAGGGAAAGTCTAAGAAAGATTAACTTTTGGAAAATGTCTTAATTTCCAGTGTATTATACAGATTTAAAACTTAAAAAGCATCTGAATTTTCTTCCAGATTTTAGTATACATCTTGGGACATATCCATAGTGAAAATATCTGGAATGTCAAAGAAAAACTGGAAATCTTACAGAAATTTTTGTGGAGTAGTAATAATTATGCCACAGAATTATGATTTCAGTGGATTTGGGGAGGTACGTTTAAAATTTGTTTTTTTTAAATTTTAAGTTTACTAAAGTAATAGTCAAATGTTATTTTACTTATTAGAAGGTCTTGAATCAAGGGAGACATTGTATATAGAGTTCAAAACCATTGGTAATCCAAGTGTGTACAATTAAAGAACATTTCATGATTTGGAAATTAGAAATACGAGTGTCTTTTAAAGCATATGCAGCTATGTTGTCTAATTTGCATTTCATTTTCCTAGAAAGATTATGTCATGAAAATTGCATTTCTTAAATGTTTTTGCTCATGGTTTCTTCTGTAGCTTTCTTTCTTTCTGGCTGCCAGAGCTGTCTTACGGCTCTTCTCTTCTTCACACATTATCGTGCAATGCTACTTGGAAAAGGATTCCTCTCAGTTTTTCTGTGAGGGACCTGTTGCTTTTGTGGGGACTCTCAGACTCCAGTGAATTGCAAGGACAAGGAGCAGGAAGTTATAGTTACTTTTTTGGCTTGCCCATATATATTTTATTTCCCATATAGATTTTTCCTTTTGTGGCTGTTTTAACTAACACAGTTAACTTTTTTTTTTGGTACCGGGGATCAAACTCAGGACCTTGCGCTTTTGAGGCAGGCGCCAGAACCACTAAGTTACATCCCCAGCCCGACAAAGTTAACTTTTAACTTGTTTGAATTAAGCTTTGTATTACTTCATTTTTATAATTACAAAAATGTTAGAATTTCCCTCTGTTTAGCAAACTAGAAAAAAAGTACAGATTTAGGAAAAAGAAATAGAAGAAAAACAAACCTCCAAATCATCCTATTTTTCACTGATTGATTGGTATTGGAGAGTGAATCCAGGGCCCCAGGCATGGGGGACTGTCCTATTGATTACAGCCAAAGTAGGCTGTAAGCAGTGCAAGCGGTAAAGCGTTAACACCCACCTGCTAGAGAACGGCCTTACCTGTGAGCTACACCTCAGCTTTTATTCCTCTAAAGACCTGTTATTTTGGATAGAAAGCAATTTCCTCCAAAGTGATTTAAATATTTAGTTTTGTTATGTAATTGTTGTGGGGCCTTTGAGGGCAAACTGCAGTTCTAGTTTTTTTTCCTTCTCTCCCTTCCTTCCTCCCTCCCTCCCTCCATTCCTTTCTTCCGCACATCTCGCTCTGTTGCCATGCTGGCCTTGAACTCCTGGGCTCCAGCGGTCCTCCTGCCTTGGTCTCTTGAGCAGCTGGAATTACAGGCACACACCGTCCTGCCTAGTTCCAGGTTTGTGTTTGAATCTCCTGGAACACAGTGCCCTGACTATAAAGAGAAGTAGAAATGGCCTTCCTGGTGGCCTCTGCACATGTGTTTGTTCAGTAAATGGTGGTTAACAGCTATCACACTACACCAGGCCCAGAGAGTCTCCCAAAAACGGAGGGAGCACTTTTCTGGGCGCCTTCCATGTTCTTCCTAGGACACATGGAGTGACTAGGAAAGGCTGTAGGGGGTAGAGGTAGGTGCGATAGAAAAGCTGGAGGGAAAGAGTATGGAAAGGATAGGAGCACCCCACACCTGAAGGTTAGGGTGCAGGGAGCAACACCATTACTGAAATGCAGCTTGGAGCAAGATTGTGAAGGAGCAGTTCTATTTTCAGCATCAACAAAATCCACATTCTGTAGAGGAGACCAGTTTTGAAAACCTAATTATTGGCTCACACATTTTTTGAGGGCTTACTGTGTGCTGAGTACTTTGCTAGGAGGTGTGGGATGTGAGGAATAAAGTAAAAATGACCCCTGACCTCATGAAGCCAACACTTAGCCTCTGCCAGGCAAGGAGGTAACTGCCAGGACAACTGCCTGCATATATGAGATATTTTATCTGACTCTGAGAGTGAGCAATGCCAGGGAGAAGGAAATGCTGGGTTAATGTCAGTGGGACAACTAACCCAAGTTTGTGAGCAAAGAAATGGAACCATTGGCATTATTCTTTTACAATAATTTTTAAAGAATTTTATTGAATTATGAACCTGAATAGTGATTCATGGTGATTCATATTGGCTACACTGTAGTTGTGACAAATTTTATTGTTATGTTTTTCTGTTTCCCTTTATCTGTTTTTCCTATTCTGTGTTTGACAGACAGAATGGACTCAAAAAATATCATTCCAAGATAAATCACTGCCGTTGATTAACAGAAGTTTAAATGAAGATATAAATAGGTGTCTTCAATGAAATAAAGCACAACAGTAGTATTATATATAGAATGTCAGAAATGTTTCAATTGTGGGCAGCTTGTTAGTTTCAGGGTGGTTAAAAAGATCAACATCTTAAACAATTGCATACTTGAAAAATTTTATAGATGCCCTCTCTATTTTGGTTTGCAATGCTTAAGAAGATGAAAACAAGTTAAAAGTAAAATTATAGACATTTTTTATAGCTCTCCCTTCCTGCCTCCAATCTTTATAGTGATACTTTAAAATTTTAAGTTTGATGGAATGCAAACTTATGAGAAATATTTTGCCTTTGAGAAACATAGTGATCCATGCGCTGGCAAAGTGTGTGTTTTCCGTACACATCACATGTGTACCTGTGTGTTTGAGCAAAGAGGTAAGAAAGGAAACATAAACATTGGTTAGGGCCGGTGGCTCTCCACCTCCCTGTTCCTTGGCCTGGTACGTGCTGACAGTGAGCCACTGCAGCATCCCCTTGGTGCTGTGGGCCCTTTTCCTGCCAAATATTGTTCTCATGCAAGATGAAATAGCTGAATCAGTGTGGCCCGAATCTCGATCCTGCTGAGAATATGAAGACTCATGCAGGTTGTAATACAGATTAGCTGGTGAGCGCGCTGTTGGAGAAATAAAGTGAGTTTCTCTAAATGAATTTAACAACTGCTGTGAACCTTTTTGTGTCCTCCAGCATGAGCGTGCGTGCTGGCAGTTAACCATTTATTTCCCTCATTTTCTTGAAAAGTTGCTCTGGTCCACCCCTGAGCATTTATTGTAAACACTTCCATAACTTTATTTTACATTCATGTTTTGCCAGATAAGCCATTCGATACATTAAATTACTGAGTATTGTGAAGGGCAGGGTAAGTCGTTATTTACTTGATTTCCTTAAGGAAGAAAACCATATTTTTTTGTATTATGAAATAAAAGAGCTCTGCTGTCACTGATAGAATTCAGTAGGCCGCACTACTGGCTTCTTTAGAGTAAACAGATTAGCATATGACATTCTGATCACAGGCTTTGCCTTATTGGTCCAAAAGGTGTTCCGGAATAGTTAGCAAGCAGCAGGATCCATAGCTGAAATTATTTTGTGTCGCTTTCAACCTGTCTTCCATTGCTATTTCTGCTTCTAGAGGTAAATTAAAACGGATGAAGCTTCTAAATTCTGTAGGGATTATACTACTTCCCCCTAAATGAAATAAATTTAAAAATCAGGAACACTACTATAAAGTATAGAGCATTCAGATAACCTGAAAATAATCGGAAGTGTGCTAGTTTGTCGGATCGCAGTCTTCTGTGGAAGTTTGTTGAACTCTTTGCCTTGCTTATGTATGAAATGCGCTCAATCTGCCTAGGAAGCAGCTCTTCCATCTGCTTCCCACCTTATTCTCATTTGTCTCCTGACACCCCGTGTGTGTGCGTGTGTGTGTGTGTGTGTGTGTGTGCGTGCGCGCACGCACGGATGCGAGTGTGTGATTTCTTAGTAAACATATTTGTGACTGCGGTTTGTAAATGGCAAAGCACAACACGGTCATAACAAACAACTATTCAATTCAGTAGTGCTGTTCTAAACTTTTGCAGATGGCCTTGTAAATTATTAGTGGGGCCCTTTTAGGGTTCTTAACATAAGTATTTAGCTGAATCATTGTTTCTTACTCGTTGGCACGCATATACCAAAAATTGGGTTGGGGGGATGTTGGTCTAAGAGAAGCCTCAAGAAGATAGGAACTGAGTTAGTCTGGCAGCTTTCTACTGACCCCATAAAAGAGCCTCTGTTTTGCCCTTACCCTAGCAAGTGAGAATTTGAGGCTGATCTTAACTGTATTTTCTCAATAGCTGGAAAGCCAGTTTGCAACTGTCCTGACAATCAGTTGGAGTCCTGGGGCTGGCACCCAGATATCTTGACTTCTAGTGTGATTACAGTTGGTTTTGGGCACATCCTTAGTAAAATGGCGCCTGGATTCCCAAGCCTCAGGTCCCTGATTTCAGTCCCCAGATATTGGCTACACCTCCTTTAAACTGCGGACTATCAGTCTATAGACACTTGTGTCCAGTTTAAAGAGCGGTAATAGAGTGGGCACCATGTACCTGCCATCCCCCTCTGACACAGAACGACTGTAAAACCTTTAAGGCTCTTGTGTTCCTTGTGGATTTATACCTCAACCCTTTAACTAGCTGCCAGCAACCCAAGGCCCATGGGCTTCTTGAACACACAGCTTTTCATTGTGAGCCACTGGAAGGATCGCATGACAATCTAATCCCCATGTGTATAAACAACCTATGGATTTGGGAGAAAGCCTGGTTGGCTTCTTGTGTCATTAAAGCATGCACCGTCTGTGAGGGACCCTTACCACCTCCCTTTTCCTTCACTTTTAGCTGTCCAGACTTCCGCGAGAGCTGTCAGGCACTGTGTCATTGTGCACCTCTGTTTGTACTTAGGATAAACGGGATGAAAATTCACGAAGGGCTCACTGTGTGCTGGGAAGTCTTTCCTGTTTGTTATTTCATTTTTTGGGGCAACAATCTCTAGAAATAGTTGTCATCATCCTAATGTCATGGATCAGGACACTGGAACTCAGGGTGGATAAATAAGTTGCCCAATTGCATATAACCAGGAAAGAACAAAGCTGGGATTTAAGGACAGGGTTTTGGAATGCATTCCTCTGACTTCAGAGTGCAGTATTTCTTCTCTAAATCAGAATTTTGGGAGCATTGCTTGTGTGTTTTATCTAAGTCTGCTTTTGTCATAGAGAGAATATGAAAGATAGTTTCTTTTGATAGTGCAGAGTTAGTTAATTTATTCTTGAATGGCATTTGGGAGGCCAGGTAGTGAGCATTAGGACCAAATTTAGAATTTTCACTTTTTTTTTCTTTTTTTGGTGCTACTGGGATTAAAGCCAGGGCCACCTGCATGCTAAGCAAGTGCTGTACACTGAGCTCTACCCCAAACCCAGGTTTACATTTCTTAATGCGAGGAGCAGAGCTCCATCACCCAGAAATGGAGTGTCCTAGTCAAACGTGCCTATGTGTGTTGGCATACAAGAAGGCTTTGTGTCTCCCCAGACATTATACATGCGCTTCGATCTTAAGGCGCAGTGCTGCTTCCCCTTCAGGGTACACTTACCTTTCCTGTCTCGCTTTCTCAGGAAGTACTTGCGTGGTGCTTGGCACTGTGTTACTGGAGGGAGTGGGCTCTAAGCACAGTTGTCCCCTTTGTGGAGCACAGGACACAGCCTGGAAGCGTGTTAAGAGAGAGATGAGGTTTGGGAGCTGGAGAAATGGAGAATAAGGCACTTGACCCTACCTGGGGTTTGATGACGATGGTCCCAGATGGCTGACCGAAGGTGTCGCGAGATGAGTTTCTAAGAATGAATGCAGAGAGGGTAGAGATGAGTGGGGAATTGGTCATGGTGAGTGAGCAGGGAACTTTCCACATAGGCTAACTGCAAACTCAAGGAGTAAGGGTGACAATACAGTGTGTTTGGTGAGGTGCAAATAGTAATTTTATCCTGAAGATTTTGAAGAGTAGCTGCAAGATCTTGTTTGAAGGGAATGACCCTTGATTTTAAGACCATTTGTTTAAATGTTGGGAGTAGATTGACTCATCCTGTTCATTCGGCCTATATGTGTGTTGGATTTCACTGTAATTGTCATTGTGGAATCTTGGGCCCCATATGTCTGGCTGTTGAGCCCGGGATGATGATAACTGGGGTATTTGTGGGTGTCTGTTTGGAGAATAAAAGGAAAAAGATCATTTCTTGCATTTCTGTATGTTTAAACCATGCCAATTTGAAAAAGTAACAGGCAGTTTTATTGCATTGATTTAGACTTGAATGACAAATACTGAACAAAGGTGTCTGTGTGGTATGTAAATAGGGCGGTGGTGTGTTTACGCTCCGACTGTGACACAAGCCCGGGATAGCGAGTCTCAGACACAGTCTCAGGTTGGCAGGTCTGAGAGTGCAAAGCTGTATAAATATGTATGTCTTCAGCATTGCATGCAAATGCTACATTAATTCTCCTACAAATATGGAGAGGAAATCTCAGTTAACTAACATGGGGACTGTTCCAGCCAAACTATTATTATGTTACAATATAGGCTAAGAGTGGATCTTTGTTCTTACCAACAATGTTTGTAAAAGTTAGATGACAGCCATGGTGCAGCTCCCTCTGAATCAAAGGCCCAGCTACCTCTTTGCTCGCTGAGCAGGCCAGAGATTGACGCTGACCAGGACAGGTCAGCGTGGTGGATAGGGATGGCCCAGCACTTGACCCCGGTCCCTGTTTTCCTCAGGACACTGTCTGCACATGTCTTTTCTGGCAGCTCATGAGGGTGCCTGTTTAAGACTATTTATTTATATTTGACTACTAAAGTCAGAATGCAGAGGATCAAAGTCCTAGTGACTGTGTAGTTTTGAACAGCTTAGTTTTGTGTGTGTTAGGAACTAAGGACTTGGTTCTAGTTAAAAGCAAAGGAAGAGTTAGTTTCGTATCATAGCAGGAATTGTGGGTAAGACACACACATTTCCTACAATACGAGAGTTATGTGGTAAATTCATAAGGCTCTTCCAACTTTTAAAAGGACCCATTTCAGCAGAACCTTATATCTAAATCACTGTGCCTGTCTTCTCCCACATCTCAAATGAGAATGAAAATATTTGATGGATACTTTAAGTTAGGAGGATCAATGAATGCATGATAGAAAAGCCCTTTTCATGATTGAGAATAAATGCCTTTAAATAAAAATATGAAATTGAGCTCACTCTATGGAGACGGCTACCTGAAGGGATGATTTGCTTTCTTTCTTGGCTTTTTATAATATTATTAAAACATAATTGAGAAACATGAGAAAAGCAGTTTAGTTTGGTTGAAGAGGGGCAAGGAAATGCATGTGCCCTGATGTAGAAGAGAGGAAAACTACATGTGTCATTGGGTATACTTGGCAGGTGCTCTTTTGAATCTTTCTAGATCACACATCGAAAGCAAAGTGGTGGTAATTATTCTTGAGGATCCCAAAACGTTGTGTTTCGAAATGGGATTAATACTGGGGAAAAAAGTGGGACATTTTATGAAAGGTCCAGTTTTCTTCCTATGCATGTTTTGTCTTTGCAAAGAATATTTGAGATGAGCTAATGTTTATGGCACTGAGCAAAGGGTTGACCTCTCGTATTCATAGGGTGGGTGAGTGTTCCAGTCTGTTGAAAGTGTTGGATTAGAAGGTCATTTTGAAGGACCAAATAGGCAATAATTAGACCGGGCAGAAATGAAACCATAGTGAGCTGTAATCCTAAAGAAAATTAAAACACAGAAAACACTGCATTATTTATTGGGATTTAATGGGAACTTGCCAAGAGAAACGCAGCTGGCTTTCTGCTTTTTGGAGTGTTTGTAGACTAGAGAAGGAGCTGTCCGTCAGATCGAAGCTCACACTGAATTCTGCTGTGGGCCAGATCTCACCGTAAAGCGAAATGGGGAAGAGACCCAGTTAACTATGTGAGTCAGGACAGAGAAGGCTCGGGCTGCCCGCCATTTCCTAGCTGCTTTGTTCAGTGACCTGCTGGCCTTACGGGGTGATTTTAGAAGCCAGCAAATAGCAGCATCTCCTTTACTTACCTTCCTTGTCCTCAGTAACTTGGTAATAAAGCAATTCTGCTTCATTCCTTGTGTCGAAATTTCCATACCTATAATGTGGAAATAAAAATACTTGCAAGATTTTATGAGAATTGAATATTAATTCTTAAGATACAAGTAAGACTTAAATACTTAATAATGGATATTTTTGTTTTTGTTATGGGAGAAATTAAAATTTGAGGAAAGATTTTGGCATGAAAATGCTTTAGTCACTTCATTTTATGTTTGTAGAAATACCAGCATTTCCAAACTTCAAATTTCATACCATCTGCAAAAGTTTATTTTATTTTATTTAGATTTTCTAGAAGTAACATTATTTTGACTACTGTCACTCATAATTTTGTATTTAATATGTTCATTGAATAATGCTGCAAAGTTTTTCTGGGAGTGTTTAGTTTCATTGTAGAATTTTTACTGATGAGAGTAGTGAAAATAAGCATACTGACTTACTGATTCTCATGTATTCAGGGTGAAAACAATTGTTATTAATGCAGCGTGGCACAGCACATAAGTTCACAGATGAGTTGTTTCTCAATTTGGGTTCAGGACCCTAAGATTTTTTTGGTAATGCCCTAACATTTTGCTTCCTTCCAAGCATTGTGATGGACATCAGGGTTACTTAAGATGAGATGAGAGAAAACCTATTATTTATGCTGGGGCAGAGATTCAGGGTATCTTGAATTTTAATTCAAAAAGGTAACAAATAACACTTTCCTGCTTCGTCAAAAGGTGCAGATTCCAGATTAGTCTTTGACCGCACAGTGTGATTATAAAGGAGGGGACTGGGCAGAGCCCATCCGATTTCGAGGCCATGGGGATATTTTAAGGCACCCACCATGGTGGGCTTATTCACTGGGTGTCCTCAGGTCTGTTATCTGTGCTTTTCCATATGGCACTCAGAGACTTTGATAAAGAGAGGCTGAAATATGCCACTCTCGGGCTCACAGATGCCATTTGTCATGTATAGCACAGCTGGGCAGATGCAAACCAAGCTTGTTATTCTTCATCCAGCAAGGAATTTATTTTGTGATAATTGTTATGGATACCCATGTTGTGTATGACACAAAATCCAAATTGAAGAGGAGACAGTGGGTGCTCCCTTGGGGAGACTTTGATAACACTTACCACGCTGTGTTGAAGCCTAACTGAATGTTCTCTTTTCCAGGTCCACCGCGGTTCCTTGAATTTAGGGGAATGTGGCTAGTCCTGTTTTTAACCCCAGCCCCAGACTTGGTGCCTGCCATGTAGTAGCGTTACAAATATATAACATAGTGTGGGGCACTTTGCTTATTGTGGCATGGCTTGTAAATTGATTTCCAGATTAATTTCCACTCAAAACTCCTGTAAGACCTGACCTATCTTGCTCCACTCCTGGATCTCCTTTCCCCCATTTTGCTCCTGACTGGCAGTGTTGCCCTGTCTCCAGGATTTGTCTGCTGATGAGATACTCAGAGTATTGTGTGTGCTGCTGGTTGCACCTTGTGTGAACCAGGAGGTGAACTGCTAAATTCAGCAGCATTTGATCTGAGCACAACAAAGGTTTATTTCTTTCACGTCACAGCCCAATGCAAATTGGTAGTGGAGAAGCGGGGCTGAAGGGTTGGCTCCATGCAGCCATCAGTGATCCGGGGGTCTTTGGTTGAATGTCTCAGCTCTCTACCTTGTTGGCCTTCGGTTCTGTGTGGGATGAGCTGCATCACGTATGCATCAAGCAAAGGGGACCAGAGAACTGAGAGGGGTTGGAGAGCAAGATCTAGAAGTTGTGTGCATCATCTGCGTCTAGATTCTGCACACCGAAATTCAGTAAAAGGGTCCCCTTACTGCAGGGAGTGTGAAGGGAGGGTGTCTGTGTCCCAAGGAGGAAAACAGAAAGTGGTGTTCAGTCCCCACTGTAGTGTTTTATCTAGAAGCATCTCCCTGGAGACTGGACAGAAATAGCCTAAGTGTTCTGTGGTCCTTGCAGCCTCTGAGATGCCTGCCATGGTCTCCTGAGAGCTGGTTTTGAGTTTCAGGGAAACGTAAGCCCTCGTTGTGGAAGAAGTCATAATTTGGGCTGAGAACTCTTGTCCCGTTTGTTTGAGTGGCAGAGCTCTCTGTTAAGTCTGGCTCAGTCACAGACAAGACAAATGTCCAGCCTGAGTGGCCAGTGAGATCCAGCCGTGGTGTCACAGGTGGGTGTAAAGAGTTCAAATCTGAAAGTTAGACTTGCTGTCTTTTTGTTTTGTTTTGTTTTCTACCAATGAAAAAATATGTTCGAAGTCAACCTGTACTTTCACAAAACCACAAAAGTAAAGATAGGAAAACTTTGAACATACTCAACTGTCATATACTAAACCAGAAACCCTCAGTGATCACAAGGAAGTGACCCCGGAAAACTCACCCCCCAAGATAATAACAGCTTTCCCTATTTGAGAGCTGTTTTGTGGGAGTGGTGGTCAGGCACCACGTGCTGATTGCCAATTGTGTTGTATCCAAATTTACTAAATGGTGGGGTTTTATTGTATTTTCTTTTGCAACTTCTGAAGGTTTCTTTTCACCTGCCACTCCTGAGAATGAATCACATATACAGGGGTGTGCAGATTAAGTTTTGAGGACGATGTTCTGTGGCAGTTACTTTTGAATCATATTCTTTGTGAGAAGCTAGTTCTTTTTTTTTTTTTTTTTTGAGAAGTTAGTTCTTGAGGCCATTTAGTGACTTAAAAAACTGACATTTCCTCTTAAGTCATGGGAAATCATTTATAAGTTTACTCTTAAAAAAAAAAGGTTTAGGGGCTGGGGATTTAGCTCAGTGGTTTCACTACCTGCTGCGCAAGTGCAAGGACCTGAGTTTGATCCCTGGTACCAAAAAAAAAAAAGAAAAAAGGTTTAGTTTACAGACCAGGAGGGTCTCATACGAATGGTGAACTGTGAGTCAACAAAAGGGTCCAAATAGTTTGTGGAAATTCCCAGTTTATGCCTACAGAATACCAAACACATTGTGACACATCGAGAGAATCAGTGGATTATGCTTTTTTCTGGTCCTGAAAACTCTTGCGTGTATTTTATGAAGTGTTAATGCAGTTAGTATCTAATGTTCCTAATTTATGCAATTGGATATTTCATAAATGGGTTTTCTGCATGCAAGCATTTGTACACATTAATATTTATGCAAGTATTCAAATCAATGCAAGGGCATCTGTCTGCATATGTGATGAAAATATGCATATATGCATGAGCATTTGTACCCAGAGATAAGTCCCCAAAGTTAGTGATTGCTGAGGTTACAGTTTTTGACTTTTGTCCTTTTGACAAAATTTCCTTGATTATAAAGGGCAGGGAGAGAAATAGTGCAACCATTAATATTGACAAGTGAAACAGTTTTAACTGTAAGGTGTAATAGTTTATTGAAGTTTCATTAGTGATAGGATTTTTAAAACCAGTATTTTAGGCCATGTAGCAGTTTCCATAGGGCATTTATTCTAATAAATTGCCAATACAAAGAATATTGTGAAATAATTTTTGTAAAAAGTATTTCATTTTTTAAAAACAGACTTATTTTATCGTGAGTTTGACTCCTAGAAATAAATTGGCTCAGGCAGTGTGGGTCTTCCTTTGCCTGCTTTAAGATGCTTGTAAGAGTGTGTAAGATGGTAGGATGTGGGGTGGGGAGGAAAGGTTCTCACTTCAAGTCCTTTGTGGTAACTTCACATCTTCACCTACTTTATGAAGGTGGCTCTAGGTTCTTGCCTGGCAGGGACCTGGGAATCTTCCAGGCTGGGAAGCCTGGAGTCTGGGGTCCACCTCCCCAGGAGGGCTAAGGAGCTTCCCCGAGGCATGGACCCCTTGCAGGCTTCAGGCTTCGGGACAAAAGGTTGACAGTCCTCCTTGCTTGGTGACCTACTCACCCCCATCCTGTGTCTCTGTTAGTCTAGGGGGAAATTTCTCTTTGATCTCTTCTAATTGTAGTTTGTCTGTTTATTAGGTTCAAATGGCAAAGTGTTTCTCTCAATTTATAAACTTATTTATTTATATCCTGGTACATTTCCAGTCCCTTATGTTAACAGTTCATGGTAGGCCAAGAATAAACAGTCAATTCTGAAATATCAGTTTTGCAGTTTAAAGACGTGTTAAAGATTTCTTTTTCTTTTCTTTTCCTTTTTTTTTGTGCATCCCATTTCTGAGGAATTTAAAATCTACCAGATGTTTGAAAAGGATTGAGAATTATGGTGTGTCTTTCTCATCTTAAACAACATCTTCTCATTGAACTTTTGTTTAGATTCGTTTGAGCTGAAGTGCCAGGGAGTTAATTTTTGTCTTACAGGAAAGGAGAGATTGAGAAAGTTTTGAGTAACTTAACTGTGAATTTGAAAGGATCTGTTTGCTCAGAGTTGGGCATCCTTTCTCAAAGTCCAAATCTTACTTATTCTCCGTGACTACTTTGGGTGTGGGCACAGGTTTTTATTTCTGTGTTTCTCATTAGAAAGTGAGGCTGTGACTCCTCATGCAACAGGTATGGATGAATATGTTTCGTATCTCTGATGGGCATGTGGTATTGCCTGCTTTGAAGGCGTTCAGTTAACATCAATCTATCATTGCATGCAAGCCCATTGCTACAGAATTTGGGTCCTGGATCACATGTGCTCCTGTTGGATGGGGCTCAGACTCATTTGTAAAGACAATTTTACTTCTTGTAGGTATTTACTTGGTTCACCTCTCAGCAGAAGATACTCATTTAACCTTGAAGAAGAAGGGGTAGCAAGTATGAAAGTTGTGCTGCAAGATGTGGTATATTGATGGCATAGAAGAATGCTAGTGTGAGCAAAAAGGAGTGCAGTATAGAAGGTAGGAGAGACTAGCAGGGCCAGGATAAAGTGTTGAGATGTTACTGCGACTTCAGTGAAAAGCCTTTGAAAATTTTTGGGTACAGGTATGAAATAATTTGATTTACATTTTTGAAGGGATTACTTTGGCTGATGTGTGATTTTAAACAAAAGGATTTCATGGAGCAAGAATATACACAGGGAGTGATTATGAGAGACAGGTGAGATATGTTGGCTTGCACTAAGCTGGCAACATACAAATGGAGAAAAGTTGTCTATGAATGTTTTGCTTTGAGGTGAGAGCCAAGAAGACATTCTGGAAGATGAAATATTTGAAGGGAGTAGAGGAAACAGGGGTGTCTCCTGGATTTTGGTTTGAGCAAATGTGTGGATGGTGTGACATTTAATTTAGATGGGGAAGGCTAGAGAGAGAAAAAGTGAGAGGTCGACATTTTGCTTTGGCTGGGTGTGGACAACCAGATGGAGGTGGTTGTCAAGCTCTTCTCTCCACCGTGGAACTCAGTGGAGAGGGGAGAGAAAGAGGCATGAAAGGTATCAAGTCATCAGTACCTAGTGGGCTTGGACCCCTTGAATGAGATGAGATCACGTAATGAGAAAGTGTAGACAGAAAAGAGGAGAGAGCCCAGGGACAAGCCTAGAGTTCTTCAATCCTTTTTTTTTGGTACTGGGGCTCGAACTTGGGAACTTGCGCTTGTGAGGCAGGTGCCAGAACCACTGAGCTAAATCTCCAGCCCAAGTTCTTCAGTCTTGAGGCCTGGTAGAAGAATGACAGTTGGATCTTGTGAGATTACCAAGAATTAATGTGAATTTGGAGGCAGAAGCCAAGAGAGGAGGTGATGAATTGGAAATAGTGAATAGGCTGCCAAGGATAGTAGAGATGTAAGGCTGAAGGTGGAAGCAATTGAAAGCAAAAAGGTTTTTGTTGTATTTATTGCATTTGCTTGTTTTTTTATTTTAAGTTTTTAAAAATTATCTTTTATTAGTGCATGTTTGCAGTACATAATGTTTCCATTCCTTGTGTGGAGTTGGTCCATGTACAGAACACATCGTCATTCCTTTTTTGGTCCCCTTTCCCTCCCCTCTCTTCCCCTCCATCTCTCCATTCCCTTTCCATTTGAGAAAGATCCATCTCCCGACTTCCTGTTAGCTAGCTTTTATTTTGCTCTTTATTTATACTTTGAGTGTCTCATATAAGAGAGGCTGTGCAATATTGAAGCTTGTGTGTCTGATTTATTTCACTTAACATTGTGGTCTCAAGATGCATCCATTTTCCTACAAGTTTATCCTTCTTTATGGCAGAGCAGTACTCCATTGTGTGTAAATACCGGGGATCTACCAAAGCTTGTTTCTATTTAACATGGACAGAATCTATCCAGTGAACTAGGAGAAATTGGTGATATAGGAGAGAGGAATAAGAGCAAGAAGAAAGTTCTAGAGAAGGGTGGAAAGGATGGAGTTCAAAGTACAGGTATAGGTTGGCTTTTGATAGGCTCTAGGGATATTTCTTCCACTAGTTTAGAAGGGAACTTACTATGAGTTGCTTCTACTTTGCATTCTCTGTTTGAGGTCTTTGATCTCCTTCTCCCCAGTGCTTAAAAACTGATTCTCCACAGCTTCATTCTCAGTTGAATTATACACACTGTATATGTCAAATTCTCAGCAAAAGTCTTCCCTGTCCAGAGGGATTCTCAGAGCTTTTTTTTCATCTTAGCACGAGCTGTTCAGAATGATAACTGCTGGCCATGAGCACCTATGAAGTACTTGAAATGTGGCTACTGTAACTGAGGAATTGAACCTATAGTTTTATCAAATTCAGATTTAAATGCTGGTACTCAATTCAATCACTGGAAAAAATTTGCTGTGTTCATAAACTATCTTGTTAGTAATTTTATATTGATTAAATGTTGAAATGACCCCCACAAGCACAGAGGAGGTGAGCCACATGGGTGCCAGAATCAACCCCCACTCCCCTGGTTGAAATGAGAAGACACATGAACAAGTCTCAAAACCAGACTTCCAGATCACCTATAGCAACCCCAAAGGGAAACAAGATGGAACACTCTGATACTCAACCACCTAGACACCCTGAACTGGCAAGAAAAGAGGATCTGGAAAAAATGAAATCAGAAATAATTTCTCACATAACAGCAGAGATTGTGCTCATAGTGCAAGACATGATTAACAAATCTAGAGAAGAGCTCAGGAACATGATGGAATCCCAACATAGGAAACAAATGGAATCCATAAAATAGATGCAAACAGATTTTCAGCATATTAAAAACTCCATTGAAAGTCTGTGCAGCAGAATGAGCCAATGTGAGGACAGAATTTCAGATATAAAAGATAAGATTGCAATTAATGACCAGGAAAAGAAAAATTTCTTTAAAATTGTAAGGGACCATGAGAAATCAATCCAGCAGCTTCCAGGTGCAAAGAAGAATAACATAAGACTGACTGGAGTCAATGAAGAAACAGGAGAGAGTGCAGATGACATAAAAAAAATTGTTCACAGAAGTAATGGTAGAAAACTTCCCAAGCAGGGAAAAAGAACTTGACATACAGATAAGTGAGGCATATAGGACTCCAACTAATCTTGATCAAAAAAAATCTAGTCATAGGCATATAATTGTTAGGATTCCAGAAACCCAACAGAAGAACAAAGTTCTACAAGCAATTAGAGAAAAGAAACAAATCACATAAAAAGGAAAGCCCATCAGAATCACAGGAGACTTCTCAATGTAAACCCTGAAGGCAAGAAGGCTTGGAGTGATATTTTTCAAGCCCTGAAGGAAAACAGCCTCCAACCCAGATTGATGTACCCTGCAAAACTATCTTTCAAAATTGATGGAGAAATAAGATACTT
>NW_004624796.1:7361706-7426364 GCF_000247695.1 Heterocephalus glaber
TTTTTTTTTTGGTACCGGGGATCGAACTCATTCCTTGCACTTGCACAGCAGGCGGCGAAACCACTGAGCTAAATCCCTGGCCCAATGTTTTTCTTTTTAAGAGTAACTTCTACCCGGCATACATTTCATATGTGACTGACATCATATTTCTGTTGAGCGGCACTCTCAGAGGACCAGAGCTCGTATTGTTTATTTAATTTTATCAGCACCTGTTGGCAGCACGTAGTGCTTACATCCCCAGTGTGGAGTAGCACGTGTACAGAGCACACCTTGGTTCCTTTTTTCATTCTCTTTCCTTCCCCTCCCTCCATCTCTTGGTCTGCTTCTCATCGGAGAAAGATCCATCTCCCTACTTCCTGTTATCTAACTTTTATTTGGCTCTTGATTTGCCCTTCGGATTTCTCATGTAAGAGAAGCCGTGCTCACATTTTATGTACGTACTTGGCCACGCTTATCTGGCATGACCACATCTCACCACTAGGTGCAGAGACAGTTTGGGAAATGTGGCCTCAGAGAGTTTATACTGTTTGCTTCGGGGCTGCAGACCTGGGGTTTGAACCCAGGTCTCCAGCTGCCTGCAGGCTATGTCCTGCGCCTCACAGTAGGGAGTTCCTTCTCTGCGTTCTTTCACTGGAGTTATTTTATGTTTACACTGGCACAGATATTACATGCTCACTTAAAGGGCAGATTGGGGGTTTTAACTCAAGTACTTTAATGATAACTTTTGGGGTATTGATTTAATGTAATGTTACTGACTTTGCTTTAATTGAATTATGGACACACAGCCTACAGCTGGGGCCCTCTTTGTCCTGGAGCTTAAGGATTGACTGACAGCTCTTTCCTACTTCTTATTTCTTAACTAATGGTGCCCATGGTTTACTGCATGCCATGAATCTACTGGCACCAAATGCTGTCTGGAACTTTTCCAATATTTGATGACACTCTCCATTTATCTCAAGATTGTTAAGCTTTCATTAAAGATCCTTGTCAAGAAAAGATCTATTTATTTTTAAATGAATAATTTAAAGTTACATGAATACTGATTTATTTTGTTTTTCTTGAGAAAGGGTCTTGCTATGTAGATCATGCTGGCCTTGAACTCATGGCAATCCTCCTGCCTCAGCCTCCCATGCTGGGATTATAGGTGTTTGCCACCACACTCAGCTAATAGGAATTTTCAGGGTTAAAGTTTGTAATTTACTAAAATAGTCTTTGGATATTTGAAGGTCAGAATGTCTCAGACTTGAACTCATTATCTGTTCATCCTCCTCCTCCTCCTCTTCCCTGTCTTCTTCTTCCTCCTCTCTCCCCTCCTTCCTCCCCTTTCCCCCTTCCTCCCCTTTCCCCCTTCCTCCTTTCTTATTTAATGTCATCACCGGACATCCAGGTACTAACACCGCACTCATCCTCAGCTCCTGGTCTTCCATCGGCCCAGCCCGTGCTCTTTAATTATGCTGAAACTTCTCTCCAAACCTTCCTGGCGTCTCTGCCCCTGCCACCACCTCAGTCAGACCTTTCGCCTTTCCGACATCTCTTCTTGCGAATTTTTACTCATCTTTCCTCCCACTCATCCATGATCATGTTGAGAAAGGCCTTTGTCTCTTTCATCTGTGTGCTTTTAGGTCTTAGCTGGGAGCTCGTGCTTGGTCCCCAGGAAAGTCACAGGTCGAATATCTGTTTTATTCAGAAATCGAAAGCTATCTGTGTTTACTCCGTTTGCATTCTTTTCTCCTAAATGCAGCTAGCAAAGCTTCCTCAGCATAGTTGGCCTCCGTGCAGCCCTCTCAGCCGATCCCCGTGTCCCTACACAGCTCACAGGAATCCAGCCACACACCCCCACCCCCCGCCACTCCAACTGATGAAGGACAGATTTCTTTCTCAGAGCTTATGTCCTATAGTAACATGCCCCCACAGAATAGAATGGGGTGGAAATCCCTGGGTATAGTATCTGATACTCTATCGCCAGGGGGCCAACTGTAGATAATTTCCACATAAGTACAGAGGCAAGCATCTGGCACAGTATTTATGAGTCAAGGCTTATGATAGGAAACTAAAGGAAAAGAAAAAAAGGACAAAGAAAGTGGATTGTAAAAGAAACAGAATTTCATATAATTAAATCACAAATTTGTTTAAGCCCTGTTAGGAAAATTAGCCAAGTTTCATAAAGGATAGCAAAAGAATCTCACTAATATAAATCATGCCTAGAGCTCCCTGTTACCATATTACTTCTTTTCTTCGGATCTGTCTCCAAATAGGATATAATTTCAGCAGTGAGTCTGCATCAGTCCTGCCTCTGGTAAAAGGGGAACAGTTATTCTTGTCTGTAATGTGGCAAAAGATGCCAGTAGCTACTCAGGCAATTCTTTATGCATCTGATGAAGAGATACTGGTATTTTTATATGGCAGATAGGATTTCATAGGGGGCATAATGGACAGTTTAGTCAAACATAATGTTCTTTTCTGTTTTTTCTTGATTTACTAGTGGCAAGTCACAGAACGGTGGCTCTCTGTGTTACTGAGGCCTGTTTGGGGAAGGCCCACGCCTACAGACAGCAGCCCACTCTTCCCGATCCCCTGACTGAATAAGAGTATTGTGACAAATCTGAGAGCTTTTGAAGACTAATTAGACTTTTTGCCAGAGGAAAAGAAGAAATTGCCAAAAATATCATCAGTTAGAAGAAGCTGTCTGTGCCTGGATTTTTTGGTGTGAGTCAGTACCCAATATGGCCGACCTTCTAGTCTGCCCATAAAAACAGTTTATTGTTGTTGTTCTCCCTGGAATTCCAATAATGGGCTCCATGTAATTAAGGAACAAAGGAGATGTTCATCACTGTGTTTAATCTAAATGTGAGGTTGAGGAGTTGCTGGTAATTCACACAGTAATTAGTGTGAATCAGATTGCTTTCTTCAGAATGGGGTAAGTTAGGGCAGCTACTCTGGAAGAAGGTGACTCTGGTAGGCGGCATGAGATGCCCTTCTTTTTGGAGGATTTTGGGGATGGGATAGACAGCAGGATCAGTCAAGATGAAGAGCTTGGGACAGCTCCACACTAGGACAAGGGTTGGGAGGTTAGACAGTGAGAGAGGAAAGATGGCCTTCAGCTTTTGCAGTGCTCCTAGGAGCCATCCGAATGTTACACAAATGGCCGTCCATACAATGGGGTTTTTATTTTATAGCCACTAGGAAAGTAAAGGAGATTTGTGGGTAAAAAGAAAACACACAACAGTCTGCACTGTATGCTCCCATTTCTGCATATAACTTGAAAGGTGATGTATGCATAGGTACATGTAAACACGTATGTGTTTGAATCTATGTGGAGAATATTCTGGAAAAAATTTAATAAACAGTGATGTTAGCTGCCTTGAAGAAAGGAGTCTTGGGCACTGTGTCTGAGGTGGGATTTGAGGGAGCTATTTGAATTTGTATGCACATTACTTTCAAATTACGAAAAGAGCTCCTTAAAGTTTTTCTGGGATTACTCTTGCTTCCTGGGAAAGGTGGTATGAGAGGGAGCGGGGGAAGCAGTAAGGAGTCAGATAATCTTTTTGTCCTTCTTTCTTCTAAATTACAAAGCTCAGGGCTCTTGTGCTCCAGGACCTTCGGGGTTGTTACCTTGGCTGGATTAGGGTTAAGTCAGCTTTTCTGGGCTGACCTGGAACTGAACCATCATTTATAATCTCTGTATGGGGAACCTCTGCAGCATTCCAGAGAGCAGACTAACCCGAACTGCCTCACTCACCCTCTCAATTTCGTGTCTTTCATCTTCCTTTTCAAAAATTATTTTTTAAAAAGGACTCAGCTTCTTGCAGGGGATCCTATCCATCCACATTCTGACTCATTTTATCAGAAACAAAATGACTAAAACACTACGCAGTTACATGCTTGGCTACCTTTTGTGTTTTGTGCTCCCCTAAGTTACCCTCTGTCTCGTACTTTCTCTTCCAGCCAGTTTTTATGTCTTTCTTAGAGAATGCATTGTCTTTTCTTTGTTGGAATGCCTAGTAGGAAGGAGTAGACATCCAGTAAATACTTGTTGAACCTGTTAGCTGTCACAGGTACAACTTCCATGGTCCCAGGAGGCCCCCAGGAGGGCTCTGCAGGGCTCCTCAGTCTTGGTGTTATTGACATCTTGGGTCTGGTCATTCTTTGTTGTGAGCCATGGTCCAGTACATTAGGAGATGTTTATCATCATCCCTGACTCCATCCCCTAAACATCAATAAAAACCCCGAGTTGTGACAATCAAAAATGTCTCTTCCCTGGGAGCAAACTCTTACCGTTGTTAACAATCATTAACTTAGAATTTGCTGTTCAGTGTCCAAGAATGAATGTGCACTGAGGAAGAACTCTTCAAATCCTGGAGTCCTGGGTGTGGAGCCAAATAAAGCTACCCAGTATTTGTGTGGTGCCCTGTGCAGAATTAGCAAAGATGGCCCCATGATTTAGAAAAGGCTACAGTTCATCCTCCACTTGTCTTAGTCTAAAATTCTTCTCTTTTGCTCCTCACTGAATTTCCTTCATCTGTGAGGGGCCACTTGTAATTATAGGGAAGAGGAGAAATCAAGAGGGATGGCTAGGTTTTCATAATGTTCCTCCATGCTGGGCAGTGCCCACACATGCTGGTTGCATTCCCGGGATCCCCCCCTCAACTCCTTCCCTATGTACACGGCAGCCTGCGGTGCACTGGTGTTTCAGCTGGCAAGCGCTCTGCAGATGTCCCTTCCCTGGAGATCTTTAAAATCAGAAGGAAACACCCATCTATTTGTAATGCTTTTGATGCAGTCCTGCTGATTAGAAGAAAAAGACTAGATTTTTCTGTCAAGGTTCATTTCAGTCCTGAGTGCTTTTAAGTGGATGATTTTGCTTTTTGGTGAGGGAGGGATGGATGTAAAGTGACACTGTATGAATTTATTGGTGTATCGCTGTACACATCCTGGTTAGACTGAGACACCTTTCTCATGCTTTCCATGTTTCTGAAGCACTTGGGGCAAACGGGTGAGGAGAGTAGCGCCTTCTTTCATGTCCCGAGGGCACAGAGGGGTCAGCAAGACACAGAGGTGGTTAGTCCCTGGCCCCAGCAGAGCAGAACTGCTGCTCCTGGATGCCTGCTTGCTGGCCACATGCTTCTTTCTCTCGACCCTGTGGCTTCTTAGTGGGTTTTGCTGTATCACATGCTGTGTCTAGACATCCGATTTGGAGCCATAACATTTTAGAGCCATAACAATTTTGGAAACCTACTTACAAGACCATGACCTACTCTGTTTTCCCTCCTAAAAATGTATATTTTCATATTAAATTGTAGTAAGATTTATTGCCAACCTTACACAGGCACATATTTTCATATATATTTGATACATGGTAATACTGTACATTGCATTTATGTGGATATATAGATAGAGCTGTATGTGCCGTGAGTGCATGTGTATGTATACGTGTGCATTTGTGTGTGCTTGCGTGGATACATGCACATGTGTGTGCATGTGTGTTCACATCTGGGTCGGATTGTAGCAGGAAATAGAGAAAACCCACTTGATGAGAAGTGAGAAGGAGTTTCCGGCACCTTGGTGTGGTTAAGGAATGGTGAGATGCCCACAGCTCCAGGCAGTTATGTGCACCCTGCAGCCATAGAGACTTGGGGTCCCAGAAGAGGGGCTGCCTGAGCGGAGTCATGCTGTCCAAGATGAAGCCATAATCACTGCAGGATACTACAGTGGGAGGGTGTGCAGAAGAAATACTTCCACCCCCTCCTCCTCCTGCCTTCCAGTCTCTGCCCCTGCATCCCCTGTAGAAGAGAGACTGCCAGGGGTCGGCTCAATGCTCACCGGTCTCCTGGGATGCACGTGGGCAGAGGGGAAGAGAATGGAACCTGGCCGAGGTCCAGGGAGAATAACCAGGCAGGGGCGTGTGTGTGTGTTTGTGTGTGTGTGTGTGTGTACGTGTGTGCATGTATGTGCATGTGTGCTTGATCTGCCTTTACTTTTCTCACTTCACCTCAGAACTGAATAACTTGGCATGCATCATTGTGACTGTATTTGCTAAACTGTTTAGATGAAGTGTCAGCCTTTGTTTCCTGAGTTAAGAAAAGGCATAAATGGGCTTTCTTGGTGATTATCCCAGACTGTTCATGTTCAGATTGGAAGCAGTCTTTCTAATATTTCGATTACCCATTGCTGTTAGGATGCTGTGACTTTTAGGCATATTCAGTGGACAGAGCTAGTAAATACATATATATTTTTTAACTGTTATATCCTTTTATTGGTACATTTTAGATAAACAATATAATGACATTCATCATTGGAAATTTGCACCTTTACATAATCTCTCTTGGTTCTTCTTTTTTCCCCCTTCCCCTGCCCTCCCTTCAACCCCTCCACCCCTCCCTGTTTACAAAGATTTTGTTTCCATTTTTTCATTTTCTCATATTAATTCCATTCCCTTCTATCCTTTCCCCTACCCCTGCCACTTCCCCTACCCCTTTCCCCTTTTCTTCCTGTTTCACATTATTTATTATACCTTTTAGTCCTTATTACACTTTCAGTTTCTCACATTAGAGAAACTATTCTGTGTAAATAATATTTTTTGAAAGAGAGGAATACAGCATTTACAAAATAACCCTGTTAGGACCAAGTGTGCTGACTGTAGTATGCCAAAATAGAATTATTTTCTGTGTTTTTTCCATTTAATTTGATATTTGTTAGATTTACTTATTTTGAATTTTAGAGGCAGCCTTATTTTGTTTGTTTGGTGATATTTGTATTTTTAAATTATGTTTACATGATTTTCTAAAATCAAAACTGTGAAATGAAATGTATTGAGATAATCACTTTTGTTTTCATTCCTTCTTTCCAGCTTTGACCTTTTCTTGGTAAATTTTTTTTCTGTTATTAGCATTGGTTCTTCTTTCCTTTATTGCTTTTGAATGTGTAAGTCAGTGTGTTTATATAGCACATACTCTTTCCTTTCTTAACTAGATGGTAGCAGACAGGACACACACATCTGTAGCTTGCTTTTCCCTTTCCTGCTGGATCCCGGCAGTCATGCAGTAGATATATGGAGATCTGCCTTATACCTTTCGGCAGTTCCATTATGCAGCTGTGCTACAATTTCTTTAACTGGTCCCTTGTTGATGGGCATTTGGGAGATTTCCAGTCTTTTGCTCTTATAGTATTGTAATGAATAATATTGTACGTTTATCATCTCATATTTTTAGTAGTATAGTACTGGTGGGGATTGATTTTTACGAGAGGAGCTGATGGGTTAAAAAGTAAAAGCATCTGTAATTTTGCTAGATACTGCCAAATTTCCCTCCATGGAAGCTGAACCATTTGTCCTCCCAACAATAATATACAACAGGGTCCGTTCCTCCACAATCTCACCAACAGAGCATGTTATCAACTTTTGGAAGTTTTGCTAATTCAAAAGGTACAAATGGGTCCTCATGTTATAACTTGTATTTCTCTTATCATTAGCAAGATCAAACATCCATTTTTAATGCTGAGCACTACATGCAACTTTCTTTTTTCTGTGAACTGTTTGTTCATCTTTTGTTTATACTGTGTTGTCACTATTTTCCCCTCTGGCTCATTTTAAGCTAGGAATAGTTTCCCACTCCCAGGTTATAAAGTAATTCCCTTATGTTTTCTTCTTTGGTTTCATACCTTACATTTGGGTCCCATTTGGAATTTATCGTTGTGTGAGATATGAGAAGTTGATCCAGTTATATATTTTCCCACAATGCTCCAGCATCATTTATTAAGGAATCTGCCTTTTCCTCAATATCTTGGATGCCCTTTATCATGCATACTTGCATCAGTTTCTGATCATTTATCTTATTCTATTAATGCTCTAGTAATAGAGTGCTTCACGATGCTTTATAATAAATGTTAAAAAGTCATTTTAAAGAAAAGAAATGGTGACATGATCCCTGTGATTATAGAAACATACAGTTTAAAGTGGAAGAATTTTTAGAGATATCTTATGAGTGGACTACTTTCATTCCATTGTGCCCAGAAGGGAAATGGGAATTTTTACAGATATTCTCTGAACAGGCTATTTTTATTCCAAGATCATCCAGCTCATTAGCAATGAGATCAGCAATTCAGTTCCCAACCAATAAATTGCACCATTTTCTAAAACATGTAGGAATTTCTCAAAGACATGGATGATTGGTCTCCCATCAAGGACCTAGACCCAGGTTGGATGTCTTGTCAGATTTTCTGAGTTTTGAAAATTTAAAATAATATATCATTTAGCTTAGTTTTGATCATAATAGCATGCACTTTAGAACACCTGGAAACTGAAATGGGCAATAGTAATAACAAAGAAAAATTATAGAACCATACTACTGACCCCTAGAGATGTATTACTTAGCTTAATTCTTTCCAGAATTTAAAAATCCCTGATCTTCTGCTTAATTATGATTATGTTAACTGAAAACAATTTTGAGAGAACGACAATAATATGAAGTATTTCTTTAGCACATATTTAAGTGCTCTGATTAAAGTGCTCTGACTATATCACCTTATTTATCACAAAACCTGAAGATGCAGTTTTTGTTACTGCAATATTATTGATGAGCAATCTTGGCTTTGGTAAATTAAATAACTTGCCCAACCTCACGGAGTTATTAAACAGCGGAGCTTGGACCCTAATTCCTCTGTTTACTGCAGAATTTATATTAAATTTAAATTATGTACACTGTGTCCTGCATATGTCTTTTTGGATCCTGTTAACTTATTAACATTTTAAAATTGTTCATCCTTATTTCCTCAATGATTGTATTAAATTTTATTCATGGTATCACATTTTAAGATTCAAGATTACTTATGCTAGATTTTGAGAGGAAGGAGTTAAAATATTTTTCCTTACGCATTGTTAATGCAATCTTTGCTTCTTTTTAGAGAAACATCTTGGAAATGGAGTAGAATAATGTGGAGTCCAGTGTCAGACAGAAACATGCATTAATTTTATAGATGTGTTGCTAAGTGTTTTACATGATGTTTAGAGAGTTTACTTTCTTGTGTTGACCTGAAGGCCTCCTTGCAAATTTTTTTATATCGAAACTTACAAAATCATCTTCATTTTCCTTAGCCCTTCCCAGGTCCACATCATCCCGAGTTCCAAGTTACAAACGACATACATGATGCACAGTGACGTGGCTGACATGTGAATATTTGTAGCTTTATGTGCAATTGGAAATAAAAACTTATTCCCTGAACCTCTTCAACTTGCATCCTAACTCAGAAATGAGAGGTACACTGACCTTGCACTGTGACATCAATAGACATATCCACAAGGAGGATGAAAACTTTACTGCTGTTATAGATTTGTTCCCCAAGAGACATAGTGCAGAGGCCATTTTAAAGAAAGAAGCGAATTAAATGTGGCAGGTCAGTGTGAAATTACAATGCTAGTGGCTGTCACAGAGGGTAATGTTTTGGCAACAACATTTTAAGTGTCATTTTGTATGTGTCTGTGTGCCAGGAGAGAACATAATGGTAAACTTTGGGATTTGCAAGCTGAGTTTTTTTTTTTTCTGGTACCGGGGATTGAACTGGGGATCCTTGCACTTGTGAGGCAGGTGGCAGGCAGAACCACTGAGCTAAATCTCCGGCCTATGCAAGCTGACTTTTAACTTGGTAAAAGGTTAATACTGTCCTCATATGAGCTTTGTGCTAGGTACACATAGGACATAAGGCTAAACCAAGTGCATGAAGGTCATCAGGAGGTTTATCATTCAGTGTGCTGAAGCATCATTTTATTTTTTTCACCATTCTGTCCCTTTCAGTAAATAAAATTTTGAGCTCAGTCCCCAGTCTATATTATATATTACTGTAAATCACTACATGTGCCATAAATTGTTTTCATTCTTCAATTTTAGGACCAAAAATGTGTGAGTAGAAGTTTTAGTTATTTTTCTTGCATGTCACTGCATATGGGACACATACTCTACACTCCTCTCTACAAATCTCACTGACCGCCTCTAGAGCTGTAGACTCTAACATGGCCAGATGCCTGGAGGACTTCAGTGATGACACATTTGTACCTAAGCACTGAATCACCAGTATGGTTCCTCTCCACAAGTGTAGTGTTTGCTTTTGGTGTTATCAGCTGTAGCTGGATAGTCAGAGTTTGTGATTCGAAAGTCTGCCCGTCAACAGCTGGCCGTGAGCACAGTGCAGACTGCACAGGTACATTTGCTGACACATCTGCTATAGCTTTATTGATGATTCTATCCTCTTTGCAAACTCGGTCATTTCAAAGGTATAGGAATTGATGTAAAATGCAGAAAAGGCTAACAGCCTCAAAAAAGAACACCCCAGTCCTTGAACACAAATGTTTCCAGTTCATGAACATAAATATGCATTGTTATATGTAAACAAATGCTGTATGATCATATTCATTCAAAGAATAATTACCATAAGCAAGTTGCATTTAACTCAAGAATGCAAGGGTGGTTCAATATTAGGAAATTTGTTTGTATAATAAAATTAGTATGCTGTTGATAGTCAGAATCCCAAATAAGAAATGCCATCTGGTGCCCGAAAAGCATTTGATAAAGCTCAACAACAGTGTCTAAAACAATATTTCAAGCACTCAGTTTTTGTGTCTTTCTTTTTTTACTGTTACTGGAGTAAACTCTGAACATTCATCCTTTTTATGATCAGACAAGAATATATGAAAGACTTAAAAAGCACCTTAGTGTGGATAACAGACTTCTTTGTATTCCAAGTTCCTGATCCACATAATGATCCCTCATAAATATCCTTAATGAAATAATTTCATTAAAGCCATTTATTTTTGAGAATTACTAAGTAAACAGGATAGAGAGCGTATTTCGTTGACTCTGGAGAGTCCTTTTGTTCTATACGGAACATGAAGGATCCGCGGTGTGTTTGGGGATGAATTGCTTTTCTTCAGGAGATGCCTTTGAAAGTGGTCCTGTGTGCTTGCTCTGAAATTCACCAGTGGTTCCCTGAACTCTGACCTCTCTTCCTGAGCTGCATCAATACTTCCATAATGACCCCTTAGTCTGCCTAATTGATGGCTGCTGCTCCAGCTGAGCGCTTCCATCCTGGCCTCAACATGCCAATGCCCAGGCCCATTTCCTTTCTATCCAAGAGCTCTCAGTAGCTTAGCCTCCTTTCCCTCCCACCCTTCACAGCTGTCTCCCGTGTGGTCCACAGCTTTCATAACTCTCACATTTTTATGTTGATTTAACCTCATGACCCTGGCATGGACCATTTAGAAGCCTTCCTATTTTCTCTTTCCTCCTATCTCAGCTACCCTACCTACACTGCAACTGGGTTAATCTTTCTATATTGAATTTGTATGTTACTCCTCTGGTTAAAACGTTGTGACTCAAGGCTTCTGATTGAATTACATATAAAATTGTTGGCTTGATATTGGAAGCTGTCTGCAGTCTGCCTTTTATGCGTTCTGTACTCCTACAGCTTCTCCATGCTGTGCTGAGCTTGTTCCTCTTGGGGCCGCAGTATGGCAGTTTCATTGTCTTTGTGGTATGTCTTTCAACCTTCACTTTCTCACTTTGGAAAAGCTGACTCATCTTTATAATGTGCATGTCAAAGACCATGTTCATCAACTTTAGAGTCTTCCTGATATTTAGGATTTCCTCATCCTGTGAACCTCACGACACTCACTTTTCTGATGACTTCTTTCTATTCTCTAATTGCTTTGTCTTTACTCATAGATGCTAAGAGCTTTGAGTATGAAAGCCTGCCTCTCATTCAGTTTTTTATTTCTTGCTGTTGCTTAGCATAGTGATTTATACATTGTAGTCTATATATTGACCTATTGAATCAAATTGTATATATTGAACTTAATATATACATGAGCAGTATTTGTATTTCAAACATCAGTGCCATTGCTTTGTTCTTGTCAGTCACAGTCTTTAAGCATCTCCTTGGGAGATGGAAAAAAAGTGGAAAACATTAAACAGAACTAATATCAAATAGTGTTATATGAGTCACCTAAGCTATTTTTAAAAAGTGAGTTTTAGTTTTCTATACATTCATATTTGCAGAACAACTAACATACTGTTTAGTGAGAAGATTGATAAAAGTTATTATAACCTTAAGAGACAGAATGCTAATTAAATTGGAAGATAAAAGTAGTGCTTATTAAGATAACTATTTCTTTCCCCATTTTTGATGACACAAAAACTTAATTTTTTTATATTGAGTCAAAGTGCCAAGAATTTTTGCAACAGACTTAGTGCTATGGTAAATACCTGCCTTTTGGAGCTTTACACATAGCCATTGCCTGAAAAGCAAGCTTGAACTCCCCATGAGATCACTGGAGAGATAAATACTTAAAAGCTTTTCAAAGGCATACTCTTGATTCGATGAGAATTTAATTTCCCACTGATTATGTTTATATTGATTTGGAATACATAGGCATGACTATACTAAGTATTGTTATATCACTGATGATTTCCCATGCCCTGGGAATACATCTCTCTTTTATGTGGCTAGGGAATCCACATATATTTTGTTACATATGTGTACTTAAGTTCAGTGTACTGATTTTAAAATTAGACCATGAGCATGTGGTTGCAGTTGTTTAAAAGTTGTGATTTTAGAACAGTTCAAAATATTTTGATGCATTTGGGAATTGGTTTTGTAGATGCCTTATACTTTATGAGCCATCCAACCTGATTTGGTTAGGTTTTGAACTATTTTCGTAATGCAAAAGGAGTTTTAAAAAGTACACTTCAGCCATATAATTTCACAAGTTGAATATAATTTCAAGTGATTCATAATTATATAGAAAATCTTGGTTTGAATAATCCTCTTGATTTTGATGGTATTTACTTTCTAGAGTCTATGAGTATTCTGAGATAAAATACTTAAAGGACTTATCATGATAATTACTGTTTAACATAGGCCATTTCTATTCCCCTTTAGCCAAAACCAACCAGCCGACCAGCCAGCAACAAGTGGCTTGACAGAAGAATTTGTTATTAGATGATGTTTTTATCTTTGAAATCCTTGTTCCATGACTGAGTACAGGTTGAGTATCCCTTATCAGAAATGCTTAGGAAAAAAAAAAAAAAAAGAAATGCTTAGGACCAGAAATAGTTTGAATTTTGGAATGTTTTGGGGTTTGGGATGTTTGTATTTGAATGAGATATTTGGGGGACTGAAACCCAAGTCTGGACACATAGTTTGTTTATATTTGATGTACACTTTATACACATAGCCTGAAGGTAATTGTATATAATAATTTTCATGTTCCCATGTGTTGACTGCAACCAATCCCTTGAAGTCAAATGTGGAATTTTTTTCACTTATGGTGTTGTGTCAGCATTAGAAAGTCTCAGATTTTGGATTTTTGGGTTAGGGATGCTCAGCCTCTAGTGGATAAGTAAGTACATTTGGTAATAATACAATCCTCGAACTAGAAAATCTGGTCTGATATTTTATGGTGAGAATTTTGAACTGGGCCCTGGTGGCATTCTGGCCTCTGTCCTCACCACATGTGGCACTACCCGTGTTCACCCTCTGCTGAATGTTGTCCCTGTACCGTGTGTCATTCAGCAAGGATCCAGTGGCTCAGTCACCCTGGTCCGGCCTGTCCTGCTTTTGCCAGGTCAGAAAATAGAATAAAACTCTGCTCTCAGGGGCTGTGGAATATAACCTTATAACCTCTCACGCGAGTGGTTTTTTTTGGTTTTTGTTTTGAGTAGAACATAACTTGGGCAAGAACCCATTATTACCTAATTCATGGGTCAGCAGTTACACTTTCATCAAGTCAGGGCCCCAAGTATAATCATGGCCTCTCTGAAATACAAGCATCGTAAAGACTGGAATGTATGGACTTCAAAGATATATTTTGAAATTCGTCTTTCAAAAGAAAGACATTTTGTTTAAACAGGATGTTCATCACTGCTATGTTTTGGTAAATTGAACAAAAATTTAAAAATGCTAAGCTTAAAGTATAAACAGATAAAGAACTTGTTGAAGTGTAATAGTGTGCACAATTTTTAAAGTTATAGAGTCTTCTGCAACACTATCCCAGAAGACTAAATTTTACAATAGGATAGATTGTCCTTTTACCGAATTTTAAAATTTTGAGTTGACCATATTTAATTGGCAACCAGATAATCTTTAAAAAAAAATCATGTATGAGTTGTTAAGAAAAGGTAAAGTTATTATAGGTGTTTTTAAAACCCACACTTATAAATACTTTGTTTGAAACAGGATAATACAGTTTAGCTTCTTACCCATATTAAATTAATTTTTGAGCTTTTTCTAACTGCTGATACTATTTGTACAAGGAGAAGGAATATAAATACCGTAAAGAATTGCCAAAGGAAATAACATGCATAGTGGTTTTAGATGTTAAAATAAAGCACCATGTATAGTCTTAATCCAGAGTATAGGTAGTGATTTCTGTATGGAAAAATGCTTCATAGAATTATGATAACATTAACCTTGTATCCAAGCTTAAGGAAAATCACAAATAACAATATCCTTTGTATACTCTATATCCATTGTATGCCAGCAAAAATAATTCCTTTTAAGCAAACCTTATACTTAGATAAAATTATGAGATTAAAAACTCCTTAGTAGGGTTGTGCTTTAAAAAGTTCATATTTTCTGTTGTCATGGAACATTTTAGAGCAGCCTTAAGCACATTGAAGTTGATTATTTTTATAAGAAATGGATAGAAGGCAGACATTTTAAAAATTATTCATTATTATTAAATGAAATTTTCATCTTCAGCCCAAAGCACAGAGAAAACAGTATTTTTAAAATATTGATGTTGTTGCTCAGATTTTGGGGGCTGAATTTCTCCTAAGAGTCTAGCTTAAATTAAGAGAATTCTTGAGTTTTTGTGACAATGATATTTATTAGCTTTGTGTAAATCATACAGTGGATAGTTTAAACATCATATTATAATCAATGTGCATTTACCATCTTCTCAAATTTTATGTATTTGATATCATTTTAAGAAAGTTCACCAAATCTTCTGGGGGTATCAAGACAACTATTAAGAAAGGACAGATTATTTGGATACCATAAAATGTGCTTCTTAAATTAGTTGCCATTTCATTTTAATCATTTGTCTATACAATATCTTGCCTGCATCTAAATTATCTCTAAGATACTATGGTCACAAATGTCTAATCTCAGTGTATGACAATCAGTACAAAAACTGTGTCCCAAATAAGACTGACGTCTTCCTGTTGAGAAGGATTTCATTGCTGTACAGATGGGAGGCAGGACAACATTAGGGCGTGGTCCTGTACCTTGAAATGCTCACTGTAAAACTGGAGGGATTGGGCTCAGGCTCGATGGCATTCCTTGACCCATTTAACATTAGATATTGGCTGTCCTTGTCACTTACAGTGGTGCATGATGCCTCATATCAGCATCTCAGAGCTGATTTTGCTCATCTTGTTCCAATTCCACAGTTGATTATGCTACTTCTTTTGCAGGACTTTTTTAAAAATTAAAAAGTTTTTTAATTAAAAAAGAAGCAACCCTGGGAGAGATGATTGTTATGCATGTCCTGGTGCACAGCTGCTTATAAGTGAATGATCAATGATCGAAAAGCAGGAGGGTTTCACAGATGAGGTGCTGCTAGATCAGGGAGCCTAGAGTGCTTTCCTTATTGCCCGCCTGGATCACTGCTTCTGACTGCTCCAGAGTTCTGGTTTCTCAGATCACAGGGACCAAATTGTCTTCATACCACATGAATCCTCCTCTAAATAACCAGCTGTTGTGACAATTCCTTTGAAGTTGGAAATTGAAGGAGATGATAGAAAATAATAATATTACTACCAGAAAGAAATAAAGATCATTTAGTGTTCTCCAGGGGAGTGGTCTTTACACACATCGAAGCAGTTAAGACCTGGGTTTGAATCTCTTACTATGAGAACTTAAGTTTTCATTAAGTTCCAATGTCCTCATCCATGAAATGGATATTGTGAGGATTACATCGAATTTCCTGTGTACAGTGATCATCCTTTTGTGCCCTTTCTAAGTACTTAGCTTCAGTAGTTTTTGATTCAGAGCACTTTACTGCATTTGGATACTATTCAGGATTCCAGAAGTTTTAAAGTGTCTGTTTTCCTGGCTCCATCTTGGAAAGCTGGGTACCCTGTGGAGCAAGTAATAAGAAACACTGCTTTTCTGCAGGACCCAAAATCTTTTCTTTTGAGTATTTGAAATTAAAAAAAATTTTTTTTAAATAGAAAAAGAATCTCTTTAATAAAACTTTTTTAAAAATAGTGGGGCTTAATCCTGAGCCTTCACACTGAGCTACACCCTCAGCTCTTTTTAAATGTTTTATTTCAAGACAGCATTTCCTAAGTCACTAAGTTGCCCAGACGGGGATAAAACTTGTGCTCCTTCCTCCTACATCAGCCTCCCAGAGTGCTGGGATTTCGGGAACACACGACCATGTCTGGGTTACTTTGGTTCTTTAAGTGGTGCAGCAGTCTCTTCATTCAAATCTCACAGTGGTAATTTTGTGTCACAACATGTTTTAAAAGGGTTTTACCTAGCCATTTAATATTTGAGGAGTAAATTGCTCATGTGTTTTAAGTTTGATTTTATGATTTAAAAATAAGAGTATCAATGAGGACATCTTACTATTTGAACTTTTTGCTATTTAGGTAGAGAATGAAAGACAGATATTTGTCTTGAAAACTGCTAGAACATCTAATATGTCATTCTCATTAATGCAATGAAAAGCTTTGGTGAACTTAATTAAAATATAAAGTTCATTATTAGTAATAAAAACTTAAACCTTTCATAGGGTTCCCATACAGAAGACCCTAATTCAGATAGCTCTGGAAGCTAAAATGTTTTGGATATTTTATTGATTGCTTGTTAGGATTCTGAAAAAGTTTAGTATATATATTCAAATTAGAAAAGAATTAGTGATTTCTAGTCTTACATCATTATGATGGCACTACCCTGCCTGGTATGGATGCCATTAGCTGCATCTGACCATTCAGCCTTAAAATGTGGCTAATTCCAGATAAGATGTATTGTAAGTGCAAAGTTAAAATATACTGTATTTCAAATACTTGGTATGAGAGAAAATACAAAATATCTCAGTACAGAGCAAAGCACAAAATAGATGCTCATAGACAGTTCATAAATGGATATAAGACTGATATAGAAGAGATGGATAGGAATTTTTGTTAGTTTTATATATTTATTGTCTGATGAGATTAAAATAGTGCCAAGCTCATAAAATGCACATAAGAAATGTTGAATGAATGAATGAATGAATGAATACATATCTCCCATACAAACTGACAAACAAAAAATGAAGATAAGGTTCTTAGAAATGACCACCAATAGATATTAAACTCTCACTATTCAAAGAGTACAAATTATTTTAAAGCATTGCTACCTGTATAGCTGTGTTAATATTTATTTTATAGTTTTATTTTTATATTATTTTATATTTTGCATTACACATAAAAAACCTCCAGGGAAATAATTGGAGTAAGACTTGGGAATTAGTACTATTTTAAAAATTCTGAATGTGTTAGCATTGGTTGGCTTGTTTTCTTTGATTTAAGGTGTGATAAAAACATGGTTTCAGCACAGAAGAAATCCTTAGTGAATGTAAATGTTAGTAACTTGATGCTTAAGGTTTGAGTACAAACATTGATATCACTAATTTAGTAAATAGTAGAAAAAAGAAGTACATTTTAATAATAAAATTGTAGAAAGTATGAGATTTATATTATATGTTTATAATTTAAAAGCAATTCCATTTACTTCTGGATGCAATTAAAAGATGGAATTTAAAAGCAATTCCATAATACAAATGGATTTACCTTGAGTATTTTTCTTCAGAGAAAAATAAATCTGAAGATACTTTTTCACAAAGAATTTTCATAAAATGCAGATACACAGTGAGTATCTCACTTGGCTAGTGATAACAGGAAGGGTAAAAATTAAATTCAAGGCCTCTGAAAGGGAATAGTGTTGCTGTAAAGCCACTGATTCCACAGTTAATTGACCAGGAACTGTGTTATTTGTAAAGGGTTCATGGTTCAAACCAGCTTAGGCTTTTTGTGTGAGGATAGGTGATTTCCATACATTTCCTGAATCGAGTTCTCCCTGGAGGTCTCTGGCTGCTGAACAGCCTTCAGCTCCTCTTCTCCCTGAATCTCTTCTTTTGTGAGTTCCAGTGACATTAAACTCCTGGGTGTTCGCAGAAGCTCTTCGGAGACTTGATTCTGTGTCTTATCACTGCGGTGAACTCTGCGAGAGAAAGCTTCCCACGCCTTCATTTCTGTCAACTCTTTTTGCTATGAGCTCATATAAAACTTTACTCTTTTCCTTTTAAAAATATTATTATACTTTTTTCAAAAAATACCAAATCATCTCCTTTTGCATGTGTTTATGTAAGTGATCGTTCTAATGGCTGTTCTCAATATGCTCTTCATAAGTCTTTCCTTTGTTTCCTTGTATAGAAGGACTTCCCCCTTATTTCCACAGTTTCATGTACCATTTCCCTCGCTGGAAACGTGACAAAAACAGCTTTGCTCCATAAGTTACTAGGAAATTATTTACTTTATTGTGTTTTTATAAAATTCATAAATCATGTAAACAGGCTGTGTTGTGAATTAATTGGTAGATCATCTATCTCAGAATGGGTTAAAGAATTGCCAAGAATGATCAAGCCTGCTCTCTTCCTGGCTCTGCCTGTGGTGTTGACAGCCAAGCAAAGAACTTCTTCAATAAATCCACTCTCATATTCAAGTTTTTCCAGATGTGAGAAGTAATTAAGTCTTTGCATTTATTGAAGCCTTTTATGCTTTTCAAGGGGGAAGCAGGCAGCTGTGGTGAATTAACATTGCCTGAGTGCGCATGTGTGTGTTTGTGCGTGTGCGCGCGCGCGCGTGTGTGAATGTACATATATATAAGCACATGTAGTCAAATGAGGTCAGACCTGAAAATAAAATGAAAAGCTGATTTCAATTGTGGCCCCAATGTTTTACAGCTATGTTTTATAATTGGGAGAAAAGAGCTTTCTCCAAAATTCCTTTTCCTTTTTGTTTTGCTGAATGTTAAAGAAATGAAGATAATTGAATCACTTACAACTGTTAAAGGATATACATAAAAATATATGATTTCTCCTAAAGCATAAAGCGCACTTCAGAAATTTTAACTGACTCACAAATGAGTGTACCTGTAAGATCTTACAGATGGCTCAAAGGTGTATTTGAAGAGCCACACGTCAATGAGTAATAAGGAACGCTGAAATGAATTTATAAATAGGTGCAAAGAGGGTTGATCTGCAGGGCAATCATCAGTTGCTTTCCCAAGGACACAATTAATTTGCATTTCTATGAATAAGGATTGTTTTATCCTTGTTACCAGTTTTCAACAAGTTACAGAATTATAAAGTAGCAAAGGCACTGAAAGGACAGGATGGTCCCAAAGGAAGCACTAGATAAGACGCCTGATATTTCTTTTTTCTGGGTGCCAATTTCACCCTTTCACAGTTATTCCAGAGCCTTACACAAAATTGTAGGAAAGGAATACTTTCTGTGGATCTCACTTGATGCTTTGGCTCTGGTTATGAGCCACATCGAGACCACTCCACCCTTGGGCTTTCTCTGTGGTGAGCATCGCAGGAGTGATTATAGTATTAGCATCAATATTAGGAAAACTGAATTTGTATCTCAGGTAAGTTGCAAAGCAAATGATAGCCTTCATTTCACTGGGTGCTCAGGTTAAATTCCCCTCTCAGTAAGAAGAGCACTCAATTTTAACTTGGCCTTTCTACCTCACTCAGTGTGGAAATTGTGTCCCAAATTATTTGCAGTTGCTTGTTCTTGTCTTCCTCCAATACTAGTCTACATACGTAGGTCCCATTTGTGAGTAGATTCTGTGTCTTTGAAAATAGGACTGTATAGAACAGTCCATTAAATCTTATTTTAGTAGCATAAGTGGTAATGGTGACATTAACTCAGGCAGCTTTGCATTCTTTTGATTGGTAATGAACAAACAGTAATGAAATAGCCATTAAAATGAGATGTAGACAGATGTGGTGGCGCATTCCTGTTATCCTAGCACACAGGAGGCTGAGGCAGGAGGATTACCAGGGTTAGAAGACCAAGGCCAGCCCACATAGAGACCTTATCTCAAGAAACAAGAAAACAAAACAGGGGGCTAGTATTAAGCAGAACTCTCTCTTTTTTTAGCTCTTCTATAAAGAAGATAGATTGCCATAGAGTGCTTACATTTCTTGTTTCCTCCCCCTTCATCTCTTAGTAAGTTCTTTTTTGGGCAGATGCCAAACAATGCATAAATATGAGGGAAAGGTAAAACAACCAGGGATTTGACTGAGAAGCAAGAACTTGCTGGGGGAGAGTCATAAAAAAAAACGAGGCAACTAAAAATGAATGAGAAAAAACTGTCAGGACAGGAAAACAAGTGAGGCAAGTGAATTCCTCTCTTACCTAGTCACTTAAGATGAATATTTTATAATAAGAAATACTGAGTAAAATCAAGTCACCTTATCTTTATGTTCTCCTTGTTGGGGCAGAGGTACTTCCTGTCTGTCCTCTGAAGGTTTAATTGTTGAGTCTGCTGAAATCGACTGACAGTAGACAAACTGACAGGAGAAAAGGAATAGTTTACTGTGTGCTCAGGGGCACTGCAGGAGAGAGAATGACGAGCAACCCCACGAGGGTTAGAGGCTTCTACTCTCTTCCTAGGGGCAAGGGAAGTGGGAGATCTAAGAAGTTTTAGAGGAGTAGAATGGCAGTAGAGTCTAGGACTACGTTTGTGCAGGCTCTGGGTGTGATGTTGAACTTTCAGTCTCTTCCTGTGATAGGGGTTTGGTCGATGAAATAACAGAGAGGATGAAAGGAAATTATTTATCGACTGGCAAATCCGGTGTGCAGGTTAAAAAAAAAATAGTTCACAGCAGAGCCTGTTTGTGTCTGAGGATTCCCTAGTAGCTTCCATTTTAGTATGTGTGCTGCCGAAGTGAGCACTCCCTAGTACCTGTGGTCTAACGCAGTCAGCATGCGCAGTGCCGTACTTCAGGTGGACACCCACTCTCCACTCAGAAGTCAGTCTTGGCCTGTTTATTATGGAATTTCATTTGTAAGTCTCTTGGTACCCTGTTGGGAAAAGTGCATGTCCTATCACAGTGAAGAAAGGAAAGGAGAAAGAGGTGAGATAAGTATGGAACATCTGGTAAGAACCAGGAGCTCCCTGTTGCCCATGACCCTAAGGACACTGAGGACAGTCAGGCAGGATGGGGCTTGCAAGGGTGGTACAGATGGTTTGCCTTGCCAGGGGCTGTTGCTATGGAAATACATTTGCTTACCTGTACACATCAAACTATAAAAAGATCGGCAGCCTTCTGTATCATGAATACACAAGTTCGCGCTCATCTTTAGGGAGGCCCTTCTTGGCTTGAAAAGACAGACTGATGACACAGAGTCTCACCCATTCCAGTGAGAGGACCCTTTCACATCAAGGGCTTTTCTTGTAACTGTTTCCTTTACTGGGTAGTTGAAAATTGTCCCAGTGCTTTCCTTCTAAGAACTTCTGGAAATTCAGCTTTTCTGTTTATGCAGAATTGGAGGCAGAATTAGAGGCAGAGATGGATTAAGTAACTCTCCCTAGAGGATGGAGTAGAACTGGTCCTGGATGTCAAGGCTTCTGCTATCATGTGATCGCCATCTTGGTCTCATTCCATAGTATGGCATGAGCAGAGGACCAAAGTTAAAAAGTAGACAACCTAAATGAAGGGTCTGTAAGTAACAGGGATTAGCAACTATACAGATTTTCCCTTTGGGGGTGCCTGAGGTGGAAAATATGTATGTATTAGAATATACCATTAAACTTGTTTTGTTTTTTTTTAAGAAAGATGATGGGAAATTTTGAAACATGATAACTATCCATGAAGGTCGCTTTTTCCTTGTCCCACAAGTTAGATTTTAGCACTGTTTTTTTTGGTACCAGGGATCGAGCTCAAGACCTTGCATTTGCGAGGCAGGCTCTGGAACCACTGAGTTAAATCCCTGGCCCCAAGATTTTAGCACTATTGACAGAACAGTTTTGCTGTGATAAATTGCAGGGTTTAAAATTTTTTAGAGAAATCTTGATGTGAATTTTATATTATGGATGAAGGGAAAAAGATGTATTCAATCAAAAGTAATGGTGTATGTGGCTTGCCAGACAATCCATTAAAGAGTTCATCCAGCAAGTCTTGAACACTGTTTTCTTTTTATTTCCTACCTAATCTTAGTGCAGAGCATGTTTAATTCACCATTGTTTCTCTAACACCAAGTACAAGCCAGCATAACAACACTTTCTTGGTGAACAAAGAGGGTTCTAACATTCTATTTAATAACTTTGCAAATGAGACAGATAATTAATTTTTCTTGGCCTTAATTTTATCTTTTGTGAGAAAGGCTTTAGGTATATTGATTTCTTAAGGATATCTTTGGCTTTAAAGTTCTGATTCTAAAATCTCAAATGGAAATTTTGCATGCATGTATTCTTAGCACTTGGGAGGTGGAGGCAGGAGTTCAAATCCCACCCAGGCAACTTAGTGAGACCCTGTCTCAGAATGGAAAGGGCTAGTCCTGGTTTAATCTCCTGTACCACTACAAAAGGAAAAATCGAGTGGAAACTTTGGGTTTACATTACATGTGATTTTTGTTGTTTATTTCACATTTTTGTGCATTCAATCTCAACAGATTGTTTTCTTCCAGCACAGTGGAGAGTGGATAGCAATTCCTCATGTGGTGGGAGATGAGAAGGTAGCTGCTGTTTGGACTGATGCAGGTAATGCAGCCTGGGGAGTAGACATCCTCTGAGCAACACAAGCGTTGTCATCTTGGATACGAGGCAGGAGCTGTGTTTTGGGCAGTGTGGGCTTTATTTTCTGTCTGTACTTCTGGGAGGTTGCAAGAAAAGTTTATAGAAATTGTTCCTCCATAGAAATTGTTTCCTTCTTAAAGGTAATGTAACACATCTTCTATAGAATGTTTGAATAATGTTAGAAAAGGCTTCTGACAGAGGGAACAATCAGAGTTACACATTCTTTCTTCCCTTTATGGGACAACTAGTGTACAAAGAATTTGCCATCCTGGGTGGGAAACGTGACAAGGCTGTTATCTTAACTTTTCCAAATACAGCATGCCTGGGACAATTTCTTTTTGGCATTTAGTTGGCAAGCAGGATATGTGATGTCATTCATTTAACCTGTAACAAAAACTTCCATGGCAAAATGAGCAACTCTTTTAGAACACAGTCATTCGTCAGAGTAGAGCAGTGTTTCCCTAAGTAATAGTGTACAGAAAGATGTTAGTTTTCTGGAGTTGTGGTTGTCATTAAAACACAATGGTAGACAGAGGAGAGGAGATAGAATGGGTAGGATTCACATTTGGGAAATAGATTTTTGGTTGAGAGTGTTTCTATAACTTTGAGTGGGTCAATATGGTGTGTGGATTGCTAAGTGGTAGAGATTACCATACGGGTTTTCTAAATAGGTTTGTTTAAGTAGCTTGTTTTTTTCTTGCCAAATATTTTGTGGAACTTTGTCTCATGGAACATAACTTGGGGAATAATCTATTTATGATGACTATGTAGAATTTTTTTCTTGTCGGAATTTTCCCTTTTGATAAGGCCAAGGCGTTTTTTCTTAAATATTGAAAACCAGATATGGATCTCAAGGGAAAACAGTATAATACTTGGCTTCTTGCAGTGATTTGTTATTTTGCACAAAGGTGTGTTTAATGTAATTAATTTTATTATTATAGGATTTTTTTATGTCTAGCACTGATATAGAGTGGTTTTGAAAAAAAATTTACTCTAGGATTTAAATAACCAGATTAATAAATCATGAGTTATATAGTCTTAGAATTACCTAAATTGACAATAAAGAAATTTGTTGTAAGAAATATATTTTAAATTGTATAACTAGTGACACATATCACACAATAAATATGAAAACTTGTCTTTCCAACTTTTCCATGTGGATGGTGTGCATTGAAGAATATACAAATAATTAATAAAAATTAGTAAAAATTGACACAAGAGAATCCAAAGAGGAAGATTATTATGTTTTGAGCCAGTAATGTTTCTAGAATTCTTAAATGATATATCAGCACATTAACTGCAACTTCTCATGTTTAATGATGTTTACAATTAATACAATACAATAGTCCCTAATAAAAGATTAACAGTCATAATTAACTCAGAATGGGTTCTTTGAAGTGGCTCAAAGGGCTTTTCATAATAAATTACTGGCCTCTAATCAGCTAATATTAAAGTAGGGTTTTTTTTAGGATGTGAGAAGTACATGTATATCTCATAAAATATTTAATTTATGTTAATGAAATGAGTTTCAGTGACCTGGCGTGTTACACAGCATCAGAGCTGTGTCTGACGTTCCAGTGAAGACTTTTTTTAGATGGAGTTAAGCAGTCTTTGAGATAATAGGCTTGGGCTCTGATAACTTGAGTGTGATAGCTGAGTAGTTTCCCTAGAATCTTGTAAGTCCTTTTAAAACCACGAATTATGAATGAATTGAATTAGTGAAAGATAAGTGAATGTTCTCTTTTGGATTTCTTAACTAGTTTAAATAATGTTGACTTGAAGAGTTTGCGGAAGTGATTTTTGCCTGAGGGAAAATGTCAGTGTCCCTTGTGAGAGTGACGCTGGCCATTCACTCACAGCTTGTGAGATAAGGAGAAAAGTGTGAGCCAGCCAGCGAGCCAGGCAGACAAAGGGAAGCCTGCAAGGTCACTCCTGCCCAGGCACCAGAGAAGCCAGGAGCACGAGGGGGCTGTGGTCCCTAAAAGGACCCCACGCTAGTCAAGTTTTAAACTGTAAATGTTTTGGCAGGGTAAAAAATGAAGGTTCCTGTATTTGAGGATGTAAAGGATGAACCTGGAGAGGAAAAAACAGAAGAAGAAGAAGAGAATGAAGAAGACCAGGTAAGCGAGGAACCACCTATCCAACCCCAGTATTTGCTTCTGTGATGGACGAGGTCAAAAATGGTCCCTTTCCTTCCTCTCCGAACAGGTGTTCTTCAAGCCTGTTATTGAAGACCTAAGCATGGAGCTGGCCAGAAAATGCACTGAACTCATCAGTGATGTAAGAGGCTTAAATGGCTTTGTCTCCTTTTGTGTCGCGCGTGTGGAATGGTGATGGTGTAGGCTCATAGAGCTGGGGAGAAAACCTTGAAACCGTCTATGAAAGCACAATTATTTTCCAGATTGTGGAACTAAGTCCAGACATTTTAAATGATTTCCCCAAGGTCACCTATACAGAGAATTTCTGTTGGAAATCTCTTTCTTAATCCAGAATCCTGTCTTTTGTGAGTTCTGTTATTATTCTGGTATGAACTCATAAGGCATTGAGTTGCAGCAAATATTGCATTTGAGAACCCCAGAGATGTTAAAATTCGTGTGATGACGTGATTTGTCTTGGAAAGATCTATTTAACTAGATGTGGAGGGCCTTTTGAAGAATCTGATGAGTGCCTATACCCATATGCATATAACGTGTATTTAGAATTTAGGATTCACGGATCACTAAACTGCATGTTGAGAACCATGATCTAGACGATATTGGAGAAAGGTGCATTTTTGTTATGACTTTTTTTTTAGTAAGTAGGATTAGTTTATACTACATTTCAAGGGAATCCTAGAGTTATTTAATGTGCACATGCACACATACATCGTAAATGTGTAAACTGCAGTTCTAGGAGCCCATGGAAAAGTTTTACTCACCAAAGATGAGAAATCAGCTCATCTTCACTAACAGTCAAAAGAGAATTGGTAGAAGAGTGGAAATTGAGTCCCTGAAGTGAACGTGTGCCCGTGTCTTCATTTAGGAAGGCGAGTACAGTGCTGGGTTGTATTGGTTAGTGTTCATAAGCAGCGTAATGGGAATATCTGAAAAGTGCTTGTTTTTCAAAGGAAATTCATCCTGGGCAGTGGGGTGGCGTGCTGGCAGATGCTATGATGTCAACCTGATAACTTGATGGTAACGTTGAGAAGGTTATTTAGGTTCAGTTTCTTCTAGTGTAATATTTATAATAGTAAGGTCAAATAATGCTTAACTATCCCAAATACTGACTACTGTCTGGCACATTATGAGCACTCAGTAAATGTTACTTGGTATTCACTACTCCATCTGTGATTTACTTTTGCATGATTCCAGTCATGGTTTATAGTTGACTCTTGAGTGCCTTCTGGTTTGTCAGAAAGAACCAAAGGGTGGTGGTGGGAATCATACTTCTTCCCAAATATTTGACATACGATGTAATTAAGTTTATTTATTTATTTATTTTGTACTGGAGATCGAACTCAGGACCTTGCGCTTGCGAGGCAGGCGGCGGCACCACTGAGCTAAATCCCCAGCCCTGATGTAATGAAATTTAAATGAAATATTTCTATGCGCTATTACTTCATAATAGTAATTAGCTACTTGGGTATGTGGAAGTTCTTGGTAGACAATCACAATGAAATGACAGTAACAACACTAACAGTTTAGGTGCATTGAGGTGCCACAGGTCAAGCCTTGCAGCTTGTGAGGCTGATTCTACTCGTTTCCCACGTGAGAAGTGAAGAGACAGACAGCGAAGCAGTGGGAGTAGGACTTGAACACAAAGTCGTCTCCCTTTTTGCTGCTGCGTTATCTCTTATCGTAGGGTTTCATGCAAAGTTTATCTTAGCTTTATAGTTATTTATGATGCTACTGTTAGTAAAGGAGGGAAAAAAGCCTCAAATCCCAACTCTGGAAATAGTGACTTCTTCCAGCTTTGGTCTGTTTTTGTTGAAGCATAATTATTGCTGGGCTAAATTGTATCACATCTGTTACGGCTAAATTGGTAACTTTAGTTCATAGGTGACTTATTGGAGTTGTTCTAGGTAAGATCACTTATTGGTGACTTTAAAAACAACCTGAAAAAGGAAAAAGAGAAACAACCTGTAGCCAGGAACAATGACTTTTATCGTTTTGTAAAAGCAAAAGTCATGTTGTTTCCCTCCCCTCTGGATGAAATCGAACACAGGAGAGAAAGTTCTACTTCAGTAGATTTACGTTGCCTGGCAGAATGCCTGCACTACTTAAATATTTAACATGACTACTGTGGCTTAATTCATAGCTGTGTGCATGTTCACATTTCGTTTCCAAATAGAATTCTGTACTTATTAAGACATTCACTGAATTTTTAGAATTTTTACATTCATCAATGAAGAGCCTAAAAAATTGCACATTTGTTTCTAAAACAAAACAAAACAAAACGAAGAGGAGTTTGTCCAATCATTTAAAACAAATTGAATTGATTCTTAGCAAAAGAATTTGGTGTAGTGGACATGAAATTAAATCTTCACCATTGTAGAAGTTTGGTTAAATCATATTCTTAAGTAACAGTTGGCTGCTTCTTTCTCAAAAGTGTCATCAATAGTTTTATATGGCACAGACTAACTTAAATTTGAAACTTTCCCAAATTAATATAGTTTCCAAATTTGCATTTCTCATCTCTGTTATATGGATTATTGTGTGGCTAGCTGGTTGTCTAAAACGGATCAGTCATGGAGCAAAACAGATATCAAACTTTACGTATTGCCACACTGAATTAGACCTTGGTTCCAATCTGGGAACCCTATTTAATATTTCTTTCTTTCTTTTTTTTTTTTGGTACCTAGGCTCGAACTCAGGACCTTGCACTTGAGAGACAGGCGGTGGCACCACTGAGCTAAATCCTGGCCCCAGCCCTATTTACTATTTCTAACTGTGCCCCACACTTAATTCAGGTTCTCCCTGATCTCAGGTGTAAACACAGCTCTTCAGATTTCCCTGGGCACATTCAGGCCAAGTCACCCCGCTGGCACGCTCCCTGGGACCTGGACTAGGTGGGCCTGCCCTCCGCCTTGGCCTCTGCACTGTCCTTTCTCACACTGTGTGAGTGTCTCTGCGCCGAGCGCCTCCGCAGCCTGTGTTCTAGGTTCTGAGAGCCCGGTTCACAGGTGGAAACCCGAGGCTGAGCGGCTCGTCACAGGCTATTGGGCCAAGTAGGCATGGGAACAAGGTTCAAGCACACATAGGTCCAGCTAAGCCCAGAGCCTGGAACTTTCCACTCTGCCTCGTTTGTTAGATGAGAAAGGTGGGTCTGATGGTTTCCCTTCCAGAGCAGCCTTTCTGCATGCCTTTTGTCATTCAGTTATTCCTCCTTCGCCCTCTCCCAGCCTCGAAAGTCTTCCCTGGGGTGTAAGAACCAGCTGTGGAGGGCCTTGGATTGCGTGTGCGTGGGTTGTGATACTGTCTGGAGTTTTTTGGACCCGAGGGCTGAAGAAAGCTGTCGGGCCAATCTCTGTCGGAAGTCTGAGCCATTTTCAGCCCTACTATCTGGCTTGTAGCAGCCAGCTTGGGTCCATCGGTTTTCAGGAGTAGGTCGAATTGTTCTAACCTCCCGAGGCATGGATGTAATCTCTGGTTTTCTGCTCTCTCGCCTGGCCTTTGACAGTTTCCGGGGTTCATCTCTTTCAGCTTGTCATTTCACTCTCCAAGAGAGCTGGGGGCATCTGCAGGCTCCGAACCTTGCTGTGTCATCCCGTGTCAGGCAGTGCATAGAAATGTTAAGTGAGATTGGCCCGGAGATCAGTCCTGGGAGGCCTGTGCTATTCAGAATTCCCCACAGAGAGAAGTGGCAGCTTTTCAGGTCAAGTGGCTTCACTTTGGGATCAGTATGAGGCAGTTTCTCTTTCCTTTCCTGGCCTTTTCTCTCTCCCTCTCGCCCACCTCCTATCCTTCCCCTTCCCTCCTCTCCCAACTGCTCTCCCCTCCTCCCCTCCCCTCCTCTCCTCCTCTCTCCCGTCCACTTTCTGCTTTGCACTTGCTCTACCACGTCATGGGGTTTCCCACTTCCAGATCCTGAAGGACATTTAGTCCTCTGAGGCAGTCTCTTCGGATTTTTCTGTTAACCACCTAACCCTTTTTATTTCTCCAGCTAAACTCTGATTTTTAGCCATTTCTCAAACACACAGTCAATCCCTTGCATTAATTAAACCTACCCACTCTGTTGAGCATCTGGAGTCATGGAGCTAGTAGTTCTCTCATAGGCAGTCATCAAGAAATGTGGAGTAAAAGGAATCTTTCGTAGGTTTCCTACAAATGAAGCATAAAGAGCCTTTGAGGAGGAAGTTTGTTTGCATCCACTTCAGCCCCTGACTCAGTGTTTTATTCAAAGCTTTTTAGGGTGTTCGCTTGCATGGTAGTGGGGACACTATGCAGGCAGATGAACATTGCTATGGATAAAACCCCCAAATGTGCAACAGCAGGTTCCCCGGCTACTCCTCCAAACCGTATTAGAAAACCTGGGAGGGTGGCCTTCAGTGTGACCTGCCCAGTAAACCCACAACGATGGAGCTGCAGTTCTTTCTTCCAGGGTTTTCTGAACTTAACTGGGATGGTTTCACTTGTGAAAAAGCCCTTCTCGATGTTTGCAGCTAAGAATGCTTGCAAGAGGAAGTAGCCTTGAACATTGCCACATTTGCCATCCAGTTCCAGCCATCAGTTAATCTCCTACCCACTGAAAGACAGTTGGCCAGAGCAGGAAGCAACACTGGACTCATGCAACTTTCACTGTAGTAGAGACATTGTGGGATTGGTGGGAAGGCCAAGGAGAAAGTAAAGGTTTGGAGCATCCTGTTGGTCACACAGTCATCAACTCTGCCCCATTCCCTTCTTAGTTTGAATATATGTTGGGTTGTGTGTTGTTTATGAGGGCAGATGGCTGCAAATAGCAGGAAAAATCTGTCACTGTGCCGTGGCAAAGGGACGTTTGGGGTGTTTCTCCCCACATGGAGAGCCTAGAGGTAGGGGTTGAGTCTCGGTACAGTGCATGTCATCCTCCGTCCTGCTCCTGTCCTCCTCTCATTGCTGTGCAGGCGGCTTGTTGCCCTGTGATGACATCACTGCTGCTGCCCGGGAGGCTGGGGAAGGAAAAAGGTAGAAGGATGAGGTGTCAGAGGCTGTCCAGAGTCTCCCTCTTTATCCAGAAACGCTAGCAATGCTCTGGAAGACTTCCACTCTGGCCTCCCCGCTAGAGCTCGGCGCCTCCCCTCCCTGGGCCAATCACAGGCCAGAGAGAATGAGGTGAGCAGGCTGAATTTAGATCAGTTTGTCCTTTGGGCTGGGGTAGGGGCCCGGCCACTTTCAGGAACCCTTTCGGGTTTTATTAGTAGGAGTGAAGGAATCTATGCAGCAGATGCTGCCAGCCGGAAATTAAATTGAAGATGTAGACACTGTCGTAGTAGGGAATAGCCATCTATTTGGTGATTTTTATTTGACCTAAGCTTTATGTGATTGACCAACACAATTCCTTTCATTGACCAATTCCTATTATCCTTGCATAGAAATCCTACTAATATGTAACGCCCTTTATTTCTATAAAAACTTAAGATCATTTCCTCATTAGCATTCATGTTGTAAAATTCATTAGGAGTCATACACACAAATTCAGTAGAAAGTGCACACAATCACTGTGTGTGTGACGTCCAGTGAATTTTATAAATCGAATGACGGTAGGCAAACGATCTTAGGTTTTTAGATACAACTGAAATGTAAAGATACAAATGTATGTACTTTTTTTTTTTAAAGGAAGACCAAAAAAAGTCATGAAATCTGCAGTTAGAACTATTTGCTTCTGTTGCAAAGGAAGTAAATACTTCACCCTTCTCCGTTCCTCCTGTCCGGCGCATTCCACTTCTGTCAGCCGTTATCAGGAGGCCCTGGCCACCAGCACCCCCACTGCGCTGAGGAATGTGAATGTGATGGGGAAGGATGGTGGCAACAGATAAAAATAATGAGTCAAACTTAAGCCTAATGATAGGCTATTTTTTCTCGCACTTAATTACATAATGGAGAAACTTTTTCTCTCCTTATGATCAAAATAGCCTGCTATTTATCACACTGCCATTAAGGATTTAATTACTAGTGACTGAGGAGGGCGATTTGCAGGAACCTAAAATTATGGCTAATCTCTGAGAAGAAAAAAAAGTAATTTAGTGCTCAGATAAGATAAATATGTTCTCGTGTTGATTTCATGAATAAAGCAAGAGTTTAATGTGGGAGGCATTAATATCTAAGAGTCGCAGCAGCAAAACAGGGAATTCTGAAATAACTTCCCTTAATATGATTGTGCCTGGTTATGTCTCAGGTCAAGTTATGCTGCTCCAGTCAGGTAAAATCCGCAGTGAACACCGGTGTGCAGCCTCAGTATGAATGGCGTCCTCTGAGGACCAGGTGGTGTACACAATTACCAGGCACTTTTCGGTTGTAATTAGGGCGACAGGGTACTTTATCATGGGCGCTGGGATGCTTCTCCCAGCCGAAGTATTTATAGTCTCGGGTAGATGAACATGGCTCTGTTACAGGGTGGTAGAAATTTTAGCAAGTTATCTCCATCCCCTCAACTTGTCCCGAGTTTTGCCTTCCCCACTTTCAGATTGTGCAGCAATTAGTGTGACGACGGGATGACAAGTTGGGCCCTGCCCCATATTTCTTGGCTTCTTTTGGTGACTGTGTTCAGGCCAGGTCTTCCCCCCGGAGGAGGGAGTGTTGCATTTTACTCCTGAATTCCAGGGAAGAAATGAGCGTGCTCAGCTAAGCCCCTCTGGGCTTCCTCTGGCTGATCTGCCTGGTGGCAGCCAGGGGACAGACGATCTCCACCTGGCAAACTTTCTGGGCTGATTCTGCTCTTGTGGGGGTGGGGGTGAGAGGTGCTCATAAATTGGGCAGGTTTGATTTGGGGCAATTAGTCAGTAACAAAGCCCACGACGGACACAGTGTGAGGCCCTCCCTCCAATCCAGCACATCTAGGTAAGAATGGAAATAGTAATCTCCATTTGTCCAGTTGCGGCCTCTACCTCTTAATGTGTCGCACATTTTCTGATGCCTGCTTGGTTTCTACCTTGAGGTAGGCAGCTCTTTCTGTTTGACCATGGACTTAACTATTAAAGCCATTGGTTTAAGTACAATGAACTAGGGCCCTTGTAGGTGAGACAGAGCTTGTTGGATGATTTCTTGGAGCAAGTAGGTCCTGTAGTCTGAGAGTCACTGGACACTTGCTTATTCAAGTACAGCCTTCCCTCACTACACTTTATTACCTTTGCAGTTCGGTGCTGGATTTCCATTAAAAATTCACTTATTAGTATATGTTTGTGGTGCATAATGACCACTTTCAGTGTGGCCATTTGGTACATGACGCATCCTAATTCCTTTTTAATGTCTCCTTCCCCTTTTACCCTCCCCCCTCCCTACATGTCCTGGTTCCCTTCCCATTTGCAGATATATCTGCTTTCTTTTTTCTATCTTTTATTCTGTTCTTTATGTATACTTTCGATTTCTGACATGAGAAAAATCATATGGTATTTAAGCTTGTGGGTTTGATTTTATTTCATTTAACACTGTATTTTCATGGTGGATCCATTTTCCTACAAATGACTCTTTATAGCCGAGTGGCACTCCACTGTATTTAAATACCACATTTTCTCTATCCATTTGTCTGTTGAGGGACATATAGGCCACTTCTAAGATTTAGTGATTAGGAATTGTGTTGCTATGAACCATGGGTGTGCATGTGTCACTGTAGAATGATGTCTTTAACTTTTTCAGGAAGATACCTAGAAGGGGAATAGCTGGGTGGAATTGATTTAGTTTGCTTTGAGAATTATTCCACATTTGAATATTCTCTTAAGAAAATAGACTTTACCAACTTAATTCTCTGTTTAGACAAGTATTTTTCTTCTTCGTCTTCTTATGTAGATTATTCTCTTTTTTTAGATCCATTATAAAGAAGAGTATAAAAAGTCTAAGGACAAGTGTACATTTGTGCCTGACACTCCTATGCTCAACCATGTAAAAAATATTGGTGCTTTTATTTCTGAGGTAAGATCCCCAAAACTTTTGGATGTGGCTTTTCTTTTTCTATTTATGTAGATAAAAATCTATGCATTAAGACTGGTGAATATTTTCGAAAGCACCTTTGAATGTTGGTAATATCTAACTTACCTAATTCTGTGTACTGTGTTAATTAACTCATGTAAATTGACTTTAGTATATTTGAGTAGATTTTATTAACCAGTCTATCTATACTTTGACTCCAACCCTTCCTTATTTATACAGAATTATTCTTGAGAAGGGATAATTTTATTCAACAAATAGAAAGCATTGGCAAAATAGTTAATTTTAAACATTTCAACTTACTGCTTTCCTAATGGATGTTTTAGAGATAAAGAATTGAATCTCGTTTTGGAAATAAATAAATTATATGAGCTGATCCCATAAAATGGAGTATCTTTGACTAATAATTTTAAATTAGTATAAACTGTTTTTAGTGGGATAAAATTCAGCTCAACAGAGATATCTATTATGAAACCACAAAGTGAGAAATACACTGTATTCATCTTCCAGCTGAAAAATCATGTAGTTTATTTCTGAGATCATTTAAAGCTGCAGTTGATGCTGTACTGTAAAGCATGTTAACAATAATTTCTATGTGGAGGCATTATTGTAGCCTGTGAATAAACTTGAAAAAGCCAGTTAATAAAATAGCATTGTAAATGACTGACCTCTGCTGTTTCATAAGTTATGTAGGAAAAAGGTCAGTGTGATGCTCTCAGGATTATTTCTGCTAACATGAGACAATTTTGAGAAAAGTAGCACATTTTCTTTTATTATTACCAGCATCTAGAATTGTGGGGGCAAAAGGCTTCCATGGGATATATGCTCAAGGCATGAACCTTCAAATCAGGCTCTGAGCATCGAGGACTCTTCCAGAGCATGGAGGAATATGGTTCTGTTTATTTGTATTAGCTATGTTACTTCTGTGCGGGGAAATTCTTGGTGATCTTGCTCTCTGTGATTGATTAATTTTCCTGACGAGTTAACTGCGGAGCAAAAATTTGCAAGTGTGTGATCTATTACATTCCCTTGAACCCAATTATCCCAAGAGGAAATGGTGAATGAGTGCTCGTCTTTTGGAGTAATGATGGAGCTCACCCAGAGCCGGTGTAGGCTGGGGGTGGGGAGGCTCACACAGCACACAAACACCTCCCACCCCCCACTGCGGCTGCAAGGGATTGAGAAAATTCGAATAAAGAAACACATTTCTTCTTTTAAAAAATTGTTATTTTAATTGCACAAATTTACAGCATACAGTGTGATAATTCAATACATATATACAGTGTGTGATGATTAAATCATGGTGGTTAACATTTCCATCTCCTTAAACATCAAAAAAATTTTATTAGCATGTACTAATTGTACATATTCATGGGGTAAGACATGATGTTTCAGTAGATGTATCAGTAGGTACCGATCAAATTAAAGTAATTAACGTTGCCATGTTGCTATCATTACTTTGTGTTTGGAGCCAAGCTCCTCTCTTCTAGTTTCTTACAAAATATATAACAGATTGCTGTGAACTTCAGTCACCCCATGCTACTGTAGAATGCTGGCACTTATTACTTCTATCTAACTGTTCTGCTACCTATTTTTTTAAAGTTTTACAAAATTTTTTTATTTTTTATTAGTATGTGTGTAGTACAGAGTGGTCACACTCTTTGTGTGGAGTTGGTGCATATACATAACACATCCCAGGGGCTGGGGATTTAGCTCAGTGGTTCCGCTGCCTGCCCCATAACACATCCCAGGGGTCGGGGATTTAGCTCAGTGGTTCCGCCGCCTGCCCCATAACACATCCCAGTTCCTTTTTTCACTCCCCCATCTCTTGATCCCTTCCTATTTGAGATCCGTCTCCCTGTGTCCTATTACCTGGCTTTTATTTTCCTAAACCTTCGCATGGAACCAGAGGAGACCCAGAACAGTAAGCAGTCCTGTTCTCATACCTGTCACCCAGCCTCCTGATGGCCCCTTCCTCAGCCTCCCCAGCCACTGGTGATCAGGTCTGGACAGTGATGACTTGGATTTTCTGGGACAATGCAAGACTCTCAGTGATTATTTCTTCATTGATGAAACATACAGAACCGTCGGTGCACAAAGTAGATTTATTTTTAGAAACGTGTGTGGGTTTAAATAGAAAAGTCATTATATTCTTGCATATCTCATGTAAAGCTTTCTCTACCATAAATGAGATTTATTGCCATCTCTTTTAGAAAACGTTCATCAGATCTAGTATCTAAAAGGAAAATGCTCTGAGGATTTTAAAATCAATTTTGTTTCTAGAGAAAGTTCCTTTTTTACTTTCTTCTCATATTAACAGGTTAAAAAAGGATTTCTTTTCTTTGCTTCTCCCCTAGGCAAAATACAAAGGCAGGATGAAGGCTGAGCTTTCCAACTCTCTTTACAAGCAGATGCCGGCCACCATCGACAGCGTCTTTGCACGAGAAGTTTCCCAGCTTCAGAGTGAGGTGCGGTTTGCATGGATTGTTGCTGCTGATGTTGACCAAGCATGTAACTTCACATCAGTTATTCAGCATTTGATAAGAGTTGTTTGTCTTGGGTGTTAAACACTGGATGCAAATTGGAAGCAACTGCTCATACACTACCAGTAGTCACTGGTGAAATGGCAGAAAATGCAAAGGACATGCAAGTTCATGTCAGTGACATATTTTTCCAAGTCCCCTCCATTCCTATTTATAGAGCTGATTTTAATCTCATTTAGTTTACGTGGATGTTTAATGGCTGCTGTTAAAGGCGTCTGTGATTTAACATATGATCCCCCAGCAGAGAACATTTCAGTAAGGTTGTAAAAGTCACATAAAGAGCAGTTGAATGTGGGACCCACTGTCCTCAAGATCCATCTTTTAGACAAGTAGATCCTAAAATTCCTGCTCTGCAGCAGTGCTTTACACCCAGGGTCACTGAGGCTACCAGAAGAGCCTCCATTAGTGGAAGTGGTGATTAGGGTGATTCCTAGCTGCAGACAGACTTAAGAGTGGTCATTATCGAAACTCGTTTTGAATCCAGAAGAGTGTAGGGGGAATTAATTCCTTTATAGTATACGGACACATGAGTATTCTTAATGTATTTAATCTTTTACATTTCTTAAAACAGAATTTCAGAGTATTTATTGCTTCCGAACTCATTGCTTTCTTCATAGCATAATTGGAGTTTTAATTTTTGCTACTTTATCCATCACTTGGCTCCTTAAGCTTCAAGAATGAGAGCAAGAACCTCAACTGTCTTGTTCCCTGCTCTACTCCTGTACCTAGAAGAGTCCCTGGCACTTGGGGAGTATTCAGTAATCATTATAAAATGGATTTGGTTAGATTTTGAAAGTTCGTACCTGTGTGCAGTACGTAATGTTTACATTCCTTGTGTGGAGTTGGTGCATGCACATAGCTCATCTTAATTCCTTTTTCATCCCCTTTCCCTCCCCTCCTCCTCCCCTCCATCTTTTTTTTTCCTTTTTTGAGACAGGGTCTCGCTATGCAGTTCAGGCTGGTCTTGAACTCACTATGTAGCCCAGGCTGCCCTGGAACTCCTGGCAATCCGCCTGCCTCTGCCTCCGGAGTGCTGGGATCGCAGGAGTGGCCACCACGCCCAGCTTCCCCTCCTTCTCTTCATCCCCTTCCGTTTGAGAAAGATCTGTCTCCCTACTTTCTATTCTCTCTCTTTTATTTTGCTCTTTATTTATACTTTGGGTTTCTCAGGTGAGAGAAACCATGTGATCTTGAAGTCTGTGTGTCTGATGGTATTTAGACACAATGGAGTGGTATTCTAACATAAGAAAATAAACCTGAGTCCTTTGTAGGAAAATGGATGCACCTTGAGACCATAATGATTTTCCTCTTAAGGTTATGCCTCTCTTTGCATAGTTTATGTTCTTCATGCCATGTTGTAGGTTAGTTAGAAGAGTAAGCACATAGAACTGTATGTACATAGACTGTATGTCAGGTTCTGATCTATGCATTTCACATATGTTTATGCCATTTAATCCTCACAATAACCCCCTGAGATTTTCCAATTTTACATTTGTGGAATCTGAAGCAGAGAGTTTGAAGTAATTTTTTCAAGGTCACAAAGCAAGGAAATGGAGAGTCAGCTGGCAAATGCGGGTCGTCTGGCTCCAGAGTCTGAGTCCTTAATCACACACCATTGCACATTTTCCTTCCATTTCTACCTCGCTTTTTCTTATTAAACAAATCTACTTTTTTCTCCAGAATCTTTTTACTTTTAAGTAGAGGATACCTCAACAAGTATAAAATGGCCCCAAAATCAATTACGCTTAAAAATACTGAGCACACTTACTCTTTGCAGAAATCTTTAAATGCTTCATTATTACAAATTTAAACATCTACTGTGTACCCAGCTTGGCAGTAAGCTTATCTCAGCTATGCGACGTGAGGCTAAAAATACATGATGTCAAGGTTCTACATGGCTGGCTGTGACCCAAGTGCCCTTTGTTTTTCCTGCCAACATCTGGTCATCAAGGCTGGTAATACTGAATACTTTATAAACCACATACCTGCAACACAACATTTGATACAGGATGAGCAAGTGTTGTGTTGCATGTATTGCATGATTGTGTTCTGTAGTACACGCATACTTGCCATGTGGAATTTAACATGCAAAATAATCCATATTGGATATTTTGGGATCTTCCTACTGTTTTTGGTCAGAACAGGTTCTCACTGATGTTGTTAATGTGTGTCATCCTAAGATAGAATAGACACTGCTGGGGAGGGCATGTACGTACTCTTGATTTGCAATGGTTTCCATTGGGATGAATCTCTGAACTTCTCAGGAAGCAAAAAATCCAGATCCAATCTAGACACCAAATAAGGTGTCGGACTCAAAGATTTGCAAAATTGCAATGATATTTCTTTAGATTTACATGCATCAATTTTGTTATTTTTAAGAGTTTGTTTCTCTGCGTATACCTGGCAATGAGAGGCAAGAGAGCAGAAAAGCTATTTCCAAGTGTCTGTGATAATTAAACAACTGAACTTCGACTGTGTCCAAATAGTGTCAGATTTATGGTGATGTAATTCAGATTATTAGAGGAATTCTGAAACTTAATGGCATTCTGGGTTTTTACGAAAAGCCTGAGCCTTTTGACGAACAAACTATTATCTTACAATCAACTTCCATATACTTTCAGATGCTTACATTCAAGCTAGTGTGAAAAGGTAAAACTATTTAGATTTATACTTGTAGAAGATGATTGATAGGAAAAATGCCCTCAAAAAAAGAGGGAAAGAGAATCGTGGAGTTTTATTAGCCACACCCTATGAAAAATTTTTATAAGCAAAGATTCCAAAGAAACTCCAAAATAGAATGGACTGTGTTCCAAGAAGTGGTGGGATCTCTTTCAGCAGAACTGTTTCAGGCAAAGGGTCACTAATCTTTTATCACAGACATAGTGTGGGCTGTTCAGGCATCTGGATGGAGCAGCTTCGGTATGTGCTATTGGACCCACAAAGTCCTAGTCTGGAGTTCAGACGTCTATGCTGTGGGATTAAAAACACATTTACCTATATAGTATACACAATATACTATAAGGCAAACATATACATATGTGCCTATGTGGATATGAGATATGGAAACCTTCTAGAAGATGAAATGTGTATGATAAATGTGTATATTACTTATGTAGACAAAATGCTCTTCATTCTTTAGATGTCCAAAATCATACCAATCTGAGTTCTCAAAGTGTGAAGAAAACAATTTGAATCTAGAGAAATATCATGTAACAGTGACAATCCTACGAAATCAAAATTATCAGAAAATTTATTAGCTTGCCATAATTCTCCATTAGCTATTTTAAGGAAAAACTTAATATAATAAATTAAAGTTCAGCTGCCTTTAATTTGATGCAGTCTTAATTCTAAGTGGTACTTAGTAGCAGCTATAAATGAAATGACTATTTTAAAGCTGCAAATAGAAAATTACGTAGCCTTTTTAAGAAAGTGGTTTCAAAAATTGAACTTTATGAGTCACCATTTCTATGATAACTCACACAGTGATCAACTGCATTGGTTGTGTTTATAAGATGACAAGTCTGATGGTTTAAAATACAAAAACACCAGGGAACCATCAAAAAGATCAGCATATACTAGCAGTCTTAAGTTAAAAGGAGGCACAAATCTCATAAAAATTTTTCCTTGGGTTTCTAGGGTTGGCCACTCATTAAGCTCCTGCTTCCTCCCCCAGAGTTATAATACAAAGTGTAATGGAAATGAGGTAATGGGCTTCTTAAGTTCTTGAGAGTCTTCCTGATTAACATTAGTCATTGATGAAAATGTAAAGACATGTTCATCAGAATTAGGCATCTCAATGGAGTCAGTTGATGAATAGACTAACAAGATGTATCATACCTGGAATAATGTGAGGTGCTACATTTGAGTCCTGGTAACCAACCAGATACACAGAAATGGATCTGGGAACCTGGCTAGGAAGGGCTGAATGTGACTTAAATTCATTAATTGACTGAAATCTCATCCTACCCATCAAAAGGAAAACGTTATGACCCATGGATGCATTACTAGCCTTTAGCAGGTGGGAAAGGGTGACCCATATTAAAAGAAATGATTCTGATTAGTTCAGACCATTATGGGCATCTTAAGAAAGGGATGGAGAAATTGGGGTTTGGATGAAGAAGAACATGTATGATGGGGAGTTCAGCCCCTTCCACCATGCAGGCATTCTGGAGGAATGGAAGTCCCTGATGACTTCGAAATTCTGAACTGTGAACTTGACTCTGTGTGGTCAGATAAATGCAGCTATGGGGAGAGGGATTGGGGTTTCATTGAAAGAAGAACTTTCAACCAGAACTTTCAAACTTTAGAGACTGTGATGTCCCAAGTTCAGTTCTCTTGGAGTAGGGGTTTTAAAGAAAGGGAGCTGGAGAGGGCATTTAAGCATTCATGGGTGTACTAGATGGCTGATTTGGGATGGGAAGATCTGATGTCTTTATTGTAAAAATCAGTTTCATAATCATCACTTTAATCCTTTAAATTAGTATATCACCTAAGCTAAATGAGTAGTTAATTCTGTTTGTAAAAGCCAATGTGGAGTGTTAAGTTTATGAGAATATTGAATAAACTCATTTATTCAACCATTCACTAAGCATTTATTGCATTTCTCCTGTGTCATTCACCGTGACAGGCACAGGATATTAAGAGATGTGTAAGATAGAGCAGAGCTCTCCAGGAGCTCATCTTGGTGGAGAATGCTTCCTTCAGTTTGTGTCTTTTTTTTTTTTTTTCCATTGAAAATTAGACCTGTTTTTGTTCTTGCTGAAGACTGTTCTGGTTTTTCTTTTTAAGTTGCCTTTGTTATGCTAAGTAATTCCAACTCCACTTAGTCTACTTTTATTCTTAACCTCTTAGTATATTTAAAAATTAATTTTGCTGCTCCATCCTTTATATACTACTGTTTTTTCCCCACTCATTCAGTGTTTCATTCATCACTTAGCAGATATTCATTGATGCTAATTTTTTGCAGAACACTAATTCTGAACTCTGAGGATTGTTCTAGTAAGGGGATTTATTTATTAAATAAATAATTTATTTAATAAATTATTTATTTAATAAATATTTTTATTTATTTAATAAATATTATTTGTTTATTTATTAAATAAATAAATTGTATAAGTTGAGAGTAAAAACTTGATTGTTGTCTTTTGGATCTTTAATTTTCAGCTCTGTTTTTGAGGTTGGTTATATCTACTTTGGTATCTTTCTCATGCCCCTGCCCTGGCCCAGTGTAAAACAAATTTACCACAGTGGTAATGGATGGAATTAGTGTGATGTTCAGATCCCCAGCAGGGGATACAGCTTGAAATACCTGAGAATTTTTCTAACTTATTATATTTTCTCCCAAAGGTTTGAGCATTTAATGAGGTTTACGTTATATGATAGCTATGCCCACATAAAATCAGAACCTTTCACTGAAAAATAAACAATCTGCTTTTAAGTATTTTATAATTTCCCTCAGCCTGGTCAGTTGTTTTCTCAAGATGTAAAACTTGAACATTTATTACGGTGAAAACTTTCAGATGTGGAAGATTTCCCAAAACTGTATGTAAAGATTTAGGCTAGATGAGTAAAAATGGAGATTTCATCTTCTGGTCAAGGACATTTTCCATTAAACAACAGTGTTAAAATTATGAATCTAAACTGAAGCACTGCAAGGAGATCATTATGTATATTGTCTTGGTGCTTAGACTCAGGCAAATTTAACTGTTGGTGGCATTTAAAGCTGTGAAATTCTAGCAGAACACTGAAGAGTAACAGGTAAGAATTTTCTATGCCACTAAAAGGAATGAATAATTATTTGTGTGTTTTAAGGTTGCCTATAAGCAGAAACATGGTGCTACCAAAGGACTTTCAGATTACACCAGGATGAAGGAGCTGCCTGAGGTCAAACACGCCGTGGAGGTCACGAAACACCAAAGTGACGTAAGAAAGCTTATTCCTCACAGTTTCCTGGAAAATTGTAGTTAGCACACTTCAAGACTTATGATTATTTTATTGAAATCTAAATATGACCCACTATTCGAAAATAACTTTAGAATTTATCAGTGCAAGGGTGCATCTGGATTATTCTGATGATAGTCACTGAAACCTTGTGGAATGTTTCTAAATTGTCAGGCATTGAAAATTTTGCTTTGAAGAAGATAAATATGGATAGTTTGACCCATCAGGTTATTAGTGATTCAGAGCTTCTTTGACTTGATGCTAAGGCTCATGGTCCCCTAGCCTGGAATGGAAGAAATACTGGGAAAAAAAATCAGCAGTCAGTGACCCGGGAAGGATCATTCAGATATGAGCTAGACTGCACCTTAGTAAGACCCAACAGATATGAAATATAAATGGATCAGATGACTAATAGCTGATTGCGAAGCAAAAACCAGGGGAGAGAGGATAATCTGAGGAAAACAGAGTTCCTCTTTGATTACAAGTACCCCACCCCATCAAGGCTTCCAAGGCATTTGGTCAGTCACTGCCACTATCCTGTTGGTCCTGGAGAATAATTTCTTCCTGGAATTATAGCGAAAGCTTGTCTGCCTCCTCCGGAAGAATTCTCTGCTCTCCAAAAAAGATGTCAGAACTCATGGTCAGGTTCTTGCTGGGTTAGAGCCAGTTCACAATGCCTGTCCCTGCTGGGTCAACAAACTTCCCTTTCAGAAGACTGCGTTTGTCATTTTCATCTCACACAGCCTGGCCCATTCCTTAGTCCTCCTGCTGAAGGCACTTTGCCAACTCTGAGCCTCCAAGGCCCAGTTATTGCAATGTCTTTCTGCAGGCTGACAAAAATAGGTTGATGTTTAAGTAGAAACCAGAGTGAGGATTGACATTCTAACCCAAATGTATACATCTGGCCATATCAGAGCACTTTTCTAGGATCATTTGGGACTGACAGGAGTTGAAGAAGCTATGTGTCTGCATTTATTAAGCAGGGTTATTATTGTAGGGGGAGGCTTTGTAAGAGCTGTTTGCTTACAGAATGACTATAATAATCATAATAACCACCACTTACCCGGCTCAGTCATGCGCCAGGCACAGTGCCAAGACTTTGATCATTTTCAATTCTCACAGAAACCCTGTTCAGATTCCCATTTTGTAGATGAAGAAAATAAAACTAAGGAATCAGAATCCTGAGTTCACTCTTTCTGTTGTACATCACTGACTCTTTCCTAAAGGTCACTGGCAATGAGTCAAGATTTTAAATAAAAATTTAAAAAGGAAGAGCATTCTAAGTCATCATCAGAGTTCCAGTGTACGACAGGGAGGAGTAACCGAGACACCCTGAGTTCCCACTCTCGATGCTGAAGGGACCTTGACTTCATAGAAAAGGCCCGAGGGTTAGGGGGTAGGCTGGTGGGCTGGGCTGGGGGCTGGTGTCACGCAGATCCCCGGTGGCCCTTTCCAGCTCTAGCAGTCAGTGAAATTCAAATACGGAAGTTCCTTATCATAGAACTGGGCTTCTTATTTTAACTCTGCCTTTTCTTTTAAAAGGCCTTTGATTGAGGGGTTGAGGGAATTGAGTATAAAGCTCTTTTCTCCTCCATTCAACACTGTGTACTTGTGGGAGAAGACGTGTTTACTTTACCCCTCTGCCACTCGCTCAACCTTTACATGCCAAGTTCATCCGTATAATAGTATTTAGAAAGCGTTTAAGACTATTTGCTCAGATTTAAAGTGAGAATGATATTTGTATTCTACCTGTGGAGGAGCTGATATCCCTCCAGAGTCAAGCTACTTAGAATAATACATATGTTGTCCCTACAGTATGAAATTTAAGCGCAGATTTTGAAAGCTACAAGGAAAGCTAGTATGGACATTCTTCGTTCAGTTGGTCGTTCTACAGAATCGTCACAAAAGGCAGACAAAACCCCGTCTCCCATAAAACTTCAGCCCAGTAAAACCCAGAGCAGAGGCTTTACTAGTAGAATTACTCTTTTGTAATGTGGAATGTCTCTTTGCACTTGGCTATGAGTGGCTTAAAGGTACAGTGTGCCGTCATATGGGAATTTGATTAACCTAGAAACAATGACAATCAACATCTTTGCTTTTTGTGCCCCCCCCCCGCCGGCCCTCCCCCTCTCCTGCCTTCCTTCTCTTTTCTTTGTAGTGCTAGAGATGAACCACGGGCCTCCACACAGAGCCACATTCCCAGCCCTATTATCTTCTCGTATTTTGGGACAGGGTCTCACTAAGTCAGTCACACAGTGACTCTGGCTGGGCTTGGACTCTCAGCCCTCCTGCCTTGGCCTCCCAGAGTGTGCCTCGTATCGTTATCGTGTGTCCACCACATCAAGTCAGCTTTCAAAGATCTGTTAGTGAACCAAGAAACCAGGACAGCTGTTGTTCAGAGCTCTTAATTTTTGCCTTTAATTCTTGGTCGTGCCTTTTATTAGAATGGTCATGAGGGAGCCAGTGATTTTTCATTCATTGTCATTCTCTCTCTTATACTTTTAAGAATGTGAATGAGCAGAATAGGATGGGAGAGAGGATTCTTTGCAACTGTCCAGCTGAATCCTCACCTCTGAATAACTGAGAGTTGATAAGTAAAAAATAACCTGGGTGAGCAGTCTCTTGTGTCACTAAAATTCAGTGTTCACAGAAAAGAAAAAAAATGTTTTTCAGAGTATCCTTCACTACTGCATCTGTTTTAATTGTGGGTTAAATGCTTACTTTGCCAAGTGGCAAAATATGTAGATGACCCTGCACAAGTTAATATATCTGAATCTCTGTTTTCTGATCTATAAAACAAGGGCAATAGTATTTACTCCTCCCAGGCTCCCTCACATAGTAAATGAGTTATATATGCAAAGGGCTCCATAGAAGAGCTGCTTCATAGAATATTAGGCTTGCTTGGTTGTCCTCTAGTTTTTATAGGGTGATTTGAGAGTTAAGGGTGAAATCATAGTTGATTTAGAACAACTAAAACAAGTTTAATTTATAGAAGGGCCAAATCAATAGGAAGTTATTATTAGGAAATATGAATTATGTAGGCTAGAAGGGCCTATACAAAAGGTTCCTGGGGCCATCATGTTGATACTGTCATTGCAAAATGATTAAACACAGCCAAACTAAATCCTTCTGTATCTTAAGGGACATATCCTTGCCCAGTCTTTCTAATGTAATTAGAGAAACTGGAGGTATTGTCCTGTGCCTTTCCCCTAAAGATGGGCTTGTAATGAAAACCTCAGTTACAATATTAGTTCTAATCAGTCTTATCAGAGACATGAAGTCCAATAGTTCTGAAGTAAGTCAAATCAATCTTAAGGTTTCATCTTGAGTTTTATGTCCTGTGGTTTGTACAGACTTATGATGAAATTGGAATGGTAAACTTTTCCCAAACTCCAGATTGGTGATCAATTCAGTGTGTTTTAAGAAGTATTCAGCATGGGAAACGAGACCTAATGTTCTTTTCAAGAATGATTTATATGTACTGTCTTAAAAATTAATAAAAACTCCCAGTGGACAAATTTCTGTTCCATCAGAAAGTGAAAAAGCTTAAAGATAAATCAGTAAAATGATATTGGTGTGTTTTTTTGTTTTTGGTACTGGGGATTGAACTTGGGTCCTTGCGCTTGTGCAGCAGATGGTGAAACCACTGAGCTAAATCCCCGGCCCAGTAAAATGATATTGGAAAAACAATTATGGCTCAATGTGGTTTCCCAATGTGAGGTACAATAATAGTGCTTTAGGATTTAGTATTAAAAATAGATATATTAATGTTTTATCTCTCAGCCCTCTTCACACAAGACAGTGGTAGTAATTAAATTATAAATGAGAAACCTTTTATGGACTATAAAATGGGAGTATAAACAATGATAACAATTATGATAAATTGTGCTTAGACATAATTCCATATTTTCCTCTTATCTTCTGGAAGACTGAAAACTTCTCTGTATGCTGAATAGTATCAGATCCTGTATTTACTGATATTTAGAAGGTTTATATTCTCTTATAGAAAATAATGTTCAAATAAGTATAATTAAGATAATTAGGATATTGTTGGGCCGGGGATGTAGTTCAGTGGCGCAGTGTCTGCCTGGCAAGCACAGGTCCTGAGTTCAGTCCCCGGTACCAAAAGAAAATTCTTTCAAGAAATTTAAGATATTGCTCTATGGTAGAACATTTGCCTACCATGAGGTTCTGGGTTCCATCTTCAGCAGTTCTCAATAAAAGAATGACATTTCCACTTCTCATTTCTATTTAATGATCCCTTTCCTCGAGAAAGATTGAACTTGGGCTTCAAGACTATGACCCTGTACATGTTATACTGCTTGCTTCTGCTCCCCATCTATCCTATCTCGTTTTTTCTCACCAAGAATCATGTCAAATTCCACCAGAGCAACAAAGGGGTTGGTTCTGGGCCAGCGTGTTGGTTTCCGGTGAGTACTGTGCTTGGTCTACAGGAGCCTGTGGGAGGCAGCTCTCTTGGAGGCAGCCATTCTCAACCCGCAGTCTCCTCGCCTCGAAGGGATCGCCTTTCGCTTTCCCATCTCTGGCGGCCTTGCTTCTCTCTAGCTTATTAAGTCCCCTGCCATGGAGTCTCATCACCATTGTGTAAAGGTACAAAGCTTATGAGAAGATCCCTGTGGATCCCGTGACAGAGCACTTGGAAAGCAAAGGCATCTGTTCTATTTTTTTTTTTTTTTTTTTTTGGTACTGGAGATCGAACTCGGGTCCTTGCACTTGCAAGGCAGGCGACGGAACCACTGAGCTAAATCCCCGGCCCTGTTCTATTTTTTAAATCTCGTAGGCGATCCTTTCCTGGCCAAGTCTAACCCATCCCATGGTGATTTAAGGAAAGGCATGCCGGAGAATGTTGCCGTAGCCTTGGAAGCGAGCGTTGCTGGAACCCAGTTGCAGGCAGACCATCCAGGGCAATGGGCTGGGGCGAGTAGTCCATGAATGCATGCACTTAAAGGACTTGGTGCCTGGCACATCCGACAGGCTTCAGGAATGAAGGAAACGTGCAGAAGACACAGCTGTTGTGAAACGGAGGTAGCAAGAGTATAAGGAGAGAACAAGCCCAACTGAAAAGAACAATAAGACATGCAGCCAAGGGCAGAGGTGGAGACGAGGAAGGAACTCAAGGTAGATTCTGCTGGGGTACACTTACAGGAGTAACGCGATGCTCAAAAACATTCCAGTCGTTGGCACCGTGGAACTGGCTGAAATCCGTCTGATGTCCATCACCAAGAGTAAATAGCTAAAGTTAAAAATACATTTGAAATAGAGTAGTAAGCGAATTTGACTTAATAGATAGTGTGGTCATTTGAAAAGAACTTTTCTAAGAGTTATACTTTATGTAGTACTCAATAGCCTAAATGGAGACCAGTTTTTAAATATTGTTACTGTACTTCCTTTTCTGGCTCCCTCCTCCTTCTTCTTCCTCTTTTTTCTTTTCCTTGCCTCCTCCATTCTGTCCTGTGCCCTGAGGACAGAGCAGGAAATAAAACATTACAGAAAATGATGTACGATCAACTGTTGGCTATCCAGTTTGTTCCTGTCCTAGGTAGAATCTTTTCCTTTCTCCCTCTTTAGTTGCAACAGTATTTTTAGATCACTGTATTGTCATGAGAAGACTGAAGAATAGAGCTCAGTTCACTGTTCCTGTGTGGTTAGGACTGAAGGCTTGAACTGACTGGAGAAACACACTCAAACTCTCTCTCTCTCTGGATGATACCCTCTCTTCTGCAGTATAACACTGATTCTTCCTGTTTTCCAATGCCATGGATAAACACATGTTGCAGACATTTGAGGAACCTCAGATGAGTTCCTTAAACTCTAACAAGGATACAGGAAGTTAGGTGCAGGAGGACAAGCCCGCTACTCAGGACGCCATGTTGCTGCATCAGGGGTGTTGAGACATCCTTGTTGAGGGTGAAGCTAGGAGCTCACCCCTCTTGCCTGTCCTTATCACAGGGCCCCTCTTCCATGGAACCCCCCACATAGTGGTGTTCTGGAAGATCTCGCTGGTGATTGGCTCCCGTGCTTTTCTCCTGAGCAACTCTGTGGTGCCCTCTTTTTTGAATGCATGGCTCATGTCAATCTTAATATTTGTTTTGAGTCACATATGCTGGCCTCTAATTTGCAATTTACATGGATGATGGGGCCCCATTCAGAGTCCTGCTCCTGCAGCCTTTGTGCTATTCACCTCCCTTCATGCAGTCATTAGGCTGAACAGCATATAATTAGGTAACCCGTGTAAAGCGGAGATTTCTGAAAGGTTGCAGTTCTTTTCAAAAAGTAAAGGTTTCCATTTTTACTCTCATTCTTTTCTAAACAAAAAGACATTTCCCCCAGCGGTTTTTATATGAATGCAGTAAGTTAAGACACAGTTAGTCTTGGAGGTGTGTAATAACCTCCGTTTGTTTTCACCTGAGAGCTGATTTTTGTTTACACAGCTTGTGTTTAACTCAGTGTAGGCTGAGATTGAGTTACCATCACTTGTAGATGAATGTGTTGCTTTTTGGAGCCAATGAAATTGGTCTATTTTAAAATCCCCAAAGACTTAAAATTCACCCAACAAAATAACTCACTTTCTACATTATTTTTATGTTTCTTTTCTACCTGTGTGCATAAAACTTACCTGAAACTACTTCTTAAGGCAAAGCCTAAGAAAATATAAATACTGAAGAAAACAGATGTTCTTGCTAAAATTACTAATTGTGTTTAAGATGTGTTCAGTTGTCAGATTCATGATTGCAAATGTGGTTTAAAAATTGTCTTGGTGGAAGGGCGGATGCAAGCTCATAAAAGAGTAAATAAAAGTATATATTAATGTTTCATTGAAATAAAATAATACATAAGAAACCTATTGAAGTATTAGTGCATTATCATTTCTTAGAACCTGCTAACTATTTTGAAAGAAAGAAGAATTGGGAATTTTTTTTTTTTAACTCTGCAGGGCTGAAAGGAAAATAACAAGATAAATCAATATTACCTAGGACGGGCCCGGGGATTTAGCTCAGTGGTTCTGTGCGCCACCTGCCTTGGAAGCGCAAGGTCCTGAGCTTGATCCCTGGGCCTAAACATAAGATAAAAGTGTTTGGCATTAAAAAAAAAAATATTACCTAAGCCACTGGTTTGTTGTGATCATGTAGGGGATTAAAACCAAATTGTTAGCTGGATGTGGAGCACATGTGGAGCACATGTCTATAACCCTAACTGCTCAGCGGCTGAGGCAGGGAGATTATGAGTTCAAGACCACCTCGGGCAACTTAGCAAGCTTCTATCTCAAAATAAAACAGTTTGAAAAAGGAAAAGGTATGTCACTTAGTGGTAATGTGCTTCTGAATACAGTTTCCATTACTGAAAAAGAAAATCAGATTCCTGGCCCCATTTAAAAAATTCTGTTCCAGAGGAGTATGAATGGAGCCCAGGGATCTAAATTTTTCACAAGTAGCCCAAATAGTGCTATTGAAGAAAGTATGTAGACAACATTGGAAAGACTTGGTTTGTACAAAATGTGATTAACTGTGCACTTTTTACAGGTCTCCAGTGGTTCATATTTCTGTGTTCTACCTCTCTCTGAAAAAAAGGAAGATAGATTTTTAAAATGGTCATCCCCATCCATATACTTTCCATTATAACTTGAACAGAAGACTTTATTATAGGAAAGTCAGCCAGCCTCTGAGGATGTTGCTGGATAGAACCACATCTGGCAATCACTGCCTTGGCTCAGGACAGATTTCAAGAGCCAGAGAGGTGAACAGATGGGTGAGCTGTTGACCATCAGACATTCTGTCAGTTTAATTCTGGTTTCTCCTCCCATTTGTCATTCAAGCTAATGTAAACAACACGATCTAAAAGACTTTCCATTTGGCAAACCTTAGATACTTTTCCCTTTAAATCTGTACTTTCCATCCTTTGGCTTGGTTATATCTAACATGCATTCAGAGAGAGGATATTCCTTAGTGTAATTGTTTTTATTTTGGGAGGGTCAAGTCATGGAAATCATATGCATCAGAGTAAAACTATTGGTACCCATGACTTGTTCTGTTAGGCATAAACATTTGAAGAATCCAGTTTGGGGCCGGGGATTTAGCTCAGTGGTTCTGCTGCCTGCCTTGAAAGCAAACAGAAGGACCTGAGTTCAATCCCCGGTACCAAAAAAAAAAAAAAATCCAGTTTGGAAAGGGAGAAAAGGATGTAGCTGAGAAAGTTGCAGAGCTTCACTGCCTCCCCTCTCCAAAGAAATGATCTTCAGTATTTGTGAGCTGGCTTAATCTGCATCCCCTGGAGTTGAGGATGTGTGCAGAGCAAGCAGAAGTGCTTGATTTGGATATTCTATGAGTGACTAGAAACATACACATTTAGAAACAAAGGCGTGCTAATAGAGAGCTGTATACAAAAATCCTTTAAGACTAGTTCTGTGCTTCATTCTTGTATCTCTTAGGTAGTATAAATTCATTTCAAATATGTTAATGTTAGTGAGCTAATGATATAGTATAAAGATCTAATATGTCAAAATGAATGTTGGACATCAAAACATGAAAAAGCAACTTAAGGTCACTAGGCTCTCTAAGCTTGTGTGGCAAAGAGAAATAATATTACGCAAATGAAGGCTAGTGGCTACATGAAATTATTCATTTTTTCTTCAGTCTAAACTGTCTCTTTGATCAGATTTCTTACAGGAAAGATGTACGGGACACCCACACGTACACGGCAGAGCTCGACAGGCCGGACATCAAGAAGGCAACCCAGATCTCCAAGATCATAAGTGATGTAATTTGTCTGTCTTAATCTTGTATAGAAAGGATGTTTTTTATTTTTGTTAAGAGACAGGACACCACTTTGGTAGTTGGATGGTTCATTACTGTAATCAATCCATCTGAATTAATGACCTCTCAGTTTTCCCCTGAATTATCCGTTTGATTATGTGAATTATGTGGGTATATCATGTGACTCTGGCAGGTGATATACTCTTAAAAGAATGAAGTACTGTTTAGATATAAGATCATATTCAAATGTCTCAGCATGAAGGTCAGCGTCGTGAGTCTTCTGAGCCCATGTAATGTCTCACCTCCTGATCCGAAGCCCTTTAGCTTGTTCCCATCTTCTTGTGGTTAATTGTGCTGATGCCGCTCCACCAACACTCACCCTGTACATTTCCCGAACAGCACGTCTGTTTTTATTTTTCCTAACATACCCTCCTTAGTTAATACCATTTTACTTAAACATACCCAAAATCCTGGTAAAAATGATGATTTTACTTAAACGAAATATTGGAATAACATAGGCTGTATACATTTTAAAAATCAATAATTACCAAACTCAAATGCACATTAATCAGAATGATCAGATCGGTTCTTGAGAACAAACAAAACTATAAATGCTACCTATATGAAGCATACAGGGTCTCAATTATCCGGAAATTCCCCTAACATCTATTTTTTTTAGTATCTGCAAATAAATATGGAGATGACAGTGACTGAATACTTAAGGTTCAATGTTAGTTATTATTTTACTGTGAAAAGTCAAGTTTATTTAAATAGCTGCAATATCAAACAAAGTCCTGTTTTAGCCATCATTATTTTAATATTTGATTTGTTATAAGGAATATTTTTAATGGGATAAGAGTATTTTATTTTGACTGATGGTTCTATAATTCTTCATTGGAAAGTAGGATTATTTCATATTTTCTTATTATTCATTTTAGGCAGAGTACAAGAAAGGGCAAGGGATAATGAATAAAGAGCCCGCTGTAATTGGAAGGCCAGATTTTGAACATGCCGTGGAAGCATCTAAACTTTCTAGTCAGGTAAGACTCCAGAGTGATAATTCCACAATGACTGTATTCAGAGATTCTGTTTCTAGGAACACAGAAAAATATTTTGTTTTAGATAATATCTTTAATTGCAAGAATAAACAGAGATAATGTTTCTGAAACCATTTCAGATAGGATTGCAATAATTACAAATTTCAGTAAGGGAACAAAAAATCAGTCCAATTTTCAGCCTAGAACAAAGTTTTCCCTTCTCCAGGCTCATATCTGAACCTGTTTCAATGAGTTTCATCATGATGTCACATTTCTGAGAAGTTCCAGAAGTCAGTAACAGTTACACCAAAGAATTGTATTCCTATTTATACATTTACAAAAGTATACACGTACAGTTTTAAACTTAGTAATAAAAGTAGTTTCTCAATTTTCAATTATTTTAATCAGAAAATAAAACAAAGATGATAAAAATCTTACTAAAAAGCATAAAATAAGACTTGAAAAAAGCATAGGGACCCGAAAAATATGTAGGTTAAGTGTCCCAATAGATAAAAATTTCAGTTCTCTATAATTATCATATGAATGTCATGCAATTTCAGTTACTATTCAACAGTTTTTTTAAGTTGGATTAGGTGATCTTATAGTTTGTATGGAAAGGAATCACTGGAGAATAGCCTTTACAAGTATGAAAATGAAGATCAGTGAAGGGGAACTTAAGTTATGAGTTACCATAAGATGATCAAAAACCATTGAAATTAAATCAATATGGGATTGGTATAGTGAGAGGTAAAATAATCATCAGGATAGGACAGAGTCCAGTAATAAATTCCAATATTACAAGAATTTATGATAAAAGTATTGACTCAAATCAGTGGGAAAAAGTTATATGAGTTCACAAATGTTGCTGACATAACTGGTTGTCTATCATGGTAAAAACAAAATTGGGGTCCAGATCTTGAATTGTATGCAAAAATGAATTCCAGGTGAATTAAAGGTATGCATGCAAAGAACAAAATTTGAAATGTTAAAAGCTCTGGGAGACTCTCTGTGTATAACACACAAGGGCAACAGAGTTGGGCTTAAATAAAACTGGAGAATGAGAAAATGTAAAAGAATAGTTAGCACATCAATTGCATAAAAATTAAAACCTCTTTCCATGGAAACAAAGAAGACTGATAGACCAGAAAAAAAGTGGAAAATGGGATGAGTAGACATTTCATAAAAGAGCAAACACAAATGCCCACTAAATATGTAAAAAAAAAAATGCTCAAATTAATTAGGAAAGGAAATGCCAACTAAATGAGAGTGAAATGTCATTTGTACCCATCAGCATTCTGTCTTCTGTTAGTGAGAAAGACAGCATTAGGAAAGGTTTTGTGGGAGAGTAGCTCTGAGCTAGGCCTTTTAAAGGGGGAGCAAGCTGTGCTCAGAGTGAAGCCCCAGTAAAGGAGAATTCCAGCAGTAGTGGCTCCAGGCAAAAGATATGGATTGTGAATATAAATGGATTTGGAAAGAGTTTGATGAGAAGTGGGTTAGTGCTCCATTGATTTTGACTGTAGCCATTACTTTAAAGAGTAGGAATCGTGTGTGTGTGTGTGTGTGTGTGTGTGTGTGTGTGTATGGTACAGCAGCATTCACTGTGTTTTTGATTATATCTCATAAAGACCCTCCTGAAAGAACACATCCAGAACTGCTTTGGAAAGTGGCAAGAACAATGAGATAAGTGTGTTTGAAGTGAAGGGGTGAATTTTCAGAGAGATTGACAGCAATGTATCTTTTACAGTAATAACATTTTTAAAATTTAAGCCTTCTCTGCAATTTGTGATTATATTTCATACATATGTTAACTTTATTTTTTGTTGTAGTAAAATGCTCATAAAATTTACCATGTTAACCTTTTAAAGTTTAGTGGTAGTAAGCACATTCATAATGTTGTGTTCCTGTCACCACCGTCCACTTGGAGGGCTCTTTTCACCCGTAAGAGTGAAACCCTACGCCTGTTACGTGACAACTCCCCAGCTCCATTCTTTTGAGAATAATATGTGCTGTGAAAGAAATGGTGAAAGGAGACAGTGGTTTCAAAATGTTAATTATGGTGAGCATTTTAAAGTTAGATTCCAAGAACAACTTATCACAATTTAAACTGTAGCCTGCCAGCCTCCACTTTTAGGTAAAAAATAAGTAGTTACTTCACTGAAAATTATGAGCAAGGAAAAGTTGTGCAGATGTTGTTACTCCAGGAAGGTTAATGTAGCAGCAGTGTGCAGAAAGCCTGGCCTTGCAAGAGGTAGAAGTCCTGAAGGCCAGCTGGGCTTGGCTGTGATCTGATCACATGTGAAGTGATTGGCCCTAAAAGTCTCACTATCTGTGGGCATGAAAATGAAGCAGAGAGAAGGGATCTGTAGGAGAAGCAGAAATGAGAGACTCCTGAATGTAACCGTGCCTCACACTAATAGCTTTATGGTTTGCAAGGCACTTTTCCCTGTTAAACAACATCGTGGCTCCGGAGGCTGCTGATGTGCAAGGTTGAGGATGCTCTTGGGTGACTCTCATTAAAGGGCCAAGATGGCACCGTGTGTGATTCCAAGCGCTTTGCATTCAGATAATGCTTGTGGAAGAGATGGGAGATCTCCACAATCCATCCTAGCTGCCGGACTTCTAACAAATCTGTGCTTTTCGGAGAGTGAAGGCTTCCCATCAGGTATAGAGGGGTCATGGAGGAATAGTCGGGTTTGGTTTAGAGGTCAAGAGAGTGGGCTCTGGAGCAGGGTCACTGGGGTCAGACCTGGGTTCTGTTGCTGGCTCCCAGAGACCTTGGACAAATCGTGTTATTTCTCTGTCTTCAGCCCCTCCATCTGTAAATGGGGCTGACACCAATAGAATCTGCTTCTCAGGATCACGGCTTTGAGGACTCAGAAGTGGTGCCTGGCCCCTGGATTGCATAACTTCATAGGAATCAGTTTATTTTGGTGCTCAGGGTGTTTTTGATTCTATTTCGCAGATGAATTTATACACAGCAGGGAGGAAGCAAAGGAACACTTGACTTAGACTGTGGCCTTCAATTCATTTTTCCCCATCTGATTTGAAAGTCCTTGTAAGAAAACTTGGACATTTGAGCTTTGAGTTTTATTTTGCAAATTGTCTCTGAAAAAAATCCTCCTGCTTGATCTCTGTTTGGGTTTTTAGGTAGATTTTCTTTTAATCTCAAATTATAGCAATCGAGTGATCAGACTCTTAGGCAGATGGTAATTTGCGAGCTGGAGTATACCATCATCTTTTGGTGAAATTCTTACTGATCTTATAGTGTAGAAACTCCAGAAAATCCGGGCAGATGGATAAACAAAAATTCTAGAATGACCTTGGTATGTTTCATTTCTGTTCACAGGTGTGTCACCTTGAAATAAAGGCAGAAAGTATAGTTTCTTACTTTCACTGACGACTGCGAAGACTGTGTATTCTATGTATACCTAAACCAATGGCAAAGGCACATAAATACATAGAAGGCGAAATGATTTAGGAATTCAGTAAGCAGGGAAATAGGGCAGGGGGTGGGGAGGAAGGACACAGGAAGAAAAGTGCAAGGTAGCACCCGAAGAATTGTAAGAGACCAGGCCATGGCAAGGCAGTGGTCATGGTATGTGGTAGTGGTGGTGAGACGTGCTTGATGAAAAGATGCCTCGCAAAGCCAGTGGGTAAGTTGGCTTGCACTACCTGTAAATTGAGCTCTGTGGGATTTTACTCACAAAAGCTAATGGAAACAGACCCAGCACTTCTTGTGTTAACTCTTACGGTAGCTTTGGTCTCATGGTTGTAAACTTTCCCTTTTTAAATTTGGAAGACATAAAATTATGGTCAAATGATTAAAATAATCAGTAAAAAATAAACCTAAAGTCTCACGTGCTATGAAAAAGAGATTGGCTTGTATGTACCGCCAAGTAATAACTGTTAAAGCCACCAACTTAAAACAACTCTAGAGTGGTTAATTTATTAATATATTCATATGGATTTTTTACTTGGAATTTACATGATGAGTGAATTCTTTAGTTTTATGACATCAGAAAAAGCTATCTATAGTACAGTGGTACCTCAGCTCATGAACACGTTTCTTTGTGAACAATTTGGTTTGCAAACAGAAGCATTTGGCAAAACTTTGTTTTTGTCTGCAAACTCTGCATCAGGTGACAAACCTGACTGTGGCCATCTTTCCCACAGGAACGTGACTGCAGCCATCTTCTTCAGAATCGCAGGATGAATTAAGTTCGTGAACCAAGGCACCACTGTATTTTATAACTATCATTTGTGACAGCAAACATTGCATTTGTTCTATGAAAAAAGAATGGGTTCTAAGTCTAAAAATTACATTGTGGGTTGCTATAAAAATTTAGCAATATTGTGCTCACTTCAGCAACACATACACTAAAAATTTAACAATGGATATTGTCCTTAAATTGTAAAAGGTATTCATTGGTTTGGGAAATCTCCCAGTCTCCTTTCCTGGCACACACCCTGCCAACCCCCTCATATCCAAAATATCACTTAAATGCCACCTTCCTGATTTGCTGATGTAAATTGTATCTCTCTACTCTCCTGTGTATCTCTGTCCTTTTTCTATAAAGCTCTTGACACAATTCAGAGTGGTCGTATATATGTATACATGTGTGTTTTTAGTAGGTAGGCTTCTGTATCTTTGATCCATCATTACAGAGTGGCGCAAATTAGGCTGTCAAATATATAGAGACTGATTAAACACATCCTCCCTGTATTATTGACATTTGGTACAAACTCAGGAAGATGTTATTTTTGTTATGAAAATGAAGGCAGAGATAGTATTTTGAGTAACATTCAGACTTAAAAATATGATTGATTTTTATCATGAGTTTTAATAGAAATGTGTTTGTACTGTCTTCTTTGCCCATTTGTAGTTTATTTTCATCCAAAATTAGGGATGATTTATACATATAGATATGTGAAGATGTGTTATTTTTTACTTTTACATTTCAGGGGTAATTAAGGTGTGCTTAGCAAATTTCAGTTTCCTAATGTTAGCTTCTGTGGCTACCCAGAACAGTTCTCTTCCAGGGTGTACATTTTCCCACTTTTTCTGGCTCTTGGTGGGCCTGGATCATAAGTGAGATCATGGAGAAGTGGGGCACCTCTCGGGGCGGGAGCCTTACTGGGTTAGAAGTCGTGCTTCACGCCAGGGTGACACTGGATCTGTCCAGTTGCAGTTACGAGGACTAGTTTAAATGAAATCACTGAAGCTTCGCAGTCGCAGCCTCTGAAAGTCCCGCCAAGGTTAAAATTCTTTAGAAAACTTGTAGGCATTTGATTTAAAATGATATCATTTTACAGTTAAATTTTTAAAATGATTTCAGAACCACTAGGTATGATATTCATGATGTAAATAAAGCCAGTCATATGGAGTAAAAGTAGCTTCATTGGTTTCCAAAATAATTAATCTGGGTATAAGCAGAGAAATTTTGTCTAAAAACCACTTATCTCTCCCTTTCTCAAATGGTGTTGAAAGTGGAAGAGCTAGGCATCATTCGTGCATGGATGGGTAGCCAGTTCCAGTCAAAGCAAAACACCACCAGGATCTGCAGGAGGCTGAGTGTGGATGAGGAGGTATGGCTGCAGGTTGAAAACAGGACAGAGGCTAAGTGTGTTTGTGTCGGTAGCCAGTGAGCCAGTCAGAAGGGGAGAACTGTGACCCGCTTAAACCCTCCGTCCTTTTCTTAGTTCATGTATGCACAAACCTTACGGAAAGAGCGAAGCAAGAGACAGTTATGTGTTTGTGTCTGGTCAGTATATGTTTAGAATAATGCAGTTACTTTACTTTGCTGTTAGTTAATGAGAAAAACTGTATCTTTTGAATTGAAGCTCTCAAACTACTAGAGGTTAGAATGAGATAAAATTTACCACACTTTGTTTATTATTGCATTCAACATATTAGATGAATGACAGATTATTGTTTTTGATAAATACGTTTTCTTGGAGGAGCAAATGCCAGGTTTAATAACTGATAAGAGGTTGCCTCTTTAATTTCCAAATACTGCCACCCAAGACACAGCCTATGTTCCTGGTATAATCATCCTGGGAGCCCCAGTGTGCACAGAATCAGTGCCATGGGCTCCCTGAACACTGACCCTAGAATCAGTTCGTACCCTCCAGCTGATACATAACTAAGACACCCGCCATGCCTGAGGCTGGGAAAGGACAGACCCAAGGAAACTCTGTGCAGGTCAGCATTCCACAGCTGGAGCAGATGGCGAGGTGCAGGTAGCTACCAACTGAGGTCAGTTGGTGATTTCTGGCCACCAGGGAGAGTTTGACTCAGGAAGGGGGTGCGCGGGTGAATCTGGTGGCGAAGAAACATCTTGTAAGTGGATGCCAGTTAAGGAGTCAGCCACCATTGTTGAGCAAATGCCCCGAGGAATCAAAACCAGTCATTAAATGTGGCGGGCAGTACCATAGCAGAGGGCAGGCTGTGTGTTTAGGGAGGGCCAGGCAGGGACAGCTCTTGTGTCTGTGCCAGCTACCGAGAAAAGCAGGGAAGGAAACCTGATTGGACATTTGTGCTATTATCCTTGACTTCAGAATACCATAACAATTTTAAAAAATCAAAATCTTTCTTGTTTTAGAGAGGCTTCACCAATTGTGTAGCATTAATTTACAAGGCCATGTGAGTATCAGAAAGTTATTATTACCAAGTACAACTCCACAGAAGATATTTTCTCCAAATCGTCTTGAAATACTTTCCAAATGCTATGTTCCCACCCCGATTTTCACTAACTCTCTCACATCTCTATTGGACATGGGTCCCTCAAAGAGGCCATGACCTAAGGGGCTTGATTGAAAAAGGTGATATGAGCCACCCCCAGATTGCTGTTTACTAAAGATTTCGGTGCAGCAAGGTCTTAGATGTATGAATAGGCATGCCTTGCAAGAATGGTGCAAGAAAGCAAAAATATTGTAGAAATTGTAATGTAAAAAATACTATATAGAACAAAACAGCTTATTTTTGGCTTTTGAAATCTATACTGCTTTTGGCTGCACAAATCAAGGGAGTGTGACATATAAGTTAAGTTTATTTATTTATTTTATTGTTAAGAGCTCGTATCTATATCCAGTTAATTGTAGTGTATATTCACATATTTATCAGTGGAGAAAGGTACAGTTCTGAAAGATAAAAGTGGATAACCCTTTTTGTTGTTGTATGTCTGTTTAAAAATAAAAATAATTTAGGGCTGGGGATTTAGCTCAGTGGTTTCGCCACTTGCTGCGCAAGCGCAAGGACCCAAGTTCGATGCCCGGTACCTCCCCCCACCCCCCAAAAAATTAGGGTGAATATTAGAGATAGTTTTCCTGCTGAATAAATTGTGGGGTTAAAGCAGAGAAATTAAAAAATACAATAGAGCTTTTGTAAATGCGGAGGGGAAGAAGGGTTGGAGGGAGAACAGAAGGGCATACAAAAAAAGAATTAAGATGTGCTGTGTACATGTACATATTCCCCATGATGAACATGATCATTATGTGCTGCAAACATGTAGTAATAAAAATACGTACGTTTTGGGGCCAGGGATGTAGCTCAGTGGTGCCGCACCTGCCTGGCAAGCACAAGGTCCTGAGTTTGATCCCTGATATGGGGGCAGGAGTTAAAAAGCCCCCTCCCTGCAAAAAAAATGTATTAAGTAGACCCAGGACATATCAGAAATATATTTCCTAAAAATGAATTTTTGAACAAGTAAACTACAGGATGATGAGAAAAACCACACTACAAACTTTGCACTTTATTTGGGATAATTTCCTTAGGTAAATTCATATTCAAATTCTAGGCCCAAGAATCTTTTATGCAAACATGATGGACCGTAAGATATTTGTGGTCTTGAGTTCAGTTGGATTTAGATTTCAGGAGTGTAGAAATAGAAGCTGGCTTTTACAACTTTTGATATTTTAGCGCATAGTTCTCATTAGTAGAATTTGAGTGCATGCCTAATTGCATTTATGATCGGTCTTCAGGTGGCTCATTTAAAACAAAATTATGTCTAATTATGTCTAAAGGGTCATGGATACTACGAACTTAATTTATGCTACCATTCATTTTTTAAGGTAGCTTTTCATTTGATCTCTTTAAAAATCGAATGTGTTACTTTTCATCTTAAATGTGTTATTTAATATACCCTATTTTTTCTTTTGTGACAGGTTAAATATAAAGAAAAATTTGCTAATGAAATGAAGGATAAGAAACATCATTACAATCCCCTTGAAAGTGCTTCTTTTAGACAAAATCAGCTTGCAGCCTCACTGGCAAGTAATGTAAGTTGTGATTCACAGAAAATGACTTTCAATATCTTTTGATTCTTGTTTCCTCAGAACTAACTGTGTTGTAATTACTGAGACTTAATCAAGATCATGTAATTTCCAACTAATTTGTAGTTGAAAACACTAAGGCATATTCTCCTGAAGCATTTTTTGAGAAAAATATATTATTATAATTTACTATTAATGGCTACTGATTACTAATTAGGTAATAAGTAGGAATAGTATTGCAAATAAAATTATTATGTCTGAATAAGAGTAGAAATAGATTATAGAGTTTTGCAGAAGAGCAGTATTATCACAAATTAGTAGGTAGGACAATAATTAACTCACAGTTAGGCCCACAAAATTGGGTTTATTATAAAGTACTACCTGGTACATGGTAGTTTATCATAAAGAAATTTTTAGAAATTATACCTTTAATGACTTATAATTTCATATCTCTCATGTAAGAGCTGTTAAATACTTCTTTGTAAGATTTATTTTTATTTCATGTTTTAGATACATTTGATAAATAATGTTCTAAATTCTTATTATAGTAGGCAGAATATAAAATGGAAACATTGAAAAACTTGATTGCTATCAAAGTATGAAAATTAAATATTATCAAATGGTGGCTCTGTTAGATCATTTAAATGTTTCAATTCCCATCATCTCCTTGGGAATTAGTTTATTTTGCTTTCATTAATGTTTAGAAGATATTGTTTGTGTTCAGTAACCAACTTTTGTTTATTCCTAGCAATTGAAACAGGAGGTTTTGTCTCTTAGGACTCATGGGAACATCAGAATGATTTTTTATTTGATTATTTGTGTGTGGGTACAAATGTAAAGGAACTAGAGATGAAATTTACCCAAAGGAACTTTGAGCCTCGTGCTGAAAGTTCAAGGTTCAAGTCAGATTGCCTCAATTGAAATTCTGTTCCATTGCTTAATATTATGCCCCCGTCTTTCTGTGTCTCTGGCTCTCTTTTGTAAAGTGGGGGTGCTTAAACTACCCACCTACTGGGTTGTTGTGAAGATTAAAGACTTCACATTTATAAAGGGTTAAGAGAAGTCTCTGGCATATAGTAAGTGCTCAACATGCTTGCTATTATTAATATTTTATAATTTTATTACTAGTGTGGTATTTGCGAAGCAGTTGGTAAAAACAAAACCCCCATCAAAAGAGGTCTCTATGGCAACAGAAGGGAAAATACCAAAGGACTAAAATCTTCAGAAAGCCAAATTGAAATACCACAGTGATGCCTCGGTCCTCCCCTCCTTCCTCCACCCCCTTCCTCTTTCTTTTTTGTGGTGCTGGGGGTTGAACCCAGAGCCTTTGTACTGAGATACACCCCCAGCTATCTCTCTCTCTTTTTTTTAATTTTAAAAACTTGAGACAGGATCTCAGTCACTAAATTTTCCAGGCTGGGCTCAGACCTGTGATCCTCCTGCTTCCGCCTCCCAGAGTGCTAGGATTATAGGCGTGTGCTACCACACTCGGCCTCTCTTTATTTCTTGAAAGTTGAGTTTCTGTTATAATAACTTGATTCTGTTGACATCCTACTTTCTGAATATGAAAACAGTAAAAGGAATTAACAGTATTTTCAAGTCCCTAGAAAGAAAAGTTTTTAGCTATTCAGTAGTGAATCGGCGCCATCTAGTGGTTGCTTATAAATTCAGCTGTCAATTGACCGCTACATTGGTAATGCTAAATAATGGCAATAATGCAAAAGCATCTTTTCTTCTCCGAGATAGTATTTTGTTCCATGTCATTTTTGTAGGTGAATTACAAGAAAGACATTGAAAATACGCACGACCCGGTTTCAGATCTCCCAAATTTGTTGTTTTTAGACCATGCCTTGAAAGCCAGCAAAATGCTCAGTGGAGTAAGTGGGTTGTTGACTGGCAGCTGTCCCTGTCGTGTAGCGCGGAGAAGCTGATCTGCCTGCTATGTTCTTGAGCTCTCAACCGCTTCCTGTGATGCCCCTGGCCACCATTCCACTGCCAATGACTAACGCATTGAAAAGTAGTGATCTGCTTGTGTGAACCCCACCAAACTGCCTTTTTCCCCAGGGGGTCCTTGCTATGTAGCTCCTCAGCATCTGTGGAATACAACTACACCTCCAGGAGGTGGGAGAGTGTTCTTTCCTCCAGCATCAGATGAGACTGGGTGCTCCAGAGTGGGCTACGCAAGTGCTTTCTGTCTGTCTTCTCTCCTCTTCTTCATCTGTATTAGATTGAAGCCACTTGAAGTCCAAGTTTGAGAATCAGGGATCTTTTATGTAGGTCAGAATAGAGACTCTGATATTTAGTACGCCTTCAATAGCATAAAAAATCATCTTAGTCTAAATTTTAGTCTCTCGGAAAATGAATCATACAGGTGTCTCCATTTCATTGTCCCATGCTTTCCATCTTGTGATGTCACCTGTGTGCTCTGTCAGGGAGTAGAAGGCGTGTGCTTCATGTCCCGGTGAAAAGAACTGGGTTCAGTGGCCACGTGTCATGTCAGCCCCTCCCGCATCCGGACCCTACGCTGGCTGGTTCTCCTGACTAATGACCCCGGGTCACTTGTGGCTCCATGCTGTTCTTCTCAGGATGCCCCGTGGTGATGGTGAACTCCAGTTTGACCTTGAATAATTTGTTATTTTCATAATGGCTCACTCATTCAAAATTGTCCCAATTTGCTGAATAGGCACAGATTAGATGAAGAAGTGTATGTTGGGAAGGGTTGAGAAAAAGCGAGGACAGTTGTTTCAGTGGATGAGCCTATGGGCATCGAGTTGAAACTGTACTCAAAACTTAGCTCCCAAACTGAAATGATGAGAAGCAGCCTCCGTTCAGCTTTAGAAGGACTGTCTCTGTACTTGGCTTTGATGCGTTGAAACTTCTGTTCATTATCTTGGAGGTCTTGTTTCTTCCACGTCACTCCCACTGTCATCCTGCTTAAAGTGCATAGTGCATATAAATCTTTCATACTCCCAGAGTTTTAATTCACTTTCCTAAAAACTTGCTGGTCCTTGGATTAAAAAGTGTCATTCTTTCCAGTCTGTGAGTAAAAAATGAGGGCTAGAGGTATATTGACAGGCTCAGAATTAGCACTTGGATCCAGGACACTGAAACCCTATTGTCCTTCCCTGCCAGCTTCATCCCTACCTCTCTGTGCACATCCCATGACTCTCGAGTGTCACGGCTTTCTCCACGACTCAGTCATTCTTCTGATTCAGTCTGTTCCTGTCCTCTGAGCTCTCTGCTGTCTTCACAGTCACTTTTTGTCATTGCAGTGGTATCTGCTCTTGCTGATTCCTCATCCATATTCAGGTTAAATTACCTAGGAGCATGGAGATTCATGTGTACATCAGCCAATAAAAATGTCACAGTGGTCATTTAACAACTTGGTATCTGGTAGAATGTATGCCACATGTAACAAAAATACCTGAAATAAACAATTTTAAAAGGAAGAGAGACTTTCTCTGGCTCAGGACTTTGGAGCAGGTCACCCGGCCCCATCATTTCGGGGCATGGATGTGGCAGAACATCATGGCTGATGGGTGCGGTAGAGAAAAGCCACTGACCTCCATGGCAGCCAGGAAGTTCCACATCCTGTGTTTCTGGTGCCTCCCAGCAGCCATCAGGTTGTGAACCTGTCAGTGGACTAATCCATCGATGAGGTCAGAGCCCTCAGGATCCAGTCACCCCCAGAGTCTCATCTCTAAGCAGTGCTGCTTTGGGGACAAGCTTTTCACACATGAGCCTTTAGGGGGACACTTCATGTCCAAACCCTAATACCACTCACAGTCTTTTCAAGAATATTGACTTTCATTTTATAATAATAGTGAAAAAAGTAGTTTAACATAAATTGTTTTCAGCATCTCTTCATTGGAGAAAAATCATCAAAATCATATGTCCAGCTTTTTATTGTGTGTGTGTGGTACTGGGGATTGAACCCAAGGCCTTCTTACTGAGCTATATTCTCAGCCCATTTTTATTTGATATTTGAGACAGGTCTCAATAAGTTGCTAAGTTGCCCAGGCTGGGCTTGAACTTGTGATCCTCCTGCTTCAGCCTCCCAGAGTGCTGGGATTACAGGTGTGTGCCACTATGCCTGGCTTGTTCCACTTCTTTTACACATCATTTGTGCAGATAAAAATCTTCATTCAGGTAGTGCTTTTGCTTAGGTGATAGATATTCATTCCCCTCACAGAAAAATTGTGGCTGGATGTTTATTTTATGTGTCAGAAAGTTTGACTGAAAAAAATGCACTACTTCGAAGTACCTACTTATTGAAATTGTACAATAATACATTGGCTCAAATTTATCATGCATTAGAGAAGTCATCTTTTAAATTTTAATGTAGAGATTGAAATTATCTTGATTTATAAAGACAATTTAATTTTAGTAAAAGGTTGACTAAGTACTCAATAAAGACTTCTGCCAAGATTAGTTGTCAGTTCGTTATAAATAGCTGTTTTTAAAAGACTTCTAGATAGGTGTCTTTGTTACACGTCAGAATTTTTTATTTTAACGGGTAGTGTGTAGGGTGAAATGAATTCCTTATAAACTTCTACTAATGAAATTTTTAAGGAAACACTTTCTTCTGGAAAATGGAGCTTTTAAAGTTTTCAGTTTCTCTTACAACTTTACATAAATTTTTAAAAAAATATAAATGTATATATAGTGTGTTATTCTGTGTAACTTCCACTAGGAGGCAACAAAGACTAATATATATATACAGAAATACGAGGTCATGTACTGAAAATTTCTTTTGCAGATTTTAGTCAAGTAGGCTTGGTTTTCGTTTTCTAAAATAGGAATTTCTAAATTTCTTCGTAGCTGAAATAGCTAATTGTGTTGGAAACAATATTTATCCATTCTTCCTTAGTATATCTTACTTATTCCAAATATAATACCCTAGCTGTGTTTAGTTCTGATTTTAAAATACAGTTACATACATCATTGGGATCTTGTACCATTACATGAGTATCTTGGTTCTTATTTTTTTCCCCCTTCCCCTGCCCTCCCCTCACCCCCTCCATTCCTCCCCACTTGCAAAGATCCCATTTCCATTTTTTCCCTTTCTCAAATTTTTTCCCCCTCTTTTCCCTCCTCCCCACCTCCACCCCCCAGACCTTTACTTCCTATTACACAATATCAATTACACATTTT
>NW_004624796.1:7429424-7441405 GCF_000247695.1 Heterocephalus glaber
TTTTTTTTTTTTTTGAGACAGGGTCTTATTATGCAGTGCAGGCTGGCCTTGAGCTCACTATGTAGGCCTGGTTGGCCTCAAACTCACAGCGATCCTCCTGCCTCAACCTCCTGAGTGCTGGGATTACAGGTGTGCAGCACCACTACACCTGATTTTTTTTTTCTTCAGTCAAACCAAATGTTGGTTGAAAAACCAACATTTAGAAGTTGTTCTCATTAGTCTAGATACACTATGTGAACATTACTCCTTTGGTGCTTTCTCCCCTCATTTTATTTTGGTTAGGGTTTGGGGTACCTAAGTCTGTGTTCTCTATTTGACAAGAAGCACGTGAGATCAGGATTCCTCTGTGGACCATTGCATTGTCCCACACGTAGCAGCCACTCTCTAGCTGCAGCGCACCTGGATCTCCTGTCTTTCCATCCCTGGTGCAGGGCTGTCTTCCCTTCGCCTTCTCCCATCCATGGAGCGTCTCCCAAGACACAGTGGCAGTTTCTTCATAGCCTGGTCTTGCCTGCAGCCTTTCAAGTGCTGCTCTCTCCCTTCACAACATTGCTGTTTTTCCTGAACCCGTTGCTTAATGAGCAACCAATTTTAGCTTCTTAAGTCTCTGTAGCTTCCAAGGTCTGACAGCTACTGTTTACTTCTGAAGTCTTTTCCAAATAGCTCAAAAGAACCAAGTGTCCATTCTCCAGGAGTGGAAGTCTTGAAGCAGCTGTGCCTCACTGCGGCTTGTTGTGTGTCAGGTCCTGCAGCCGACAAACATGGTGCCCATCCACCTGGTCTCTCCTTAAGTTACCTTTTCACCTGTGTCTCAATAGTAGCCTCACCCAATTTTCTTCACCTGAAAAATTCCAACAACTCTACCCAGACTCCTCAGTTTCTCTTCCAGATGCTTCTTGCCCCTTGGAATAGGGAAAATCAGTTGAATTATTTCTCACTCTCTTATTTTCCTGTGACTTCCAATCCTCACAGCTGGCCCATCATAGACAACTTTTTTCTTTCTTGCCTCCAGCTGTCCTTCCCTCTTGTCTTCTTTCTTTGCTTCTCTTCTTGTAGGAACTGTCGAAACCATTCTTGTCTCTGGCCCCTCCTTGCCATCCGCACCGGCCCCATCACCAGCTTCCGTGTTGCCACCCCTTGGTGCTGTGCCTGTCCCTTACCCTGTGTCCATAGCTAATTGTTCCCTAAAGGGCCCTTGTGCTGGCCACGCTGCCCACCCAGAGCTGCTCTGTCTTGCGCTGTCTTACACCGACCCTCGTGGTGGCTTGCATTTTTGTTTGCTTTTGTAAGTATTAATGACTCTAATCAGTCTCTTCCATCCTAAATTTGTTTGTGTTTTGTATTTTAGCGAGAATATAAAAAGGTGTTCGAGGAGAACAAAGGTGCATACCATTTCGACGCTGATGCCTCAGATCACCTGCACCACAGAGGCAACGCCACCCTCCAGAGTCAGGTATGCGCCCACCGGGCCCCCGGAGGACCCTGCCACCCTTGTGACACCCACTGCTGCCCTGCTGTGCACCTCACCTGGGAAAGTGCAGTTGCTGAAAGGAATAGATCCTGAAATGCCGCTTCAGGAAACCTCAGGATCATTTCCTGTTCATGGGGTCAGAAAAGCTTGGCCTGAGTTTTAATTCAAAGGCATTCCATAAAGTAACAGTTACTTCACAGAATTAAAAACTTCTAGTGTAGGAGTTAAACTACGGTCAAAGCCCACGATTTAAATCTGACTCGTTATTTTGAGCTGCAAAATTTTCTAGTTGCAAAGTTTATTGTTCATGTATAAGTGCTACTGAAAAGGGAAAACAATCTTGCCAGTGTGTGCTAAGTTAATGTTACTTGCAACTATGAAATCCTATGTACCTTAGAAAAGACTCTTTAAAGATATCTTCCTATCATACTTTAAAGCTTTTAAATTCTGAGTTTAAATAATTGCTAAAGATGCCGTATCTAGCATCTGTTAAGACAAAAATTTACACGACTCTTTAAAATGTATTCTTTGAAGAAACATAATTTTATGCCTACCTTCATTTATTTAAAAAAAATATAAAATAGCTCCCCTTTAATGTTTGGAAATATACATTTTAATCTCTTTAATTTAAATTATTTTTATTTCATTTTTTCTTCCACCAAGCTTTACCCTAAAATAGTTTGCTGTTATACTTCCAACACTTTTTTTTATTAAGTTTATTGGTACATTTTAGGTATAAAATACAGTTACATTCATCATTGGGATCTTGTACCATGACATGATGCATCTTGGTTCTTATTTTTTTCCCCTTCCCCTGCCCTCCCTTCACCCCCTCCACCCTTCCCTATTTACAAGGCTTTGTTTCCATTTTATTCCTTTTCTCATATTTTTTCTTTTCCCTTCTTTCCTTTTACTTCCAACACTTTTGATGGTCATTCTATCATACTTTTCTGCAACAAAATACATCTACTAATGGATACTTTAAAGTTATTCATATTTCCTGTCATCTCAAAGTTCTAAGTATTAAAAACTTCCTTTGGGTTAAATTATCTTTAACATCCTCATTATTATAAAACTTGAAATGTACTTTCATGAGGTTATTCTACCTAAGAATTTTAGTGAAAATGCATTTCTGGATAAAGTGAATCTTGATCACAATTAATTTAATTTAAATAGGTTTATTGCCAAAACGTCAACCACTCTGAAGGCTAACATATAATTTTAGGTTTTGTTTTTACATAGAAAATCTCACTCATTTTATAAACTAAGATGTGATGAAGTTGGCCATAATTGAAATAATAATTCACAATATGATATTATTAAGTAATATCATAGTGTGCATAGTAAAAAGAAAAGAAATCACATAAAAGGTCTGTCCACATTTTATTCAGTGCCTTATAGAAAAACATAGCAGTTCTTTCGACAGAGAGATAGAAGATCATACCTGTATTTTCTTACTAGGATCCTTCCCTCCCTCTCCTTTTCCAACATTACCCCTTCAAACATATATCTTGTTAGACACCTGGAATATGTACATTCTTATCATATATATGTATATGCACTGTATTACTTGACAAGGTATTTCATATAGTCCTTTATGCAACTACATTATTTAGTTGTTCTAAGTTACTTTTATCCCTCAAAAAATTTTATGTTTCACCCAGTTACTTCCTTCGTGTGTCATTAACCTCAGGGAACTCAGTGATCACCCTAAATAGCTCGAATAACTTGGTTTCAGAAAACAGTATGACTCATTTTGGACACATTTATTTTACTTTGAACTGTATATGGGCTTTTGATTTTTTAGTATGTTTTTCTTTCTTTTCATTTTCTCTTTTGGTTCTGGAGTTGAACCCAGGACTTCACACATGCTAAGCACACACTCTTATCACTGAGCTACACCCCAACCTTCATTTTTATGTTCTTTTAATGTTTCTTTCAATGAAGGTTAAATATAAAGAAGAATATGAGAAAAATAAAGGGAAGTCAATGCTTGAATTTGTTGAGACTCCATCATATCAAGCTTCAAAGGAAGCCCAAAAGATGCAAAGTGAGGTAGGTCGCTGGGCTTGTCATCAGTTAACTGCTTCCTGTGCACAAGATGTTTTGTCATTCGAAAGTGGTTGAGAATGTTTAGTGGGTCTAGAGGGAAAAGCACAGTTCTGGACAGATTCAGGAACCTACATTCTAGACCTGGTGCCCACTGCCAGGGTCTTGTTCAGGACTTTGACATCAGTCTTAATTTTTCTCATTTGGTAAATATGATTATCAAGCCAGATGAGCTCTTAACGTCTTTCTTAATCATGATTCCATGATTATAGAACTGACATTTTCAGATTGTACCGCTGTAAAACTATGGTGAATACCTAAATGCTAAAAGAAAATGAAGAGCTGTTTGCTTTATCTTTTTCCTTCTTACAATAATAGTAGACCCAACATTTATTAAATGCTTATTCTATGCTGGGTAATATACTAAGAGCCTTTTATATGCGTGCTCACTTAATCTTCAAAGTAATGGCACTAGGAAAGTATTGTTCTCTAGGTTTATGATATATCCAATGAAATTAATTCTATTAAATAAAATTACATATCTAGTAACTGCCAGTGCTTTAAGATGGAGTCAAAATCACGCACAATTCCTTTTTTCTATGAACTTATTTAATTGATTTCTTTTTCTTTCTCAGTGAATAGTTGAATTTTTTCCCTGCTTACTTTGTTCTTAACCTAAGATAATGCTGAGTTACATCCAGATATTCCTCAGACTGGGTTTTCTCTGTCTCAGTGAGATTTCTTCTTCTCTTCTATTTTGGGGACCAGGCATACAGGTATAAGGTTTCCTCAATAGCAAAATCCAAATTCTATGGAAATACCTGCATTATTGCTTCAAAAGGGCAGAAATAATGGTAGCGACCAGGTGGGTGTGCTCAATGGCCAGGCCTTTTTCCAGTAAAAAGATCCAATGCCTGGGGAAATGATGACATCTGGACAAAACCTTTCATGGAGACTTTGTCAGCATTTGCTAGTTGTTGAGCTGTTGTACTCATCTTCAGACACCCCTGAGGCGTGTCGGGGGGAGACATCACCCTTGTCTTCCACAGGGTGCCCCCGGCTCCTGTCTCTGTTCCTCTCTTCCCTTTGTTGATCTCTGGCCACAGAAATGTTCATGCTGAGGACCCTTTGAGCATTCTCATCCTGTGGTTCCTTCTTTTTTCTGCACTCTAAGCAGTTAACTGTCCTCCCGCCCACAAACCCTGAACCTTACCTCACACAGTTCACGGTCAATTCACCCTGATGCCATGTTTCTGAGTTCAAAATGATTATAATTCATGATTTTGGATTTTAGCGCCACATCTCTTGTGATAGTCTCTGGCTTTTCTTCACTCAGTTGATTCTTCCCTGCCGCCAAGTGAGACGTCTTTTCCCTTTAATTAGTGTCATAAGTGTTAGATTTTTTTAGGGTCCTCAGTTATCCCCCTGCTCTGTAGGGTTGGGGGAGAGCAAACTCTCGCAGTGGCAAATATCTTTGGACCAAACTTATCCTTTGAAGGCTAGAAAAACAAAGTACCTATCTTATGAAAAGTTTGCCATGGAAATGCCTTTAAATATGGGACCAAGGCAGTGACATAGAGGAGTCCGCTGTCACACAGCTGGTTGCCACTCCTCAGAGGTAGGCTTGACTCTGCATTTCTTGTGGAGTTTCCTCTGAGTAAAGCTAAATATTTATACTCTCAGGAAAAGCCGCCAGAGTCTTTGCTGTGGCCTTTCTTTGTGCTAATCGCACTTGCTTCTAATGCTAGATGTAGGTTTAGTCCTTGAGTTTGTTTTTTAGAAGAAATTTCTAAATCTGTTCTTGAAAAGTTTTCATCTTCCCTTTCACAAATGTAGCTCTTCTAGCAAAAACTTAGCGAGGATTTTTTCATTTTTTTTCAAACTCTCCATTGGCTAGTTCCAGTCATAGTTGACTTTCCTTAGTGACTTACTTCAGTAATTTTTTCAGTGTTAAGTGCTTTTTGAAGTAAAATATCAAGCATAAATAAATAAATGCGCAAACGTATATATTTCACTTTGTAGAGTCCCTTTAGCCTAGAAATGGCCTGAATTCAGCCTTATAACTATTATCTAGATCAGTTCCAAATTTAAAAAAGGAAAGTTTTTCATTTTTGTTCTTGGGATTTATATAGTTCTTTAATTTGGAAGCCTCCAGTGCAATTTCCCAATTAGATTTATAGGATACTCATTGTTGCTATACACAAATGCTAAGGGAGGAGAAGACATGCTTCTCGTTCTCATGGTTTGGAGAATTTCTTTATCCATGTAATTACCTTTCTCTATAATAAATACATAGTGAACCTAGAATAGCTTCTCACTTTGTGTGAATAACCATCTCATTCAGGATTCATTTATTTTTATCGTCTTCATGATGTAATTTGAATAAGGTATTTGGCTAGTAAATTTGGCCCCTGTTTAGTAAATATTTCACACAAGTGGATATTTTTATGATTTAGAGAGACTGTGTTTTTAGTCACAATTTTCAAAGGCATAGATAGCCCCAATGCTAGAATTTCGAGAATCTTAGCTAAAGGGTGTCAGGCAGGTGAAGGGTAGATGTTGTCATGGTGCCAGCCCTTCCACACTGCCAGCATCCCCTTTTCATTTCTGGTGGTGAACGCTCATCTAAAGAAGGATTTATCCAAGCCAAATGTGGTAATTCCAGAACTCTGGTAGGCCGAGCCAGGGGGATTGATCACAAGGTTGAGTCTCGCCTGAGAAACTTAGTGAAACCGTGTCTCAAAGTAAAAAATAGAAATGGCTGGGGATATAGCTCAGAGAGAAGGTGCCAAGGCCCTGGGTTCAATCCCCAGTACCACGGGGTAGGGGTAGGAGGCTGATTTACCAGGTTCAAAACAAGATCTTCCTTACAGTGTACCTGACTCATGTCAAATTCCTTAATTCGTAGAGAGATTCTCAATGCCAAAATTATTAAACAAATATTACTATGCCTCCCCCAATTCCCCTCCATTGCATTTTAGAAATGGTGTTTCCTGAATTCATAAAAGAAGGATGATGAGAAGGATGAAGGCACTGTGACCATGAATGCTACATTGATTTAAGTGGATCTCATTGCCCTGGATGTTCTTCCAGGGGGTGGATCTACTTCCTTTGGAGTGAGCCAATCAGATTATCCAATCAAATAGCCATGCTGGTTCCTGCCCTAGAATGGGGTGATGTTAATCAGGCTAGTAAGATGCTAAGCTGCTTCCTGTAGAATGATTTATCAGAGGGGCGTGATGATCCTTGATGTTTCTGCTTCTATTTGGCAGAATCTTGAAATTTAGGATTAAGTTGGAATCATTTTCTAGTGGATAAGACTCTGAGATGGTGGAATTATATAACAAAATGTCCATTTGTTCTAGGAACTCTTGCTCTCATATGTTTTCTTTTTAAAATTTTAAAATTTTTATTAATAGTTGTTTACAGTATATAATGTTTACATTACTTGGGTAGAGTTAGTACATGTACTTAATATATCCTAATTCCTTTTTTCATTCCCTTTCCCCCTTCCTCTCCTCTCCATTTCTTTATTCCCTTCCCCATTGAGAAAGATCCATCTCCTTACATCCTGTTATCTATCTTTTATTTTGCTCTTTATTTATATTTTGGGTTTCTCATATAAGTGAAACCATGCAATATTTAAGCTTGTGTGTCTGATTTATTTCACTTAACATTATGGTCTCCAGGTGCATCCATTTTCCTACAAGTGATTCAATTTATCCTTCTTTATGGCAGAGTAGTGCTCCATCATGTATAAATACCACATTTTCTTTATCCATTCGTCTGATGATGGACATATAGGCTTCTTCCAGGATTCAGCTATTAGTAGCTGCTATGAACATGGGTGTGCATGTATCACTGTAATGTGATATCTATAACTCTTTTGGGAAGATGTTTTCAATAGTCACTAGGATTTCCTGTATTTCAAATGATATTTTGTCATTTCACAGAAAGTTTACAAACAGGATTTTGAGAAGGAGATTAAAGGAAGGTCTTCACTGGATTTAGACAAGACTCCTGAATTTTTACATGTAAAGTACATCACCAACCTTCTGAGGGAGGTAGGCTCTTACTATTTTCTATTAAATAGCATAAAAAGAAATCTAAAGCAATAACCCAGGAAATATTTACTGAACAATTCTCTGCTAATTGAGTGTTTGAAATATTAACTTTTACCCTTTCAAGTGTGTGTTGACACATCTATTTAAAGTTAAGGGAAGAAATTATCTAAGTTTTTTGGGAAAACTTGAAAAATGTGGTTTTCATCTTTTGATTATAGCTCAGAAGCTGTATAAGCATTGTGTTAATAACATCATAGCATTAGTTTTTAAAAAATATATTTTGAATATAGGTGGAGCAAATGATTCTTTCAAATTTAGTTACTATAAAAATATATTAGAATCAGGTTGTTTAGTAGCTTCCCTGCACATTGTTAAGACATTTGATATCAGAAATGAGGTGCTCCCATGAGAAAGTCTGGAGCAATGGTATTATTATTATGTATAAGTCCTAATATGGGAAAATTATGTAATTAACACATAGAACTAAGGAACTCATGTTCATTTTTCATTTCATTCTTTCTCCCCAAACATAATGATGGATTTTGGATCAGAATTAATGTATTGAATTTGTTGAACATTAAGGTCGTCAAACTTGATGATTAAAAATATCATGCCCGTGGTCCATCCCTTTTAAATGTTTTTTTTTTTCTTTTTTGTTACTGGGGATCGAACTTGGGTTCTTGTGCTTGCGCAGCAGGCGGCAAAACCACTGAGCTAAATCCCTGGCCCAGTGTGTGTGTGTTTTTTTAAATGGCTGAATAGTAACCTCGAGCTCTTCTAACTCTGCTTCAATAGGAAGTAGTCCCTGAATATAATTAGGATCATAATAATGGGATAAATATAATGAAATAATTATATATCAAACAAATGGAGCATATGTTTTAAAAATAGAAAGTGAAATTCCACTTCAGGTGAATTTTTGAGCCAAAAAAATGATTCCTGAATGAAGTGTCTTCAATCAGCGAAATAAATTAAAGCATAATTTCTACGGAGAAGAGCATCAGTAGGAACTTGTTTAATAAACAAATGCCAGGTACCATGGCCAGTACCATGTCTCTGGGCTTAGACCTTGAACATGAGCCACTGTTGTAATGGCGCCTCCCTGAATAGGCATGCAATTTCTGTAAGATTGCTCTTGCTCCTCTATTTTTTTCACTCCTAGTTTCAATAATTTTTTTTTGAAATTGAAGACAAATTAGATGGCAACTTCCTACTATTGCTGCCTTTCCTTTAAAAAGTATGTGCTGTTCACATGAATTTTTAAAGGGGTGTCTTATGATTGACACACAAATGGCAATATAAGAACTATTTTGAGATCCATAAATGACTAATATATGCCATTGCCCTTTTCTTCTATTCCTCTTGTTTAAGGGGGAGAAATATGACTAATTATCTGAAAATGAATAATAGAAGAGTAATAATGCTAACAATTTTTCCATTAAACAAAATATAGCAAGATTAAGTTGATAACAATGTGAATTTACTGATTCAGTAAAATAGATCTACGGAATAAGATTATTGTATTGGCCTGCTAGAGGCTGCTATAACAAAATACCATGGACTGGGTAGCTTAAAAACAGACATTTCTCATAGTTCTGGAGACTAGAAAGCTCCAGGTTAAGGTGCTAGTGGACTGGTTCCTGGTGAGGTCTCTCTTGCTGGCTTGCCAGCTGCCTTCTTGCTGTGTCCTCATAGAAAGAGAACTTTGTTCTCCTCCAGCTGAGCCAGCAGTCCCATCATGGGGGCCCACACTCAAAGCCTCACTCAAACCTAATCATCTCCAAAGGCACCTCTCACCCCCAAAATACCATTACATTGGTCGTTAGGGCTTCAACATATGTCTTCTGTGGACATGAACATTTAGTCCATACCAACTGTGATTTAAAATCTTTAATTAAATTATAGAGATGTCTAACTTTAAAATCAGGCACTTGGTGTTTTAATGAAGTTAAAACTTCACTTTCTAAGTGTAAGCGTTGAGCGGTAAGTGGACATTACTTTCCTTACTTTATGGCTTTTACATTTACATTGCCACTTAGAGTGTCCAAAATATCATTTTATTCTTAATTTCACTTGATTCCTTCTGTTGGTCTTTGACATTGGTAGAACACACATTTTTATTTTCATCTTTTAAGATGAAAATCAAGGCTGAGTCATATGACTAGGTAAATGAGAGAGCTTTGTCACCTGGCTCATTTGACTCAGAGCTGTTTCCGTGATGCTGGGCAGACCATGACTGTGAATAATAAGGTAGTAGTCGAGAAGGGAACGGGCTAATTTAGTTAACATAAGACAAAAGGGAAATGCACGAAATGCATTCTCCAATTAACTGGAACCTGATTTCTTATCATTAAAAGGAATTTCATCTTCCATCTGGCAAACAAGTCATAAATGAAACTTAGTTTAATGGGAAGAAGAGACTATTTTATAGTGCAATTAAGTAAGATAACAAGCAACTCATGACTAGAAAATAGTAAGTTCTATAGAAGCATTTGTCAGGCATTTGGAGCTACTTGAAATATAATTTTAAAAAAGGAGAGATTCAAAGTATGTATTATCAACCTGTGGGAAATTATTTGGTTTTACAAATCTTTGACTAAAATGGAAAGTTAAAAAAAAAAACTTTGGCCACAGCAATCCTTTTAATTTTGTAATTTTCCATTCTTTTCTAACCATATTCTTTTGCTAATTCCCATTTAACAGACAATTTAAATACTTGAAATAAGCAATGGCATGCAGTCTTAAGATCTTCTTTGCCATATAGAGGAAAAACGTCTTTTTCTGAAATGCATGGTGGCTCTAAAACATATTGGGAGAAAGCATAAAGAGAAAAGACTGGTAATATTAGATGCCGCTCTGAATTTGACAGAGGAGAAAATGAAATTTCTGTGAGAGATAAGCATGAATATCCAGCAGTCTAATTCCTTCCTTCCTAGTGATAACTTCTGTCTGCAATCTCTAGAAAACACATAAAATAGTTAATTTCTGGTAAGCTTTGAATGGTCATATTCTTATCTTATAGAAAGAATATAAAAAAGATTTGGAAAATGAAATAAAAGGGAGAGGAATGGAACTTAATTCAGAAGTTCTGGATATTCAAAGAGCAAAACGAGCATCTGAAATAGCAAGCGAGGTGAGTAAACTTACTTAACTTACAGTGTACACATTTTCAGTTGATTTCCTTATCAGTAAACATTCTGCAAAGTTTATATAATCAACTATGTCCTAGTGGTAAATAGTCTTCTCCCAGATGATGAATTAAAAATAAATCAGTGCTCATAATCTACTTTCTATGTAGTATGAGAAAAACGACCATTGCTCCATCTTCGGGAAAATCTGTATAACGTGCCCAAACAGTTTTATGAGATTTGGCTTGATCTCTCAGCAAGTAAGAAGCTAAAGACTAGGAAGGTCTGCTGTCGGGATCGGTCTCTCCTAGTGGTGGGAAAGTTCATGCCATCCTGCTCTCAGCAGACCACTCCCCGTCCTCATCCTCGCCTAGCTGCTCCATTAAATCTCTTCATCTAAGGAGAGTGGCCACCTCTCACTTTCTGTGAAATTTTTAAGAAGAAACGAAATGTCTCCGAAGTGCTTTCAGTCTCTTTAATCCTTGTATTGTGCCATTATTTTGGTATCAGGTAATGGCACCATGCTTTGAGGAGAATCTAGCTGAATTTAGCAGTCAAAAAGCTTACAGCCTTGTCTCCGTGTGTTGCATTGTAGTGATGATGACGAGGAGGATAGTAATGATGACAACCCTTTTAATTAGGTACAGAAGCCAGTTTGGACTGGGTTATGTGACAAAGGAATATGTTAGTTGACAGAGTAGAAAAGTCCAAGATCCAGTTTCTTTCTGGTGCTCAAATGAAATCCCTCTTCCTTCATCTGGCAGTTCTGTTGTCCTCTCTGTTCACTCTTGGCTGGTGGCTGCCATGAGATCACCCCAGAATAACTCTTTATCTATGGCCACTTACCCCAGGGAAGTGAGTGTCTGGCTTATGGAGTCCCAGCAAGGGTCCTAGGATTGAGTCTGCTCAGATCCACTCTGTTCCATGCTCACCACTGACCCAGTCTTTGGGTCTGGGATCAGAAGAGTGCAGTGTGATGATGGCCTCTCGTGTGAGCCATGGTTTAGTTAACTTCCTAAGTTGTTTAACAGTGTCCCAAGTACAAAATTCTCTACATTTATGTGTACTTTAAAAAAATCATATTTATCTTGGCTGTCTTTATACTCTTTAAATAAAGGAAAGATTTTAAAAGCATTTCAGTGGAATTAAAAACACATGCCGGAAAGCCTGGTGGAGTGGTGCACACCTGTAATCCCAGCGCTTTGGGAGATTGAGCGCAATCTGGACAGATTGGTGACTTGGCAAGACCATGTCCCAAAATGACGGGGG